>JAGIQG010000011.1:63698986-64298986 GCA_024679065.1 Sphyrna mokarran | reverse complement strand
TTAAGACCCTGAAGTGGATCATGAATCCTCACTTTAAAAGCCACTGGTATTAACCCAAGTGGGGTGAATGACATGCAAACCATGGTATGTTTGCTTGAGGGCTTCTCGGAGTGAGAGTGTCTCTTCTTCAAAGGCACCTGGTGCCTGATCGAGCGAACCAACATCGGAAAGGCCTTGCTGAAAACTACTTGCCTGCCTTTTCTGCCAACCCCATTCAGCCCCCTCTCCCAACCTACAATGGGAGTCAGTGGGGTGAAGCTCATGATGGCAACCAGAGGGGCAAGGAGATGGATGAAGAAGATAAACAATGGAAGTTGGAGGAAATACTAAGGGGAGGGCAGCTGCTTCACAAAAGAACTGCATAAAAAGCTCACAAACAAGGAATCACACGAATACTATAATGTTTTGCTAGAAGGGTATGGACGAAAACTCTAGATGTGTAGGTAAAGGTCCAAGTGAGGCCTGGGCATCTCGCAGGTGATGGGCTTGTTAGAAAGGCGGTTGAATTAAAGAACAGGCTTCTTGAGGCTGGAAGCTTTTTGCTTCTGGGTTGCTGACATTCTTCGTGGTCTGCAGAAGATAAGTGAGCTGGAGAGATTGATATGAGTGTGCCAGGCTGGTGCTTAAATGTGGTGCTTGGACCCTCAAAGCCAATAGCTGAGCGGAGGTGGGCAAATCAACTACCAGCCCACCAGGAGAGTTGGAGGGGAACTTGTGACTAATTAATGGGGTTCCAAGTGCAGAATCCGGAGCGGAATCTTGCTATTCTGGGTTGGTGGGACAGGGGGTCACTGTAGCCACTCGCCACCATGCTTGGGAAGATTTCACCCTCTTTTTTTTTCAGGACTCCTTATATTGATGTCAAAACACTGTACAGAAAAATATATTTATGATCAGTGAAGATCCAGGAGGAAGAAGTAAAATAAATATTTGAGAATATAAATAGAAGCAGTTTACAGAATACATTTTAAACTATTAAGTTGTAGTGACCTTTAATCAGAATATAACATGAGATACAAATGTATGGGGGAATTCTCCTGCCTGCCCACCATTGGATTCATAGCTGGCGGGGAGATGGACGACCCAAATGTCCACTGACCTCGGGCAGGATTCTCATGGAATCTCATCCATGGTTTCAGTTACTTTTGCTTTGGTTTCATTTAATTTAATGTTTTACTTTGTGTCATTTTCTTTGTCAATAATGTCATTTTTATAGAGTTGATGTGATTGCGGCAATAGATCCATTGTGCATTTTTTACAAAAAGGTGAATTTCTCCATTAACTTGAGCTAAAATTCCACGTTTCAGCAGATTAAAAATGAATAAAAGAAAGCATTTCGGATTACTAATGAGAACATTAAAAGTTTTCAGTGACTGGCATATAGCACTGCCCATTTAATTTCACACAATTTGCTTGAAGTCATAGGATACTATTATTTAAGATGTGGGAATGCCAGCATTGGATTGGGGTGGGCACGGCAAGAGGTCTCACAACATCAGGTTAATACCTGGGCTTGCAAAATCCTACTAAATTTCCTGGCTTGAGACAATTCACACCTCATTAACCTGTGATTACTCCTCTCTCCATTCGCATTGTCTGTATCTGTAGAGAATTGATTACTTTAAGACTCTCGTTCCGACCATGATTATGCCTTTGTCTAATATATGTCCTGTCTCTCCACGTATCTGATAAAGGAGCAGTGCTCTGAAAGCTTGTGATACCAAATAAACCTGTTGGACTTTAATCTGCTGCTGTGAGACTACTTACTATTATTTAAGAGCTATGCAAATATATTTATTGTCAATAGCTTTTTATCCCATTGAGTTTTAATTTGTTGATGTAAAAATAAGCTCCCATATCATGAAATTAATGGAAAGATTATATTGTAGTTGTATTTCATGACCTCTACATGTCCCAAATCTCTTTACAGCTGATAACATATTTTTGAGGTATCACCTCTTAATGTAAGAATTTTTTTTTCACTTGTAAGCTATTATTTAGGAAATTGGCAAAATGTTTTTTTTCTAAACACCTATGAAAAAATGCAAAAATGCAATTATCTTAGAAGTTAAACTCACCAGTGTGATTACTTATGGTTCACCATATTTATATGCATATCTTGTAGTTTCAGGGCTCAATTTTGTTTTAAGAAGGTCCTGATCATGAATAAATCTTGCTGCATATTATAGTTGCAAATATCCAGTAATTAACTTTATTCCCCACATGAAAAATTATGTTCTAAAGTTTTAACAACAGAAAATAAAATGAATGCATTTAAAGCAAGTTTGGAGCTTACAATACTCAAAAAGTTGAGGTGATGATTCTGCAGAGGTTAATAGCTAGAAAATAAGGTAATTGAAATGCTAGGCTTAAGACATTGCCAGAATACCTCAAGAAATGTAGTTTAAAAGATGATTTGTATTTGTTTAATAAAGTCAGAATAGAAGAAAGCTCTATTAAACAGCAGGTGGCTTACTTAGCTAAAGAGCTGAAGAAATGCTGCGGAATTCCCACCACAGAATCGGAACTGGCGAGGCCATAGAATGTCACCCATGATCCCATGAAGTATACAATGCCTGCTAGAACAACGGTAATCAGGAGAGATTTTATCATTTTAAGAGCTAAATTTGTTTTAAAACAAGTAAATCCTGAAAGGTTATAGAACCCAATTATTGCATCAGGTCAAAGATGAAATTGTATGCAAGGGCTAATTAATTCTAAAAGTCAGTTTGAGGACAGCCCAGAGCAAGCTTAGAGAGGTTGTTCACTTTCATGTTATCTGGGTATTTGCAGTTTGGATTTGACAGATTTGAGAGAAGATAGTCAAATGACAGTTAGATAGACCTGCCCTGTAAGCACAGCAAGACATGTAATTTCATCACTGACTATCTAAATGTGAATGAGGCTTAATCTGTTTTTGAATTTTGTGAGGAAATAGAAAATGGAATATTGTCTAGCTTGTGACTACTGGGAGAATTGACAGTGATCCTGACATATTGCAAAAGAAAGGGAACAGCTGAATTCACTTGGAAGTGTTGAAGAGGAACCAGGACAAGAGATTGTGGCACCACAGTCATTAAATTATGGTTTTACCTCTCCATGAATTGCTGGAATTGATAGCAATTTTCCAGAGTATTGCGACATACTCATGGGTGGTCTTCACAGAAATAGACACTTTCAAGACTGATGTGTGTTATGGGAGAATTTTTGGAGAAAGAAGTAAGCCTGATACATAACATATGTAGTTATAAACCATATAGTTAAGTTAAATGTAATTGCTTTTTAATTTGTTCACATATAATAATGTGTTTTGCTCAAAAGAAGAGTGAAATATTTTGTAGTTCTATTGGCTAAAATGAGGTATTCAGATTCCGTTTTAAATGTTACCAGCCCCTGATCGGATTGTAATGCAGAGCGTAATTGCAGGCATGAGATTGCAAGGAAACTGCATTATCATTTGCAGTTAACTGTGTTAACTAATGTTAGATTTCTAGGCTGAATTTATAAAGTAACCATGGAAAATAACAAGAAAAGTACTTTGAGTTTATAAACATGTAATTGATATTTCAGCAAGTTACATATCTTCAGTTGGGTTAAGAAAAGTGTTATTGCAATCAAACTGACTAATTGCATTCTGTATGTATTGATAAATTGTTTGAAAGAAAAATTGAATTGTAATCTATTGGGAGAGCAATCCTTGAAATAAAAATTTGTACATTTGTTAATTAAATGCTTACTGTGCAGAAATGATCTTGTAAGCAAAATATTATTTCAATAAATACACCAAATCACTATCAGCTGAGTTATGCTACCTGGCAAGAAAAATTTCACCCTCTTATGGATTTCACAATCTCACTCAACCCAAGACTGGAAAATCCCACCTGAGGTCAATGGACATTTCCAATGTCCACTCCTTGCCCTCTCCGATTCTGTGGTGGGTGGGTCGGTAGAATTCCGGCAGTAGTATGTTTGACAAGTTAAATATTACGTAGACAACTGAAAATAATTATTGATAGGTGATTGGAGACAATCTCAGAAGGAGCTTCAACACTAATAAGAAAATCTTTGTTAATTTTGAAGCTTATACTGATATTAATAGTGAGCAAAAAAAAACTATCATGCAGTGCTTTAAATACAAAAAATCTTATGTGCAGAAAAGCTGTTATGGGATTAATGCTGTACAGATTACGGGCTGGAATTTTCTAGCCATTTCACGCCAGTGGGATTATCTGATCCCATTGCAAGGAACAGAGATTTGGCTGAGCGCCAAATTTTCCATCCTCACTTGCAGCAGCGGTGGGTGTGAATGGCTGGAAAATTCCAGCTGTGATATTTTAAATTAGAAATAACAAAGATAGTTATTGTCATCCATAAACAGGCATTAAAACCAAATCTTTAGAATCCAGAGTTTATAATAAGCCAATCATTCTGAAAATGAAGTAGAAAATTAATACTTTTGGATGCAAAAACCAGAAACTTAACTGGATTTGCCACATAAACACAGCGGCTATCTCTTGTAGTTCAGAGATTGGGAATACTGCTGTGAGTAACTCACCTCCTGACTCCCAAACGTTTGTCTACCATTTACATGGCACAAGTCAGGAGTGTGATGGAATGTTCCCCACTTGCTTGGATGGGTGCAGCTCCAACAACACACGAAGCTTTACACCATCCAGGCACCACATTCGATTCCTTCACCACTGATGCTCGGTAGCCGTAGTATGTGCTACCAATAAGATGTGCTGCAGAAATTCACCAAAGATCATTAGACAGCACTTTCAAACCCACAACCACTTTCATCTAGAAGAACAAGGACAATGAGATACATGGGAACATCACCACTCACAGTTCCCCTGCAAGCCACTCACCATTCTGACTTGTAAATATATCACCATTCCTTCACAGTTGCTGGGTCAAAATCCTTGAGTCCCTCGTCAAACAGCATTGTGAGTCAACCCACAGCATATGGACTGCAGTGATTTAAGAAGGCAGCTCACAACCACCTTCTCAAGAGCAACTAGGGATGGGCAATAAATGCTGGCTGGTCAACGACACCCATATCCCATGAGTGAATAAAAATTATAAGTATTTCTCTTGTAGATGAGTTAGTCACTGCAGTATTCCCAGCCTCTGAACTACCCTTGTAGCCACATTATATTGTAACTGGTTATAAACTCTGGATTCTAAAAAATTGGATTTAATGCCTTTTTGTGGATAACAACAAATATCTTTGTTCTGGGTTAAAATATCACGGCCAGAATTTTCCAGCCATTCACACCTGCTGCCGCTGGCAATGCAGTCGTTTGACTCTCTGACAGAAGGCATCATTTTGCAGGACAGATCTTCAAGGTGGTGGAGAGAAGTTGACAGCAGTGTCCTGCTCTGGAGATGGGAACCGCCTGTAAATATTACAGTGTAACATTAACCAAGCCACTTGTGGCAGAATAAGAACAAAATGATAGGAAGAAGCGGCAGCAGAGAAGAAACATGAATAAATGGCCAATGGAAAATTCGGTAGTCATTTAGAATTGCCTTGTTCTCAATAAATCCTGTTGTATCTCAATTCCTATCTTGGTACTCACCTTCTCTTCTCTCAAATGAGAATAAAATGGAATCAAAGGGATTTCACGCAGAACCTATTTTGTTACTAATAGCTACAGTTTTATATTTAGACTGATTTCCCATAATTTCACATTGATTTAGAAACAGTCTATAATGTACTGTTTGTTTTGTGGTTACAGATGTTCAAACATTTTCCACTGACTAACGCAAATGGTGGTTTGCACTGTTTGCAGTCAAAAATATTGGCTTTGGATGTGTTTATGACTTCTTTGTAGTACATCACATTTTTTTTTTCTTAACTGAAGAACACTTCCATCAGTGAAGAGAGTTCCTTTTATGAAAATTCCTTCTAGAAGCCTGTACAAAACATTACTAAGTAAAAAAGATTTATTAATTCTTTCATTTTTATGACAACAATATTACCATAGATAATGGGAGATATTCCTTTTGTTTTCTGAAGTTGTTTCTTTGTTGCTGTTTTAACATTTGAAATTCATTGTCTTTTCCAGTGTGAGAAACTGCTGGATGAATTGGAAGAGGAGCGATGCTTAAGGCTTGAGACTGAAAAGCGATTACGTGAAGTCATATTGGAGTCTGAAAATAGTACGTCTCAGATGCAAGCTTTGCAAGAGCAGTTTGCCAGGTAAGAAATCAGACACTGAGTGTAATCAACCCATGTAAGTAGCGATTCATACACTGGACACAATCTGCTGGTCTTGCTGACAGCAAGTACCCCTCACCCTGGGGTTCACCAGCTCTGGAGGGTATGAACAGTGGGAAACCACGTTGACAGTGGTGGAACCAGAAAATCCTACTTGTTGGTCAACAACAACACAGCACAAGGATAAGGAGAGAAGGAGGAAAGTCCCACTCGTTGCTTCCACATCATTTTGTGGAAATAGGAATACTGTTTAATTGGTACAAATGCCTCATTTTCTATTAAGAAATTAAGGTCCGATAAGGGCTACAATTCTCCAGCCCTTCACGCCAGCGGGATTCTTTGGTCCTGCTGGCAGTTCACTCTGCCCGCTTGTTTCCACAGGCATGGGGTGATGTCAATGGGAATTCCCATTGTTAGTGGTAGGAGCAGTGAATCCCGCTGCTGGCAAACAATGTGCCACCTCCTGCTGGCAGAAAAAACACAGCTGGGAGGCTGCAGAATTTTGCCCAAGGCCTAATATCCAGCAAATTCAAACATTTGATAACAGCTTATGAATTAAACTGATTTATTTGTCCTGATTTAAGCCAAGCTTCCCCTTTCAGGGTAGATTTGATTCTGGTGCAAATACAAGTTCAAGGTGGTCTTTCAGATAAGTCCGATCAGATCTCTCCGCCTTGACGTTGCCTTCACTATATTTACTCTGTACTTTCTGCTAAACATTTCAGCCTGCTTTAAAATTAAAATAAGAATTTAAAAAAGTGTACAATTATACCTATCCACATTATGCATTATTGGAGATGACTATCACTGCTGTCTCACAGTGTCAAGGGTCCGGGTTCAATTCCCAACTTAAGTCGCTGTATGTGTGAAATTTGCACATTCTTCCCATGTCTCTGTGGGTTTCCTCCAGGCTTTTTCCCACTGTCCAAAGATGTGTCTGTTAGGTGCATTAGCCATGCTACGTTCTCCCTCAGTGTACCTGAACAGGTGCAAGAATGTGGCAACTGGGGGATTTTCAGAGTGATCTCATTGTAGTGTTAATGTAAGCCTACTTGTGACTAATAAATAAACTTTAACTTTAGGTTCTCAGTCTTTTGGCTAAGATCAAGTGTAGTATGGACATGCTATGCTTGGTTGAAGTCATTAGGTTATATTTTAGCTTCACTTGAAGCAATTTTTAAAAGTAGCATCTTGGCCTTTAGGTAAGATGCAAATGAGATCAAGCCTTGGAGGAGGAACTATGCCTAATCAAATCATGTAGACCAAGTCCAAGGCAGGAGATGAGAGTCCTGTCTTGTGAGCTTGGATCAGGAATATCTCAACTTGTTAAGACTCTGAATTGGACTTGTTTAGATTGAATTGGAATAAAAACAAAAAAAAAGTACCAACTCAAATTGGGCAGTTGATGCCTTTCGTGCCCATTGGGCACAGCAGGGGCTGGGGTGCATTATTGATTCTAATAAACACATTTTAATTTGAAGTTTTTGAGTTTCCTTTGTACTTTGTTTTTGTTTGGGCTGTTCCCCTTCCTTTTGGGGAGCTGCCCCTTTTATCTTGTCCTAATTTAATTTGAATTTGTTTATTTGCTTTGACCTTAAAAGAGGACCAACTCAAATTGGTTTCAGAAATCAATGAATTAACTTGAATAAATGCCAATTCAAATATTAGCAAATGCGGTGTTTGGATTTCTAATATGGGAATACAGCTTTCAAATTGATTTTCATTTAATTTTATATTAAGAGCATGTTTCTTCCATATTATTTTGTGGGCTTTGTTTGAAAATAATAAGCGCATTTGTTTAGTTACAACTTGAATTCCTTATTTCATTGGGCACCCATGATTTATTCAGTATTCTAGGTATAGGTGGTATTCAGTTCAGTGGCAGTTGTGAACCTTGCCTTGCCTTGGGGGCTTTTTGGTAAATAAACTGGCTATTTGGTCTAAATTTTTGAGAAAACGTGGGAGTGCTCACAACTCCTATTGCAGAATTCTCCCCCTCGCAGGAATTGCTCAATTCTGATGAATGGACTGAGAAGATAACCTTCACCTATTCATCTTATGAGGATCTGGTAAGCCTTTATTGTAATCATCCATCTGTTCACTTGCCCCAGTAGGAGGTTAGTACTTCTTTAAACCACTGTATCTGCTACTGGAAAGCACCCTCAGGCTTTTTAGAATTTGTATCCATCATGAGACTGTTGGGGGTTGACAAATAAGAGATGCATGATCCTCATTGAATTAGGCTATCAATTTTCATTGCATATTCCTCTCCTGGTTTGGGTGGCATGATTTCAAGCACTGAATTATTCAAAATGCATCACATAGAAATATACTTGGACTTAGTGCATACCTGCAGGAGGAGGGTCAAGGTTATGCTTCTACCAGCCCCAATTAACTTCTGATTTGCTGATGGCCCAGTGATATTTTTCTGCATTTCTTGTTTGTACTAAGAAGTTTCCATCTATGGTCCAAATAAAAACAAAAATTAACAATTAATTTTTTTTACGGGAGAAATGAACAATTTAGTTAGTAGTCTAATAGCAAAAATCATAAAATCCCTTAAGTGCAGAAGGACATCATTCAGTCCATCAAGTCTGCAGTAACTCTCCAACAGATCATCTTATCCAGTGCCCCCTGTCCTCCCCAACCACACTCATCTACCTCACTAATCCCCCTAACCTATACGTCTTGGGACACCTAAGGGGCAATTTAGCTTGGCCAATCCAATTAACCTGCATATCTTTGGAAGGAAATCAGAACATCTGGAGGAAATCCACGTAGAAACAGGGAGAAGGAACAAACTCCGTGCAGTCACCCAAGGCTGGAATTGCACGCGGGTTTCTGATATTGTGAAGCAGCAGTGCTAACCACTGTGCCAATGTACTGCCCTCAATGTTCTTTTTTGTACGGGGCAGGATTCTTTGACCTCTCAGATGCGTGTTCCTCAGTGGCGAGGGAGTGGGGGGGGGGGGGGGGGGGGGGGTGGGTGGTGGTCAGCGTGCTTTCAGTGGGATTCATTGGCCCTACTGCTTTCAGTGGGATTCCCCATTGAAGCCACTCCACACTGCTGGGAAATCCATGGCTGGGAGTCTGCTGTCAGCAGCACCAGAGAATCGCACTGCCAGCGAACAGCTGCAGAATCCCCCCCGTCTGGAATTTAGCAGTTTAATTAAACAGGCTTGTCTACTTGTATCTGTCAGTGTATATTAAACCTGATTTGGAGTTGGAATCACATGAATGTGTACTGATATAGCTGGACTTTGGATTGTTGGCAGAGCATTCTTTGGTTTCTCTTTGCTGTTTTTCAGAATTCTATTGTTTTATTCATTATTTAATACGTTACTCGTATGAAAAAATTTCATTCAAATTGGATAAGTAATATCCCCACAGGTCAGCTAATTTTCTTGATACAGTATTCTGAAACCAGCATTACAGAATTAAGGCCAGTGCTTTTTATATAAATTTACTGTAATTTTTTTCATAATTGTTAGCACAGTCAGCTTAGTTAAACTATTTCTCTCTGTCCTTAGCTGATTTGTCTTTTGTCATTACAGAAATGTAGCAGTTTGCATACAGTGCGTCAAAATTCTTGTTTGCCATTTCCACACAGTTCTTGTTTTTCAGTTCCCATTTGACCAGAATGTCTGCAGTTCTCAGTATTCTTGTGCTGTCTCAATTCAGGAAGTGTTGTACTTTCCTTAAAGTCTTATCTAAGCAGTGTCAGTTTAATTGCATTCCCATTGTAGAGTCACAGACATCAGTACAATAGCTAAGTGATGGAGCAATCAAATGAAGTTTCATTGTAAAACTTGATAAAAAAGCATCTGACAGTGGACACACAAGTTAATTCAGGGTGTAGGATGTCTTCTCTTTGTTTTAAGTATCCAGATGAGTATTCACTTCTCTGAGGATTGCTGCTGGTGCATTGCTAGTGAAGATAATGCACCCTTGACACCCAGCACTGCTGAGGGGGGGGAGTTAATTTACTTTGCATTCAAGTCAAGGAGTGAGGGAAGGCTTCTGTATCTAGACCCAAAATTTGCTCATCTCTCACTACAGAAGCATTGTTATACTTTTCCTCTGTTTCAGCACCTGCATATTTTAAGTTTTAACATGAATTCTTTCATTCATTGTTTCTTTTTTCAAATTTCTAAAATATAGCAAACATATTGTCTTTTATCGTGGAGACATTTGCAATTTATTCAAGTTGAAGAAGTACTTAACAGTTTGCTCATTCATCAATATAGCATCAGGAGGCAGAGATTTTCAGTTCTAATTCGGTTACTCTTCCTACCCAAAGGAAATGGACCGATATTGAATGTCATGTTAAATAATGATATGTGGCATCTATGTAATGGAAAAAATCTATAGGCACATTAATGGGCTGCCAAAAAAATAAGATGAATGCATCATGTGGAGTGGGTCACCTTGTCAGTCCTTTTAAATACCATTGCGAAGACAGCTCAATGCAAGTTCCACCTCTTTCTACCCAAACATTGCAAATGAAGACGTGACTGGCACATGACTTCAATTTGCATATCTATTTAATTTCCTGCCTGTTTCACTTGGCAGGCCGTTTGACTGTTTACAGGTCTGCCTGAAAATTGCTTCAGGTAAATCCCACCCCTCCCCTTCACTCCAGTGGGGTTGGGTGACCAGTTCCCCGCAAGTGGGTAACTATTGTAAACCCTGCTGGAGTGAACCACTCCTGGCAGGGGGGAAAGACTAATGGGCCCAAGATTTCAGCCCCAAGTCTGCTAATGAAATTGAAATAGTATCTAAATTAGGTATTGCATATATTATGCAGCTCCATGGCAATTTCCGGTGCAGAGCTGACAATTCCGGAAATCTGGTGCTGGGAGATGCGCTTCAGCCCGGGTGCCCAGTGGAGAGCCCATGAAACAGTTCCTGTTAGAGTCTTCCGGCTTGCTGCACTAATAAAATCTTGAGTGCTAATAAAATGGCTGAAATGCTTCTTCCCTTCTATTACCACTATTTACCCCTCATTCCCATAATTCTCACAATCTGAGTTTTAATAGTTGAATGTCTACTTTTGTGGCTTAAAAAAATAGGCAGTTCAAAATCTCGAGTGCATACAATAGAGGCAAGTTTAAAAATATAGATTTCCAAAGTCACAATACCACATTTCATTCAGTGTTATGATATAATTCCTTTATGCTCAGAAATCATGGAGGTGATTCTCCCATTCTGCTGCACTGCTATTCCAGTGCAGTGGGCCAGGAGACCCAAGCAGGGACTGGGCGTCTAGACTTGAGCATGTCTCTCAGCGCCCAATTTCCAGTGCCGTCAGCTCCACACCGGAAATCAGCATAGAGCAGCATAATGCCTAACTTGCATACTCTTCAAACATCATTAGCAGGCCTGGGAGTGAAATCTTGGGCCTGTTGGCATTTCCCCCCTGCCAGGCATAGTTCACTCCAGTAATTCGCCATTTGCAGGAAGCACCATGGGGAAGAGGGGGCATCTTGGCACTGCTCACCAGACTGGGAGTAGTGCCAAGGGGGCAGGGCGTAATGGGATGGAGCCTGACAAGAGGGCAGGGCCTCTAAGAAGGATAATCTGTGGGGGTAGGGGTGTCCCACTGTCACTCTGAAGTTGGTACTGGAGGAGGGCCAGCAATCAGGGCTGGTCATCCAGATTGTTGGGGAGGGTGGGGCGTGGGCAGCTTACTTTGAGGGGGTCGGGACTGGGAGAATTCCTTCTCATGTATTTTAGGATAACCTGAAACTGAACTGAGTGAGACCTTCCATGACTCTTTTTCCAAACCCTAGCTATGATTGTAACGCTATATCCTTCTTTCCTGCTGCTCTGTGTATTCATGGACAATATGTTTTTCCTTCGTGCATGCTATATAGACATGCTTTTCCCTGTTGGCACTGCAGGCGAAGAAGTTTGGGATGTGGCTGGCAGGAGATCAAGGATGCATGGGGGAGCAGGAGGTTGAAGCTGGCCTGAGCATGTTTAGAGGGGCCAGTGATTTGAGCTGGGCAGCAATTGGGAGGTTGGTAGTCAGAAGCCACTGTGCACATGCTAATCTCGACGCTGATAGGTGCATGTGCAGTAGCCAGCTCAGCGTTATGCTGCTGCTCTCTCCAGAGAATAGGCCACACTCATGAACTTTAACATGATTCACGCTAGTGCACTCAGCAGAACACAGCATGTAAGATTCTTTTTAAACTTCCCCTTAAAAAAACCATGTGATTTACTCCAGTTTTTATGCAAATTCAACACTTAGAATTTTTTTTCAGGAGAATCCCATCCCATATATCTTACAAGAACTGGAAACTGGATTGGGTGAGAGTTACCCATAACTATCCATACCCATAGGGCAGTGCAGTGAGGCAGTAGTTTGAACTGCTGCCTCTCAACACCAGGGACCCGGGTTCAATTCCAGCTTGGATGACTGTGTGGAGTTTGCACATTCTCCCTGTGTCTATTCGGGTTTCTTCTGGGTGCTCTGGTTTCCTCCCGGGTCCAAAGATGTGAGTGTTAGGTGATAGGCCATGTTAAATTGACCATAGTATCAAGGGGATTAGCAGGGTAAATATGTGAGATTATGGGAATAGGGCCCGGGTTAGATTGTGATCAGTGCAGACTTGATGAGCCAAATGGCCTATTTCTGCATTATAGGGATTCTATAACTCTTTCTCTATACTCTAGCTATGATTGTAACACTATATTCTGCACTCTCTCCTTTCCTTCTCCCCTGTGTACTCCATGAACAGTATGTTTTTGTTTAGTGCCCAAGAAACAAAACTTTTCACTGCATCCTAATAAATGTGACAATAAATAAAATCAAACTTCACCAACATACTGAGCTGTTTGAGAAAGACCATTTTAAAAAAAAACAAAGGACACCAATTGAAAATGGCTATCACAAGTCATCTGATGGCTGATACTATAAAGTTAATCACTTTTCTGAAAAGTTTCTAAGAGTTGCACTGTAAAGCTGTTATATGGAATTTTATACCTGGCAGGTGTCAAGATCTATTTCAAACATGATCACTCTTGAAAAGAAGGAATTAAAGATGCAAAGTGCTGGCTTTTGATCAGCTGTAGTTCTTTCAACACAATATGAACTGCTGATCAGCCAATACTCAGATATTCAGAGCCCCCGTGAAGGATGGAATAACCTCCACCTTCTGTTGATTCATATCTTGAAATATGTGAAGTTTCAGAGATCAAAGATCAAAAAATGGGATTACTTGGTCTGCAATAATGAATGCAAAACATGCTAATCAAAATCCCTTTCTGGGAGCATGCATACAGGAGCTCAAGAACTGGCTCTGCTGGGCAGAATGCAAAAGAAGAAGCAGGAGAAAGAAACATGTCAGTTATCTAAAAATACTGCTGGCAAAGTGCAGGGAAGATCTCTCTTCTTTGTCTCCCTGTCTCTCTCTCGCTCTCCGTCATGCTCAAGCTATAAGACTGTCTTTAACAAAATATAAACCTAAATAAAGTCAATTCTAAAACTACAAGAAACAGCCGCAACACTCAACAATCTGTGCCTCAAAGACAGGCAAAGGGCTGAATTGTGCACACACATTACATAATATATGTTTAACTTTTATTGGATTGTTTTTCTCATATCGGTGTGTCTCATCATCAAGTCTTTGTTATGTTTTTCCCAGGTTTAAGGATTAATAGACTTATTCAACAATGTGGTTTAATTGGTTCCTGGAAGCTAATAAATACATTTGGATTGGCAAAGGTATTTATGGGATAAATAAATTTGAAAACTTTTAGTGCAACCAATCAAAGAGGTTGAATAGACAGAGAGTCAGCTCACTCTTCCTCACCTGATCAGTATGCAGAAGATGCTGGATTTTTGTCTTATTCATCCTCCCCCTAATGTGTTTCTTACATTCTTCTTGGCTTTCTTTCCAATAGGTTGTTTCTTGGAGTTGCTTTCTGAACTGTATTTGCTACCTTACATTTGTTACCATCAACGAGTTAAAGATGTAGCCCAGAACAAAGTTAACATCTGACCATCTGTCTAGAATTTCTTAACACAGCAACATTCCCAGTTGGCTTTCCATTTCGGATGAGTGAAATATCTGATTCGTATTCACTGGAAAACCATACCCATAACAGTTAGTCAATCATTTTGTTTGTCAACATATAAAGATCTGAAAGTGGATAAGTACAGGAAAATACATTTCCGAAAATCTCAGTGAATGTAGTTGTTTTGTTGGATCAAAGTTGGAATAACATTTTTAATACACAAATGCACGAACATGATTTTTTGCAAAGACTCAAGTATGTGGGCTGATGGAATTCCTACCATAGTTACATTAATTACTGCTAACATCCAGCACTCGTGTGTCCAATAGCAAAAATTGTTTGCATTCTTAACATTTTTTCCACACTATAGACATCATTACTGGTCTGCAAACTGTTTTATCTGGAGAATTCTGATGGGATATTTCTATGTATTTTTGTAACATCATAGAGTCATAGGTCTAGATTTTACCCACCCATTGGAGGCAGGCTCGAGGCCCTGAGGAGTGGTCATATCATGGTGAGTGGTGTTGGAAAAGAAGCCCAACCATTTTTATCATACAGCTGGATATTACTGAAAGCAGCTGGGCTGGGCGGTCACGCTGGAACATGGCAGGAAGATAATTAATCCTGTTAAACAGGCAAGTTGCTGCTATTTTCAAGGATTTTCCAATTTTATGTCAAGTGTGAGGGGATACTCGTGTTTATGTGTTGCCCACTGTAACAAGGTGAAGGCTTAGAGATAAGTGTTGGTTTTAGTCAGCAGCTATTATGAATGGTAGCATGGCTTGTCGGTGAGGATGGGACTGAGTGGCCAGCAGAAGTAGCAATTGAGAGCAGTTACAAACAGACTTACCAAAAAAATGCCATCTTGGAGTTAGCACTTGTATGTGCAGAACAATTGGGCCGGGAGGCCCTGAAAACTGAGAACAACTATTTGCCATAGACTCATTTGCTGCGGCATGGAGGCCGCCTTTAAAGACGAACACCAGGGAAGCAGATTGGTTCAGCCACAAGCTGGAGGGTAGCAATTACTAGAGTAGCGCTAGAGAGATGAGGCTGGAAGAGGGCACAGACAAGGTTGCATAAGGTAAGTAACTGATCATGTGTTTGCAGAAGAGGTTACTTAACAGAGTCGTCATTAGAAGCTTAACTCCTGTAAACGTTAGAGTGGCAGTGTCAACTGAGCTATCTGCCATAGTAGAAATTAAGTTGAACTATCTGTGACATGATGGGTACCAAGTGCTAGTGACACTGAAGATCAAATCTATATACTCACCCAATCTTGGCTGGTGATGTCCTCCTGGAAGGGATGCTTGGTCTCGACTGCCCATTCATCGCGGTGACTGCATATTTATATCCTTCGCAGCCTCAGCAATAATTCTCGTGATTGCATGCCCTTTCGGGAGACTGCATGCTTTCCTCGCTGCCTGAAGTCCCCGTGTCCGTATCGCATCCTGCGATTGCAGCACACGGGAAGAAATCTGAGGGGCCTGTGAGGAACACCCCGTTGAAAAGGTGCCACTTTTGAAGAATGTGCTCGGGGGAGCAGTCGCTCCCCCTGCTCCCTCTCTAGCTACGCCATTGATTGAATAGGCCATAGGGCTTCTGAAGGTGAGATTCAGATGCCTTTGCCCCATCCAGGTTCTTGCGAATTGTGATGTAATGCCAAGCTCTGCATAACATAGCTCAAGGGGGGCTACTTAGAACAGTGAGGATATACTGGAGTTGGTGCCTTCTGCAAGAATGAGGAAATGGAGGGGGAGGGCACATGATGCTGCCAAGCCTCAGGACCCCAAGACGGGTAGGGAGGTCTGCAGTATACTAAAACATTTCACACAAGATACAAAATTGCAAATTTTGGAAACCTGAAATAAAAACAATATGCTGGAAATACTCAGCAGGTCAGGAAATATCTGCAGAGAGAAAAACAGAGTGAATGTTTCTGGTCTGTGAGCTTTTTTTTTGAGGACCCAGATGCTGCAGACAGCTGTTCCGCCATCCTTTTCAGGACAAACTTGAGTGACTCTCTGTACATGTTGCCAATCCCTCAGTGGAGAATACCAGAGACATGGCAACACTCCTGGTACAGATTGACTCCCTCCAACATCTGGGGCTGGGTGCGCGTAACCTCTGGAATCTCTACCAGATGTTCACAAACCTCAAGCTACAGCTTCTTCTTCAGCTGCCTTTTTGATGACTGCAGAGAAGTGTCATCAGCCTGACTCTCAGTATCGCCCTTGTCTCCCACAGTCCCCCGAGTGTAAGTAGATTTGGCTGTAACAGCCTTTCTTAGCTGCTCAAACATGCCTATGGTATGCAATCCTGGTTGAGATCCTGTAGCTACTTGCGTGTGATTACCCACTGACATGAGAGTATCTGTACTAGTGGAGGAATTGTGTGACTGGAGAACCTTGCGGTCCCCTCTCTGTTAGAGCAGCAGGGCTATTCCCCTGTCCATGCAGCCGGTTACTGTTGTTTTATTTATGAGGGAGAGAAGAGTGATGTAAACGGTAATAAAACATGCAATTTCTTTATTAAGACGAGGCACGTGAGGGCAGTTGTCCTGTGGTATTAAACTTGAAGGCATCAGAACTGTGTGGGTGCTCTGTCCAAAGTAAAAGTAAAACCAAAATTCAGTTCCCTTCTTTGATGTTGAGCTGATATCCCTTAGTCGGTTGTATTTTTCTTAAAGACATTTTACACAGCTTTCTCTCTGACCATTGTACATTCTTCTACAAAAGCATGACTATTTATTGTCCACTATTGCAATGCCTATGCTGGTGACAGCCACTGGGATGCCATATGGTTACTCCGCCGAGGAATTGGCTCTGACTGGGACCTTTAATACAGGCGTTGGCCCCCAGCTGCAGCTTAAGCATCGCCAGTGACTGTGGACGTGGTGGCAGGTGGAGTGAGAAAGGGAATATCCTTTCTACCAATACCATATTCTTCCTTACTCACTTAAAAGGCTGTCAGATTAACATATTGTGCAGCACTCACATTGCACCAGGTCTTTGACCCTCTTACAATATTGTAACCACTTGTAAAGGAAGACCTCACAGCTGCAGGCACCTTTGATGATCATCTTCATGTTTGCTTCATCAATTGGTCTCATCCCCTGCATCCATCTGGGAGGAATGTGGCCTTCCTTCTTGTTTGAGCAGCCTGAAGGAGCATCTCTGCAGGGAGACATCCGTAAACCGTTGTTCTACACTTCTCCGATATCTTAGTATATGACTAGATTTCAAGGGTTTACTATGTGCTCACTCCAGGAGTTTTACCATTTGCTGTTGACTACCCATTAAATATGGTGGCAGTGAACCTTGTGGAGTCTCAATGTTAGTGAATGTTTCTTTCCGTCTGGCCAGCAGTTAATTAATTGATGTAACATTTAGCTTTACCCTGATCCTATATGGGGCAAAGGCATCCATTTCCAGTACCAATGTTGAGGCCTCAGACCTTCCAAGTAAACTCTATCCACAGAGTCCTGATGGCACAGAAGCAGGCCATTTGGCCCACTGAATCCATACCTGCTGTTTGCAAAGCAAATCAGTTTTATTTCCCTGCTTTATTCCCATTATTTTGTAAGTTTACATCCAATTGCTCATCCAATTTCCTTTTGAACTCATCAATCCAGAGCATTACTAATCATTGCATAAAAAATTTCTTTTCACATTCTCTCTGTAGGTGTTGCTGGAAATCTCAAATCTGTGACCCTTCATCCTGGAACATCTTTCCTTTGTTGACCTTAGCTAAATATCATAATCTTGTATGCCACTATCAAATCTTCTCTCAATTGACTTTCTTCTAAGAAGAATAACCCCAGCATTTCCAACCTAGACTTATAGCTAAAATCCTTCATTTATGGTAAATATTTCCTGCACACTCTCAAAGACCTTCACATCCTTCTTAAAATGCGATGCCCAGAGCCGGATGCAGTGCCCTAGTTGTGATTTAACCAGAGCTTTTTTAATGTTCAGCATAACTTCCCTGCTTTTATACATCATACCTTGATTTCTGAAACCCAGGATCTCATATGCTTTGCTAACCATTCACTTTAAGTGTCATAATGTCCTACCATGTTCAAAGATCTATGCACACAAGATCTCAGGCCCCTCTAATTCTGCCCACTCTTTAGAAGGGTGCCATTGTTGCTACCTCTGTTTTTCTTTTCCACCCAAATGCGCCATCTCACTCTTCATATTAAATTCTATCTGCCACTTGTCTGCCCGTTCTGCTAGCCTGTCTGTTCCCTGCCTCAGTCGATTGATATCACCCTCACTTTTTGCCGTACCTTCAAATTTGATATCATCAGGAAATTTAACTCAGTATTTCAATATCCAACTCATTTATCTAGATTAAATTTTCAGAAAACATCATTTATTGATCTGAAAAAAATCTCTGAACCATTGAGAAATGCAGAGATTTTAGATAGGAAATATTAGTAGTTATATTGGTTAAATTGAGGTTTGTCATTCTGCTGGTATCTCTACTTGATAGCTGGAACTCTTTTAGAGAAAGGATTTCTACCTTAAAAGCAGAGTCGGCTCACACTGCAGACATTTTGAGTGGCATGGCTGATTGTTGAATAAGGTTATTAATCATTTTTCTTAATAAAAAGTGACAAACTAGTTGACTCTGAAAGGTTCCAGTAATCTGAATGCACTAGACGTAGCTTTAAATATGATTTATCAAACACCATGAACAAAGGGCTTAAGAACTGATGTCAGTATGTATCTATCTCTGCATGAAAGCAGCGGGCTGCAATTAGCATAATCAGGCTGGCATTCGGTATTCTTGAACTTCACTTCCTTACTACCGTACATAAGCGAGGCCTTGACCCCTGCGTCTCTTGCAGAGAAAAAAGCACAGTTTGCCGAAGGCTAATTCAGATGCCTCTGGAGCACTGACCATGTGGAAAACATTACAGTTTGCTCTCCACGGCCTTTCTTTTCGGTATTTCCTAATCCGCATTTACATTAGAAACCTTTTTGGTCTGCCCGAGCTTACATAAAATTTTACATATGTATATAAAAACTGAAAATATGTAGACTCAAGCTCATGGAATGCAATCTTGCTGGCATGTAGGTGCACGCTTTCTGTAAAGAAATTCTATTTTAAGACATTCTCAAAGATTATCAATAAAATCAGACTATTAATGGAGGTTGAAAACACACATGGCTAATCAGCATCTCAGCACAAAAACTGATTTCATGTTTTCATTGAAACCTACAGTGCAGAAGGAAGCCATTCGGCCCATCGAGTCTGTACCGACCACAATCCCTCCCAGGCCCTATTCCCCCTAACCCTTGTTTTTGCCATAGCTAGTCCCCGCTGACACTAAGGGGCAATTAGACATGGCCAATCCACCTAACCTGCACATCTTTTGACTGTGGGAAGAAACTGGAGCACCCGAGGAAACCGACACATAGATGGGGAGAATGTGCAAATTCCACACTGACAGTGACTCAAGTCGGGAATCGAACCTGGGTCCCTAGTGCATTTTGGCTAGAGCCTTTCATCAGGATGCAATGGGCATCATTGTGGCATACAAAGAAAAGTTCTCCTTCACTCATATCAAGATGGGGCTCAGTCAAGGGCTGTTACAAGGAAAGATCCCATTATAGCACAGGTGCCATGCTGTTATTTTGGTTGATGTGAATTAAATTCTTGCAGCCAAACAGAATGGTTGCAACTAGGGAAAGGATAGAATCCCAACAGTGCAGAAGGAGGCCATTCAACCCACTGAGTCTGCACTGACAACAGTCCCACCAAGGCCCTATCCCGTAACTCCCATATATTTAGCGTGCTAGAGTCCCTGACACTAAGGCACAATTTAACATGGCCAATCAACCTAACCCATATATCTTTGGACTGTGGGAGAAAACTGGAGCACCTGAAGGAAACCCACACCCACACGTGAAGAATATGCAAACTCCACACAGACACAGAATTGAATTTGTGTCCTTCGCGCTGTGAGGCAGCAGTGCTAACTGCTGTAACAACACATTTCATATCTTATATTAATTCTCTAGCTGTTTGCCAGGTTTTTCACATTTCTCTCTTCTATTTGGTTGCTCTAATTCATCAAATCATAGAATCCTTACAGCACAGAAGCAGACCATTTGACCCATCGAGGCCAAAATGAGAAGAGAACAGATATCTCAAAGAATTGTCATCGGGCTGGAGGAAATTGCAGAGTTAACAGGGGTGAGATCATGGATGAATTGAAAATAATGAAGATGGAACCTTTTGAAATGGTTTAACGTGTAGGTCAGCAAGCATTGAGGGATTGATTGATGAATTGTAAGGACTTGGCTCAGAATTTTAGATAATGGAGGGTAATTTGTGGAATGCTGGTGAAGAATACGTTGGAGTAGTGAAGTCTAGATGAGAGTTTCAACGTCATTAAACTGAGGCAAGGGTAGAGTCTGGCAAAGTTACGGTGTTGGAAATAGGTGGTGAGATGACTAGCTGATGAGAAGTTGGCTCCACTCTTCTCTTTCGCCTCATTTGACAGCATCATTTTTTTTTGTGACGAGGATATCATGCCAATTTAATCAATACTTATCTGTTTAAGCACCATGATTCTAAAACAACCAATAAGACAGTTTTTCATCAGTTCAACAAATATGGTACCTTTATATGGTATTTTAAGTAAAGTAACACAGTACACTGAGTTTCACTGGCACTTGTTTACACGGGCATACATACATTCTCACACAAAGTTGATGCACACAAAAACATCGATCTTTTCTCACTGTGTAATCTGTTAATTAAAGTAGAATCCATAAAAAAGTAAGTGCAATCTGCAGATTGGTGACACAGCTGGCTTCAGACTAAATCCAATGGTCCCGATGCTTCTATTTTAAAGATGCAGATAAACCCAGGAAGACTGCTGATTTGCTTCAGGAGACAGTTATACTGGCTGAATTTTTTCTTAAGAAGTTTCTGTCCACAGCAGGGGCTTCCCTGGATGGTAATAGCCGGCAAGCAGTGTTGCTAGGTATGTTGGGGAGAGAAGGAGACAGGAGGGAGACCACTTAAAGTCTTTTCTCTATTTTTTAGCAGCTTGTCCCCAGTTCTGCTGACAAAATGTGTGCTTCAAGTACATAACAGGCTAGCTTAGCTTGCAAACTTCTTTGTCCAATTTGTCCATTCGTGGGACATGATTGCCCATCTCTAGTTGCCTGAAGACAGTTGAGAGTCAACTACATTGCTGTGGCTCTAGAGTCACATGTGGGCCAGACCGGGTAAGGATGGCAGATTTCCTTCCCTGAAGGGCATTAGTGAACCAGATGGATTTCTCCGACAATCGACAATGATTTCATGATCATCAGTAGATTCTTAATTTGAGATTTTTTTATTGAATCCAAATGCTACAATCTGCCATATTAGATGTGAACCTGGGTCGCCAGAACATTAGCTGAGTTTCTGGATTAATAGTCTAGCAATAATGCCATTAGGCTATTGCCTCTGCACCACTAGGCAATTGCTAGGCAATAAGGTAATTGCTTGGATATCATGATTAGGACATAGCAGTGTGAATGTAAGTCTACTTATGACACTAAATAAATTAATAAACTATGCTCTGAACAACTAATATGGTTCAGCAACACCTTACTCAGGCTTTCCTCACTGAACAATTGCAAAGGTTGGATATTTCACTCGGCAGGCTGTCACTTTTGTGCAAGTTGGTGCCTAATTAATTTCAATATTGTACTTTGGGTCTACTCAGCAGAATTGCAACTGACACTCCTGCCCCAGTGTGCTTCATGTAGGGCCCTTTGAAATATGGGTAGAATACATGGGCCCCGTGCATAAAACTGCAGGTAAAATGCACTATAACTTGCCAGGAATTCTCCACTTGTCCAGATATATTACATATATATAAAAAATATATAAGGAACATATATATGTAATGTGATTGTGTCAATTGACTATAAATTGGACACATACACATTCAGAAAATAGAGTTTATATTTATTACTGGTTGAATTTGCATAGATTGAGATCAAAGTCATACATTAGAATTCCACATTTTTCAATTATTACTTTAAATCATAATATCTCTATAGTGCAGAAGAAGGCCATTTAGTCCATTGAGCCTGCACTGACTCTCTGACAGAACAGCCAAAATCCTACTACATTTCATACTGGTGGGACTTTCCCATCCCGCTGCAGTGAACAGAGATTTCACTAGCTGCCAAATTCTCCAACTTCGCTGCAACAAGAACTTGATATGAATGGCAAGTAAGTCACACACAAAATCTTTCCCAGACCCCCTCCTCTGCCTATGGCTAACCGTGGCTAATCCATCCAACCTTCACATCTTGGGATATCTAAGGTGAATTTACATGGCCAATTCACCTAACCCGCACATATGTGGACTGTGGGAGAACTACTGGTCTCCAAGTGTAGTAATAAAATTGAACAGTATATTCTAATACTGCCTTCTGGCCCCATAAATCTAGTTAAATCCTATAAAATATTATTTAATTTTAGTGCAATGATTACATTCATTATACAATAGCTCTGCTAGTTTGTAAGTATCTGAGGGCAGAATTTTATGCTCTCCCCACAGTGAGTTTGGTGATAAGAGGCAATTAATCAGTTCAGAGGGGATCCCTCTGCCTTCCCACCCACTGCATTTGAGGTTTTAAAATTGGTACTAGCTTAACGGTGAGCAATGGAATGGCGTGTTCACTCGTGGGGGGCAGAGGGGGATCTGATGGGTGGAGTTCATGCAGGATTGAGTCAGGAAGGCAGGGGAATTGGCGCGAACAAGAGGCAGACCACGGCAAGATCTGTTGACCTTGGTTGGGATTTTTCGGTTTCCGGGCAAGTGTGGCCGGAAAATCCAGCTCCTAGAGGTTGATTCTCAGACCTCGTTGTGCCACTAGTAGATCGGAATTGGGATTAGGATTCTGCCCTCGTTTTCCGATCTTAGACAATAGCGTTGAAGTCAAAAGATCAGCTTCGCAGCCGGCTCTAAACAGTTTGCGAGCCTCCAAGCCCCTTTCCAACGGTGAGAACCAGATTGCACTCAAAGGGTGCAAAGCCGATTAGCAAATTGAAAATAGCAAGATAACAGTGAGAATAATTACTGGCCATCATTAGCAGAGGCCGAGCTGGTGCAGTGGTCATACTGGGGGTGTGGGAGCCACTGAAGTCCCTGGGTGGTCGGGGCATAGCCAAGTGGTGCCTGTGGGGCAGTGCTCATTCAACGGAGTCTGTCTGGCACACTGGTGCCCAACTAGTACACTGGCAGTGGCCACCAGACAGCCCAGTAATGCTGGGCGTGCACCACAAGTGTGCCGGGGCAATGCCGAGATGGCGGCCCTGTATTGGGGCCATGATGGGTGCTATGTGGTGCGGTAAGGGGTGGTCTCATGGGTGGAGTTCATGCAGGACTGAGTCAGGAATGCAATCTTGTCGGCAGGGCATTTCAAGGTTCTTGATGGAGGGGGGGTCTCATCAGGAGGGCCCCAATGTTGGCGATCCATGTCAGGGAGTGGGTGGGAGAACATAATGCTGATGAAAGGGAAGGTCCCAATGTCTGTGGAATGAGGCGGTAGGGGGATGGTCTCCTTGTGCACTGAGATCGGGCATCCTTGGGAAAGGGCATTTGAGTGCTCTGAAGCCAGGCTTACCAGCGTGTTTAGGCTTTGCTTCCCACTCCTAGTATCAGCACAAAACTCCAAACTCATCAAAAAAGTGATGAATGTGGGAGGATTGCAGTGTGGAGTGCACCTGAGAGACGGGCGTGGATCACTCGATTATTCTTGCCGTTATAGCACTTTGAAATTTTTGCGGAGAATTCTGCCCCTGTTTTCTATCCCTCATTTTCTTTAACATTTGTGTCTTTAAATAACACATTGCCACAGTCCATAACAGTTCGGTGTCCAGAATGATCGAGGCACTGTAGATTTATGTGTGTGATTCCCATGTTGCTTTTTTTCTTTTCAATAATCCCTGCTGGAGTTGCTTTGTTTCATGGTTTGAATGTTTTTTTTGTCTTGAGTAGTGTATTGAATCCATGCAGCAAATTTTGTTTCCTGATTAGATTAGATTTAAAAAATATGTTATCACTTGCAGCATTATTAGGAAAGTGGCTTACACATGAGATTATTTATCATGAAAAGAAGGGAGGGACCCCTTCCTCATCACATGATTAATTTTCCTGTTTTAGGCAGGGCTCTGTATTTGAACGACTAGTTATTTGGCAGTGGATTAAAGAGCAATCCTGTCTCCATGATGATGTAGGTCAGATGCTTGCAAATGTTTGGCGAGAAAGAAATATCCTTCCCACTAAAAGTGCAAAATACCACATGCTATATTGCTGGAAGCAATCTGTCATACAAGAATGAAGGGGGATGAAACTGTTGGTATAGCTTATCCCATATGTTCTGCATAGAATTGAAATTTATGAGTAATGAAGGCTCCATGTGGACTAACTCGGGAGTTGCACAGTGTGAGATCAGTGTAATGCTGCTTTTACATATATAAAAAGGCAGATCAGTTCTTATGCAGCTTTTGTAAGAAGTCACTCACACCGGCCGGTGAGGTAACCGCATTGACAATGTCTCAAGACCCATACAAGAAGGCAATCTCACTGATGTTCCTCACAGAAGAACCTGAGTTTAGGCTGAAGCTGAGGGAAGCTGTTTGCAGGTAGTAAGCAATTTCTACAGTAATTGTTATCTATATGTTGAAAAATATTTTTAAGATGGGATATTTTCAATGTGGGTTGAAGTGGCGCATTTAAAAATATTTGCATTTATTTTCTCTCTAATAGTTATTAAATATGTTGTGATTCTCTGTTGAAATACTGCTAACTTCCGCTCAGAGTTCAGATTTTGGATATTTGGAGAATTCTCCCCTTACGAAGATTAGAATAATTTTTCAGTAAAAATAAGCAGGAATACAGATTGGGAAAATGACAGCAGATTAGACCACATTGTCGCAATTGGTGTTTGTAGAGATAGATATATATATATCGCAGTTTTTAAATTAGGTGGGCAATATTGAAGAATAGTGCCAGCAAACAATTGATTTTTAGCAATATAATGCTTGTGCTTTATTCAATTAATGATTCAAATCACATTTGATTATAACTTAACTGTAGTTTGTAGGGGAATTCTTCGTCACCATGCCTGCAACTTTTAATCTGAACTTCCTGCTTTTGTGAAGTCAGGCTTCCTATGTCAAGCATGTTTAGTTGTAATACAAGACCCTTTTTTTAATGATGTTGTCGTAATTCCTTAAAACAAAACAATGGTTACAGTGTTGAGTTTGTGATTTGCGTGTCTTTTGTTCTTCTCAATCTATTCAAAAATGTTCCAGCTACTCAATGCTTGTCCTTTATTTCAAAAGTAACTTCTAAGCAAGTTACTTGTAGCTGTGTAATGAAGGGGTAGTAATTTTCAATCTGATGTTGTAGGCTTAAACTGGTTTCAAGGATTGGGCAAGTAGTTTTATGTCATTTCAACCTATTTAAATTTTTTTAAACATTTTGTTACAAAGACAAGCATTTTCAATTTAGAGGCTGGCACTTAAACGTTGTCTTTTAGACATGCAATTAAGTATTTTCAGTTTCTCTCTACTTAGTCTGCAGCTATATTTAGACTATTGTAATGTCACATATGCTAAACAATGCAACATGGATGTGTGAACGTATATAATTTTCATAGGGGAGGCACTGTAATTAGCACTACTGCTTCACAACAGCAGGGACCCAGATTCGATTCCCGGCTTGGGTCACTGTCTGTATGGATTTTGCACATTCTCCCTGTGTTTGGGTGCTCCGATTTCTTCCCACAGTCCAAATGACGTGCCAGATAAGTGCATTGGCCATGCTAAATTATCCCTTAATATATCCTAACTGGCGTCGGAGTGTGGCGACTGGGGGATTTTCACAGTAACTTCATTGCAGTGTTAATGTAAGCCTACTTGTGACACTAATAAATAAACTTAAACTTGGGAATCTTAATGTCCCACTAGCTGCTCACAATTGCTAAACGCAGTTTGCTTAGTTAGGTAACAACAAGAGAGGGCCAGTATAAGCTTAAAATATCTGTTTTGATTTTCACATCAATGAGTTAATATTGCAATTATTTTGGGGCACGCCTGAGAAAAACAATGGGTCGCCACTTGGGAATGATCTTATTTATGCCACAATGTCAAAGTTGAATGGCATCAGTAGAGGCTGTGTGCACAAGGACATTACAAGTGGAATTCTCCCATGCCCCTACCGACAGGATCAATGGTGGGGGTGGGGGGGAGGGGGCAGGTAAAGTATTTGGCAGGAGGCTCAGAAATCGGTTGTATACCGGCATGAGTTTACAACAGGATCTTCTGATGATGCCCACCATGGTGGATCGGCATTCCCGCTGGAGGCTGAAGTGAAACAGATTTGCATCCTGCTAATGAGGGTACAAATGAAAGATTGACTGGAATCTCAGCCCTGGCACACCCACAATACCAATGGAAAACATTTGCAAAATTTGGGATTTATCTTTCAGGGCCTTGCTCAGATCCTGGACATCTGAGGCTGCAGGCTGGCACCTACTGGGCCTGGGAGAGACATTGTGGGTAGATCCTCAGATCTATGGCTCTGCCTCAAAGCAGCTCTCAGACGGTGGGAGGTCTTCACACAGCAGCTGTGATGTCGCTGATACTTCAGATCTTCCTGGAACTGCAGTGACTCGCCATGTGCTGGTGTGGATGTGGCAGAGCGGTTGGATGGAGGTCGGGAGGGTTGGCTGTGGAGGTGGAGTGGAACGTTTAAAAGTAAGCGGGCAAGGAAAACCTTGCAGGGGGAGGTGAAGGTTTTGGAGGATCGGAGTGAATCTGGGGATGGGGGATAAAATTGTTTGGGGGTGAAGCTGGCGGTGTGGAGGGGGTGAACATTTTGGGGTTGAAGGTGAACTTAGTTATTTAAATATTGGGGCGCCAGCCATTGTGTCCCTGTGCACAGAGGTTCATATGGAACCCCAACCATGGCCCACCAAACCTGTGCTGACACGTGCCTCTCTAATCCAATATTTTCTTGTTCCATGTGATCCATATCCTTCCATTTCCTGTCTATTTATGTAAGTATACAGATGCCTTTTGCATGTTGTTATAGAATCTACTTTCTCCACCTTCTCTGGCAGTGCGTTCCAGGTATTCACCATCCAAGCTCTTTACATCTCTCTTAAATTTTCCCCCTTTTCATTTTCAACCTGTGCTCCTGAGTAATTGATCCTTTGGCCTGGGGAAAACAACTCTGACTATTCATTTTATCCTTGCCTATCATAATCTTGTAAACTGCTATCGGGTATTGCCCCTCTCCCCCATACCCCCCAACCAAACTTCTGAAGCTCTAATAAAACCAATCCAAGTTTGTTCAAGCTTTCTTCACTGTCTATATCAGGCAACATCAGGTAAATCTCTTCTGCACGCTTTCCAATGCATCAACATCCTTGCAGTAGTGTGGCGACCAGAATTGTACACAGTGCTCCAAATGCAGCCTGACAAAGTCTTATTCCTACACTCGATGTCCCGACCAATGAAGGCCAGTATGCCACATGCCTTCTTGACCATCTTGTTTGCCTGAGTTACAACTTCAAGGAACTGTGAATCTACATGCCTAGATCCTTCTGTATGCTGTACCATTTACTGGATACTTTTCTTCTGCAGTAGACCGTCCAAATCGCATCACCTCACTTTTGTCCCAGGTTAAATTCCATCAGCCATCTTTCCGCGCAGCTCTCCATTTATGTTGCGCTGTATTTTCTGACAATCCTTTTCACTATCCGTTACTCCCTCAATTTTTGTATCACCTGCAAATTTACTAATCAGACTACCTACGTTCTCTTCCAAATCATTTATATATTATTCATACAACAGAGACCCCAGCATTGATCCCGAACCCTGCAGTTAGAAAAGTATCCTTTCACAGTTACTCTCTGCTTCCTATGCAAGCCAGGTTTATATCCATCTTATCAGTTCACTTCAAATCCCACGTGACTTCATCTTCTGTATCAATCTGTCATAAGGAACCTTATCGAGGGCTTTACTAAAAACCATGACACCATCAATTGCCCTGCCCTGATCAATTTTTCTTGTCACTTCCTCAAAGAACTCAATCAAATTTGTTAGTCACGACCTCTCCTTCACAACACTATGCTGCCTATTGCTAATAAGGATGTACTCACATCTCTTCCAGATGTGAGTACATCCTGTCCGTAAGAATCTTCTCCAATAATTTCCTCACTATTGATGTAAGGCTCAAAGACCGGTAATTTTTCAGATTGTCTCTTCTGGCCTTCTTAAAAAAAGAAACAACGTTAGCTACTCTTCACTCCTCTACTAACTCACTTGTGGCTAAAGAGAATACAAAGAACTCGGTCAAGACCTCAGCAATTTTTTCCTTTGCTTCTCTCAGTATTCTGGGATAGACCCTATCTGGCCCAGGGGTCTTGTCCACCTTTTAATGTTTTTCAAAAACATCCAATTCCACCTCCCCTTTTTACCTTAATATGTCCTAGAATGTCAAATCCTCCTTTCTGCGCTCACCATCCACCACATCCTTCTCCTTTGTGTATATTGATGTAAAGTACTTGTTAAGGATCTCACCCATCTCATCTGGCTCCACACTCAAATTCCTTCTACTGTCCTTGAGTGGACCTACCCTTTCCTGAGCTCCATCATCCTTTTATGCATTTATATGTATAAAAGGTCTTGAGATTCCCCTTAATCCTGCTCAGATTCTATCAAATTTTAATCCATAGATCTATAAACATAGACAGGGATCACGGGTAGAGGTGGGAACATCGGGGAGGCGGTGCGGACTCATTGGGCCAAAAGGCCTGTTTCCCGTGCTGTTTTGTTCTTTGTTCAAATTCAATTCCTCCTTGCAATTCCTATAAACTCCTTGCTCATTATTAAATTATTTTTAGACTCCAGTTACCCACCCTTATTCTCCTGAAAATCTGACTTGTGCTTGGGTATGGTTCCATGAGCAATGATTATGATTGGGTAATTTCACCCATGACACGAATAATAGGTCACATTTTTAAGGCACAGTGCAAACTGCTAAGGCCACAAAATGGTAGGCAGATAGCTCACACTCACTTACATGGCAAGCTAGCAGGCTTCTAAAAGAAGGCATAAATGTGTCATTTTCTGGTTGGCAAGATGCAATGAGTGATGTGCCACAGGGTTCAGTGCTGGGATCTCACCTTTTTAACAATATACGTACATTGCTCAAAGATAAGGAAGTTACGAAGAGGATAGAAGGTTACAGAGAGATATAGATAGGTTACGTGAGTGAGCAAAGATTTGGCAGGTGGAATATAATGTGGGAAAATATGAAATTATCTATTTTGGCAGGCACAGTGGCGGAGTGATTAGCATTGCTGCCTCACAGTACCAGAGACCCAGGTTTAATTCTGGTCTTCGGTGATTGTGTCTGTGTGGAGTTTTCAGATTCGCCCTGTGTCTGCGTAAGTTTCCTCTGGTTTCCTCCTGCATTCCAAAAATGTGCAAGTTAGGTGGATTGGCCTTGCTAAACTGCCTCTTAGTGTCCCAAGATGTGTAGCTTAGATGGATTAGCTGTGGTAAACGTGTGGGCTTACAGGATCGGTTGGGTAAGATACTCTGTCAAAGATTCAGCGCAAACTCGATGGGCTGAATGGCCTCTTCTACATTGTGGGGATTCTATGAGAAGGTAGAAAGAATAAAAAAGCAGCATAGTATCTAATTGGTGAGAGATTGCAGAGCTCTGAGATGCAGAGGGATCTGGGTGTCCTAATGAATGTATCACCGAAAGATTAGTATGCAAGTACAGCAACTGATTAGAAAAACTAATAGTGTTATCGTTTATTATGTAAGATACTTAATACAAATATAGGGAAGTTATTCTTCAGTCATATGGGGTATTGGTGAGGCCACATCTAGAGTACTATATAAAGGTTTGGTCTCCTTATTTAAGGAAGGATGTAAGTGATTGAAAGTTCAGAGAAGATTTTGTCAACTAATACCTGGAATGTGTACTCTTCTGAGGAAGGGTTGGACAGGCTTGTATCCACTAGAATTTAATAAAGTAAGAGATGACTTGATTGAAACAGATCAATCCTGAGGGGTCTTGACAGGGTGAATGTAAACAGTATGTTTCCTCTTGTGGGAGAATCTAGATTTAGGGGTCACTGTTTAAAAACTAATGCATCTCCTATTTATGACAGGAATAAGAAGAATATTTTTCTCTGTAGGTTGTGAATCTTTGGAACTCTCTTCCTCAAAGGGCAGCGGAAGCAGGGTATTTTAATATTTTGAGGGCAGAGTTAGATCCTTTGCAACCACAGGGCTAAAATGTTCAAGTAAGGCAAGAATGCAGAGTTCAGGTTACTATCAGATCAGTTGTGATCTTACTGAATGGTGGAGAAGTTTCAAGGCTGAGTGGCCTACTCCTACTCCTAATTTGTTGTTTGCATATATGTTTGTCCTTCCAGAGTAGTGTCCTTCACCCATGACTGAAGCCAGCATTAGTTTGTTTGAAAGCTGTGCTATTTGCTGATGGGAAAATTCACTCAAAGATTCTTTTACATAAAGAGAAAGGAAAATCCTTGCTAGAAACATTCTTCTGTTTGCCCTCAAACCACATTTCCCCCCCCTCCTTCCCCGCCACACACCATCTTGTTGTCCCCTGACGACACCCAAGGTCCTGATTCTTTCCTTCCTTGGCTAAATCGTGTGCACAATTTTGGGTATAGGCTGTTTAAAAGCTTGAAACGGAAAAGAGGAAATGCCTTCACGTGTGCATCATTGCACGATTCAGAAGGAGCCACTGGATAGCAATAAAGAACAGGAATTTTTTCTCATTGTTCCTCTTCTAGTTCACTGGTCCATTTATAGGACTCAACGGCCATCATGGCTGAGTTTAGCTAATTCCACACAAACTTGTCATTGCACTTTTGTCTTTTTTTCAAATGTACATGTGTATATATATATATATGAATTCTGAGGTTAAAAAGCAACACAAATTAGTGAATGATTCTAGCTGTACAAATACTGCATTCAGACTCGTTCAAGGACATGGGGGATTTCTCTTGGCTTGCTTGTCCTAAGAAGAAGCAGCTGTATCAGTGTGATGGTATAGTTATGCAACAAAATTGATCAAACTGACACAAGGAAGTTACAAAGTTTTGGCAGCTTTAGTACAATTCATTCTTGTGACACAAATATTCTCAATTTTGTTCTGACTATATTTGAGACATTGTTCTTAGTTACCAGAAAATATCATTTGACAGATGCAGCCATTTTGAAGGCTGACAGGTTGCTTGGTTAATTACTTTCTTCTTTAAAAATCTGATCATTTTTCTCTGTTTTGTGAAGATAGGGTGGTGAAAAGGGCATATGGTGCACTTGCCTTTACCAATCGGGATATAGATTACAAAAGTAGAAATGGCGTGATGGTGTCGTATAGAACTTCAGTGTGCTACAGCTGGAGTACTGTGTGCTGTTCTGGTCACCATATTATAGTAAGGACATGAACACATAGGAAGGCGTGCACAGGAGATTCACCAGCGTGTTACCTGGGATGGAACATTTAAGATATGGAGAAAGGTTGGATAAACTTGGATTGTTTTCTTTGGAGCAAAGAAGATTGAGGGATGGCCTGATTGAGGTATTCAAGATTATGAGAGACATCAATAGGGTGGAAAGGGAGCAGCTGTTCCCCTTAGTTGAAGGGTCAGTTACGAGGGGGTACAAGTTAAAAGTGAGGGATGGGAGGTTTAGGGGCAATTTGAGGAAAAACATTTTTATTCAGAGGGTGGTGACAGTCTGGAATATGCTCACTGGGAGGGTGGTGGAGGCAAGATGCCACATCCTTTAAAAAGTACCTGGCACGCCATAACCTTCAAATCTATGAACCAAGTACTGGAAAATGGGATTAGGTGGGCAGGTCAGGGCATTTCATGTGCTGGTGCAGACTCGATGGCTCAAAGGGCCTCCTTTGCACTGTAGTATTCTGTAATTCTGTGAATTTTCCTCCTCCTCCTCCTCTGCTGCCATTAGTCAGTGCCAATCTTTAAGATCTCTCCTCATGTATGTTGTAATTCATTTTATTTTTTCAAACTTCATTGATTAAGTTTGTGTTTTGCTCAGATATTCTCTTAGGTCATTGTCTTTGGTCGTTATGACCACTTCTAACTGATGATCTTCATCTCTTGATTGATCACCAGTTTTTCAAGTTGATTTTTTAAAATGTTTTCCACAATTCCTTTTGTTTTGCTATAGCAAGCAGGTCTCATGTGGCTTGTGACATTCACAAAATAGACTTGGTAAATTCACTGAAGTCAGACACTGAGGACAATGGCCAGAAAATTACACATGTGCACTGGCAGGAACTCAGGCTGAGGTGTGGGAGAGATGGGGAGAATGACTTTGAAGGATCAGGTTCCTCCGTTTCCTGCCCTTCCTGGCCGCGGTGATTTAACACTATAGCGAGAAAGGCTTCAGACAGAGAGTCCGTCCTTGCCTTCACCCATTTCTCAGCAAGCCTCAACTTTTAGGCTGTCAGGAGCATTGGACTTTTGTGAGAAAAGCTCAAAGAAGAACAGTTTCAAATTGAACAGGGAGAAGGTGGAGGGGTGTGTCTGCCTTAGAAACCTCCTTCGGAAGTGACCCTTCTGGTACAACGGCTTCATTTGAGCATGAACTGGCTTTAGGGCACTTAGAGTCATTTTAGATGACTCTGCCATCTGAAAAATGTAAGCCCTTCTTTTTGACCATGATGATCATTCTTAGTGAATTGGCTAAGCTCTTTGGGGTTTCTGCATGCTGCAGAGGATTTGAGGTTTGACAACTGACAGTCAAAGCATTGTACCAATATGAAAGCAACTTGCATGTGCTGGGAAGACAGGTTTTTCTCCTTCTGCCCAAAGTCTGCTGTCACCATTGTCAATTCTTCCACAATACCTTGAACCAGAGTTAATTCCTTGACTTGTGGGAAGTCATGATGTCTCTAAAGGTTAATCAGTTGTGAATGTTAACATTTAAATCAGAATGAAATGCAAATGCAGGATTTTTTTAGCGCCTGCGATCCTGACATATATTTCATTTCAGACACTGTTCTCCTCTTTGATGCCCAGCCAAAAAAACCTCACCTGGGTTGAGCACAAAGAGTTCCACAGAGTAGAGAGAATCGCAGCTATGCAATAATGGCAGGGCAGTGCGGTGGGTGGATTTGCGGTGGTTGGATTGGCGATGGAAGGAATTCTAGAGCTTGGGTCTATGCAACTGAAGGCACAACCTTCAGTTAAAATCAGAGATTGTTGAACTAGCCAGAATTTGAGGAGCACAGAGCTCTAGGAGAGAACTGTAGATTTAAAGGAATTGCAAAGATAGGGAGAGAAAAGGAGTTTACAACTCAGGTAGAAATTTAAAAAATGAGGAACTGCTTGAACAGAAGCCAATGGAAATGAAATGAATGAGAAGGACTGCCGTGATTCAAGTCACAGGTGACAGAATAAATATTTTCAGAGGATACATTGTGGAAGGCCCAGTCCTTTTGTCAATTTAGATTAATAGATTAAAAATCATGTGAACTGTATTGGGGCATGCCCAACTTTTCTCAGTGCATTTTAACTAGACAACTGTTTAATGCTGAAAGGGAAATTGTGCCCAACTGATGCTCTTAAGTAGGGCAATTTCTAGAATGAAATATCCCCCATGGAGTCGGGAGCCTCTGTTGCAGAGTTTCTTTTACCAGTTAGGGGTTCAGTTCTCTCAGAGCTGCTGGAGATCAGATTGGTGGGATTGCCAAGAGTTTTGGTGGCTGATGTCAGGTTTCCAGATGCCCACATTAAATTCCATCATCTGATAAAAATCAACGTTGACATTCCAGTGCAATATAGGAACTGTCTGTACTTAATTGGCTGTCCCTACATTACAACAATGACTACGCTTAAAGTACTTAATTGGCTGTAAAGTGCCTTGGGATGCTGGTAGTCATAAAAGTTCTATATAAATGGAAGTCTTTTTTTTATATAAGAATGAGAAGATGCTAGGTGTGTTCTCCTTGTTTCAGAGAAAGATAAAGGGGGATTTAAGAGATGTGCTCAAAATTATGAGTTTGGAGTAAATAGGGAGAATTTGTTTCCATTGGTGAGGGAGTCAAAGAATACTGATTTGAGATAATTTGGTAAAAGAATCAAAGGGAGCTGAACATGATTTCTATGCAGTGAGTTGTTGTGATCTGGACTGCACCACTTAACGGATGCCGGAAGAAGATTCTATCATAACTTTTGATAGGGGATTGTATCTTTATTTGATAAGAAAACAATTGCAGGACTTTGGGAAATGAGCAGGCATATGAAACTGATTGGATAGCTTTTTCAAAGAGCTACTAAAGGCCATGATGGATTGAATGACCTCCTTTTGTGCTGCACATTCTATTCTTTGTGTCCTTGTGCGCCAGGCGCTGAAGGTAAGCATGCAGATGCAGCAGGCGGTAAAGAAGGCAAATAATATGTTGACCTTCGTTGCAAGAGGTTTTGAATACAGGAGCAGAGATGTATTGCAATTATACAGAGCCTTGTTGAGACCACACCTCGAATATTGTGTGCAGTTTTGGTCTCCTTTTCTGGGAAGATGTTCTTGCTCTCGAGGGAGTGCAGTGAAGGTTTACCAGCCTGATTCCAGGGATTGCAGGACTGATGTATGAGGAGAGATTGACTAGGTTAGAATTGTTTTTGTTGAAGTTCAAACAAATGAAGGGGCTGTCATAGAAACTTATAAAATTCAAACAGGACTAGACAGGATAGATGCAGGAAAGATGTTCCTGATGGTGGGGAGTTCAGAACCAGGAGCCACAGTCTGAGGATTCGGAAGTAGACCATTTACGACAGAGGTAAATAGTTATTTCTTCACCCAGAGAGTGGTGAGCCTATGGAATTCATTACCACAGGATGTCAAAGCATTGAATGTATTCAAGAGGTGGCTACATATAACACTTGGAATGAATAGGATTAAAGATTATGGGGAGAAAGCAGGATTAGGCTACTGAGTTGGACGATTAGCCGTGATCTTGATGAGTAGAGCAGGCTCAGAGGGTCAAACGGTGGCTTCCTGCTTCTATCTCCAATGTTTCTATGTTTAAGAATTGGGGAAAGTTAAGATTAAAAAAAGAAAATTAGAGGCAAAGCTGGAGAAATGAGATGCAAGTTACCCTAGCAGTGGGAAATAAATATTTTACATGTGACTAGAGAAGCAGTGGGGCGAAAGAAGTGGCAACTTCATTGTGGAAAGAGAATAAAGTTGACATGTATCTGCCAAAAACTGACCCCACAATGGGATGAAATCAAAGGGAAGGAAATGGTATAACTGTAGATTGCCAATCGTAAAAAATAGAAGACAAGGGAGAGATTCAACTAAACATCAGAGCTACCGAAAAGTGCAGCTATAGCCTCCAGAGAGAAGCCACCATCTTCTGCCTTTACTGAACCAGAAGACTATTTCCCAGACATGCTCACTTTAATCTGCTGGTAGTAGTAATTTGCTGATTTAGCTCACAGAATTACTTAATGTTGGATGTTGTTTGGGAAAAGGGTGTATCAGAGTTTGGGTGGTATGTAGGTAGTTTTCGGTGATCAAGGGATGATTTCATGTAAAAATATGTATGTATACCATCACTGTGTCATTGAGTATTACTTTTTGGTGTGTGTGTGTTTGTGATTTTGTTTTAAGTTGTTAATTACTCTTTATTAATTGTTCACACAATGATTTTACTGTTTAGTCACTGGGTAGCATATCATTTTTCACATAATACCAAAAGAAAGACACATACACCACTACAAACCAGTGTTCCAAATTCTCCCCCTGGATTTTGGGATACCTTCATATACAACATCAGCGTGGTCATAACAGGACGAATTTCTAAAACAAACAGAGGGACAGTTAATTGTGCTCTCAAAGATATTTGTCAGCCCTCAATTAAATTAATATCACAACTAGTGCAGTAATCATGCACCATCTCCAAATGTGAACTGAGCTTTGCTACTTGTATTCTGCTGCTTAATGGTAAGTGATATAATGTGTTCATCCCCTCCAACTGTTAAACTGCTAAGTACATAATAATATGCACATTTATTATAAAACGTTTGTGGACAAAAATAGTGTCCTTGCAGACATTGTCATCTTTGTGAGTTCTGCGCTTGACAAGTTTCTGCCTTTGAGGGTTCTTTTGCCTATTCTGCACAATCAAAAGCCACAGTTACTCTTGCAGGATTTATGAGCTCTGACAGAAGGATAAGTTATCCATGTTTACAAACGTCAACATCTGAAAGATGTAGATTCTTTAGAATTTCAGCAGCTGAAGCCAATCAATAATTATATTTGAAATTCCTTGTTCTTTTTTAGACAGGTTTGCTTTTGTTACCCCAAATAGTTTTTGCTCCAGTCATTTTCATTAACTCTGTGACCTCAGTTTTAATATGCAAAAATAGGTGCGAAATACAAGACGAATGTTTCCATGGTGGCCCTTCATTGTTGGTGGAAGTATGTGGGAATAGCCCTAGTATCAGGGCAATTTAAATATTTTAGGCAGATGCTCATATTATTTCTAGCAGAGCTAGATTGCCTATCTGTAGCTGGTTATGTGAGCGTGAGGTGGAGAAGAGGGCAATTGCTGCAGTGCCAAAATTTGAATTGATCCATTTTCCTACTGTCGAGAAACTAGCTATTTAAATTTACCACAACCACCCCCTTCACTAGACTTCCACTGTGTTTGATGCTAGAAAAATAGTATTATGAACCTACCTGGTACTTCACACACAGGATTGTGGCAAAACGGGCATGAGAATAGACTGTTCCTGCCTGAATTGCAGCATATTTGTGCCAAGTTGACTGAACTTATTTCATGCCATCGTCAGCTTGATTGTTCGGGAAAAACATACAAAGTAGCAATTGAGTGATTGCAAAGAGCAGAAGTTTCCACGATAACCTTGGTGAAGACAATTGAGCAACATGAATGTGAAGTGAGAATTATACTGAGGTGATATCCTGCTTTAGGAAGCTTACCAGACTAAATATCAGAATGCAAATCAACCAATGGCAGGTTTTATAGCAAGATGGAATGCCAATCATGTGACCTGGGTTGAGGCAAACAATCAACAAATTGTTTGGTGAGTATTGTTTCGAGTACACTGAAGATTTTAACTGTTGACTGTCAAAACTAATCTCAACATCCGAGAGTGAATTGTGTAATGAAAAGCGTGTATGTACAGTAGTGAGAATAATAGAATGCAAGTAGCAAAAAAAAAGCTTTCAGATCCTGAAACAGATCAGGTAGGCTTTTTACTCTAATTGGACATCAGTTGAGGTATGAAGAATGTATCTGAAATTCATTGCAGTTTTTTTTCTGGAACTTCTGACCTAATTTGTTGACAGCAATGATTTTACTCTTTATTTGTATGGTGATGACTATATGTATTGTAGTTTGCTATGTTGAATGGATGTATACTATTTCAGTGAAATGCCACCAGAAATATGACAGGGCAGGATTTTGACCTGCTGACTTATCTCACTGCTGACACTGAACTAATTCCCACTGTCAATCTTATAGAAGTTATTTTAATGGACTTGAGAATACGGAATAGATGGGCAAATACTTCCCATTCATGAGGTGATCAGGAACGAGAGAGCACAGATTTAAAGTAATTGGCATAAGAAGCAAAAATGATATGGGAGAGAAAGCTTTTTCACATAGACCTGGAATGCATTGCCTGAGAGTGTGATGGAGGCACATTCAATTGAAGCATTCAAAAGGGAATTAGACTGTTACCTAAAAAGGCACAATGTGCTGAGTTACGAGGTTGGAGAATGGGACACAGTGAATTGCTCATTTGGGGAGCTGTTGCATACATGATGGGTTGTTTAGCCGCTTATTGCACGGTTGTATTCCTGAGCTTCTGCATTTCTGTTTGTGCTGGAGGGCCATCAGGGTCTCCAGTGACAGAATCACTATTGCAGCCTCTTAAAGGGATAGCCTACTACCTGCTTATTGGTGAAGTGTGTTTGTTTCCAATGGTGTTGGACTGTCCATTTATTGCCCTGTCTTTAGCTATGCTCTCTGTTTTTAGGTTGCAAACTCATTCTGCGAAATCTTGCAATAATCAGTAAAATGCTGGTGTGATTGGTACCTGGCATTGTAAAGTTCATAAAGACAAAAACTGTGACACTCTGGCTGGAAGTCAATGAGAGAGAGCATTATAGAGACATGTAAGAAATTAAATGAAAGCAGATGGTTAATTTTAAGTGATGTTTTAAATTAAATCAAGTTTGGAACTGGTAACAAAAAGCACTTTGTCACACATATAATTATCAATAGTTGGAATGATCTGAGTGTGGATAGCTTTTACAAAAATTAAATGGGAATTATAGGACAAAGTGGAAGAATAAGATAAGTGGGATGTATTTTATAATTTTGTGTTAAGCATCTCAAGATATGATGTAAATATTGTGCCGATGTGGAGATTAAGATTCAGTCAAAATTTAGTTTGGCCCTTTTATCAAGAGTTGGATCTCTGAGTCAGTTTGTGGGTTTAAGTCTCACTGTCAATTTTAGGTTGAAACTTGAGTGTAGGAATTTAGTGCCAAAGGGATTTTAAAGGGAAACATGGGATTCTCTACCCCAGTTTTAGGTTTGCGGGAAAGCCGATGGGAGTGAAGAATCCAAGGATGTTCCCAAATGGCTTTTATGCCAATAGGATTTCGCATTCCCTTTGTTCCAGTCCCTGCCAATGATGTAATGGGGTTCCTGCCATGAAAGGTTGGCAATTACCATGCATTTATATGTCATTAGTGGGCTTCCCCGCTGTATCTTCCTCCCCCATGTTAGGATCCCTTTGACTGATGTGATGTTACATCTGTTGGATTTATTATAGTCTTTGACAAATCAGGTCCTGGCGACCAGTTGCCTTCAGGAGCACACAAGTTAAATACCACCCCAGGAGAGAAAGAGGGTCATGTCTGGGCAATGTCTGGCATAGCAGCACTGCCTGCATCGGGGAGATCCATGGAGATTTTCCCATGTCATCTGAAGGGGGTGGGAGTTGGGTAGGGGAAGTCTGTGCCCATGGAAGGGTATCCCTTTTTATTTTTTTAGATCAAAATGCTGACAATCACTGCTGACACTGAACTAATTCCCACTGTCAATCTTATAAAAGTTACTTTAGGTTATTAGAGGTTGCAGGGTGAGCTTTGAATGAGCCTGTTCAGTCAGTGTGATGTTGTGAGACCCACCTCCAGGACTTCTTTTGATTAAATGCCTAAAAATAAGGCGGGAAAAGCCAGCAGTGGAGCTGATGTTTTTCCCACTAGGTTTGGTGGATTGGCCATGCTAAATTGTCCCTTAGTGTTTCAAGGTTTGTAGGTTAGGGGGATTAGTCAGGTAAATACATGGGGTTATAGGCATAAGGTTTGAGCTGGATGCTCTCTTACAGAGTCGATGCACGCTTGGTAGGCCAAATGGCTTTCTTTTGCACTTTTCTATGTTCTTGGCATAAAATATGACACCAAGGTCTGGCTTCTTTTCAGACAACTGCCAGAAAGAGGATAGAGCCGATACTTAGGGAAGGGAATTTGTAGCGAGGAAGGAAGACAATAGCTTTAGTCCTCACAATATTTTACTGGAGAAAATTTCTGTTCATCCAGTCCTAGATGTAGCTTAACCAATCTGATAGTTTGATATCAAAGGAGGTGTTAGGAGTAGTGATGAGTTAGAGCTGGGTTTCATGCTATATAGAGAATCATAGAACTCCCAACAGTACAGCAGGAGGCCATTCGACCCATCGAGTCTGGACTGACCACAATCACACCCAGGCCCTATTCCTGTAACCCCACACACCTGATAATCCCCTTGACATAAGGGTCAGTTCAGCATGGCCAATTAACATGACCCACACATCTTTGGACTGTGGGAGGAAACTGGACACCCAGATGAAGCCCACACAGACACAGGGAGAATGTGCAAACTCCATACAGACAGTGACTGAGGTTGGAATTGAACCTGAGTCCCTGGCATTGTGAGGCTGCAATGCTAACCACTGTGCCACCCTGCCGTCCTTATAGCATATCTCAGCAGACCTGTGAAAACAAAGACTGGCTGGCATGTTATGGCCATTCATGTGGGTGGGATTTTCCATCCTGTAGAAGTGAACGGAGATTTGGCGGATATTAAAAACTCTCTGACCTTGTTGGAGCAGGAGCTTGGCATGAATGGCCTGTAAAGTTATACCCAGTGTGCTTGCAGATAGTATCAGCCAAGGGGCAGCATGCAGATGAGAAATAGGAGAGGGCCAAGGTTATTTCCTTGCAGGATAGCACAGATAACAGTATGGGAATGGGAAGAGAAGCCATTGCGAGTGTTACTCTGACTACAATTTTATAGGAGAGAATGCATCCAGTTAAGTGCAGTCCTGCGAGAGGTTGTTGCAGAAGATTAGGGCTCATAGGATGTATTATCTTCAATTGAAGATTGGTGAATGGACTGAAAACAGAGCAGGAATAAACAGGTCAATAGATCGTAAATGGGCTTCAAGTTTCTAGATGTCCAGATCACCAATAACCTGCCCTGATCTCCCCATGCTGATGCTACAAGAAAGTCACCAACACCTCTACTTTCACAAGAGGCCAAAGAAATTCAACACTCTCTCCAACTTTTACAGATGCACCAAAGAAAGCATTCTTTCTGATTGTATCACAGCTTGGCATGGCTCCTGCTCTGATCAAGACCACAAAAACTACAAAGGGTCATGAACGAAGCCCAGTCTATTACACAAACCAACCTCCCATCTTTTGCCTTTGTCTACAATTCCCACTGCCTCAGGAAAGCAGCCAGCACACCCTGAACATAGTTTCTTCCACCAACCAACTCAAGAATGGCTTCATACCTGCCTACTGTCAGACTTTTGAATGGACCTACCTCACATTATAGTGATCTTTCTCTACACCCTAGCTATGGCTATAACACTATATCCTGCGTTCTCTCTTTCTCAATGAATAGTATGTTTTGTCTGTATAACATGCAATACTTTTCACTGTATACCAACACATGACAATGATAAACCAAAACAAATGAAATGTAAGTTATAATCAAATGGTGCTATAAGAAGTAATGCTTGTGCCTTAACTACTAACAATCTATATCAATGACTTGGATGAGGGAATCAAATGCAATATATCCAAGTGTGCCCATGATAAAAAGATGTGTGAAAATGCACGGGGGTTACAAATGAGCATTGATTAGTTCAGTGAGTGGGTGTGAAGGTGGCATGTGGAGTACAATATGAGGAAAATACGAAAATATCCACTTCGTTAAGAAGAACAGAAAAAGCATTTTTTTTTATATAGGTGAAAGACTTTGTGGAGGATTTTGAGTATGCTTCCATACAAATTACAGAAAATTAATATGCAAGTATTGCAGTTAGAAATGCAAATGGATACATTAGGTTTCATTGCAAAGTGTTTCTGTATAAGGGCTAGGGACCCTTGTATGTTATGTAGGGCTTTGTGTAACCCATTTAGAGTACTGTGCATAGTTTTGGTTTTCTTACCTGAAGAAGGGTATTACATAGCCTTAAGAAGGTGATAAAAGACTGACAGATTGATTTCTGGGATAAGAGGGTTATATGTGGAGAGATTTCGAGAATTAACTCGTATTCTCTGGAATTTGTAACAATGATAGGTGATCTCATATGCATAATATTGGTAGTAGCCCAGACTAGACTGAGACTCTGTTTCTACTGACTGGATAGTCTCAGAATAAGGGGTTGACCACTTAGGACTAAGACGAAAAGAAATCTCTTCAGTCAGTGGAATTTTCTATCTCTTGAGTGTTATGATACTCAGTCATTGAGTATTGTCAATGTCACTATATAAGTTGACTTTTGAAATCTCTCAAAATCCCTCCAAGAACAGGGGCTGGCTTATATGGCATGTGTAGAAACAAGCTACTAGTGTAGATGATCACCATATTTACTGGTCACCATGCAGAGTCTGCTCTGTGTGGCCGTATATTAAGCTCCTGTGCATCCTCACAACACAACTCTTAATGCCTGCACAATCCCTGCATCCTATTCGCTCACATAGCCTGCTTGTTCCTTTGTATGATGTGGAGATCTCAGTAAGAGGTCTGACAACACCAATTTTAAATTCAGACCTCTTGCTGAGTTTACGCCAGTCCAGTGCTGGCATCTCTACATTATGATGTGGAGATGCCAGCATTGGACTGGGGTAAGCACAGTAAGAAGTCTCACAACACCAGGTTAAAGTCCAACAGGTTTATTTGTGGTTTGTGGCACAAGCCACAAGGTTTCGGACCACTGCCGCTTCATCAGGTGAGTGGGAATTCTGTTCACAAACAGGGCATTTAAAGGCACAAACTCAATTTACAAAATAATGGTTGGAATGTGAGTCTTTACAGGTAATCAAGTCTTAAAAGTACAGACAATGAGAGTAGAGAGAGACTTAACCACAGGTTAAAAAGATGTGTATTATCTCCAGCCAGGACAGTTAGTGAGATTTTGCAAACCCAGGCAAATGGTGAGGGTTATTAATAGTGTGACATGAACCCAGGATTCTGGTTAGGGCCATCCTCGTGTCTGGAACTTAGCTATCAGTTTCTGTTCAGCTCACTGCTCTCCAAGGTGGCCTTCACAACACACGACAATGCAGAATCACTGAGCAGAAACTGATAGTCAAGATCCGCACATATGAGGACAGCTTCAACTGGGATCTTGGGTTCATGTCATACTATCTGTAACCTCACGACTTGCCTGGGCTTGCAAAATCTTACTAACTGTCCTGGCTGGAGACGGTACGTATCTTTTTAGCCTGTGCCTAATGCTGTCTCCATTGTCTGTACCTTTAAGACCTGATTAACTTGTAAAGACTTGCATTCCAACCATTATCTTGTAAATTGAGTTTGTGTCTGTATGTGCCCTGTTTGTGAACGTAACTCCCACTCATCTGATGAAGGGCAGTGTTCTGAAAGCTTGTGGCTTGTACTACCAAATAAACCTGTTGGACTTTAACCTGATACTGTGAGACTTCTCACTGTTCCTTTGCACCCAGTTATAAGGTACTAGTAAGATACTTCCATTTGGAGAGTGAAAAATGAAGGCTAACTAATACAAACATAGCAGCTAGAATTCTACCACCTTGCCCGCACCAGAATTGGAGCAGAAAAGGCTTGCAGAATGGAATTTCCATTACCCTCAAGCAGGATTTTACCAGCCTCATCCAGTGAGGTTGTAAAATCCCACCCACATCCCATGACTGAACAAGACATTAAGTATATGCCAAACCACAATTTGTGGAGCCAAAAATATTGAGCCAGCTTCTACGTTGGGTGATTTTTGCATCACATAGAAACATAGAAGATAGGAGCAGGAGGAGTCCATTTGGCCCTTTTGAGCTTGCTCTGCTACTCATTATGGTCACAGCTGATCATCCAACTCTTAATCCTCCTTTTTCCCCATAACCTTTGATCCCATTCATCCCAAGTGCTAAATCTCGCCTCTTAAATACATTCAATGTCTTGACATCAACTGTTTCTTATGGTAATGAATTCCACAGGCTCACCATACTTTGGGTGAAGAAATGTCCCCTCACTTCCACCCTAAATAGCCTACCCTGACTCCTCAGATTGTGCTCTGGTTGTGGACATTCCCACCATCGGGAATATCCTCCCTGCATCTACCCCATCACTACTCAAGACTAAGATTAATAGATTTTTGGACACAAAAGGAATCAAAGAAAATGATTCTTCTTGAATAATGGGACAGTCTTGATAGGCCACATGGTCTATGTCAGCTTCTGTTTTGAAGGTTCTTGTGTTTTTGTCAACTGCATGATAAGCATTTAGGTGATTGTGGTCAGCTGCTTCATTACTTTTTCCCACTATCAAATTTGCATTGAGTGACATTGTACATTTTCCCAATGCACACTCTTGCCGTTTTGCTCGTGGCCATAATTAACTCAACAGAAACAGCATTAATCGCTGCTTTTGATGAAACTAAACATTCAGTCCATTGTGATTTAAATCACTTTTCATTTCAGCACAATGTGTAAAAGAAAGAAAATAACTTGAGTTGCTTGGGGATTTAAAATGGAATTGTATTATTTGAAATACATATTTGTAGCGAATCAGTTTTATTCTGTGCTGTCTCCTCCACAAACATTTTTATTTGTTCGATACTGCCGTTCCTGTTGTCAAATCTTGTTACTTCCTTCTACCATTACAAGATAGTGGCCTGAGGATGATTTTCCCTTCCATCTGCGGTCCTGCGTTATATCTCCCTCTGACAGCACAGCTGGGATCAGGAACTCACTGTGTGTGGGATTGAGATTATAATTAATATCTTATAGCTGCTTGTAGTATTGAAATTTCACCACAATGCACAGAATATTGGGTAAGGTTCGCAGTGACATTTGGGATTAGTAACAGGAACTAAGGTGCATACCCGATGAAACATGATGAACCATGTTTGGTTTGAAAGTGACCTATCAGAATTTTCTACATTTTAAAACCACAGTAAATGATTAACATTCCTAAAGAGCGACAGTTGGTGAGTCTGAGCATGATGAATAGTTAATTCCTTTTGCAGAAGATATTAAAGAGAACATCTCAAGATATTTACTCTAAAGTTGCTTGGATTGGCTAAAGGTTGGACTTGTTAAGATTTGCCAACCATGAAATGTTCCAAACACATCTGAATTGACACCTGGGATTCATGAAATAACTTTGAATTTATTTCTGATTCCATTAAACCTCCCTCCAATTGCAAGAGTAACTTATTAATATAAGCATGTGAATAATGTAATATGGCAGTGGGTAACATATTTTGAATGTGTTTGTGTATAGGGGGAGAGAAATGAAAACAAATATATTATGAAATAAATATTTTCATGAAGGAGATTAATTACACTACAGTACACTAGCTAGACCTCAGCTGGAATATCATGTACAGCTCCGGGCACCGCATTATAGAAAAGATGTGAATGCATTCGGAAGAGGTTTACAAGAATAGTTCCGGGCATGAGAAACTTCGGTTAAGAGGATCGTTTGGTGAGATTGGCTCCCTGGAAACAAGAAGGCTAAGAGGAGATTTGACAGGTGTTCAACATGGTGAAGAGGCTAGGCAGGTTCGATGGCAGAGACTGCTCACGATACGATCAAGAACAAAAGGGCACAAATTTAAAGTGATTTGCAAAAGAAGCAAATGTGATGTGGGAAAAGACGTTTCACACAGTAAGTGGCTCAGATCTGGAATGCACTGTCTGGAAGTGTGCTGGAAGCAGGTTCAATCAAGTCAATCAAGATGGCATTAGATAATTACTTGAATAGAAACAATATGCAGAGACATGGGGAAAAGATAGGGGAATGGTACTAAGTTATGATGCTCGTTTGGAGAACTGGTGCAAATGCAACGGGTCAAATGGTCTCCTCCTGCACCGTAACTATTCTGTGACGATAATGCATGAAGCACTATATACTTGATAAATTATGGCCAGCGCCAGTTGAAAGATTTATTTCATTGTCAACAAACATTAATTATTCTGTTTGTGCTCCATGCTTAAATTATTAGTTTTAGTTACTACATATTTCATTGCATTTTAATTAGTTTGAATTGGAATAATAATGACTGTGGAGTACATGAACCCTTCCTCCAGTGTGCAACATGAATTCCCATTAAATACTCTCTAGAGGTGGCCGGCTGCAGTTTTGTGAATCTTGTTAAAGGAATTAAGTGCTACATTTACTGGCCTGTCACAGTTACAAACACAACTTGATTTATTACTTACTTACTGCACTTTTGCCTCCATAACTAGATATAAATATCCAAGAGGTTTGATAAGATGGTGTACAGAAGATTGCTACACAAGGTTAGGGCTCTTGAGATTAGTTAACAGACAGAACAGAACTGGAATAAATATCATTTTCAACGTGATAGAGTACAGCTAGTGGAGTGCCACAAGAAGCCACTGCTATTTGTAATCTATACCAATAACTGAAATGAAAGAATGGAGTGTAATGATGCAAAGTTAGATGATGCAGTAAGCTGGTGGGAAAGGTGCAAAGAAGTGACAAAGGTATAGATCCATTCGTTGTTGGGTAAAGAGCTGACAGATGGAGTGCAATATGGGTGTGTGTGAATTTATCCACTTTAGTAAGAAGATTGGAAAAGCAGGATATCCTTTAGAAGATTTGTGCTGAGTAAATGTTGGTCTTCAGCGAGATTTGGTTGTCCTTGACTGTAAATCACGAAGTTATCATGCAGATACAGCAAGCAATGAGGGAGGCATATGGTAGGTTAGCTTTTGTGGTAGGGTTTTTGGGACTGTAAAAATAAGGAACTCCTGCTGCAACTATAAGAGCTTTTGGTGGAATTATATGTTGAGGGATTATATACTTGTCTTAAGGGGCATGCAAAATAATTTCTGGCATGGGAAAACAGTTCTATGAGGAGAGATTAAGTGGAATGACCCTATACTCTCTCTGGAATTTAGGTGATTTCATTGAAACAAAAACTCTGAGTGGGCTTTGCAGGATATTTGCCTTGATGCTATCCAGGCTGATGAGTCTAGAGGTAGGAATCATAGGCCGGGATCTTACCAGCTTGTACCGTCCATCCGTGGATGGAGCAAGCCACTAAAAGCATGCGAGAGCCAGGAAATCAGGATCACATCCAATTTTTTTAACTCTCACAATCTGGAGCTAGACTTCTGGCAAGATCAGCTTTGCATCAGAAATGGGCTACCACTCTACAGGTGATCGGGAGGGATGGGGTCCAAACTGCTTTGTGGTCATTTGAGGGGGAGGGAGTTGGGGGTGCGTGCTTGGTCTGGCTGGTGGGGGAGGCTACATTTTGGGCAGTGTGGGTCTTGCACTCGACTGTGATCCTCTGCAATTGTATAGAGGTTACAGAATTAGAGGTCTGCGCGTGCGCAGTGGCTCCCTCTGCAACTGCTATTGCACATCTGCGGACACAGATCTGTGCATGTGCAATGGTTTCCTTTGCAGATTGGCTGGTGAATTAAGCTCTACACGGCTGGTAGCAGCTAGAAATAGTCTGAACCATTTTTCTGTGCTCTCTGCACAAGATTGGGCATGAAAACTTGCCCACAAAATGGATCTGCAACTCTCCCATTTTCATGCTAGTTGAACACTTAGGGTCATTTTTGTAAAATTCCACCCATAGCCCTAAAGGGATTGGCCATTTTGGTGTTGGATAAGGAGAAATTTCTTGGAAGGTTCTTTGTCCCAAAGGATGTCAGCCGATGAGTATATTTAGAACATAGAACATAGAACATTACAGCACAGAACAGGCCCTTCGGCCTTCGATGTTGCGCCGACCAATATAAAAAACAATGCCCCTCCAAACTAAACCATTCCCTTCTCTTCCATATACTTATCAACTAACCTCTTAAACGCCACCAAACTTGGCGCATCTACAACTGCTGCAGGCAGCGCATTCCACTCCCGAACCACCCTTTGGGTAAAGAAACCACCCTTTGGGTAAAGAAACCACCCTTTGGGTAAAGAACCACCCTTTGGGTAAAGAACCACCCTTTGGGTAAAGAAGAATTTAAGATTGTGCCTGGTAGATTTTTGGGTAGTAAAGAACCAAAGGAAATGGGGATAGAGTGGGAAAGTGTATTTCATGTTGAAGTTCAGCCATAACCTGACTAAATGACAGCAGACTCGATGGGTGTATGGTTTACTCCTACTCCTATTTCTCATGTACGCTCTACAGAAAGTAATATTTTTACCTTTTTAAGTTTACCACTACTTTATGAAAATAACACACTCAAATGTTGAATGAAGGTAAGCTGGCAAATCAGTTAAACATTGATTTCTGAAGAATTGATAAGCAGAAATTTGAAGATGTGTTTGCACATTGATTAACCAAGATTAACATGAAATACAAATCATAGAACATAGAACAATACAGCACAAACAGGCCCTTTGGCCCACAAGTTGCGCCGATCACATCTACCAATCCACAGATCTATCTATAACCCCTATCCTATTCTTTTCCACATACTCATTCAGAAGTCTCTTAAAAGACCCCAGTGAGTTTGCCTCAACAACCTCCGACGGCAGTCGGTTCCATTCACTCACCTCCCTCTGAGTGAAAAACCTACCCCTGCTTCCCTGCACCTTAAATCTGTGTCCTCTCGTAGTGACCATTTCAGCTCGGGGAAATAGTCTCTGAGAGTCCACCCTATCTATTCCTCTCAACATTTTATAAACCTCTATCAGGTCGCCTCTCAACTACGTCTCTCCAGTGAGAAGAGTCCCAGCTCCCTCAACCTATCTTCATAAGGCCTGCCTCCCAATCCAGGCAGCATCCTTGTAAATCTCCTCTGAACCCTCTCAATAGCCTCTACATCCTTCCTATAATGAGGCGACCAGAACTGCGCACAATACTCCAACTGGAGTCTGACAAGAGTCTTATAGAGCTGCACCATTACCTCCTGACTCCTAAACTCTATTCCTGGATTAATGAAGGCCAGTACACCGTACGCCTTCTTGACCACTTCCACCTGCGAGGCCGATTTAAGAGTCCGATGGACCTGGACCCCGAGATCCTTCTGCTCTACAACACAGCTAAGACTCCTACCCCATCTTAGTGTACTTCTTCATCTCATTATTCCTGCCAAAATGGACCACTACACATTTATCTGCGTTGAAGTCCATCTGCCACTTCTCTGCCCAATCTTGCATCCTGTCTATGTCCCGCTGCAACTTTTGGCATCCCTCCAGACCATCCACAACACCACCGATCTTTGTATCGTCGGCAAACTTGCTAACCCATCTCTCCACTTCCTCATCCAGGTCATTTATGGAAATGACAAACAGCAGGGGTCCCAGAACAGATCCCTGAGGCACTCCACTGGTTACCGACCTCCATGCAGAACAAGACCCATCCACAATCACTCTCTGCCTTCTGCTGGCAAGCCAGTTCTGGATCCACGAGGCCAAAGCCCCTTGGATCCCATGCCCTCTCACCTTCTCCAGAAGCCTTGCACGTGGGACCTTATCAAACGCCTTACTAAAGTCCATGTACACTACGTCCACCGCCCTTCCTTCGTCAATGTGTTCAGTCACATTTTCGAAGAACTCAACTATGCTCGTAAGGCATGACCTGCCCTTGACAAAACCATGCTGACTATTTCTAATCAGTCCAAACTTCTCCAAATGTTCATATATCTTATCCCCCAGAAGCCTCTCCATCAGCTTACCAACCACTGAAGTCAAACTCACCGGTCGGTAATTTCCTGGACTATCCCTGTTCCCTTTCTCAAAGATAGGAACCACAAACACTAAATGCTCAAACACTAAGTAGTTATGGAAAACTGGCATTTGGTACTGGAAACTGGAATGGGATGGAGTATCATCTTCAGCTTTGTAAATGTGACACAATGTGAATTGTAAAACTAAATATAAGCTGGAATTTTCTGGTTGTTCATGCCCTGCTGCTGCTGCAAGCGAGGATGGAGAATTTGACGCTCAGCCACATTTCCATTTATGCAGCAGGACCAGAGAATCCTGCTGGAGTGAACAGCCACAAATTTCCAACCCTCATGTTTATGTAGCATCTTTCATGACCTCAGGACGTTCAGAAGGGCTTTATAGCCAATGAAGTTGTTCTTGAGTAAGGTCACAATTGTAAAATAGGATATGTGGCAGCAAAAGGTGAGATTCCGCAAAAAGCACTAAGATCAGTGAGAGTAGGCGTTCAGCCCCTCGTGCCTGTTCTGTCTTTCAGTGGCTGATACTATTGACTTAACTCCACACACCTGTTTTTGTCCCATATATCGTAATATCTTCAGTTAACAGAAATCTATCAGTCTAATATTTACAATTAACAACTGATCCACCATTTGTGGAAGAGAATTTTTAACTAAAATGTAACATTTTTATTTATTTGTGACACGTAGACTTACATTAACACTGCAATTAAGTTACTGTGAAAATCCCCTAGTCACCACACTCTGGTGTCTATTCAAGTACAGTGACGGAGAATTTAGCATAGCCAATGCACCTAACCAGCACACCTGTGGACTGTGGAAAGAAAACTGGAGCATCTGGAGGAAACCCACGCTGACTCGAGGAGAACATGCAAACTCCACATAGACAGTGATCCAAGCTGGGGTTTGAACCTGGGTATCTGGTACTGTGAAGCAGCAGTGCTAACCACTTTCCCACTGTGCAAACTACTGCCAGTCTTTGTACATAGAAGTGTTTCTGAATGTGATTCCTGTAAGGCCCAGCACCAATTTTTAGGTTATCTTCTTCAATTCAGATTTTTCAACCAATATAGTAATTTCTCTCTATTTGTTCCACTTAATATCTTCAAACTTGTGGTGGGATTTTCCAACTCTTCCCATCAATGGGAACTCTGACCCTCCAAAAGTCAGGAAACCTGGGGTGGATTTCCTGACAGCAGAGCTGACAAGTCCCAAAGACTTTGGCAGGACTGGAAGATCCTGCTGGCGTTCAATGGCTTGCTGCACCTGCGGCAGGAACTCCCACTGCCTTAGTATATTATGGGTGACTGGATCTAAATTCCAGAGAATACAGCCATAATTTATGTTATCCCATGTATTTTAAAACTTGGGGCAGAATCTTCCAGCCTCACTTACCCCGAAACTGAAAAATCCCACCCAAGGTCAATGGACCTTCCCATGGTCCACCCCTCGCCCATTCTGATCTCCGTGGTGGGCAAGATGGTAAAATTCGTTCCCTTGAGTCCAAGAGTTAGATTTTCAGGTTGGACTGTCTCTTTTAACCAGGTCTTGCCTGTCATATTTTCATTTTGGATAGTCAGCAGAAAGATGGGGTTGGACCTGCTGTGGGGCAGCAGTAAAGGTGGCAGTTAGCCAAGCCGGCAGGCTGAAACACCTAGCTCTGTTTGCTGGGACATCAGTCCAGTTTAAATAATGATGAGGTTTTTAAATCTCATCCACTTCACATACTGTTTCCATGCCTCCTTTATCCCCCCCATACCATTTTCGTTTTCTCATACCCCCATGCCTGATACCTCATGCCTCTACAGTGCCCCTTATGTATCCTCCATAACCATGCACCCAGTAGCCACAATGATCACACCTCCAGAAATCTTTGAAATGAACATGAGAAACCTTTTTGAATAGTACTAAATTCAAATGTATTCCACACTGAAAAACCCATTCAAAAATGTAAATGCCCTCAAGTATCAATTTTCTAAAGAAGCAAACACCTATCCACAAGATCAAAGAAAGATAGTCCTTTAATAGCCTCTTAAATCTGACAATCAAAATGTGAACACAGCCCTCCTACTAAGATCAATGCTTCTGCATCTTTTGAAACTCCATAATAGCCCCATCTATTAAAACAAATCTTGTAAAATGTCAATATTGAAGTCAATTGAAACTGGAATGTTTAAGCTGCAGCAGCTATTTCATTTCAATTTTAATGCAGATTTCTGACCCGTCAGTCGATTGGAGCAGATGCCCTCATCTTTATAAACTTTCAAAACCATTTTTTTCAAAGCTGAACTATATTGGACATTTAATCCTCAGTCTAAAACATGACCGTAAAATCTCTCAGATAATTTTTCTACAGTTTTGAATGTATTATGGTATTTTCTCCATGAGGAAAAGTACAGTAATGCATGGCAACACTGACATAATGATGGTTAATATTTTGCTCAATTTCTCTTTGCAGGACAGAGCCCTATAATCAATTGAGCCAAATTTAAAATCCTAGCATCTACTGAAACTATTTTTTTTGTATTTCAAAGTGAATATATGAAAGAATTCTAAGAATGGATAGTTTTCATTTGGTCTTCCACTTGGGACTGGGATTCTCTTGACTTTCATGGCTCTTCTGAAGTTTCAAACATCATGAAAATATTAGGGGGTCTGAAGTGCCCACCTCCCACATTAGAGTAGGCAAGGTCAGGATTGCTGATTGCAGACTTGCTATCTGCATTTTTATCTCAGGTCAGGAAAGTTGCATGATTAGGAATGGAAGCTGGAATGCCAGATCGGATTACATCCACCATTTTTAAATCATCCAACTATATTCTGACATGGGTGGAGGGATGAGATGTGTGCTAGGTATGATTCCAATAAATTTTCACTTTACCTGCTCCTACCAAGGCCAATATACCCTTCCTATTAATTTTTCGTTTTTTTTAACGAAATAAGAGAGATAAATTTTTAACGAAATTGTGAGATAAATAACAACACTGGGAGAACACATGCTTTTTGAAACTCTAGTTGCTGGGGGAGGACTTGAACCCACAACTTTCTCATAGGTGAGAGCACTATGCCAATACGTCAGATCGACACCAAATGATCTATGTGTCCTGCTATGCCTAAGTACAGGAAATGGCATGTCTTTTGTGGGGGGTAGAGCTTTGTGGATGAGAAGAATAGTTTAATGAGTGTGCTGCCAAAATGCTACAAGCAAATAGGGAAGTTCTCCTTATTGGAGTTTCAGACTAAAACAGGCCTGATTCAGTTGGAGTTTTTTTGTTGAAACAGCAGAACAAATTTGCTTTTGCTTCATATTAGTCCCAAATGGTTCCAGGATATTTCATACCTATGATTTCATCTTCAAGATCCCTATTGAAGATCTCTGCTCATCATGGCTCTTCCTATTCTATTGCTCTATCAAGGTAGAATCTGTTCTGGCTGAATCCAGGACTAACATGGAACTTGTGGAAGTACCTCCTTACAATGCAATTATCAACTACTTTTGAATGTTTTTATGCCAACCCCCTCATGCTGGATTCAGACAACCAGAAGCAGGTCAGGAATCGGGAAGTCTTGAGTTGGTTCTTTCCCACTTTTGATTCTTGCCTCCTCTCTCTACTTTGACTTTCTACTCCAACTCCCCATTTCGATTTCTTACTTTCCCCTTTTCTAAAAAATGGCCTTTACATTCCCTTTAGTCAATGCAATGTTTTATGTCACCCTCCTACTTGTTTTTGCAGCAGGCTCTTTACTTCCTGTGATGTTTGTGCAGCTGTTAATGGGGGTTGGAAGGAGGAGTTTACATGGAATGGAAGGGAATGGTTTCTTGGCAGAATGAGCACAGAGGGAGCTGTGGGAGAAGGCTGATTAATTATTTCTTTTTCCACTGAGGCTAACTTTCCACCTTGAGCACACGACTATCCCTGATGAATAGGTTGATGCAGCCTGTTCACCCAATAGATATTCTAATGTAATTAATCACAGGCCGATGTTTCCTTCTTAAAGAAAATTAAATATAGCGAGCAGGAAGATGCAAGCTACCAATCTGAAAAGCACGGAATGGGAAGAAACATGACTGACTAAGATCAAAAGTAATTCTGGCTCTTTCTAAACTCAGCATGGCCCAATAATCCCAAAACTTCATGCACATTCCAAATACAGTTTGAGAGCTAATGGTACTTTTGTGTAAATTCATCAAATTATAAACCTATTAAGATAAAATTAGAAAAGAGTTGATTTGACTGCAGTTCCATTGTTAAAAATCCATTGTAGATTTTATTGTTAGAAAATCTACAATATTCCATATTGGTCTTTTTTTTATACATTCTCGGGATGGGAGCATTGCTGACGAGGCCGATATTTATTGTCCATGCCCGGTTGCACTTGATATGATGGTGAGCCATCTTCTTAAAACACTACAGCCCTAGTGGTGCAAGTGCACCCACAGATCTGTTAAGGTGGGAGTTCCAGCATTTTTAACTCAATGGCAGTGAAGGAATGAAGTGTTTCCAGGTCAAGATTGTAAATCTTGTGAACGAGTGCAGTGCAGCTGTTGATGTTCCCATGTATCTGTTTCCCTTGTCCTTCTAGATGTTTGAAGTTCCAGGTTTGGAGGGAGCCATTGAGGGAGACTTGGCGAGTTCTAGATGTGGGTTTTATGTGATGAAATTCCAAACATACTATATGCTATTAGTTCTAACAAAAGCATTAATACAACGTTAAATCTGTTTTAAAAAAAGATTATTTTGTTTTTGTAGCAAAGTAGATTTGCATTTTTGTGCAAAGCTATTTAGTAGGGCTCAGTGATTAGGATGTTAAGCATACCCTGTTGAATGTTATATAATGTGACTGAAGGAATTTTAAAAATTAATCCTTAATAATTGCAAGTACATAATGTATGGAAAAAGAAACTGTTCCAGAATACTTAGTAAAAATTAGTAAACTAAACTGTATAATTGTTTTCAAGTAAAACATCTGTAAATTCATGGTATTGATTATCATGCCTTTAATTGTTTGTTAGGTGAATAAAATAATCTTTCATTTTAAATTTACAACTACTGTAAACCAATTAGTCTTTAATAGGTTTTTTGATTTAGATGTTGCATTTACAAATCTGTTTATTGATCCGATGTTCAGTAAATGATCTAAAAGAGTAATTGGAATGTTCATCTTCAATACTTTTCCAGCAACTTGATAAATTATGTTGTATTTTAAAGTGAAAAGCCACAGATTCTTTTGAAGTTGTACTTAATACATGATGGGAATAATTGAGTTGCCCGGAGAACAAATGTTTTATGGTAGACATTAAAGTTGGCAAAAGATAAAGATCTTTTGCAAGCTAAGGAAACAAATTGTGAATGGAATCAAAATAGTAAATTGCTAAAGTTGTAGCGATCTTATTTATAGTAAAAATCTCGTATAAATTGTACAAGATTATACTTAGTCAGAAATAAACATCCAACTAGACTTAATTATTTTGTTTCTGTCCAGGCCGACTCCCACGTTATGTTTCTCATAAACTCTCAGTATGTTAACTTGTACCCAATCCCCTCACACTGTGCATTGCTCCACCACCCTCCCAAAACCCTTCAGTCCAGTAACACCATGTTTTAAAATTGTCATCCTTGTTTTCAAATTCCTCCATGGCCTCACCCCTCTCTATCTGTGTAATCTTTTTCACGTCTGCAATTTTTGGAGCTCAATTACAGGTCTAGGAGTGGAATTTTATCAGTATGTCAGCCCAAAAATCTGTATGATCCTTTCTGAGGCCAATGGAGAATGCTGTTCTCTGAGCCTCACCCGTCCCTGGCATCAGAGCAGGCATGCCAGTAAAATTCCGGCCTAGGTGACGCCATTTGGTCTTTATGAAGGTATCATCTAGGGAAAAACATAGGGTGGAATTTTCCATCCTGGGAATTGTAGCAAGTGGGACTGGACCGTGCAAAGGTCTGTTGATCTTGGGTGGTTTTCAGGAAAATCTCACCCATAGGGCGGAATTTTACTGACGCATCCGTCGGAGGTTCGTACAATCCTGTCCGAGGCCAACGGAGAATGCTGTTCTCTGAGCTTCGTCTGCTTCTGGAATCGGGCGGGTGTCCCGGTAAAATTCTGTGGTTTTGAACTCGTACTTCATTTAGTTTTAAGACCTGCACTGAAGTTACTGTTGAACACGTGGTCCTTTCATTTAATGTTCCAAAATTGCCTGCGTATATTTTGGACGTAAAAAATTGGGCCTAACTTCTAAAGGGGTAGAATTGAAAATCTACACAGAACATTGGTCAGACCATATTTGGAGTTCTGATCTCCAGATTACACAAAGAATACAGAGGCACTGAAAAAGATGCTTCTTCGATGACACTGAAGAAGATACAAAAACAATTTGCTAGAAAAGTACCAGAACTGAGTGGTTGTTATTATCAGCAAAGTTTGGACAGGTTGTGCCTCAGTTTAAATAAAAGAAGTCTGTGGAATGAACTGACAAAAGTTTTTAAGATGAGAGTATGGTTTGTTAGGACAGACTTTGAAAATATGTTTTCAGTTGCTAGTCAAACCAGACAGAACAAGAGGCAATAAATATAAAATAATCCTGATAAATCCTTCAGGGAATTTCAGAGAAGTTTATTTCTCCGTTGAGTGTTGAAATGTGGAATTTCCTATCATGAGGAATAGTTGAGATAAGTGCAACAGACACATTTAAGGAGAAGCTACGTGAGAAAGAAAACACCATTGTGGATCCACTGGGCTAAATAGCCTGTTTCAATGCTGTAAAATGATGACAGCAAAAGACAAGCAAAAAAGATGGTACCAACAATTTACCTTCCTCAGCCTCTACCATTTCTTCCTGAAATCATTAATGTGTGCATATTGTAGCACTCTGTGCATGTGCAGTAGGTGATATATATTCATGTTTTTATTTGTGTAGAGAAGCTGCAGTATTAATTTCTAGTGGTGAATGCACATTGACACTTGCATCAGCATTCTGATTGCAGGCAAGCAAAATCATTTTTGAACTATTCCAGTCTTAGAAATGCAGGGGATTTGGAGGGGGTAGAATTCAGGACAGCACAGCGGCACTGTGGTTAGCATTGCTGCCTCACCGTGCCGGTGAATCAGGTTCAATTCCAGCCTCAGTCACTGTCTGTGTGGTATTTGCAAGCACCCTCCCGCCCCACCCTGGTGATTGGGTGGGTTTTCTAAGAGTGCTCTGGTTTCCTCCCAGTGCACTAGGTGGGATTGACCATGCTAAATTGATCCTAGTGTCAGATAGATTAGTAGGGCAAATGTGTGGGGTAAGATTGCAGTCAGTACAGATACAATGGGCCGAATGGCCTCCTTCTATTCTGTAGGAATTCTATGAAATGAGGAAAAATGATAAATATTTTTAAATTCTTAGATAAACAGTGTGGAGATGCCTGTTAGTTCTGCTGCAGTTCAACAAAACCTGCATTCTGAAGCAAGATCACTTGGTTTGCTTTGATGTTTTATCAATTCAAGGTGATATAGAATTCAATATTCACCTTTTTGAAGACTCTGCACTGATTGTAGTAGAAAGATGTACTGTAAAGGTTTTAACTGGCTCATTGAACATGATTTATCCCATATTTATCTGTGAAGATATTGCACACATTGTCACAATTGGTACATATTTCAGTTGACTTTGTTATTTTTAGAATCAAAGATTGGTCACATTATAGGAGGAGACGTGCGGTGTGTGTAAGCTCATGCAGGATCTCTGCAAGAGCAATTCAGTTTACCTCACTCACTTGCCCTTTTCTCTGCATTTTTGTTCCCCTTCAGGTGTTTACTTTGTTCGATTTAGAAAGCCACAATTAAATCTAACTGCATCATCTTTTCAGGAAGTGCATTCCAGATCCAAAACCACTTGCTGCATTACAAAAATAGACGCCAAGTCTATTTAGTCTAGTCTTACCTAGACTATAAAGATGGATTGGATGGCGTGCTTGCAGTCTTACGTTCATGCCTTACTAAAATAACGACCAGGCGGTGCATGAAAACAGACAGGGACAGTTTTTTCCCCCTCTCTGTGGGAAAGACCTCATTATAATTTCTCATGGATGAGTGCAAAGCCACTTCTTGCTTCCTGACCAGCTGCAGTATATGGACCTTATATTCAGCAATGTCGCGCTTAAAATATTTCACTTAAACATCGTTTAAAATAGTTTGCGTGTCAGACAAAATAATTATGCAGTAACATTTAAGTATTGGTTTCTGAGGAGGTTTTTCTCATGCTAATATTTATTTTCTGTTTGGAAACCTGGCACCAGGAATGCCCTTTAAAAATATTCTTTCACTTCTTCTTGCTCTCTAGATAGAAGTAGAGACATTTGGCAATGAAAGACCTTCGGTGTTTATTTTGCAACAAGATAAACACATGCTACGCAGTTAATGTATTACATGTTTTTTCACCTGTGGTGATAAAAGTGCAGGGCTCAAATCACACACAAGTTTAACAGCTGCACAATAGGAGATGTATCAGACTGAACAATGCCAGGTTTGTTTCCTTCCTGGAGAGTAAGAATGCGATTATTATATGTTGACGATTTAAACGGTGTAAAAGAGAAATAAACAGATGGGGAAGGGCTTATGAATTGGGTTAGCTGCTAACCCATGACTTGGATTAAGTAAAAACATCAGCTGATGCTGTTACATGAAATTACATAAAGTGCATGTTCGCTTGCAATCTTGGCTTACACATTCTTGGTGCTTTATTAAATTTAGATTACTTCAGGTTTCAAGTACATTTAGCTGTTGTGTCTAATTGAATTGATGGCTAAAGCAGCATGAGTGTAAGTCAGTGTGAACTAAAAGAGGATAAACAACAGATACATCCTCTGTGTGGTCTGCAGCAGTCTATGCCTTTGGTTGATAGTTCAATGGTGAACTAAAATATATATGTATACAAACATATTTACACATATCAAATCTATCTTGCTTATCAAGTTTAAAATATAACTTCTCTGATTCCCAAAGCATTCAATAATGATTTTAGAAGCCACAAGTTACAGCTAATGTCATCCACATACAGATATCTTTTTGACAAATGTGCAACCGAGCTGCATTTTAAAATTGCCAAGATGAAATTATTACAAAATGTCCTGGATCTACATGGAGTCTGGGAAATTCCATGGAGGGTTGACAATGGTATTTGGGTACTATTTCTGGGATTTATGACCCCATTCACAGGTTTCCAATTTTCACAAGGGATGTTTAAGGGTGTAGACAGATATTAGGCCAGATCCATTGCGGCAATAAACATGTCCTAGTCCTCTGCATGTTTTGTGGAATTATTTTGGCCTATTTTGTCGAGATTCACAGCACTTTGGAATTGTCATGAGTTACAGCCTGGATGAAGTAACCTTTCAAAAAATAAGTTTAAAAACTTCTAGTGCCTCTGTTGCTAAGCTATACTCCATCATAACTTGCATGCCAAGCCATGCACTTACTATATATTGTGTAGAACTTCTAGTGGCAATAGGATGTGTAAACAAAAGAGCTTAAAAAAAAGTATTTCATTCATTAATTCTATGTTTTGCACAGTTATTTACACATTGCATTTTTAAGGGCCATGATTATTGACACATTTATTGGCTTGTAATAAGAAATTTATTCAAGGAAGTAAAAAGTAACAAATGAATTTTTTTTAGAACTTTTTTCACACATACAATCATTATTATAGGGTTCATTGATTCTGTCAAGTGTATAGTGGTGAATGGGCATGAAAGCATTGAGGATATGAAGGGTTGTGGGTGTGGGGCACACCCCGCTACCACTGTAGGCATGAACAGAGATTTTGGTGCACAGCCTGATCTTGACTCACAACTGTGGGACCAATCATCCCAACTGTGGGTGAGGTCATAGAATTCCAATCTTAATCTCCAAATAACTCAGTGAATCTTTTAAAATGCATTGAAATGCATGGAATGGAGAAGCTGATGGTGTGGTGGTAAGTCACTGGACTATATTTACATTTGTAGATTTTCAAACTCTTGCATTCTGATAATATTCCACATTTTTTTAATTTTAAAAAAGTTTACCTTAATCTCATGAGTAAATCCCAATCATTTATTTTGCTCTCTGCAAAATGTTTTCTATAATGAAAGCATAAAGTGTTGAGATCGTTCAACATTTGTGAAGAACAAAATGAAAAATGAGGTTTCATGTCCCTGATCTTTATACAAAACTGCCTCTGCAATTACTTATTTGTGGTTGGCTCCATACCGTGCTAGATGGCATCGCTAATGCTGATGCCTGGAGATCCCCTTGATCTAAGTCTAAATTTCACAAAGTTGGAAGTGCGCTGCACTTTAGCCAAAATAATTCTATAATCTCTATTACCGAAATCCCACTCCTGAATTTGGCACATTGTACTAAATTCTCCTTCAGTATACCCGAACGGGCACTGGAGTGTGGCGACTCATGGATTTTTACATAACATTATTGCAGTGTTAACATAGCCTACTTGTGATATTCATAAATAAACTTAATCTTACCACTTTTGCGGGTGCAGGATGGGGGCTTGGTTCAGCTTTACAGAGTGAAACCTGCAATATACACTTTATTTTATTTATTTAGGAGCCACCAAGGCTCCTAAAGTCTGCCTATTGTAGGTACAGTCTGAGTTGGCATACAATCTGTAAAGGCATAGGGTAATATGCACGTGGCTTGGGATAGCTTGAATTGGCACTAAGTTGGCACAGGGATATAAAGGGCCATGGAGCTGATGAGATGACATAGAAGGTATGAGATGCCATTGAGAGACATGGGAAGTGTGTAAGGGTGAGGGGTTGTGAAGAGTGAGGGCTTGAACACTGTTTTTGGTTTTACTGTTTTCTTCACAACTGGACTTAGCTCAGCAACCTATAGTTGCTTCCAAATTCTTTCTGGGGTCTAAGTCCAGCTAGCATGTACAATGTGCCCCATCCCTTCCAGGCTCCAGAATGAAAATCAGACAATTTAAAACACTTTCTCCTGAGTCAGTTTGTGGAGTAAGAATTTTCCACCCTCAGTTGTCTTGACCCTTGAATGAAAATTCAGCTCTCTATTCAGGTTTGAACTAATGTGAGAAAGGGGAAGTCTATGTAATCTTTGTGGGCAGCTTTCTTCAAGGTAACTGGCAAGCACTGTCATTGCACTGCTGACCACAGAGTCTAGGGCATAATTTTCGCCCCAACCACTAATCCTGAAAAAAATTTCCATAATGCCACAGTTCACTGTATAAAGAAGTTTCTCCTGTCTTACACTATTTGCCTTTAATACTGTATCAACATCTCTTATTCCTGGCTCCTCAGCTATGGAAGCAGTGTGCTTTGATCAGTGCATTACTTTCCAGCATTTTACATGGACAGTGTTGCAGTTAATATTCTTATTTAAAAAAACCTCAAATTTATGTTTTGATACCAGAATTCTGAATACATACCAAATTTAAATAGTAATTCTCAAGTTGATACAAATGAGAAGTTAATAATTTTAAAAGTAATTTTGAACTTTGAAATGTGTTACAAAAGTAAAGAAAGATTTTGAAACACAAGGAGATACTTGAATGTGAAAACGTATGGCAGTTTATGGTGTGTCGGGTAATTATAATGCCCTATTAGTGACACAACTCTTCTAAATTTGTTGACTTTTACAGTATTAACACTTAAAGCCACTTTCCAAATCTCCTGCTGCCCAACCATCGATGAAACAATTTCCTGTGCACTTCTGAATTAAATATTTAGTTGTAGGTTTCAAATAAGATGCTTGGAACTGTAGAATGTTTTTGAGAATTGTGCTGCATTGTTTCATGTTAGTAAGAAGTCCCACAACATCAGGTTAAAGTCCAACCAATTTATTTGATAGTAAGCTCACAAGCTTTCAGGGTTTGCTTGTGAGTTTACAATCAAATAAATTTGTTGGACTTTAAGCTGGTGTTGAGAAACTTCTTACTGTATTTACCCCAGTCCAACGTCGGCATCCCCACAATATTGTTTCACGTTAAGCAAAGGAAGGCTGTTTGAGCTTTCCAAGACATCCAGAAATTGTCAGTAGATACAGTCTCTTTTACATTGTTACCTCGGAGGTAATCTTGCAGTAAATTAGCTGTATGCCTTAACATGACATCTGTTTTCAATACATGATGTTGCCATGCTATTGGTAGTTTGCACCTGCCTAAAAGAATTTGAAGAGGTAGGAAGTTTCAGTCAGCTAAAAAGTAGTGAAAACAACATTGTGTGCATTGCAACTAAGCAGAAATAAGGAAGGTTTGCTTTTATACCTCAGTTGGAACTGATCGTTCTCTCTAACTGATTCAGGTTTGTGAAGCTTAACATTTTATATTGTCAGTGTTAATTTATTTTAATGTGTTTCTGTTTTGTCACCTTCTCATTTACCCACTAACAATGTAATTTATAACTCCTGCTGTTACCAGAAGTAGGTATGCTGTACACCATCATGTAGACCATTCTCTTGAGGGATTTTTAGAATGCATGAGAGAGATATGGACAATGTTACTGCTCTTAATGTCATCAGTAAATCTTTATTTCTAAGCATCTTTAGGCTATCAAACTGGATATAGAGGAGCAAGTCACCCGAAAATTCAACTCAACCAGATTTTTGCCTTCAAACATTTCTCGATCCTTAGCAGAAAAGGAAGTGATTAAGTAGAGCACCATTTTAATCACATTTAAAATAGTTCGAGTAATGGGAGTCATAACTGATTGTGGACTGGAAGTTGTTGGAGTCAGGCAGGTGACTACGCTGATTTATCATCTTTCATGCATCAGTAAAATAGCAAATGTAACAAAATAATGAAAAACATATAATATTACAATGGCTATTTCAGCTATTTTCTGTAATGCCAATTGTCAGTCAAGGAATCAGATAGCCACATATGGTGTGTGCTTTTTGATGTGCAAGCTAATTGCTAGTGTGGAACATTTTGATCAAGAAAACCTTTAGTACCTGGTCTTGATGTGCAAACACTGCAACTGAAATTTGCATTATTCTTGATGAAGATTAACAAGAGGCAATTGTTTCAATTAACCAGGAGGTGACAACAGACCTGGGTATTGGGATGTTCCAACTCTTTTTAAGAAATTGTGAATACATAGGAACTGCTGTACAAAAAAAAACTAGTCTATCTAGGTGGAAAACTTTGGGTAGCCTGGGTACAAAGTCACCTGTTGCTCCCAAGCACACAACATCCATTATTAATCATGGCTCAAATTGCAAGATATTATTTTCTGAAAATGAAGATGTGAATTGCATTTGAATGAATTAACACTGTCAGCCTCTATTCTTTCCCTTGGGAACCTGTTTATAGCTCGCTCACTGAAATGTTTTTTTGTGTAAATTAGATTTGAATTTACACCCTTTAACATACAAGTCTGTGTCTTCCAATTCTACTTTCTGGGTAAGGTAAAACAGTTTGTCAGTGGTCTACATTATATACTCTCTCCACAATTACAAAAAATAACAATTGAATCCGACAGCAATTGTATCACCCTTCGTATCTCTTTTCCAGTTATATCTAATTTACTTAATTACTTGTCATAATTTAATCCTTGAATCATACTGATTCTTCTGTTCTGTACTCTTTCAGTAGCTGCAATATACTTTTAGCTTTGGGATGACCAGAACTGCACACTTTTTCTGAAGTTGTATTGTTGATTTTAAAGTGACTAGATTATCACACTACTTCAGCTCCAATATTGACTTTTTAATAAGTTTCAATGTCTGGTCTATTTTACTCACTGACAGAAGCATTTCCATGATTTATCAAGATGACCCCAGTACCCCTCATCTTCCACATACATTATTTAATTTCCATTTCAGTAATTGTGTCTTCCTAGATTTATTGTTATCTCCATTTGCAATACTCTACATTCCTCTATGCTGAATTAAATTTTTCACCTCTGTACAATTCCAGAGTATGTTTGGACCGTCCTGTAACTTGTTCAGCTAGGCAGCCCAGATGTCATCTATAAATGTAGCCATGAGTGGCATATTGTTTAGCACCTCACAGCGGACCGGGGTTCAATTACAGCCTTAGGTGACTAACTGTATGGAGTTTGCACATTTTCCTTGCATCTGTGTGACTTTTCACCAAGTGCTGCGTGTGTGTGAGTAATGCAGCCATGTGCCAGTCTAGTATGTAGCATCAGGGGAGGCTGCCTTTGATTGTGTGCCAATGTATTGCAATAGCAGGAATTCAATATAACTTGTAATATTTCATGATCATGAACAACAGTTACAAATAACATTTATTGGTTGGGACAACACAATTGATTTCCCTGGAATAAAGTTGATTTCCCTTTTAAGTAGGTGTTATGTTCCCTGGATGTCAGAAGTGCTTTTACTCCCCTCACTTTGTTTGCAAGAGCCACATCCTACCAAATAAACTGTTCATCTTTGAGAAGCCTCTGAGTTAAACTGAAGTCCAGACTATAAACATTTTTAATGTGAAATAGTAACTGAGCAGCATTCATTACCATGAGGTTACATCCCCCAAATCGTCCAGGATACTGCCAGTCCATTGCTGTAATTCTAGAGAGAGACTACCAGAGTGCACTGGAAAACATCACGGGTCTAGTTATTCCCTTTAAAGATGCAAAACCATTATCTGATTTTCAGCTTTTTATGTTAGTTGAAGAAGATTAGAAGAAATTACGAGTTTTTAATTAAGATTCTGGTATGTGCAGTGGAGCATTTTGCTTCGTTAAAGCCAGGTTAACTTTTTTCAAAGTATAAATTGATGTGAATTTAAATTTGCAAAAAAGTTAGTACAGTTGATTTGTTGATGTCTTCCCTAAATTAGCAGTGGTGTTAATTGAAACATCATCATTTCACATCATCACAGATGTGACCAGAATTGTAAAGGAAGAAAAGGCAATCATTGTTGCATCACTGGGGTATGGTACTGTGACTGTGTTGTCAAAAATGACACTACTGAGGATGGGAATAGATATTTTGACCGTTAGTTTCTATCGTCCTTACTGAATAAAATTGTCAATTGTACTTCTGAAGCAACCACATTTGTATATGTTTTTTTTATTTGATTGTTGTGCTTTTGGATTTCTGGACTTTTGCATTTGATATTTCACTCACAGTCTATGCCAGAAAGCAATCCCATTTCAGAACTCCTTTACCTAATGAAATAGAGGATTGAATTCTGCAGCCTTTTACGTTAGCAGGATTCTCTGATCCTGTTGCAGTGAATGGAGACTTGGCTGAGGGCCCAGTTCTCTGGCAGCAACGTGAACAGCCAAAGAATTTTGGCCAGAGAGGACTTTTATCTGTGTAATGTCTTGGTAAATATAATACAACTCAGTAATTGAACAGAAAAATACTTGCCCCTATTCTCTTACATGCCAGCATCTGATTTCCTTTAAGTATTTTCAAAAAAAAAGCATGCCACAGTGACACAGTTGTTAGCACTGCTGTCTCACTGCATCAGGGACCTGGGTTCAATTCCAGCTTTGGGTCACTGTCTGCGTAGAGTTTACACATTCTCCCCATGTCTGTGTGGATTTCCTCCTACACTCCAAAGATGTGTGGATGAGGTTGATTGACAATGCTCAATTTCCCCTTAGTGTCAGGGGGATTAGGAGGGTAAATATACATGGGGTTACGGGGATCGGATCTGGGTGGGATTGTTGTCAGTGAAGGCTTGATGGGCCAAGTAGCCTCTTGCTGCATTGTAGATTCTATGATTCTGTGAAACTGAGGCTGAAACTATAAGCCAAAAAACAATGAAAAATATTCAGTTCATAGTGAATAGTATTTAATACACATTATAGCCTCAGTTCTCCTGAATTAATTGTAAATGATGCCTTACTTGTGACTAAATGATGCAGCAGCCAAAAGAAATACACAAATGTGGTTGCTTCAGAAATACAGTTGACAATTTTATTTAGTAAGGATGATAGAAACTAATGGTCAAAAAATCTATTCCCCTCAGTAGTGTCATTTTTGACAACAGGGTCATCACTACCCCATCCTAATGATGCAACAACGATTGCCTTTCTTTCCTTTACCATAGATGTGACCAGAACTGTAATGTGAAATATACTGTTTCAATTAACACCACTGCTAATTCAGGGAAGACATTAACAAGTCAACTGTACAAATCTTTTGCATCCTTAAATTCACATCAATTTATACCTTTGAAAAAGTTAACCTGGCTTTAACAAAGCAAAATGCTCCATTGCACATACCAGAATTTTAATTAAAAACTCATAATTTCTTCTAACCTCCTTCAGCATAGATAAAAATCGGTGTGTTTCCCACTGGCATTGGCTGCACCACTGAAGAATCAATCACATTAAAACTCAGAAAAATGCCCCCACGTGAATCATGCTGGTTAAATGTGCCAGGCATGTGAGGCTCCCAAATCAGTGATCAGCTGACATTCAAGAAGACTTCCTGCTTTCCTTCTCTCGGAATAACTGAGGAGGAATAACCCAGTCTCTCATTAATGCAGGAAACATTTCATGTTGGATTTTTTTATGAGACCAATCATTCTGAGTTATAACTGTGAATTCGCCTCTATCAGTCTCTATTGCAGCAAGAACCCAGAGAAAATCATTGAAGGCTGTAAGGGTAGCATGGTAGCACAGTGATTAGCACTGCTGCCTCTCAGCAGCAGGTTCGATTCCCGGCTTGGGTCACTGTCTGTGTGGAGTTTGCACGTTCTCTCGATGTCTGTGTGGGTTTCCTCTGGGTGCTCCAGTTTCCTCTCTCATTCTGAAGGACGTGCTGGTTAGATGCATTCTCCCGAACAGACTCTAGACTGTGGCGCCTAGGAGAATTTTACAGTAAATTAGTTGCAGTATTAATGTATGCCTTACTTGTGACTAATAAAAAAATTTAAAAAACTGAACTGCTCCCCAAAAAATTAGTTCATTAAAATGTCTATTTATAAAGGTGAATCAAACATGTAGTTCTCCCCATGACAGCTGCATCTCTAAGATTCTCTCTTTCCCACGTACCCATGATAACTATCCACGTATAGTTTTGAAATTGTACCCAGTGCAGGAGCATCAGGGGTGGCACTGTACACTAGGGTTTTGAGCTTGTACACAATAAAGCAGAGAGACATGGGTTTGCACATATCAAATCTTATAAATTTCCAATCTCACCTAAACATTAGAAGGCAAACACTCTCCACACAGGGAGATAGAGTTACCCCAATACCAGCCCTCGCATATCGCCTAGTCACCAACTGCCCACCATCTCACTCATATCTGCTAAAATATAGCTGCTTTCTGCAGAGACTTGAAAAGAAATGCAGTGTTAAACAAATGGATACGGACAGAACAGTTGTGACAAGAGGAAGTACTTCAGGCTTAATGGAGGATGAAGTGATTGTATCAATAGTGAACTGTTTGATCTGCCCAGGAGCTGTCAATCAGAAAAGCTTTTAGCAGCTAATGGACTATCAGTTCCTTGTGTAAACAAACCTTGGCTAATCCCCTTATTGATCTGCTCTGGAGTTGTCAATCAAAGCAGTTCTAAGAGGTTTCAGAGCTGCTGTGGCTCATTCAAGCTAGGCAGGGGCATCTGTCTCATGAAATTCAATGCTCCTGTCAACTAAAGCAGTTCTAAGAGGTTTCAGAGCAGCTGGGGCTTCTGAGAGAAATCAAGGAGATGCCCCTAGTGAGATTGCGTGCTTCTATCAATCAAAGCAGTTTCAAGAGCTTTCAGACCAACTGGAGTTTGAGATGAAACAAATGATCCCTGTCACTCAAAGCAGTCAGAGAGCACTGGTAACACATGGAGCTTCTGAATTCAGCCAAGAGGAAGAACCCCTACTGTAGAGTACTGCTGTGATTTTGAAGGTTTCAGGGGACATGGATTTTACTGAGACTGGAATACTTCAAAAGTTCTGCAGAAGACAGACTATAATGAAGTTGCAGCAGCCTGGTAGTGGCAGATGAGCCCATGGGCAGAATAGGAGGCAATATGTATCTCCTTGCCCCTACTACCCCGCCTTGAAGTCCGTGGCACTTGGTTCCCCAATTGTCAGAATAATTTGTCACATTATTCACATTTTTTTTTTGATTGCCCTGGTGCAAGATCTCAAACTGTCTCCCAAATTGGTAGCACTCACTTGCTTGCTCTAATGCAATGATTTAATGACATGCAAACATATAAGTTGAATTGTCCCAAAGCAAATTTTGCTTTTTTGCTATGGATGTCTGTTCCCTAAGACACTTCAGTGGGGTACTGAGCGTGCACTGCACTGTCAAGACCCCAACTGTTTGTGTGAGGAGATGTAAAAGATCTATCGTGGCATTATTTTGAAGTAGAACAAACTGTTGTGACTGGTGATCTGACTAATATTCATCCTCCTTAATCAGCATGGCATAGAACAGATTACCTGGTACTCATCACTTCGGTGTTTGTAGAAGCTTGTTGTGTGAAAATTGTCTGCTACGTTTCAACATTACAGTGGTAATGTGGGTGGTGCAGTGGTTAGCACTGCTGCTTCACAGTGCCAAGGACCTGGGTTCGAAACCTGGCTTGCATCACTTCTGTGCAGAGTCTGCACGCTCTCCCCATGTCTGCATGGATTTCCTCCGGGTGCTCTGGTTTTTCCCACAAATCAAAAGATATGCTGGTTAGGTGCATTAGTCATGCTGAATTCTTCCTTGATGTACCCAAACAGGCGCTGGAGTATGGCGCCTAGGCGATTTTCACAGTAATTTCATCTCCTTGTTATTGTAACCCTAATTGTGACATGAATAAATAAACTTAACTGCACTTCAAAAAATTCTGCAACGCTGTAAAATTATTTTGAGACATCTGGTGGTCATGAAAATGCTATATAAATTGAAGTTTTTTTTATCTTCTATTTGATTAGGCCGCAGGCATAAGGAGGGAGAGTTTGGCACACTTAGCTGGGAATTGTAAAAATCTGCCAAGGCAGCAGTTTTTGAAAGGCTGTAGCTAGCTTTTTAAGAGAAGTTGCGGTTGATGCAAGAAAGTGAGTAAATTAGTCACCATGAGGCAGTGACAGGCAGCACTTAACTCTTTAATGCTGAAACGTTGGATTTTGGATACTGCACAATTGAGGAGCAACTGATCAATTGAATCTGATTTAAGCTGAAAAGGTATATATTTTTTTAAAAAAGACACAACTGTCTGAGGCAAATATGCATTCACAGAGAAAGCTGTGAGTGGAATGAAATAATAAGTGACCAAGGATATGGCTTCTAAAATGGAAAATTTGGTAAGAGTTAGAATTTGGTACAAAGGGACAGAAGGTGTCAAGTAGGCAAGTTGCTATCTATATAAACAATACAAGTGTTATGGTAGAACAAACGAAACATGATCATGGAGGAAAGACTGTGATGCTGTATTCTTGCAAAATTTGGAGTTGTTGAACACTTGAGTGATACCTGGAGTGGGAACTGTTGTCCAGTCCAGTTACTTAAGTTCAAATAGCTAGATTTTAATAGTGAGATTGGGATAATCCAGCATGTCATGGATGCAGTTTGAATAGGTTGTCATATCCAAAGAGAAAGAGAAAATTCGGTCCACCTTGTTGACCAACGAGGGGCATGCATGCGGCATGTCGTGCAAGAGCTGCTCTTGGAGGTTGCTTCAGGAGTTGCCTAGTGCTTCACGTCGTCAGTGTATGCTTAAACTGGACCATCTGATGGGCAACATGACAGCTCAGAGACTATCGCTGTTGCTGTGCTGAGACATGGATTTAGGCCTGTGTCTGCGGGAGTTTGCGCGTTCTCCCCGTGGTTGCGTGGGTTTTCTCCGGGTGCTCCGGTTTCCTCCCACGTCCCAAAAATGTGCTCTTAGGCTGATTGGGTAACAAATTGTCCCTATATTGGTCCCTATATGGGAATCTTCAGCAATAGGCATAGCCTAAAGACAAGGATATGTCATTAGGACGTTAGGACGGCGGCGTGGGCTCGTTGGGCCAAAAGGCCTGTTTCCGTGCTGTGTTGCTCTTTGTTGTTGCACAGGTGGATGACGAGCAAAGATAGGTGACTTTCTGAGAAGGTGGGAAGCATGTCTGTTGTAGACGCCATCTAATTTCATTCTATCAAAATTACTGGAAACATGGATTCTATAGTGGTGGACAATGCACTCTATCAGGTCACTGCTCTTGTCAACACAGTTTAAAATAACACCTTGTATTTCAGATCTGTACAGATGTGAATGCTCTCTGGCAGACTGGTCAAATGGCTAATGTAGTGCCTATTTTTAAAAACATCTTTCCTGCTATGATCATGTTTTGTTTGTTCTACATAAGGCTTATATTATTTATAAGACAGCAACTTGCCTACTTGGCACCTTCTATCCCTGTGTACCAACTCTTACTAAATTCCCTTTTAAAAAACATATTTTTGGTCGCTTATATTTCATTCCACCTGCAGCTTTTTCTCTGAATGTATACTTCACACAATTGTTTTTTTAAAAATGTACCTTTTCAGCTTAAATCAGATTCAATTGATCAGTTTTTTCCCAATTATGCAGTTATCCCCAGTTATTCTGACTAATTACATGCCCTTAGTTCAACATCCGTACTTGTGTAAAACATTTGCACCTCTATGAAGAATTGTCACATATTGTCACATATCTAAATATGTTACTGAGCAGTAACAAGTAGATAATGTAATGTAGTGGATAATGTAATGTGTTTGACAATGTAAAATTCTTTAGGGAGAAACACATTTAAGAAAGTTTTTATTATGATACAAAACTTAAGATTCAGAGTATAGAATTAGAGGGAGGGTAGGATTAAAATTAGTTCGCAGGGAAAAAATAAAAGAGATGATGTTGAGTGTAGTTCTACAAAATAGTTGGAAGTAGGTAGGTCCAACAGGTTTGTATCCTGGGCCTATTTCTTGGATGTAGGAGTAGAGAGTGGTGCTGAATTGTGCAGAAGATAGAAAAGTAGGAGGTGTAGCTAAATTTTTACAGAGTACAGGAAGCTGCAAAGTGATTAATGAGGTGGACAAATGTGCTTTCATTTTTTAAATAGAGTCATAGAGTTTACAGCATGGAAATGCCCTTTGGCATCCATGCCACTCTTTTTTTTTAAACCTTTAAGCTAGTCTCAAATGATCCCATTTGGCCCATATCATCTATACCAATCTTATCCATGTAACTGTCTAAAGCTTTTTAAAAGACAAAATTATACCTGCCTCTACTATTACCTCTGGCAGTTTTCCAGACACTCACCACCCTCTGTGTGAAAAAATTGCTCCTTTCCCCACTCACCTTAAACCTATGCTCTCTAGTTTTAGACTCCCCTATATGTGGGGAAGAATATTGACTATCTAGCTGATCTGTGCCCCTTATTATTTTATAGATCTCTAAAAGATCTTCTACACTCCAGAGGGAAAAAAAAGTCCCAGTCTTTCCAACCTCTCCTTATAATTCAAACCATCAAGTCCAGGTGGCATCCTAATAAATCTTTTCTGCACACTATATAATAGTGTGACCAGAACAGTACACAGCATTCCAAGTGTGGCCTTACCAATGTCCTGTACAACTTCAACAAAATGTCCCAACCCCTGTATTCAGTGTTCTGACCAATGAAACCAAGCATGCTGAATGCCTTCTTTATCATTCCGTCCACCTGTGATTCCACTTTTAAGGAGCTATAAACATGTACTCTGAGATCTCTTTGTTCTGTAACTCTCCCTAACTCCCTACCATTAACTGAGCAAGTCCTGCCCTGGTTCAGTTGATCAAAATGCATCACCTCCATCTGTCGTTCATCAGCCCACTGGCCCAATTGATCAAGATCCCATTGCAATTGGAGATAACTTTCTTCACTGTCCACTATGCCACCAACCTTGGTGTCATCTGCAACTTACTAACCATGTCTCCTATATTCTCATCCAAATCATCAATATAAATGACAAATAACAGTGGATCCAACACTGATCCCTAAGGCACACCACTACTCACAGGCCTCCAGTTTGAAAAACAACCCTTCACAACCATTCCCTGTCTTCTGTCATCAAGCCAATTTTGTATCCATTTAGCTATTTTTCCCTGAATCCCATGAGATTTAACCTTTATGCAACAACCTACCATGTGGTACCTTGTCAAAGGCCTTGCTGAAGTACATGTAGATAACATCAACTGCACTGCCCTCATCTACCTTCTTGTTTACCCTCTCAAAAAACTCAAATTTGTGAAACATGATTTTCCACTTTCAAAGCTACGCTACTGTTGCTAATCAGTCCTTGCGCCTCTAAATGCCTGTATACCCTGTCTCAAAATACCTTCCAACAACTTACTCACCACAGATGTGAGGCTCACTGGTCTGTAGTTCCCAGGCTTTTCCCTCAGCTTTTTTTTAATCAAAGGCACAACATTTGCCAAAATCTAATCTTCAGACACCTGACCTGTGACTATCAATGATTCAAATATCTCTGGTAGGGGATCTGCAATTTCCTCCCTAGCCTCCCATAGTGTCCTGCGATACACTTCATCAAGGACAGTTTGTCAGTAAGTATATGAGAATGCTCTAAAGCAGCAATAATGGCATTGCGAATGGAAGCTGGTTTGGTGCTGGGAAAAAATGGTGGAATTTGGAATGCAGATTCACAGGATATCATAGTAGTGTAGAAGGAGGCCATTTGGCCCATCAAATCTGCACCAATAACAATTCCACCGATGCCCTATCCCTGTAACTCCACATTTTTACTGCACTAATATCTCTAACTTATGCATTCTGGGACACTAAGGGGCAATTTAGCGCGGCCAATGCACCTAACCTTCATATCCTTGGACTGTGGGAGGAAACCAGAGCACCTGGAGGAAACTGTCTCAGAACAGGGAGAAGGTGCAAACTCAGCACCGACAGCGACCCAAGCTGGGAATTGAACCCGGGTTCCCGCGCAGTGAGGCACCAGTGCTAATCTCTGTGCCACCGTGCTGCCAGCATGTAAGGCTGATGAAGGGATAGAGACAGAATGGAATTCTAGGTTTCATCTCAAGAAGACAAAAGGCAATAATCATAAGAATAAGTTATGAGGAGAGATTATGTAAATTAGGCTTGTATTCCCTGGAATTTAAAAAGTTAATGGGTAATTTGAACTAAGTCTTCGAGATATTGAGGAGAAAACGTAGGGATGAATGGAGAGCAGCCTGTTCTGCTGGTTAAGAAGTTGAGTGATCTTAAATCCACATCACAATATTGGCAGAAGTTAATCTCAGTCCCTTTAAAAAAAGGAGTTTCATCGAGAGACAATTGACAATGCAAGTGACTGGTTCTTTGTCACTTCCCTCTTACCCCCTCCAGTGGTGACTACCCAAGATTTACCCACAGTAACATGGACACCTCCCGCTGCTTTTTAAACGAGTTGACCATTCCCCCACCCCCCCGATATTCTGGGATGGTTAGGAGCTCTTGTGCCAACTGAGCAGATCTGTGTATTTTTCAGGCCAAAAGCCCGATTGAATGTGATTGCTGTATTTCTATTGTTAATTTTATTATTTTTTTTGGTCTGCATTAGTCTTGCATGGTAAAGAAAAAGGAATACATTCCATAAGATGCCTTGACAAAAATACGATTTTTTTAAAATGCAAGAACATTGGCTGTGTCATTGTTACTTGGAGCATAAATTTAATCTTACACTTAGGTATTAGTGTCACAAGTAGGCTTACCTTAACACTGCAGTGAAATTAGTGAAACTTCCCTAGTCGCAACACTCTGTTCAGGAACACAGGGAATTTAGCATGGCCAATGCACCTAACCACCACATCCTTTGGAGTGTGGCATGAAACCGGAGCACCCGGACGAAACCCATGCTGACACGGGAAGACTATGCAGACTCCGCACAGACAGTCACCCAAGCCAAGAATTGAAACCAAGTTCCTGGCGCTCTGAGGCAGCAGTGCTAACCACTATGCTATCATGCCACATTTCAACTCTTCTAAACCATCCGGCACCTTTATGGTATAATGAATGTTTCTGGAACATTGATGTACTTGATTAAGATCAGATCCTTAGTAAGGATTATTCCATTCTGTCACAAATAACTATGTACTACTGTCTGAAGTGGAGATTAGATGTGGTTTATGCTCATTCACATTTGGCCAACAGATGGTGCAACTATTCATGTTGTGCTCTGTTAACAATAAAATACTTGCACAGCAACTGAATAATTATAAGAAAATGGAAGGTGAGTTAATCTTGTTCACTTTAAACCCTGGTGAAATACCACTGCCTGACCAAATAAATGTGTTGCCACATGTTTGCTTGCAGAGCAGATGCTTAAAGAAAATAGCTTATGCTGTTCCAAGATGGAAGTTATTAAAAATACATATGTTATATTAAAAGTATCCTTGTATAATTCTGTTTCATTTAAAGGTTCAGTAATTTTATCATCCAGTGAGAGGATATTTTAAAGAAACATGCTGACTGTCTTATAGTCGTTTTATGCCAAATCAACATGGTGTACTTGCTCCTACAATGATTATTGTTTCTTTGCTTTAAGTTCAATTTCTTGTTTATGTTGCTAGCTGTAAAGGAACACAGTGACAAGGCAGTGAAGTTTGTTTACATGTAGCTGTCACACGTATGTGAGGCTCAGCTTTCATGCCACACTGTGTCGCAAGGCACCTACAAGTGGCAATGTTCCATGTCGTTCTCAGCTTCTGATAAAAATAGATGATACTGTATGTGCAACTTTTTTGCCTTCTGCTTGTGTCCCCTGTTATCCACTGTGGAGCTTCCTGCAATGTGCTTTCCATTGAGCTGGCCAGTTGTTGCAATGATTTGTTAAGCATGATATGACTTGGGACTAATGTAATCTGGTCTTCAAATTACTATCATGTCACTATTGGGAGATAGTCAGTGGAGGCCTAATTGGCAGCTCCTTCTGGGGACAAAGTAAGAATCAGAAAAAGGTATTCTTCATTTGTTCAATGTGTCACTTACAAGCCACCCCAAGTATCATTGTAAGAGGTCTTATAACACCAGATTAAAGTCCAACAGGTTTATTTTGAATCACAAGTGTTTGGAGCACTACTCCTTCCCCAGATGAGTTTCCTTAGATTAACTTGTTGGTGGAGGACTCACCTGACAATGGAGCAGTGCTGTGAAAGCTCATCATTCCAGGTAAACCTGTTGGATTTTAACCTGGTTCTGTGAGACTTCTTGCTGTGTCCACACTAATCCAATTCTGGCATCTCCACCTCAAAGTATCATTACAGAGGCTGCCTGCCTAATGCTAAATAGTATCCTTCACAGAGACAGCGTGAGTGAGCGATAGAAAAAAGATGGTGAATCAACTGGATGAGATGCATGTAATCAATTCTTTACTGTGTTTCAGAATGGAAGAAACTGTAAGGAATCTTCTCCAGAATCAAGGCACACAAGGGCAGAGTGCAGGAGCTACTGCTGACCTTTTAAAAGCATGTCAGGTATTGTTTCATTTGAACCACTGTACTCAGCTATTTTGAACCAACTGTTTAAGGATTTCTAAATAATCTGGTTATAAATAAATGAAACATTGCAGTGTTTGGAAATGAGGACTGCAAGCATTCAAATTAAGATTGTAGATAGTGGACTGGGAAGTTCTGGTTTGAAAATATCTACTGAGTTTGAACAGGAGAGGAGTGACTGGATCCTTGAGCGCTGCCGCAGGTCTTTGTATTTTTATTGCCTGCAATTTCAAATAAACTCAGTGTTATGGGGATGGAGCTGACTGAGGTCGGTAGGAGGGGAAGGAAGAAGATAACTCTGCAAAGGTGGGTGGGGGCTAGTGACGGGGCTGTCGATCAGGAGGCCGATGGTCAGGTGGGAGGAGATTGTTGGAAGTTGTGGCGATTGGGGAAATTTATGTAGGGGGGATGGTCTGTGGATGGCAGTCAGGGAATCTGTGGGGAGTTGGCAATTGGGAGTAGTCCATGGGGAGGGAGGTGGTTGGGGGCAGGGGATGATGTTAGGGTGAGGGGGTTGACAGATTTCTCACACGCTGTATACAAGTTTACACGGTATGTGAGATCAGGGTGCATGCCTACTAACCTGCAGCTCATTTCCCTGGCAAGCTTGCAGTTTTCAGACTTTTGTGACACTCTTGTGAATTTGCCTATCCTGCCTGCCACAGGAATTGTAGTGGGCATGGGGAACCATGCAAAGGTCTGTTGATCTTGGGCGGGATATTCTGATATTGGGGTGAACATGGCCAGAAAAAGCGCCCTTTGAATTTTTTGGGGAAAATTCAGCCATTGATATTGCTTTGGGAACCGAGAAACCCTCAGGCTACTGTTTCAACATCAACAGGAATGGCTTCAATAGTCCAGATGTAGAGATGCCGGCGTTGGACTGGGGTAAACTCAGTAAAGTTTTACAACACCAATTTTAAATCCAACCAATTTATTTGGTAGTAAATCCGCGAGCTTTCCACTTTACAGCCTTTGTCAGGCAAATGCAGTGTTCTGATCTGCAGAGGCACTCATATCCACACAGACAGTTACAGATTGCTGATTAGAATGCGAGTCCTTACATATAACCTGCTATTCAAGTGTTAAAGTGGCTAACAATGTGTGTGAAGGGAATCCTGAGCATTGGTTAGAGAATTGTGTATTTTCTCCAGACAGCACACTAAGTGAGGTTTTTTGCTAATCCAGGCAAGTTACGGGGGTTACAGGGGGTTACGGGGGTGTGACATGAAGCCAAGATCCCTGTTAAGACTGTCCTCATGTGTGCGGAACTTGGCTATCAGTCTCTGCTCAGCAACTCTGCGCTGTCGTGTGTCACATTTATGACTCATCAATCGACAGTTCCAATGTGCCACAGCGATAAACCGCACTGACCTCCTCAGAAGATGAACACGGGACAAGGTGGACAGAGTACCCTTTGTTGTCCAGTACTTCCCCAGATCAGAGAAGCTACGACATCTTCTCCGGAGTCTTCAACGTGTCATTGATGACGATGAACATCTCGCTAGGGCCATCCCCACCCCCCCACTTCTTGCTTTCAGACAACCGCACAACCTCAAACAGATCATTGTTCGCAGAAAACTACCCAACCTTCAGGAGAACAGTGACCACAATACCACACAACCCTGCCACAGCAACCTCTGCAAGACATGCCAGATCAAAGACATGGACGACATCATCAAACGTGAGGATACCATTCACCAGGTACACGGTACATACTCTTGCAACTCGGCTAACGTTGTCTACCTAATACGTTGCAAGAAAGGATGTCCCGAAGCATGGTACATTGGGGAGACCATGCAGACACTACGACAGCGGATGAATGAGCATCGCTTAACAATCACCAGGCAAAACAGTTCCCTTCCTGTGGGCAAACACTTCAGCAGTCATGGGCATTCGGCCTCCGACCTGCGGGTAAACGTTCTTCAAGGGGGCCTTCGTGACACACAACAGCGCAGAGTCGCTGAGCAGAGACTGATAGCCAAGTTCCGCACACATGAGGACGGTCTTAACAGGGATCTTGGCTTCATTTCACACTATCTGTAACCCCCGTAACTTGCCTGGATTAGCAAAAAACCTCACTTAGTGTGCCGTCTGGAAAAAATACACAGTTCTCTAACCAATGCTCAGGATTCCCTTCACACACATTGTTAGCCACTTTAACACTTGAATAGCAGGTTAGATGTAAGGATTCGCATTCTAATCAGCAGTATGTAACTGTCTGGGTGGATATGAGTGCCTCTGCAGATCAGAACACTGCATTTGCCTGACGAAGGCGCATAGCGTCGAAAGCTCGCGGATTTACTATCAAATAAATTGGTTGGATTTAAAATTGGTGTTGTAAAACTTTACTGAGTTTTCAATAGTCCAAGCAGTCAATTGCCATCCCTCAACTCCCCAAAGCTGGCTTGATTTCCAAAGCTCCTAGAACAAAAAACAAAGAAAATTACAGCAGAAGAACAGACCCTTTGGCCCTCCAATCCTGCAGCGGCCATGCTGCCTGACTGAACTAAAATCCCTTACCCTTCTGGACACTATATCTGTCTATTCTCACCCTATTCACATATTTGTCCAGACACTCCTTAAAACTCACGATCGAATCTGCTTCCACCACCTTTCCTGGTGGCAAGTTCCATGCACCCACCACCTTCTGTGTAAAAAAAAAACTTGCTTTGTACATCTCCTTTAAACCTTGCTCCTCACACCTTACATCTATGCCCCTTAGTAATAGACTCTTCCACCCTGGTAAAAAGCTTCTGACTATCCACCCTGTCCATTCCTCCCATAACCTTGTAGACTTCTATCAGATCATCCCTCAACTTCCATTTTCCAGTGAGAACAAACCAAGTTTTTCCAACCTCTTCGCATAGCTAATGCCCTCCGTACCAGCTAACATCCTGGTAAATCTTTTCTTTTCCCCCCCCCCCAAAGTCTCCACATCCTGTGATAGTGTGGCGACCAGAATTGAACACTAAATTCCAAGTGCGGCCTAACTAAGGTCAAGGCTTGCCAAGTGACCTAAGCACAGAAAGCCCATCTTGCTGCAGCATTGCTCATTTCAAGGATTTTCATATTGTATTGGTATCACCAACCAGAAATCTGAACAACCCAGCCACAAAGGCAAGATCCTTCGACTTGTCAGAATCTGGAAATCACTTGTGGATGCACGTGTGTGTTTTTTTTTATTATTCATGAGACATGGGTGTCACTGGCTGGCCAGCATTTATTGCCCATCCCTAGTTACTCAAGGGCAATTGAGAATCAACCATATTGCTGTGGCTCTGGCATCATTTGTAGGCCAGACCAGGGAAGAACAGCAGATTTCGTTCTCTAAAGGACATTAGACGGGTTTTTCTGACAGTTGACAATGGTCATCATTAGATTCTTAATTCCATATATTTTTTGATTTAAAAACACCACCATCTGCGATTGGCGGGATTCGAACTTGGGTCCCCTGAACGCTAGCCGGGTTTCTGGATTAATAGCCTCATGATAATACCATTAGACCATCGCTTCTCATCTGTGAAAGAAGTTACTCGGAATGTAAAGTTGCTGCCACCACATAAACAAAATGCAAAACACCTGCTTATGGACAGGTGATGAGAAGAAATCAGTGCAGTTAGCCTGTCTCTCTCTTCTGTCTGTAACATCAGGGTCAGAGTGAATGAGAAGGATTAAATTTCAGTTGCTTGCCCACATCTAGCAGAGTCTGAAACTTATTGGCTCAGTCCCCCCGTCTTTTCTGATCTTATATTTGAACCGTTTGTTTCTCTGTAATTTGCAACCTCAACACTTTTGAATCATCCGCAAACTTGGACGATATTAATCTGAACCCACTTCTAAATTATTTATGGAAATATAATCAGTAAAGGTTTAATACTGACTCTTGAGACTACTTATTAATCACTGTGTTGCATTCACTTGCAGCATCCTCTGAAACCACTTTTTGCTTCCTTTAATTGAGGAAACTTTAGAGTTACTGCAGAAGCTGAACTCCGCCTGCTGCTATCTTCTATGTTTCTATTAGGGAGAAAGCAGGATTAAGCTATTAATTTGGATGATCAGCCGTGATCATGATGATTAGCAGAGCAGGCTCGAAGGGCCAACTGGCCTCCTCCAGTTCCTATCTTCTATGTTTCTATGAACCTGTCTCAACTATTCCATGACTTTAAACTCTGTGTATTGAGTTGCGTGAGCACTTCATTAAACGCTTAACTAAAATTTTTATATACAAGCTCCTGTAGTAAAATTGTGGTGATTGAAGAAGTGCTTAATCTTTGTTAAAATAATCATTAAAAGTCCTTAAATCTACATAATCTGTGATCAATTCTGTTTGCTTTTGGGCGATTGAAACATTAATTTGTCCCGAGTAACAGTAAATGCACTGGACTTAAATAAAAACAAAAGAACAGTGGAGGAGATTTGGTGACAAAACAAATGTCAACACTCTAAGAAATGTGTAAGTGCACCACACAGAAAGATGAAGAGAGGAAACCATCAAAGGGCCTAAACAATGTAAAAGTGACATGTAAAGCAACCCTTCTTAAAAGAAACTCTTACTTATAATGTCATGAGAGATTGACTAAATTGGTTTCATATCCCTCACTGTCTCAGACTTTTCAGGGTTTTTTTTCCCTGCAAGCACATCTGCACTTTAAAAAAAACAATAATCTGGGACAAAGTTAATTGGCATCTAGAAAAGTGTGGGCTAGTAAATGATGATAGAATAGAGTTGTTAAAGGCAAATGGACTTTGCCTAGTTTGATTGAGTTTTTTGAAATAAGCAGGAGGATGTATGAGACAGGGCAATTGATTTTGTGTATCTGGACACTCGATGTTTAACAAAATAACACATAACAGATGAGTTAACAAAATTAAAGTCCCTAGGATTAAAGGAACAGGTTAGCGTGAATTCAGAATTTTCTCAGACACCAAAGGCAAAGAGAGGTGGTGAAGGGTTGTTTTACTGACCTACCTCCCTCCCTACCTCACTCACCTAACCACCTCAGCCATTCATTTATCTATTTGCGAACATCAATACTGGACCTCTAAACTTGCTGTATGCAAGCTAGTGTTGGAAAAGGGGGCACGTCCTGTTTTGCCCCAACTCCATTTCGCACCAATGGAGTTCCCTGAAGAACCCCATACTACGTTTTTCTGTGATTAATGTTGTCCTTTTGGAAAATGTTGGCAAGGGGTAGCACATAGATGAGAATTTGTAGGGTGAAGGGGGGGGAGCGTGGGGTCCACAGCTAGATCCTTGGGGAACATCAGAGATAATGGTTTGGGAAATGGGAAAGAGGCCATTATAAGAGATACTGTGGATTAGATTAGGTAACTAAGAATGGAAACAGACGAGTGTAGTTTCTCCTAGCTAGATGAACAGATGGAGAAGTGTTGAAGGTGGATGGTGTGGTCAATCCTGTTGCAGTCAAGTCAAGAGGGATCAGGAGGGGGAAGTTTACCTTTGTCATATACACCTAGGATGTTATTTGTGACTTTGAATAGAATTGTTTTGGCATTGAGGCAGGGGTGGAATCCTAATCGGAGGAATACCAATGGAGTTCCAAAAAGATGGGAATTTATTTGACAGGCTACACCACGTTCAAGGACTTTGGGGAGGAAAGGAAGTTTGGAGGTGGTACAGTAATTTCTTAGTATGGTGAGGTCAAAGGATGCATTTTGGTGGAGAGGAGTAATATTGCCAGATTTATGGGGAGAGGGCCTATATCTGAAAAGATAGAAAGGTTTACAATATCTACTAACATGGGGACAAGTGGGGTGGTCTATTGTTTAGAATGAATAGGATTGATGGAACATGTGGGTCTCAAGCTAGGCTTGGGGAGAGCTTAGTGATTAATGAGTTATGACTTAATCTATTTGTACAAGTCTCATAACACCAAGTTAAAGCTGAACAGATTTGTTGGAATCACAAGTTTTCTCCTGACGAAGGAGCAGCGCTCCGAAAGCTCTTGATTCCAAATAAACCTGTTGGACTTTAACCTGGTGTTGTATTATGCCCATCCCAGTCCAATGCTGACATCTCCACATCATTGCTCTATTTGAGCTGCAGATATGATCTAAATCAACATTTACTTATTAATGTCACAAGTAGGCTTACATTAACACTGCAATTAAGTTACTGTGAAAGCCCCCTATTGGCCACACTCTAATGCTTGTTTGGGTACATTGAGAGAGAATTTAGCATGACCGATGCACCTAACCAGCATGTCTTTCAGACTATGGGAGGAAACCGGATGCTTATTACAGGAGTCAAATTGGATGTTCCCACCAAATCATTGCTAAACTGAATAGACACATGATCCCACACCCTGGAACATCGTTATCCTAGGGCACGATAATGTGTATTCCTATTCACAAATGTTCCTACATGAGAAACTTTCTGATAAGAATTTTGCTAACTATAGTTTCCTTGGCCTTTGGTTCTGAACTATTCATCTTTATTATCATCCCTTACGGTAACCCGCTTTTGGCTGAAGCGAATAATGATTCATACAATACTTAAGCTACATCATATTTACTTAACTCCCTTAATGCATCCACATATGTGTAAAACATTCTTTCATTAGCTTGTTGTTTCAAGAAAAATTGAACCCTTTACTGGCTAGTCCTGTCGGTGCCTTATGTATTCTGTTTAAAAATCTTATGAACTGGTTAGAAGTTTTCCACTTCAGGATGTAATGGGTATGGAGGAGATTCACTGCTGATATCATAGCTGAGAAACTTGATTTATAATATGATTAGAGAAATTGAGATGCTTTTCATTCAAATAGCGTATCGAGGGAGTAATCGATAGAGATGTTCAAAATAACAAAAGTTTTTTTAAATTAACTACATAGAATATAGAACACTACAGCACAAACAGGCCCTTCGGCCCACAAATTGTGCCTATCATATATATATCTACCAGGCCATAGAACTATCTATAACTCCCAATCCCATTAACTCCCATGTACTCATCTAGAAGTCTCTTAAAAGACCCCAGTGAGTTTGCCTCTACCACCACTGACGGCAGCCGATTCCATTCACTCACAACCCTCTGAGTGAAAAACTTACCTCTAATATCTCCTCTGGACTTGCCCCCCAGCACCTTAAACCTGTGTCCTCTCATAGTGACCATTTCAGCCCTGGGAAATAGCCTCCGAGAATCCACTCTATCTATTCCCCTCAACATCTTATAAACCTCTATCTAAACCTCTAAAGGCAACATCGAGGGCTGAAGGGCCTGTTCTGCACTGTAATGTTCTATGTTCTTTGTCCCTCCAGGGAGGAGACCTAGCTGTCTCAACCTATCTTCATAAGGCATGCCCCCCAATCCAGGCAACATCTTTGTAAATCTCCTCTGCACCCTCTCAATAGCTTCCACATCCTTCCTATAGTGAGGCGACCAGAACTGCACACAGTACTCCAAGTGGGGTCTGACAAGGGTCTTATAAATTTGCAGCATTACCTCCCAACTCCTAAACTCAATTCCTCTATTAATGAAGGCCAGTACACCATATGCCTTCTTGACACATTGTCCACTTGCGGCGCAGATTTAAGAGTCCTATGGACCCGGACCCCAAGATCCTTTTGCTCCTCAACACTGCCAAGATTCCTATCCTTGATATTATCCTCCTTCATCCCATTGGTCCTGCCAAAATGGACCACCACACTTTTATCCGCGTTGAAGTCCATCTGCCACTTCTCCGCCCAGTCTTGCATTCTATCTATGTCTCGCTACAACTTCTGATATCCCTCCAGACTATCCACAACACCACCAACCTTCGTATCATCGGCGAACTTACTAACCCATCCCTCCACTTCCTTATCCAGGTCATTTATGAAAATGGCAAATAGCAAGGGTCCTAGAACAGATCCCTGGGGCACTCCACTGGTAACTGACCTCCATGCAGAAGAAGACCCATCCATAACTACTCTCTGCCTTCTGCAGGCAAGCCAGTTCTGGATCCAAAAGGCCAAAGCCCCTTGGATCACATGCCCTCTCACTTTCTCAAGAAGTCTTGCATGGGGGACCTTATCAAACGCCTTGCTAAAATCCATATGAACTACGTCCACTGCTCTTCCTTTGCCAATGTGTTCAGTCACATTTTCAAAGAACTCAACTAGGCTTGTAAGACACGATCTGCCTTTAACAAAGCCGTGTTGACTTTTTCTGATCATATTGAACTTTTCTAAATGCTCATATATTCTATCTCTCAGAATCCTCTCCATCAACTTACCGACCACGGAGGTCAGACTCACTGGTCGGTAATTGCCCGGGCTGTTCCTGTTCCCCTTCTTGAAAATAGGCACCACATCCACAATCCTCCAATCTTCCGGAATCTCTCCTGTCTCCATCGATGACACAAAGATCATCCCCAGGGGCTCTGCAATCACTTCCCTCACTTCCCACAGTAAGCTGGGGTACATCCCATCCGGACCCAGCAACATATCTACCTTGATGGAATTTAACAGTTCCAACACCTCCTTTCTTAATGTCCACATACTCAATCTTTTCAGTTTGCCGCAATCCTGTAGTACAACCCCCCCAGATCACTTTCCACTGTGAATTCTGAGGCAAAGTACTTAGTAAGCACCTCTGCCATTTCTTCTGGTTCCGCACAGACTTTTCCCCCTTCACTTTTTATAGGTCCTATCCCTTCTCTTCTCATCCTTTTACTCTTCACATATTTGTAGAATGTCTTGGGATTCTCCTTAATCCTACCGGCCAAAACCTTCTCATGACCCCCTCTGGCTCTTCTAATTTCCTTTTTAAGCTCCCTTCTACAAGTCTTGTATGCCTCTAGATCCTTAACATCTCCTAGCTCCCTGAACCTATTGTACAACTTTCTTTTCTTCCTAACTAGGTTCATCACACGAAATGGAGGGAAACTATTCCCACCGAGCTCATTTATACCCTCTGGTTTTAAGAAACTGAAGGGTATAATTTTAATCAAAACCAGTAAAATAATGGAAAAGATTAGAAGAAAATGTTTGTTTTGTAAAGGTTATTTTGCCAGGAATGGAAATTGAAGCAAATTTTAAGCAGGGAGAGTTGATAAATATTTGACAAAAAAACATTGTGGGATTTTCCACCTCTATTTTCAGCTGACAAGAATGACAGATGGGGTGATGAATTCAGGGGGAGTCCCAAAATGGCATTTAAGCCAATGAATTTCCCCACTTGATTGTCCCTGCCCCTTGCCCAGTGATGTAACAGGGTTGTCACCATGCAATGACAGGAACCATATTTGAATGTATTGTGATATAACTAGCGGGTCTCCTCACTGTAACATACTCCCGTGTCGGAAAGTCTCCTCCCTTCCCATCTGACGATGCGATGTCATGTCGACAGCGATTTACAACAGAGAATTTAAAAATGGAGTTTTGGTGAACAGAACACTTTGGGGGTGTGCAGTTAAGTGCAGCTCCTAAGAGGGAAGAGGGTCATGCCAGGGCGGTACTCTATGGAGAGATACCTGAGGTTCTGTGCCCATGGGGAAAGGGAGATGTCTGTGGTGTGAGTTCCATGAGGTGGGAAGAGAATTCTATGGTTGGAAAATATTCTGATATTAAGAACCATGACTGTGGCCGTGATGTCGCGGGATTTTGTTTGACTATGTGTCAAAAATATGATGGGAAAAGCTGACAGGTTGCACCCTGCTTTATCTGGCTGAAGTGACAAATGATCAAAAAATGAGAAAAGCCTGCCTGTTAGCACTGCAGGTAAAAGCTGGAGGAGACAGGGATAATGAATAAGCTCTTTCAGACAGCTGATACCACGAGCCCAATCGCCTCTGCTGTAAAATATTTTATAGAAGAAAAAAACAATAAAATATAATCAATTGAAAAATCTCTGAAATAATAGGTACTGTGTAAAGAGTTATGAGACTATAATTTTACTGAAGAATTCTGATGACATGATAACCCTCAAGGATGGTTTGAGAACACCAACAGAATGTCCAAATTGATTTCCACCATTTAATTCCCTCAATCAGATTTAATATTTTAGACCAGCTGTAGTTTCAAAGATGCACTAAAGTAACCAGGCATTATTGCTTATTTGTTCTCAGCACTGTAAGAACAGTATAAATGACAATTTGGTGCACTGTGCATAATTATACTGGTTTACTGAGTAATTATGTGTTTGGTATGTATTTAGTGAGGCTTGAAATGACTCATTACTAAGCTGCCCTGTTTGTTTTTGTGTCACTCTGTACCTAATGATTTCCAATAACTTGACGATTAACTAAAGAATGGGACTGCAGACTTATTTTACTTACATAACACTTTGAAATTAATTGTGATGGCTTTCAGTCCCTTTGAAAATAAAACAATAAGTGAAGTTTACAAACCATATATATATCCCAAGTATTAGGCAATATTATCATATTTGTTCTTTGCTATAATTTTTATTATGAATTTATACAATTGATACAAAGAAGCCAGCCACAAAACAGGATCAATTTTTCCAAGTTTATGAAGCTGTTGGGTGATCAACATATTGATTGATTTACAAACCCTTGAGTCCACTAAGAATCAGTGAACGCTGAATGGAAGAAGACTACCAATCCTTAAATGGATGAATGGGATGTGATCAACAACCTTCCTTATGATCTTTTAAATATGCATGAAAAATATGGAAAAGGACGTGCTATGCTTAAGTTGGATCTCTTAATCACAGAACACAGAACAGTACAGCGCAAGAATAGGCCCTTCAGCCCGTAGTATTGTGCCGAACATGATGCCAAATTGAATAATCCCTTCTGCTTGCCCTTGGTCCATATCCATCTATCCCTTGCACATTCATGTGCTCGTCTAACCATTTCTATCACATCTGCCTGCACCATCACCTCTGGCAACACGTTCCACGTACCTGCTACTCTGTGTAAACAAAAACTTACCCCCTCACATCTCCTTTGAAATCCGCCCTTCCTCACATTAAGTGGGTATCCCATAGTATTAGTTATTTCATCTCTGGGGAGAAAGGATTCTGAATGGCAGCCTTATCTACCCCTCTCAGAATTTTGTAGACTTCTATGGCACATGTGCCAATCAATGCGTGGGACCACGTATGCTCCACACATCAGGAAGAAGTGCGCATGTACACTTCCCCACAAATAGGAATGCTGGTACAAGAGCTCAGTCGATTAGAAATCAGGTTTCCCCTCAGCCTCTGCCGCTTCAGAAAAAGAAACCCCAGATTATCACCTTGAATTTATCTTTTCCAGTGTTTCACTACATCTGCCAATCATATTGAACCTTATCTTTCTGTCATCATCATGTAATAATTTGACAAAATCCTCCTCCAGGCCAGTGAGCCTCCCATCTGTGGTGGGTAAATTGTTGGAAAGTATTTTGAGAGACACAAGGACTGATTGGGAACAGTCAGCGTGGCTTTGAGTGAAAAATCATGTATCACAAATTTGACTGAGTTTTTTTGAAGGAATAACCAGGAAGGTAGATGATGGCAGTGCAGTTAGTTGATGTTGTTTATATGGACTTTAGCAAAGCTTTTGACAAAATACTGTATGGTATGTTGTTGTATAAGTTTAAATCTCACAGGATCCAGGGTGAGGTAGCAAAATGAATTCAAAATTGGCTTCTTGACAGAAGCCAGAAGGTGATTGTAGAGGATTGTTTTTCAAACTGGAGGCCTGTGACCGGTAGTGTGCCTCATGGATCAGTGCTGGGTCTACTGTTATTTGTCATTTATATTAATGATTTGGATGAAAATATCGGAGGCATGGTTAGTAAGTTTGCAGATGACACCAATATTGGTGGCATAGTGGACAGTGAAGTAAGTTATCTTGGATTGCAACAGGGTCCTGATCAATTGGGTTAGTGGGCTGGTGATGGCAGATGGAGTTTTATTTAGAGAAATGTGAGGTGATGCATTTTGGTAGATTGAACCGTGGTAGGACTTACTTTGTTAATAATAGAGCATTCGGAAGGGTTATAGAACAGAGATCTAAGGGTACATGTTCATAGCTCCTTGAAAGTGGAGTCACAGATGGCAAAGGAGGCATTAAGCATGCTTAGTTTCATTGGTTAGAGCACTGAATATAGGAGTTGGGACATCTTATTAATGTTGTACAAGACATTGAAAAGGCCACATTTGGAATACTGTGTATAGTTCTGGTCACCCTATCATAGAAAGGATGAAAGGCTATTATTAAACTAGAAAGAGTGCAGAAAAGATTTACTAAAATACCACCGAGACTTGATGGTTTGAGATATAAGGAGATGCTGGATAGACTGGGACTCTTTTCTTTGGAGTACAGAAGGCTGGGTGTGATCCTATAGAGGTCTACAAAATAATGAGGGGCACTGATCAGCTAGATAGTCAGTACTTTTTCCCAAAGGTAGGGGAGTCTAAAACTAGAGAGCATAGGTTTAAGGTGAGAGAGAAGAGAAGCATTTTTTTTTACACACAGAGGATGGCAGGTGTCTGGGACAAGCTGCCAGAGGTAGTATAGAGGCAAGTACAATTTTGTCTTTTAAAAAGCATCTAGATAGTTACATGGGTACGAGGGATATAGAGGGATGTGCGCCAAAAGTGGAGAATTGGGACTAGCTTCAGGTTTTTAAAAGAAAAGGGCGCAAGGACAATTTGGGCTAAAGGGTCTGTTTCCATGCTGTAAACCTCTATGACTCAGGAGAATGAATTCAATGATCAGCCACGATCAAGCTGAATGGCAGAGCAGACTTGAAGAGCGTATGGCCAACTGTTGCTTCTAGTTTCTATGCTTAACCATCGAAATCAAAGAAACCCTACAGTGCAGAAAGAGGCCCTTTGGCCCATCGAGTCTGCACCGACCACAATCCCACCCAAGAACTACCCCCAATCCGTACGTATTTTACCCACTAATCCTCTCTAATCTATGCACCTATGGTCAATTTAGCATGGCCAATCAACCCAACCTGCACATCTTTGAACTGTAGGAGGAAACCGGAGCATCCAGAGGAAACCCATGCAGACATGAGGAGAATGTGCAAACTCTACACAGACAGTGACCAAAGCCGGGACTCGAACCCAGGTCCCTGGAGCTATGAAGCAGTAGTGCTAACCACTGTGCTACTGTGCTGTCCAGTTTAACATGATATGAGGGTGGCTCATAATTTTTGTGTGAAATGCACGTTTTTATGACGTTCTCCCACTAATCAGCTGTCACTTTGCTGGAAGACCTGCGGGAGCCCAAACCAAAGCCATTCCCCTGGGATTTCCTGGACTCTTCAGCCAAAATTCCAGGGAAAGTGTTGGAGATACCTTGTAGAAATTAATCTTCCAGGCTTTATGAAGTTGCAACGGCCTCATGCACTATTATCAAATGGAAGCAATCTTGCGGCATTTGCTTTAAGAATAGATTGGGTTCCTTTTGGGTTGTTTTTCTTTTATTTGTACCTCTCATTCAATTATGTGGTTGTACAGCATGGAATCAGTTGAGTATTTTCATTTTGGAAGTTTTTACAAAAGAAGTTTATGAGTTAACTATTTGCCTTTTGAAATACTGACTAGTCGGAAACAAATATTTTACTTTGTGTTTGAACAAGGTGATGATTGATTAAACAATTGATGTTTGATTATTTGATTACAATTTAAACACTGAATGAACAAGAATGATAAGTAATAGTTAAGTTGAAGTTGTAGTTTTAACGTATTCCCCAATTCCCCTGCCAATCTTGTCTTATTATTTTGCGAGATGGTAATGAATAATATTACAATTATCTGTTTGGGAAAAAAATTTATGTGCATGATTAGTACACAGTTCAAAAATAATAGAGCTGATTAAACATTGTGTACTTGTCAAATGAATTAAAGAAGCCAAAATTATTTTCCATCTATTGTCAGTGGAATAATGCTTCATATCTCAGTTGTTTAACGAAGTGTGTCTGTTTTCATTTTGGTTTGCAGAAAATATGTGCCAGTAACATATTATGAGAAACATATTTTATTTGAAAGTTCATGTTTTTAAATTTAGCAAAACAAGTGTCTGCCAAATAGTCTGTTAGCCTTTTGAACAGAATGAGTCTTTTATGTAGAATAAAGAATTTTAAAATTTTTACTCCAATTTTAAAGTTACAAAGCCAATGCGTAGAATGGACCAGGTAGAATCCATCTCGTTTGCTCCAAAAACCAGTTCAAAGTGAATCCCAATTCGTGGTCCCTTCAAGAGAGACATACAACATCCAAGCTGACAGGAAAAGGGATTGCACCTGATTTTGGGCTTGATCTTAGCAAAAGGCTGAGAACACTTTTTAAAATAGGAAGTGTATCAGTTTCCTTAGCTCATGGATTGATGTGACAATTGCCAAGTTTGGTTCGATTGTGCAAGTAAAATGCGGTTGACACTTTTTCACATGTGGTGTTGTATATTTTTCTTTGACTTGAACTCGTAAAAATGCAATTGGCAGTCCCTCAGGCTAAGTCATTAATGCATTTCAGCTTGGTAGTTGAGGGATCACTGATCAGCCTATCACTCCATGGCTCTTGAAGTGTTCTGATATGCAAACTAGCACATTAGTGACCTTGAAAATGAATTATGGATGAAAGTATATTCATGCAAATTAGCAATAATTAGTAGGAATATTATTGCGCTTTTAAATTCAAACTTTGTTCTGCATAGAACTGAAATTTCACTTGGAGGGCATAACTTCTCAATCAATATAGAGTATTTTGATTGACAGCACTGATAGCAAGAAAAGCATTTTCAAAGTAGCTTTGTGAAAGTATTGTTGAGACTAATGGACTTTGATTATTTAAATTTCTGAGCATTTACTGAAGGATGCCCTGCTTTTGCATCTAAGTGTAGGAATAATTGTTTTCAAAGCCAGTTTCTTTATTGTGTCTTTTCATAATGCTGCGTTTCCAGTGCTGATAACTTATGAATCCTTAAAAATAGCTTGCGCTGATGTACCATTAAGCTGAAATAGTATAGTATCAAGAATCACTTCCTACAAAATCCACTTAAACTGAACTATGTGGGAAGTATAATGCACGCATTAAACCAGATGAAACTTGAGGATTCCTAACACGATTGACAATATATTATTGCAAGCAGCAGAGGCAGAGAATTCTTTATAGTAGGAATTCCATGCAACATTATTAAGTTGTCACAGAAATCAGATGTAATAGCAGAAAAAAAACTTGAAAAAAATACATAGTGCTTTTTAACATAACACAAAATCCTATGTGCACCTCACAGAGGTGAAACAGACACTAAGTAACAGTTAAATAAGTTAGTGGTGCTAACTAAAGGTTTTGAGAACATATTTTCAGTTGCCAGCAAGAACGTAAGGTGCAAGAGTTTAGCTGTAAAATTTAGCAGGTAAAGGGTAAACATAAAGCTATGTGGATTGAAAGGTTAGGGGATACACCATACCTAATGTCAGGAATCTAGAAGGGAAGGCATGGGAAGTAAAGCTGAACTGATGGCAAAAAGTGGACACTATGAACAGAGGTGAATATTTTAATATTGCTGCCATGGTAAAAGAGCCTTTCAAGTTCAGACTGAGCAAAGACAATTGATGACTGAGAATTGGTGCAAATAAATTCATGGCCATCATTTCTGCTCAATGTTTTCTGTGTTTGCCTTGAGGTAACTTGAGTCTTTTTTTTAATGTTAAAGGCACTTTATAAAGACAAACTGTTGTCTCATAGGGAAGTGTTTGGAAGATTATTGAAGGGAACTTTGGCAAACCTGAATCCAGGTGTGAAAAGGCATGATTTAGGGTTTCAATAGCATCTCTGTTATTTACATTTCACCAAAATAATGTTTCTCTTCATTCTAAAGTGGCACACTGCAACTGGTGCAGATGCATTCAAAAATTGCCATATTGTGAATTATCCGTGTTTGCTACACTTGTTATCTATAAATTGCTACAACATTTTGGAATTTTGATTTAATTAATGTTATGATATTAAATTAGAATCAGCTTAGATAACAACAACTTTTAACATAATAAGACGTTGTGTTTTAAATGCTGCAAGTTGTTGCAGAGATTTTGAACTTTTTAAAGGGTGCTGACTTGCCAATTCAGCATGTACTTGACTGTGTGCAGTTTTTAAGAATTAAGCCAGAGAAGCATCTTTGATTTAAACATGCAAGGAGTTAGTTTTATTGTGCTAAAATCCAGCTAGATAAAAATATTAAACATGCTGAAAATATACAAATACTTCCTACTAACCTGTGCAAACACATACTCACACCCCAAGTATTCAAATACTATTTTACAGAGTAGCAGATGCTAAACTTGACAAAGTAAGATGTAGATGCAATGTATATACATGTATAAAGCCAGCTAATGAAATTACAAATTAATATTCAGTGTTGCACATCTTCATAACAATCAGGCACATGGTTAGGAAAGATTTAGAGGATATGGGCCAAACAAAGGCAAATGGGACTAGTTCAATTTAGGAAATCTGCAAGTTAGGCTGAAGGAGCTGTTTCCATGGTGTGTATCTCTGACTCTCCATGACTCTAAGGCTGGAATTTAATGGCCCACCCATCACGCTATTTGGAGCAGGTAAGGGGCAGACTATAGAAAGGTCCATTGACCTCGGGCGAGATTTTATGGTTTCGGATAAGGTAGGCTATAAAATCCTGCCCTGTGACTCTAATCGGGATATGCAAAATGTCCAGAATTGTAGGAGAGCAGAAATCTGAGTTGTAGAGTTAAAAGAAATTAAGGGTTAGAGAGGGGTGAAGCTGTGGAGAAATTTGAAGGCTGGGGTGAGAGTTTTAAAATTGAGGAGTTGATGGACTGGGTGCAGATCAACAAGCACAGGAGTGATGGGTGAACATAACATGGGGCAAGTTAGGACATGGGCAGCAGAATTTTGGATGAGCTCTGCTTCATTTAAGCTGGGAGGCTTGTCGGGTGTAAATTGGAGTAACAATGGCTTAAATGATCGTTTCAGCAGAAGGTCAAAACTGGAAAATGTTACCAAGGTGGATATAGGTTCTTGGTAATATGTGGACTTGTGGCTGGAATCTAATGGGGCAAATATGACACCAAGGCTGCAAGTCTTTTATATTTTTAAAGATTGCCAGGGAGGATACAGTAGATGGCTGGGGAACTGAGTTGGTGATGGGCACTGAAACCATGGCTTCTGTCTTTGCCATATTTCATTGGAAGACAATTCTGCACATCTGTTAGTGGATGTTGGAGAAACTTGATATTCTGTGTAATCTTCTGACCAGCCACTTATCTTTTTGGAATTATAGGCTTTTCTTTTATGTTTGATACTACCTTTAGCTTTTATAGTTAACTGTGGATGGTGGTCCCCCTCCTTGGAATTTTTTTTCTCATTGGAATGTACCCATTCTGTGTATTTGGAAATATCCCCTTAAATGTCTGCAACTGTATCTCTAATGACCTAATTTGCCAGTTCACTTTAGCTAGCTTTACTTCATGCCTTCATAATTGGCCTATTTGGGTTTAAAATATTGTCTTACATCAGTCATTTTGTAAAACTATATTAGTCACTTCTGCAAATATGTATAGTTTGTCAAATCTGATTTGTCTTTAAGAAATCTTTTGTGACTAGATATCAGTAAATGCTCCCTGATTTTCCATTAGTTGTGCAGATGAACTTTGATTAAATTGGACAAGTATTTGACCAAATACAACATAAATATTCATTCAGTTGCTCACTTTATTCCTAATATTATTCCACATGTTGTTTTGGCGTTATACATGTTAAAGCTAGATGGAGTTCATCCACAAGGTTGTTTATTTGCAACAGTTGAGAGTAATAAATTGAAATTGATATAATTGAAAGCAATAAAAGTACTTTTGGTCTGGTAATAGAACACTTCTGTCCTTATTACACTATATAAGGCCATGTGTTAAAAAAGTAATATTTCAATGAAGCTTCCTAAAAGTATATTGTCTTATATTACACTGAAATAGGACTACTTTAGCAAAGGGAAAATCCCTAGCATTTCAAAAGCTGCTTTTTTTCCTTCAATGAGTGGGAAATCCTGGCCTTTCCGCCAGCAGGATTGGAGATTTGAACAATAAAAGCAAAATACGCAGATGCTGGAATCTGAAACAAAACTGATATTTGAACAGCTCACTGCATTCAACGGGGGAGAACCTGCTGCAGCAGGGCTGGAAAATCCCAGCCAATGTATTTTCCAGGATTAACAGTCTCTAAGCAAATTGAATTGAAGAGAACATAAGAACTAAGAGCAGGAGTAGGTTATTTGGCCTTTTGAGCCTGCTGCACCATTCAATAAGATCATGGCTGATCTTTTCATGGATTCAGTTTCACTTACCTGCCTGCTCACCATAACCCTTAATTCCTTTACTGTTCAAACATTTATCTATTCTTGCCTTAAAAACATTCAATGAGGTAGCCTCAACTGTTTCACTGGGCAGAGAATTTCACAGATCCACAATCCTTTGTGAAGAAGCTCCTCCTCAACTCAATCCTAAATTTACTCCCCCTTATTTTGAGGCTATGCTCCCTAGTTCTAATTTCTCCTGCCAGTGAAAACAACTTCTCTGTTTCTATCTTATCTATGCCCTTCATAATTTTATGATTCTGTAAGATCTCCACTCATTCTTCTGAATTTCAATGAGTATAGCCCCAGTCTACTCAGTCTGTCCTCATAAGCCAACCCTCTCAACTCTGGAATCAACCTAGTATATCTCCTCTGCACCCCCCCCCCCCAGTACCTGTATATCTTTCCTCAAGTAAGGGGACCAAAACTATACACAGTACTCCAGATGTGGCCTCACCAACACCTTATACAACTACAATATAATCTTGCTGTTTTAAAACTCTATCCCTTTAGCTGTGAAGGACAAAATTCCATTTGCCTTCTTAATTATCTGCTGCACATGCAAACCAACTTCTTGAGATTCTTGCACAAGGATGCCCAGGTCCTTCTGCACAGCAGCATGCTGCATTTTTTTACAATTTAAATAATAGTCCATTTTGCTGTTATTCTTACCAAAATGGATGACCTCACATTTACCAATATTGTACTCCATCTGCCAGCCCCTCACCTACTTAGACTATCTGTACCTCTTTGCAAACTTGCAGCATCCTCTGCATACTTTGCCCTGCCACTCATCTGAGTATTATCTGCGAATCTTGACACACTGCATTTGTTCCCTAACTCCGAATCATCTGTGTAAATCGTAAACAATTGCAGTCTCAACACTGATCCCTGAAGCACATCACTAATCACTGATCGCCAACCACAAAAACACCCATTTACCCCCACTCTTTGTTTTCTGTTAGCTAACCAATCCTCTATCCATTCTAATACACTACCTGTAACACTGTGCACCTTTAGCTTATGCAGCAGTCTTTGGTGCGGCAGCTTATCAAGTGCCTTCTGGAAATCTAGATACACCACATCCACAGGTTCCCCATTGCCCACTGCACATATAATGTTCTGAAAGAATTCCACCAAGTTAGTCAAACATGACCTTCCCTTCATGAACTCATGCTGTGTCTTACCAGTAGGATAATTTCTATCCAGGTGTCTCACTATTTCTTCCTTCATGATAGATTCAAGCATTTTCCCTACTACAGAAGTTAAACTAACTGGTCTATAATTACCTGCCTTTTGTCTACTTCCTTTTTTAAATAGTGGCGTCACATTTGCTGTGTTCCAATCTGCGAGAACCACCCTAAATTCTAGCAAATTGTGCTAAATTATCACTAGTACATTTGCTATTTCTCCTGCCATCTGTTTTAATACCCTTGCACATAATTCAATACATTTTAGTCTCAATGGATGAAAGCATCTGTTCTCATTTTAAAAGCTAAGCGTACAAAAATGATACAGTTACCTAAAAATAATCTTAGATCAGTGATCATCAATGAGGACATCTTCCATTGCAAATATCTTCAGTAAGTGCAGAATCAGCACTTTAACAGTGAATTGCAATATCACAGAATTCCTCAGGATTGTGTCATTGGTTTTCTGTGGCTTTGTGGTTAATGGTCAGTGCAGACATAGGATTACTTTATTTTTCTGTTCCAGACTTCTGATTGTTATTTTTCTAATTGAATCCAGTGTTTCCTTTTAGGGAAGCTGAACGATGGCCAAATACCCAGTAATATGACTTGTTGATATAATATGATTAAGGAACACAAGAAACTTATTGAACCAGTGCCTAGTTGTTTTGACACTGGTATGGATTCATATATATTCATATATACTATTAAGGCTGTATATTTTGTTTTTTCTTTGCAACCACAAGCTCTCACAAATTCTTACTCTAGGATAGATAGTAAAATTGATTAGAGTGATGTGGCTTATACTGGCAACTTATAGGCAAGTAGCATCTTAAATGTCCCAAGGGGTAAGGAAAGGATTAGATGACTAATCTTTGTAGGACTGTGAAGAGAAAGATGATTGAGTGCTTGGTTAACAAGATGGATTTTCAAAAAGGTTAGAGAGGTCTCGCTATTCCTTCCTTCGTGATAGATTCAAGCATTTTCCCTATTACAGAAGTTATCCACCTTTTTGTCTACTTCCCCTTTTAAACAATGGTGTCACATCTGCTGTTTTCCAATCTGTGAGAACCACCCCAGATTGAGGGAAAACATTCCAGAGAGCAGGACAGAAACGTACGAAATATCTACCACCACCAGAGCAGAAGGACAGATGTGTAAAAGTGGTCAAAGGTCATAGCCATGATTGTCCCATCCCGCTACACTAACTTTTTAGTGTAGCAGGTCAGGAGAGTCCTCAGTTTGTGTGAGCATTCGCGCCCCGCTTGTGTCTCCCAGTGCCGGATTTCTGGCTTCGTCTGCTCCGTGCCAAAAATTGGCAGTGAGATGCACAGACTGTTTGAATATTTTCAATGATCATATCTAATATTATTTTCAATATTATTTACATATGATTAGCCGGTCTGGGATTGAAGTCTCCTGGTTTGCTGGCATTTCCCACCCTGCCAAAGTATTTCATGATGTGGAGATGCTGATGTTACACTGGGGTAAGCAGAGTAAAAAGTCTCACAACAACATGTTAAAGTCTAACAGGTTTATTTGGTAGCACAAGCTTTCGGAGCACTGTCTCTTCAGGTGAGTGGGAGTTGTGCTGATAAACGGAGCATATAAAGACTGAAACTCAATTTACAAGATAATGGTTGGAATGCGACTTACAGATAATCAAGCCTTAAAAGTACAGACAATGTGAGTGGATGTTAAGGAGATGTGTATTGTCTCCAGCCAGGATAGTTAGTGAGATTTTGCAAGCACAGACAAGTCATGGGGTTTACAGATAGCGTGACATGGACCCCAGATCCCAGTTGAGGCAGTCCTCGTGTGTGGAACTTGGTTATCAGTTTCTGCTCAGCGAATGCTTACCTGAAGATCAGAGGCTGAATGCCCGTAACTGCATTTGACTGCATTTCACTCCAATGGGGATTACATTAGTTTCCTACTTCCAGGGAGCTTGCAGCCCAACCCTGCTAGAGTGAGGGGGGCATAAGTGCCCCCCACTGCCCGATCCCCCCCAGGGGATCGGGCAGTGGGAATGATGGTGTCCCTTAGGAATTAGAACGTAAAACAGTACAGTATAGTACAGGCCCTTCAGCTCTCAATGTTGTGCTGAACTATGTCCAAATCCAAGATCAAGCTGTCCCACTCCCTATAATTCTGGGGTGCTCCATGTGCCTATCCAATAACCGCATGAAAGTTCCTAAAGTGTCCGACTCCACTATCTCAGCAGGCAGTGCATTCCACACTCCAACCACTATCTGAGTAAAGAATCTATCTTTAACATCCCTCCTATATCTCCCACCATGAACCTGATAGTTATGCCCCCTATTAACAGCTACATCCACCCAAGAAAATAGTCTCTGCACTTCCACTCTATCTATCCCTCTCATCACCTTACAAACCTCTATTAAGTCGCCTCTCATCATCCTCCGCTCTAAAGAGAAAAGTCCCAGCTCCCTTAATGTTTCCTCATGAGATCTACCCTCCAAACTTATCCAATTGACCAAATTTCCTTCTATCCCACACCTCATCATCTTCATGAGCCTACCATGGGGAGTCTTATCAAACAGCTTACTAAAACCCATGTGTACGACATCAACTGGTCTACCTTCATCTACATACTTAGTTACCTTTTCAAAGAATTCAATCAAATCTGTGAGGCGGGACTTACCCCTCACAAAATGGTGTTGACTATCCCGGATTAAACTGCATCTTTCCAAATCATCATAAATCCTATCTCTCAGGATCTTTTCCATCAACTTACTGACTACCGAAGTAAGACTAACTGGCTTATAATTGCCAGGGTCATTCCTTTTTCCTTTCTTGAAGAGAGGAACAACATTTGCCACTCTCCAGTCCTCTGGCACTGTCCCCATGAACTGTGAGGACCCAAAGATCAAAGCTAAATCCACAATCTCATCCCTTGCCTCCCAAAGTATCCTAGGATGTATCCCATCTGGCCCAGGGGACTTATTGACTTTCAGGTTTTTCGAAATTGCTAATATATCTTCCCTCAGAACATCTAGCTCCTCCATTCTTTCAGCCTGTATCACACACTCAGGGAATTGGCAACCTAGCAGTGCCAGCCTGGGCCTCCTGGCATTGTCCAAAGGGCAAAGTGCCAGTTCCCAAGGGGTACCTTAGCACTCCCCATTGGGCATAGGGCAGAGCCAATGGGGCACAGCCTTTTTGGAGGGACAATACTTAGGGAATGGGGGACTGATAGGCGGGGCCTAAGGGGTGATTCTTGGGGGTGGAGATGGTTGTTCCTGCTGCCACTCTGCCGTCAGGATCAGTGGGGGGAAGGAAAGAGGCCAGCGACTGGGATGGGGTGGGGAGTGGGGGAGGGCAGTGAGCTGGAGGTGGAGGAGAGGGGGCAACAGTTAGTCTGCTGGGGAGGGGTCGACACAGTGAGCGAGAGTCAGGAATGTGGGAGGAGGGGGCAACTGTCTGGAGTTTGGGAGACTGGGAGGTGAGTGTCAGCGCAAGGCCTGGGAATGGTTGGAGTAAACACAATAAGAAGTCTGTCAACAACAGGTTAAAGTCCAACAGCTTTCAGAGCACTGCCCCTTCATCAGGTGAGATGTCAATGATTGGAGAGGGATGGGGATGGGAGAGTTGGCATTGTGGGGGTCGAGGGGCTGCAGCAATCAGGGTGCCAATCTTGACAGATCGACACATGCGCAGTGACAGCACACTGATTTCAGCCTCTCCAGCAGGAATAGGCCAACTCCTGAAATCTAATGGTATTCATGTAGTCATCTCTGCATTGCACAGATTTTTCTCTGATCTCCCACTGAAAAAAAAACAGCGTGAATTACTCCAGTTGTCATGCAAGTTTGACACTTAGAATTTTTTGGAGAGAATTCCGCCCCGTGTTTCAGTGCTTCAATCACGGGTCAGGTTATCAACATTTCACAAACCAAAATCAGATTGGAAGTTGTCAATATCAGCCAATTGGAGAAGGTATCGAATGGGATTAGAGGCTACTGGAACCGGAAATGGGTTAGAGAATGTCCCTGGACTATCTTTATGGATTGTCAACATTTAATGGACATATTGTAGCCTTCTATTTTTGTGTTTTAGAAACAGAAATGCTTGAAGTGCACATAAGGTTAACAGACCATTAAAAAAGTGAAAGGCAAGTTGATGCTTGGATTTGACCTATATTAAAGGATTAATTTCATTTGTTTTTTTGACTCAGTAATATCCCTCCTTAAGCTGCTTAACAATGAAACATACTTGTTTAAAATTATTAAACGAATGCCTGTATAACCTCAATTCAGCTTCTGAGCTGAGAGAGGTCGTGGGAGAGAATCTGAAAGTGAGACATTTCTAATGTACAAATGTGTGGAAATGATTGATTCGGAGGATTTTCAATCAGGAAGCAAACACCAGCTGCGAGGAGATATGATCAGAGGACCAGTGGGTTAGTACTCCAGTGTAGGAGCCTTAATTCTCTGGTCAGTGTCTTATTGAGTATAGCATAGTACTTGGAGTGCAAATTTATTGAATAAAGTCAAGTAAAGTTAATTCATTATTCACAAGTAAGCTTATATTAATACTGTAATGACGTTACTGTGAAATTCTCTGAGCCACCACAGTCCAGCACCTATTCAGATCAATGCACCTAACCAGTATGTCTTTTGGAAAGTGGGAGGAAACTGGAGCACCCAGAGGAAACCCACACAGACACTGGAGAGAACATGCAAACTCCACAAAGACAGTCACTCAAGCAGCAAATCGAACCTGGGTCCCTGGCACTGTGAGGCAGCAGCACTAACCACTATGCCACCATGCTGCCCCAATAGTTGCAATAATTATGGGTATACTTTCTTTTACAAATTAACATCATGGCTAGAATTTTCCGACTGTTTCACACCAACAGGATTTTCCCATTCCATTGCAGTGAATGAAGATTTGGTTTGTCTGCAGTGGGAGCATGGCATAAACAGGGAATAAAATCAGGTTTCAGTTCATAAATGATAACTTTTCTGGGATGAGACAAATTTGTATTCAAGTCCCTGTAATATTTAAATTTCCAAATGTAAAATATCCAAGGATCAAATTTTTGCTTCTAAGTCAGATGTGCAGAGTTGAGATGCTTCCCAGTTTCACAAAGCCAACTTGGAAAAAAGAGGCCCAGCAGTTGAGAGTTTGGATCTGGGTGGTGTGGATTAGAAGGCAGACCTTCTAATATGCTTGGAAAGAATATGGAGGAAGGTTGATAGAAAGGCATGCTTCTGTGCACTGGCACACTGTGAAAGATTGAAATAAACTCTCCAGCCCTCAATCCCTCACACACTTCATATGCCCCATGCATGCCAACCCAAGAAACTTCATGCCCCAGTATCCTCCCCCCCCTTATCATCCATAGTCAATCTATGATGTACCTGTATCCACTTACCATGTTCGCCATATTCACCATGCCAACATGTAGCCCTGTTCCTGTAGAAAACGTTTTTTTCTTAACACAGCAGATATTTTTTCGAAAATTGAAAGGTAGGCAGCTGGATTGTTTCCTTTGAAAGAGCCCCCTAATAATCTTGACAGATGATGATTATTTTAGAATCCCTCCAGGTCAGAAGGAGGCCACCAATTCTGCACTGACTCTCTGAAAGAGCATCCCATCCAGGCCAAATCGCCCACCCTATCCCAGTAACCATGCACATTTAGCATGGCCAATCCACCTAAACTGCACGGAGGAAATCCACAAGGATACGGGGAGAATGTGCAAACTCCACACAGACAGTCACCCAAGATCAGAATTGAATCCAGGTCCCTGGCGCTGTGAGGCAGTAGTGCTAACCACCGTGCTGACAGGTGACAGTCCATTATTACATCTATTAACTTAGCAAAAAGGAAGATGGTTGTGGTTATTGGAAGTCAGTTATCATAGTTCCAGGACATCATTGCAGGAGTTCCTCAAGGAAGTGTCTTCGGTCCAACCTTCATCAGCTCCTTCATCAATGTTCTTCCTTCTATCATAAAGTCAGAAATGGAGATGTTCACTGATGATTTATTCAGCACCATTTTTGCCTCCTTATAATGAATTCAGCAAGACCTGGGCAATTTCGGTGCTTGAACTTAAAAGTGAGAAATAATGTTCATGCCATACAAATGCTATGTGATAATCATTTCCAACAAGAGAGGATCCAACAACTTCCTCTTGACATTCAATGGTATTACCATTGCTGAATCCCCATTATCAACATCTTGGGGGTTACCATTAACCAGAAACTGAACCGAACTAGCAATATAAATATTCTGGCTACAAGAAGAGGTCAGAGGCTAGGAATCCTGCAGCAAGACACTCAGCACCAGACTCCTTAAAGCCCGTCCAATATGTTCAAGGCAGTAGTCAGAAATGGTTAAATATTTCCAACAACACTCAAGAAGCTTAACATCATCTAGGACAAAGTAATCCGCTTAATTGTTATCCCTCACACAAACATTCATTGTCCTCACCACAAATGCACAGTGGTTGCTTTTGTGTACCATCTACAAGATGCATTGCAGGAACTCACCAAAACTCCTTAGACAACAACTCTCAAATGCATGAACATTGCCATCTAGAAGGACAAGGACAGCAGATGCATATGAACATGATCATTTGGAAGTTCCCCTCCAAGTCATATTCCATTCTGCCTTGCTAATATGTCACCGTTCCTTCACCATCACTGAGTCAAAATCCTGGAACTCCCTTCCTATCAGTACTCAGGATATACCTACTTCATATGGACTGCAGCAGTTCAAGAAGGCATTGATCCATCACCAACTTAGATGATAGGTAATAAATGCTAGTCCATAGCCAGCAATGCTCACATCCCATGAGTGAATAAAAAGTTCCAACGAGCTTGACCGTAAAGAGTTTATGCATTTTTTTATGAGCATCTATGCCTACTTTAAACAATTCTCAGAGGCACTTGACAGACCTCAAAAGAAACCTGACCTACTCTGAAGGTCCCTGGACCAGATCCAGGGCTGTTCAAGGGAGCCCTTGTTATCCAAATGAATCTACAAAGTTCCCACTTGCTCTTATCTGTTCTAATCTGTTCATCTTGGATCACACTCCTAGCCCACCAAAATCCAATTTGAGTGGAAGTGGCTGATGATTTAAATAACTAAACGACTCTGTAAACTGAACATGCTCAAAACCCTGCCATGACTCCCTTCCCACTCACACGAAAACAGCTGTGTTTGGGAGCGGGAATTCTGAATTCCGGGCTTGTCTGCCATTTTTGGCATGACAGAGAGGCCAAAATTCTGGGCTATGTTTTCCAGGAATAATTACATTTGGCTGGAAAGGCTCAATTGCAGTAGGTTTGAAAATGATGTTAATTAAGCTATGTACAAATTTTCTGGAAAAGGTCCATTTTCCAAAGTCAGTCTATGGTGCACCTTCAGTTACATCATCCATAAAGTAATTCTAAATCCACCACAGTGGCAAACTAGTGTACTTTAGCATGGGTTCCTTTGTTTGAAAATAACTGATGGAATGTCTGCAGCTTAAGTTATAACAGGTCTACTGTCATTTAACATGAATGACTCATATGAGTTTTCATAGGATCTAGACTCAGTGCTGGTTTTGAACGATCAGCTTTTATTGTGGCTGTGTCAGCATTTCTTACTTTTTGTCCATTTTTCTCTGTTTTCAAGTATATGACTAACCAATAAATAGAACTTAATTAATGTTGGGAGATTGAAAAAATGACCCGGGATAATAGTTCAACATCTTATCTTCAATGTTGTTGATCTTCCACCAGTTTCATAGTTTTTGTGGTGACCTTTCTTAAAAGAAAACAAAACCACAAACCACCCGAAGGTCAGGAGCAGTAACAGCACCTCCGTGAAACTGATCTGACACTGACAGACCAGCTTTATAAAAAAATGGAACTGGGCCTGATTTTAAGTCTGATTTTCAGTTCTGCAGCTCTGCCTCTGTTTGTTTAGGCTGGAGATCCCTACCGCTGACTTGGTCTCTGAGGTTTGACACTTCATCCTCAACATTAGTGGCACAAAGCTGTGTTCTCAGCCCCCTACTATATTCCTTATACACCTCTGACTGTGGGGCCAGATTGCCCTCCAAGTCGATTTTCACGTTTGCGGATGACACCACCGTAGTGGATTGGATCGCAAACAATGATGAGACAAAGTACAGGAATGAGATAGAGAATCTGGTGAATTGGAGCAGCGACAATAATCTCCCTCAATGTCAACAAAATGAAGGAGATTGTCATCGACTTCAGGTAGCAAAAGGAGAACATGTCCCTGTCGACATCAATGAGGCTGAAGTAGAAAGGGTTGAGAGCTTCAAGTTTTTAGGTGTCCAGAACACCAACAACCTGTCCTGGTTCCCCCCATGCCGACACTAGTTAAAAAAGCACACCAACGCCTCTATTTTCTCAGAAGACTAAGGAAATTTGGCATGTCAGCTACAACTCTTATCAGCTTTTACAGATACAGCATAGAAAGCATTTTTCTGGTTGTGTCACAGCTGGACGTGGCTCCTGCTTTGCTCGAGACTGCAAGAAACAACAAAAGGTTGGGAATGTGGCCAATCTATCACTCAAACCAACATCCCATCCATTGACTCTGTCTACACCTGCTGCTGCCTCAGAAAAGCAGCCAGAATAATTAAGGACACCATGCACGCTGGACATTCTCTCTTCCACCTTCTTTGGTCAGGAAAAAGATACAAAAGTCTAAGGTCACCTCCTAGCTGACACATGAACAGCTTCTTCCCTGTTGATATCAGACTTTTGAATGGACCTACCGTGCATTAGTTTGATCTTTCTCTACACTCTAACTATAATTGTAACAACACATTCTGCATTCTCTCATTTCCTTTTCTATGAATGGTATGCTTCATCAATATTGTGCACAAAAAATAATAGTTCTTGCTGTATGTCAATACATGTGACAATAATAAATCAGATCAAATCAAAGCCCTTCTGCTGGGCTCTGGTCTCTAAAGGGATTTGACACACAATTCGGGGAATTCCTTCTGCTATAGTTAGCATGAAAACATACTTACAATCTCGACAGGATTTCCTTTTTGCTTGGTAATGGCTTCAAAAATGTCCATTTTAGTAAGACCTTAGAAAACAGTTAATCCACATTTGAACGGAATGTTATTTAAAATTCTACATAGAAACTGGTTGTCACATGTTTAAGTGTGGGTTGCATGTTAAACAGGACCTATTCCTCTAAGTGTACGTAATTTCAAATTGAGTAACTCGTAAGCAGATCCAGGCTTGTTTACATGTTAGAGCTAAAATAACGTTTGTCAGCATCAAATTGAATGCTGAATTGATACACAGTTGTAACTAATTAAAGTCAACACCTTGATGTAGTTATATTATCACCAGTGTGCATCAGGATTAAGCTAAAAGTGCCCAACAGCTAGGAAAATTCTGACGAAATTTCAAAGATGTTGAGAGTGTTTTTGCAAGCTTTGCCATGTGTTATAGGTGTCTTATCAAGATGCAGTGATGCAATGCTTCAACACAGTTGTTAAACACTGCTATTACACATCTCTCTATTCCCTGGCCCAAGCCAAAACTCAATGATGATCAGCCTGAGAGCTCAAAGCTTGTTGAGATGAATCTTTGACAAGAGAATATAACTGGCTGGTTGCTAGGAGTTTGCAATAACAAACATTTGTTATTTTCTGGATTATCCATTGTCAGATCAGTTCACATTATTTAGATTCACTGAACTGCAGCAGTAATATTTTCACAGCTGCCACTACTGTTAGAAATTACACAAGGAAGCCCATATTCTAAACATGCAATTTAAAATGATTATCTTCTGTGCTATTGAAACTATCTGTCCTCATTTCTTTGTAACAACATTCATGCATGTGTAGTTTAAATGACTTTATATGCTAGCTGATATTCTAAATGGTTTTGTATTTTGGTGTTGACCTCTCATTTAATTCTGCCACCATCCAATCCTAACCTCAAAAATACAACCTTTGACATCACTGTTCTTGTAAACTACCATTCCATCTTCAACCTCCCTCTCCGACGTTACTGAGTGTGCTCTTGTCTTTCAAATCCATTTCCGTCTTTCTCGGACTTTGTGTTTGAATCCTTCCAGTTAGGTTTCCCGTTGCTCCCACAGTACTGAAACAGTTCTGATCAAAGTCACACGTCATCCCATGTGGCGGTGACAAAGTTAATCTTTCCCTCCTTATCCTCCTTGTCTGAAGCATTTGATACAGTTTATCACACCATCCTTCACCAATGCCTCTTTATTGTGGTACAGCTGGGTGGGACTGCTCTTACATGGTTCTGTTCTATCTCATCATAACTGGACTATGATGATCGCCATTCCTACCTATTGACTCCACCCCATTTCCCTGCCAAATAATCTGTGATTATGCCAACTTGTTCATCACCTTGGTTTCACATTTGATCTTGAGATGAGTTTCCAACTCACTTATTCCATTGCTAAGACTGCTTTTTTTTCACCTCTGTAACATTGCTTGACTTCACACCTGGATCATCATCTGCTGGAAACCAGACTCCTGTCTTTGTTACCTGTAGATTTGCACTGGCTAGTTTCCCTCATTCTACCCTCAGTAAACATGAGGCCATCCAAAACTCTGCTGCTCAATTTTAATTCACTGTCCAATCACCTTGCTACTTCCTTTAATCCACTCCTAAAACCTACCTGTTTAACTAAGCTTTTGGAAATATGACCCACCGCGTCCTTATATAGTTAAGTGAAGTACTTTATTTTATAATGTCTGTGTACAACATCTTGGGATTTTTATCATGTTAAAGTTGCTACAGAAGTTAATTATAGTTGCTGGAGGCGATGGTGTATGTGCATTTCTCTTTTTATAAAAACTGAGGGATGTTAAGTTAAATTTTATTTATTAGTCACAAGTTATGCTATTATTAACACTACAATGAAGTTGCTATGAAATTCCCCTAGTCGCCATACTATGTTTGGGTCGATGCACCAAACCTTAGTGCTTGGGAATGGAGTGCTTCCATGTTGGACATCCAGTGACAACGTCAACTCTAGTTGTGTCTTAATTCTGAGTGTCCAGTGATATTTCAATGGCAGAATTTGTCATTTGCTTTAGAATTTCTCTCCTGTGATATTTACTGTTTATGTTCCTCTTCTGAACAATTTGCATTGTAATTATATTGGACCAAATAATTGATGTTAAAAATTCAGTGTCGTTTGACACCACATTTTTTAATCTCCATTGATTTGTTAACAGTCATGCATTTCACAGTTTATACCATTTCACACCTTGTGCATTTCACTCAGCAGGCAGGCCTTTCAATTTTCTAAACCCTATTGATCTTGTTTTTTTCAATCAACTGGCTTTGTAGAAGTCTGAATCTAATCTCCAAGCCTCAGCCACTGTGTAAAATATTTAAAGCGCAGGTGTTTGCAGATTTTATCACTTAGCATGGTGAATATTATTAAAGCATGTGCTTTCATCATTAACATTGTGGAAAAGCATATCCTTGTGTATTTCATGCGCTTGGCAGCCATTGGTAAATGTAATAGCTCATAAACAATCTGTCAACAACAATAGGTTCACTGCACTTTAACTGTATTCGCTCAGATTTTAGAGTCAGTGGCTAACGAGTAGTGCTTGTCACTCATTAGGTTTACTACTGCTCACAGGTTTTGTGGGTTTTTAAGCAGCAACTTGCCACTTTTGTGTGTCTGTGGTATCTTCTGCAAGGGACCTAGGACCTATGTGCGAGCAATAGCCTGCCTCCTCAACTGATCAGTTTATAAATACTCTTTCCGTGCCATGCAGAATCTAAACCACGCAGTGCAAGTTTGAGTATTTAGTTCAATGTAAAATTATGTGCACAGAGTGATAGAAAAAATATTGAGATAGAGAAACAATTTCACAAAAATTAAAATTTGAATGAACAGCATCTAACTTTTTCTGACATATTTAATGGGTATCAAGCGATTGAGTGCTGCAAAGTTATATCCTTGCACGTATTGCAATGTGAATCTCTTGCCAAGGTACCAGCTTAATAAAGCTTGTGGAAGAGCAGGCCAACTCAAACAACATCTTCATCATTTCCACCTTTAACTGTGTCCTTATAGACACCAGAATTTGCTGCTCACTCTAATCCTTAACAATGGTGAGGGCTGTTCGCTTCACTGTCAGTTTTATTGCAAATGCAGACTCTTAATTGCTACAATATTACAATAACTCCAGGAGTTGACTGTTTAATGAATAATAAATAATGACTAATGAGCAAACTTTAAGGGCAAAGTGCTTCATTGCACAAAATAAAGTAAAGCAAAACCCATAAGCCTGTAGTGAGCACAACAGGTTGCAACTGAGACAAATGGAATAATAGATCCACTCAGGGGCCTGTTTTATACAGGACTCAGTATACCAGCTCCACCTGGTTAGTTAATTACCAATCCTCAGGGAGCTTATATTCAACGAGTCCTACAGAGAGGTCAATCAGTGATTCCCAATGCAAGTCATGGGAGCTATCATAAGTATAAATAAAAATTAATGTAACACATACATGCCAGGAGATGCAGTCTTATAAATATTACTCCTTTAAAAATAAAACAGCACCAACTTTGCTAGCTGGGCTACAAATCTGGTAAGGTAGTTAAATATTAAGTGTCATCTACTGCTGTACATAGCTGAGCACTACAAGAGAAATTCAACATGCAGCGCATTAAACAAAAAGCACCATCTAGTAGATTTTTTTAAAATGAACAAATTATCGTCAGTGCATCTCTTGTGGAACAGACCAAAAAATGTCAAGCAAAAGTAATTGGCCTACAATGTGTTATCAGCTGGGATGTGGGGATCTACACAGTATGAAGCTCCACCAAGTGGTGGTAGTGTGCAACAGAGGGTATGAGCAGAAGTGGAAACCACCTGCTGAGCAGAGTTCGAAAGAGATAAAAACCTGACAGGGTGCCAAAAATAACAGTCAGTGTAGCTTAAAATAGTGCAACTTGATAGCACAAGTGTTTTCTGGAAATGTCTTCTGGAGCTGTAAGATTGAATTAACTTTGCTGTGTTAGGAATGGGTTATATGACAGTGCTGTTTCTGGAGCTCCATCTCATTGTTGAAGTGTGTAACTGCAGGACTGACATGTCATGCCAGCAACATACAAATATGACACAGACACTATGGAGGGGATTCTCTGTCCCTGTTTTTTGATGGGGTGGGAATAGCAATTGGGGGACGGGGACACCATATCCAGGGGAGTTATAGAACACTACAGTACAGAAAGATGCCCTTTGACCCATCGAGTCTGCTCCAAACACAGTCCCACCCAGGCCCTACCCCCATATCGCTACATATTATACCCACTAATCCCTCTAACCTATGTAAACCTGGACAGTAAGGGGCAACTTCTTAGCATGGCCCATCAACTTAACCCGCACATCTTTGGACAGTGGGAGGAAACCGTAGTACCCACAGGATACCATGCAAACTCGAGGAGAAAGTGCAAACTCTACACAGACAATGACCCAAGCCAGGAATCGAACCCAGGACCCTGAAACTATGAAGCAGCAGTGCTAACTACTGTGCTACTGTGCTGTCCCAAAGTGGCATTCACGCTGACACGATTTCCCCACTTAATTATACCCAATCCCCTCAAGGATATAATGGGGTTCCTGCCATGAAAGGTTGGGAAAAAAATTACATATGCATACGTGGGCATCCTCACTGAATCTTGCCCTTACATAAAGATTCATCTATTCCCCCTTGCTGGCGTGATGCATCTTTGGTTTAGTTTATATCTGGTTTGTAAAGGAGTGGGGGGAAAAGTGTGTGTGTGTATTTGTGGCGGGGGGGGGGCACGGAGAGCAGGGGAGCAGGACATTACAGCGCAACCTCCCACTCACACCCCTCAGCTGGAAAAGAGGGTCATGTTTGGCTAATGTAGAGTGGCCTCCTTTGTGGAGGTCCATGGTGGGGATTGTGTATTTCGCATTGTTAAAATCACCTACAATCCACTACCTGAAGGAATGCAATTACCTGAGTCTAAATGGTTGCTTTCTGGATCAGAGGATACTTGTGCCATTAATTACTAGTGCTAACTTTATGGTGAGTTTAATGGACAATTAATGTGCTTGGGGAGGAATCCCCTGGTTGGGGGTGTTGTGTCTGTATGTGAAGCAGAGGGTGTTTCTATGTCAGTGGGTAGGGCACCGCTGTCTCACAGCGCCAGGGAACCAGGTTCAATTCCAGCTTCAGGTGTGGAGTTTGCATGTTCTCCCTGTGTATGTGTGGGTTTCCTCCAGGTACTCTGGTTTCCTCCCCCCAGACTAAAGATGTGCAAATTAGATGGATTGGCCATGCTAAATTGTCCCTTAAAGTCAAAGGATTAACAGGGTAAATATGTGAGGTTACGTGAATAGGGCCTGGGTGAGATTGTTGTCAGTATAGGGTCAATGGGCCAAATGGCCTCCTTCTGTACTGTAGGAGTTGTATGATAATGTTTAGATTGGGGCACCCTTTAAAAAGGACACACCCGTCTCTGAAAGGCTGACATTGTTGCTGGGGTGAATTCGTTAAATCCTGCCCCACCAACCTGACGTCATTGGACCCGCTTCCAGGATCTTTTTAACCAAGTATTGAAAAATATAGTGAAAAAAGCTGGCAGTGGACTACATTTCTCACCTAGTTGAGTCAAAAAACCCAGAAAATTTTCCCTTGAATGTGTAGTATAGATATTTAGCAGATATTATAAATTCATGTTATACTGAGAAATTTCTCAAACTAAGGTGAGATATGTCATAGAATCTATTATGAAACTGACTTTGGTTGAACCTGCTGCACACATTTTCCTTCAGGTGCCACTTAATTTCAGAAGCTCGAGCTATAGTTCCCTGGCAAGATACCTTGGCAACAAGCACGATATCCTACTGCATGCAGCAATTTCCTAACTAGGTTATTGTCCAGTGTCTTTGAGTGAGATTGTCAAAATAAGATTACTTTTATCTTGTGGTCAATTGTCAACAGGAACATAATTAAAGATGTCTACTAACATGAAGATATAAGGCGTAAATGCAATACTAATAACACATTGTGATGAGCTGAAGTGAATATGATCTCATTTGCACTTTTTTGTTGTGGATTTTACTTTATTCAAAATTGCAATTCGTAGTGTTGTCCATCCAATATTCGGACTCAGAGGGCAGGACTTTATATTCAAAGGATGGGATTTTCCAGTCATGCTTGCCCCAAAAGTGGAAAACCCTGCCTGAGGCCAATGGACCTTTGCATAGTTCATCCCCTCACTTCCCCCAGTCACCACCACCACCACTGCCACTATGATTCCAGCGAGGTGGGAAAATTCCTTCCAAAGTGTTTTGTACTCTTATAGTCAAGCAGTTACTGACATGGGGCATCTTGTAGTGTGCTCAGTTAGATAGACTTCATTCTACCTCCTTTAGCCCAACATGTTGGTGGGAGTGTGAGCCAATAACATTATGACAAAGCAAACAGAACATCTGGGCCACTGCTAAATGATGGGAACCATAGTTTATCTCCTTAACCATGATTTTTGTGGATTGAGAAATAAATAGAGAGAGGATTGAACTAGAGGGTGAATTAGAATAGGAAATTTAAAGTTAAAGCAGGTACTGAGAGAGAAGGAAAGAGCAAGCTGAAAGAGAACAGTGCAGTTTTTAAATGTAATATTACACATTGTTAAAATCACCTACAATCCACTACCTGAAGGAATGCAATTACCTGAGTCTAAATGGTTGCTTTCTGGATCAGAGGATACTTGTGCCATTAATTACTAGTGCTAACTTTATGGTGAGTTTAATGGACAATTAATGTGCAGCACCTTCATAAAAATTATGGGGAGGTGGAGGGTTAGATGTCATTTTCACAGGGGTTTCCTTTCCTACCACCATTTCCTGGTGGATTTATACATTAATAACATTGATCAGATACCATTATTGTTTTGATTGTTTCTGGCATGTTATAAATATCAGTTTACATTTTACAGCAGTGAAATAAGCTGTATTTAGTCATTTGGAAGAAGAGTGCAAAGGAATATGGATAGGTTAAGCAAATGGGCAAAGATTTGGCAGCTGGAATATAATGTGGGAAAATGTGAATTTGTCCAATTTGGAAGGAAGAATAGAATGGTGAGACATTGTGGAACATTGCAGTACAGAGAGAACTGAATGCCCTGGTACATTTTTTTAAAAAAATTCTTTGATGGGATTCTTGCTGGTGAGGCCAACATTTTTTTGCCACATCTAATTGCCCTTGAGGAGGTCATGCTGAGCTACCTCCTTGAACTGCTGTAGTTCATGTGGTATAGGTACACCAACCATGCTGTTAGGAAGGAAGAAGAGAGAAAAGGGAACACATAAGAAAATGTTATTTCAAGGGTACTGCAAGTCATTTGGAAGACAAATGGAATGTTGGCATTTATTGCAAGGGAAATATAATATGGAAGTAAGGAAGATTTACTACAGTTGTACAGGGTGTCAGTGAGACCACATCTAGAGGAATTTGTACAGTTTTGGTCTCTATATAAGAAAGGACATCATTATGTTAAATGTTCAGAGAGGGTTCACTCGTCTGATTCCTGGAATGTAGGGCTTATCCTGTGAGGAGATGTTGGACAGGTTAGGTCTGTTTCCATTGGAGTTTTGAAGAATGAGAGGGGATCTTATTGAGACATGTACCATTCTGAGAGGACTTGGCAGCACGGATGCTGAAAGGATGCTTCTCTTTGCAGGAGAGCATGGAGAAGAGGATGATAATTTTCTCTGAAGGTCATCAACCTGCGGAATTCTCTTTCCCAGTTGAATCAGCATCATTGAATATTTTAAGGCAGTGTTTGATGGTTTCTTGATTGAAAGGGAGTTAAGGGGGTAGACAGGAAAGTAGAGGTCATAAACAGATCAGCCATGATCTCACAGGTAACAGATCCTATTTAAGTTATAAATGCAAATTTTCTTGATATAGAGTATTAAATTAAACCTATAGATTATCTATTTAAATTGTTTAGTTCTGCAAGTTGAAACTTTATTTTAATGTTTTTATTATTCTGGTTGTTTAGGGTAAATTGTCAGAAGGAGCAGCAGCATGCAAGGAAACAGCAACAAACATTAACACAACAACTGATAAATATTCCAGCAGTATTGAGGAAGAAGAAAACACATTGCACCTTTTGGAACGATTACGAGCACTAGAGGTAAGAAAGTAATAATGTTTGTCTCCAGTGTGTTGCATTTATGAAAAAATCCACGCAGTGATTGTTTAATACATGGGAGATGTTTCTTTCATATTTCAAAATGTTACACTACTTGATGAATCCAAATAAGGAATTTTTGTTACGTGAAGCAAGGCAGATATGCTGCAATATGGACGCACAGCAACATCTATCAATTATGCACATAAACCCAACCAATCTAGTGGCTTAATTTTCAAAGCCACATATCAAGCTCTTTGAATGACAAAATAGAGAATAGGATGAAATACATTAAAGGAGGTTTATGGCAGATGTCAGGCTGTTGATACAAGGAAAAACTGGGCTGAATATCAAAAGTTCAGAGGGGAATTGAGAAGAAAGTGAGAGATACAGAGACAATATGAGAAGAGACTAGCAGTTAACTAAAAGGGCAACCCAAAGATCTATATGTATATAAATAGTAAAGGGTCATAAGAGGAGGAGCAGGACCAAGGAGGGAGTCAAAGGGCTTGGCTGAAATATTAAATTGCATACTTTAACAAAGAAGAAGATGCCATCAAAGTTACAGTGCAAGAGAAGATGGTCAAGCTATTGGATGGGCTAACAAACAAGAGGCATTAGATAGGCTGGCTATATTTGAAGTTAATGTCACCATGGACTAGATGGGATTCATTTGAAGATACTGAAGTTTACCTAAAGGAAAGAGAAGGCTGAGAGAAGTTTTAACAGTAGTGTACAACATTGTGAAAACTGAATAGCAAGAAACTATTCCAAGTGGCAGAAGAGTCTAGATTTGGCACACAAGGATTTAAAGTAATTGGTAAAAGAACCAATGGTAACATGAGGAAAAGCCTTTTTATACAGTGAGTACTTAAGATCTGAAACACACAGATTGAGTATGTAGTGGCTGCAGGCTTGATTGTAATTTCAAAAGGAAATTAGAAAAGCACCTGAGGAGAGGACATTTGCATGGCTAGAGGGAAAGAATAGGGAGCATGAATAACTAAATTGCTGTTCTCAGAATGCCAGCACAAATCAGTGGGATGAATAGCCTCCTTCTGTGCTGCAGCTATTCTGTGGATAATTACTATTAACTGAACCAATCAAATCAATCAAGTAGTTTTTCTCAAGATGCTTTCAGTCAGTATTTTTCTTTCTTTCATAGATCAGGATATATGATTAAAAATAAGATCTGTAATGTGATAGATATATAAAAATGAACAGTACTGAAAAGAGAAACATGTTGCCAAAACTTTCAATCTTGTATTCATCAGGAAAAATGCAAGAATGCCAAATTTTGAACAATTGTCAATATATAATACAGAAGGAAATGGGTGCTGATTGGTTGGCAAGTTGGCTCTAGCCAAGGTGTTGTCATGGAGAAAGCAAGGGGGAACTATAGGCTCTCCAAATGTTTGGGTAATTCAAAAAAGGTGCAAGGCTTGAACATATTCCTTTAGTTTGTAGAGAACAGCTTGATGAGTATAAATGTATGTTGCTTCTAGAAAGAGTGAATTTACTCATTGCTTATTTGCAAGTTCGACTAATTATCTTAAATTGATTTCATTGTACTATTACTGCACTCAGGATTGTCCAACAAGTGCTACTCAATCATGGAATCACATCTAACAGTAGGCATTTTATTTTGGGATTGGTCTAAAATGTTATTGTATCCGTGAGCAATGCCAAGGTAGAGAATTTAACAGCTATATTCTCTTCCGCAAATTAACGTAGATTTTCTGGCATAAAATATGTCAAGTAGGACTTTTTATTTATATAGTTACAACCAGATGAGGTCAAATGGCTCCTTTCTTTGCCCACTCGTTGTTTGGCTTTTATTTAAAAGAATTCTATTTGCCCATTCAGTGAGTACTTAACTGTATACCTATTGTACACACACTCATGTGCATGGAGTGCAGTGAAGCACTTCAGGCTGAATCTGGTGGTCTTGGTGCTCTCCCTCGATGGTTTTCTGGTTTCAGCATTGAGGCAATTTAAAACTACAGATAATTTATCCATCTGTTCTTCTGGAATCACGACTGTGGAGTTGAATTATTTCTTTAAATGTTCAGCATTCAGACGTTTTACAGCGAGAGCCAAACTTAACAGATGGGGTTCAAAGGTTTACAGGGTGGATGGAGAGAGAGAGAGAGTGAGAGCAAGTGGAAAGATCTTTCTCAGCTGATTGTCCTCAGTTCTGCTACGAAAGCATTTGCTTAAAATATGGGTGCAAAGGGTTGGTTTGTCATGTGGCTACTCTCTCCAACTGACAGTAATTGAAACATGAATGTTTATTTCAATTGTAACTTGCTTCGCTCAGGTATGGCAATTTTCACCCTTAGTCAAGATTCCATTATTGAACATAAAAAAATAACAGGCGTAGATCATCCAGCCCTTCCAGCCTCCTCTGGCTGATTTGATAGAATGCAGATTTGAGATTACAATCAGCCCCGTGCTCATCAAGAATCTATCCACCTCTGCCATAAAAAAATGCTCAAAAAACATTTGGATTCGATAGTTTGTCTCCATCTAGCTGAGTGTCTGTGAGTTGCACTAGTGAAATAGGAAATATGATTCACTCTCATTCCTCTGAGTTCAATTCATTATCATTGATGGGTTTTTGCAGACATGCTTTTCCCATCTCACTGGAGTTGGAATATGGAATATACAGTAATGGGTAGCCATCTTGGCTGTGAGTTCAGGTCATTTTTGGTCTGAATTTTTAAATTCACATATTAAGTAAGTCAAGTTTATTTATTAGTTGCAAATAAGACTTACATTAGCATTGCAATGAAGTTATTGTGAAATTCCTCTAGTTATCAGAGTCCAGCACCTGTTTGGGTCAATGCACCTAACCAGCACATCTTTCAGAATGTGGGAGGAAACGAGACCACTGGAGGAAACCCATGCAGACATGGGGAGAATGTACAAATTCCACACAAACAGTGATCCAAGCGAGGAATCGAACCCGGATTCCTGGCGCTGTGGAGCAGCAATGCTAATCACTATGCTACCGTGCCATCTAGCCAGTCAACTAAAAATCATTTTATTTGGCATAAAGCTCAACTTTATATAACACAACATAATACATCTGTTGCCCTGTCATAAAAACTAAATGTAACATATGTTTAGATATTGACATGATAAATTCTGTGAACCTTGTGGGTGGAAATATCAGGTGCAAATTCAGTATCAATGCTGCTGTATTATTTCTGGTACCATTCCAGTTTCTGGGTTGCTGTTCATTATTCTAGTATAATGTGTCTGAATTTCTAAGAATATTACACACAAAAACCTCCTTAAATGCTTAGATACTTTGTTGATATCATACAACAAACGAGAAGAATTTTCATTTGCATAAAGTCTAACAAGAAAAATAGTATTCAAGGTGATTTTCAGAGATGTAAGGAAAGTAATCGTTTTTTAATATAGCTGACTCTTGGAGTATATTATTTGATGTCGTTTAGAAGGGAAAATGAAATGTGTGGTCTAATGCTGTAAGTTTTATATCGTGAATTTCGTCCATTTATTCACTGCAAAATGATAATAATCCATAGAAGTGAAATGTATGATTTAATTAAAATTCCACATTACCGAGCATTAGCAAAATTGTTGTGATAGAAAAAATACCTAGCTACACAATAATGTCTTCAGGCATTTGGTTATTGGCTATATGGGAATATTGGATCTGGGTAAGTGATGGTGATGTCCTAAAATTCATCCCTTGATTTTAAGTAACTGTGTCCGGCTTAACCAAATGGTAGCCCCTCAGCTCTGAATTCTTCATTTATGGGATCAAGACACATTCCAGAGGCTCAAGCGCACGATCTAAGTTGGTGCATCAATGTAGTACAGAGGAGGTTCTTGCTTTTGGAGCTCCTGTCTTTCAGATGAGGTGAGCTTTGCACGTCTCCTGCATAGCTGTAAAAATGGCATGAAAAATGAATCAAAAGCAGGGAAGTTAGCCCAGTGTCCTAATGTATTTATTTTTCAACCAACATGACTGAAACAGATTATTTGGCCATTTATCTCATTGCTATTTTGTGAGAGTTTGCCTTGAACAAAATTTGATTTGCTGCATTTCCCTGCATTGCAACAATGATAGGTTAAAAGTAGTTAATTGGCTAGCAAGTGCTTTGCAATATCCTAAGGTCATGAAGGACACTATTTAATTGCAAGTTCTGTCTTTTCCCTTTATTGGCATTCAACACAGCAAACATGCTATTCTTTAGTTAATCTCCATATCCAATTTAACTCATTCAAACGGAAATTAAATTACTTTCAGAAAGTAATATTTTGAGCTCTGAATGAGTAATGTGTGCAATATATGAAATATAATAAGTGTATTATGTTTGAAAGAAATAGGCCACTTTGGACCTAAAGCCTTCCACAATTGACAGGTTATAGCGTTTTATACCTGTTGCAGATTAAACGATTGCTATGATTAGTAATTAGCTCCTCTATTGCTGCACCAAGCCACTACCAGGATAGTAGAAGGTGAGCTAGGTGGATCTGGGACATTTTTCATCTGTCAGTCCCAACATCCCTAAATGCCACCTATCTACCTGGAACATCTTATCTCCCATCTTCCTCTGAATCTTGGACTTTGTGGAGGGGCCTGTGGTAGTGATAATGAGCATAAAATAAACTACATACCTAAGTGAAATGATAATATGTGTACTGAAATAATATTTCAACTAAAATGGATGTTATCACATACATTCAGTGCAAACACACAATAAACATAGCTGGAATGCTTCAATTAGCAGCATATGTTTAGGCACTGAGAATCGATTACACTGATTAAAAATGTACTTTATATAGCATATAACAAAGCGTTCTCTGACTGAATGTGAGCAATGTATATGAGATCGCAATAGCTATGAATAAGAAGCCTGCTTGGTTCATATTAGTTTATTCATCACAAAACACCCTATTGTCTCCAACCTTTTGCAGCATATGGTGGGTAATAATTTGGTGCCAGAGTGAATCATAACAGTCCCTGACTTGTTCTTGCATGGTTAAGTTTTAATTTTTTTTGGCAAAGCATATTGCTGGAAATATGAACTGATACTTGTACAGTGGGAAAAGCAGGACCTGGGACACAAGTGACTAGGGCAAGCAACTGACTTTCTGCTTAACCAATCAGATTGAAGGGTGATGAAATTAATGATGAGAAGACTGAGACAGAAGCTAGTATTACAGTAGATTCAGGTACAGAAAAAGTCAACAGAGGGATAAAAGGTTTTAATTAATAACATAAAATTGTTAGCCCAATGCATGCCGGAGATCATGTTCCACTCCAACGAATCCTCCATCCTTCCTGTTGTCCCTTGTCTGAATTTATCAGCATAATCTTCAATTCGCTTTTCCCTCATAGTTTGTCTAGCCTGCTCTTAAATGCATCTGTACAATTTGTCTCGACCAAGCTCTATGGTGACATCCTCACCACTCTTTGGGTAAAGAAGTTTCTTCTGAATGTACTATTTCTAGGGGTTGATCCCATATCAATGCAATCTAAATTTGCTGTTTCCCACAAGTGAAGACATTCTCTGTTGAAACACCTCTCTTTTCATTAGAAAAAACAACCCAACCTATTCATCCTTTACTCATAGGTCTAAACTTGTGGGTTTTTCTTTATTCGTGTCTGGGATATGAGTGTCACAAGCTGGAGAAGTACGATTCAACCACTTTGCTGTGGACCTCCAGTCACATATAGACCAGTCTAAAAGTAATGGCTGATTCCCTTCTCCGAAGGACATTAGTGAAACAGATGGGTTTTTATAACATTTGACAATAGGTTCATGGTTATCATTAGAATTTTAATTCCAGATTTTTATTGAAGTCAAATTTCACCATCTACCACTGTGGGATTCAAACCCAGGTCCTCAGCATTGCCCTGGGTCTCTGAATTACTAAGATAACAACAAAATACTGTGGATGCCGGAATCTGAAACAGAAACACAAAATGCAGGAAAATCTCAGCAGGTCTGACAGCATCCGTGGAGGAAGAATAGAGCCAACATTTCAAATCAGGAAGATTCTTCATCAGAGCTTAAGATTGTTTTCAAGTAAAACACCTGTAAATTTAGGGTACTTAATAAATGATCCAATTACAAGAAAAGTTTTGAGGGGAGCATATTTTATTTGGAAGATATTTTGTAAATTTTGTGACATTATAAATGGTGTATGAGAAAAGAAATCACTACTTAGTGTGCTTCTGGCTTGGTACAATGGCCAGAATTTACTGCTCTGCCTGCCATGGAATTGGAGTGGGTGAGAAGCGCAAAACAGAAATGTCCATTGATCTAAGGTGGGAATTTGTGCTGTTGCTTGAGCAAGGCCGTGAAATCCTGCCCAATGTGTCTTAATTTTCTTAGGTTTTACAGATTAGATGCTTTAGCTTAAGTTCTCTGCGTTCTGCTGCATTGGAGTTTATGTTACATGCTAAGTAATTTTGTGTTGTGATCGGTTATTGGCTGATTTGCATTTTCAACATCAAGGTCAAATTGTTTCGCAAGTACAAAGAGCCTCATGTCACCTTGCAGTGCACAATCATGCAAAGCATTCAATAACTAATTTAATTGCTTGCTTTTCTTTGCTATGATTTCTAGAAAACATTATTGATGCACCTGACATTGTTACATAAATATTCTTAACTGATCTTGTCAAAAGTAACCTTGGAAAATGGGGACTTTTAATAAAATCCAAGATAACGTTTTATAAATGAAATAAGAAACCTCTGTTGCCTTGCCAATGAAGTGTAGATATAATTTATACTGAGAGGATTACTCATAACTACCTCCGTGCCTTCTGGGCAGAAACATGCAATGTATGTATATCCTTGATAACACATTTCCATCTGCAAAGGACACAGAACACATACTTTGTAGGTAGTTTATCTAAAGTCAGCAACACTGGATTACTCCTGATTTTAATTCATGTCGCGCTACTTCACATCTCTATTAGGTCTTCACTTTGTTGCCAACTATATTGCATGATCCCTCTATTGCCAGTTACTATACATAACAGTTATATATAGCTAGAAATATACCTACTTTCAAAATAAAGCATATATACAAACATAAAGATAAAGGCAAAATACTGCAGATGCTGGAATCTGAAACAAAAACAGAAAATGTTGGAAAATCTCAGTAGGTCTAACAGCATCTCTGGAGAAACAATCGAGCCCATGTTTCAGATTTGTCATTCTGACTTGAAACATTGGCTCTATTCTCTCTCCACAAGCATAATGCTTGATCTTCAAGTTCTTTCTTTGTGTATACATTCCGATACCATTGGCCCCCCTATGCTTATCCGTTTTCCAAACCTTATTCTGGTAACACGTGGCATTCTAGTTACTGGTTGTCTATCTCTTGATCCACATGAACTTTATTTCTTTTCAATGTACTTGTAAGAGCTAACATACTCAGCCCACCACCACAGTAATAATTGTACTCATAAGAGCACAATTCATTTTCAATTTATTTTAGTTTTCACCAATTTATGGCTCATATAAGATACAAGTTATTGCCTAGAGCTTACCAGTCAGTTGGACAATTTATGCAAGTTTTTGAATAACCTACCTATATATAATAAGGAAGCGTAGACAGCGCCCTTGAAGTTTTGAAACTTTCAGCCTTGGTTTAGTAGTGCTATTGTCATCTGATCTGAAGGCTTAGGTTTCAAGCTCTATAATTGAAACTTTGGCCTATAATTCAGATTGACAGTTTGGTCTGGTGCTGAGACTTTTGACTGCTGCCATCAGAATTCAGGAAGTAGTCTGTCACATTGGCTGTAAACAATGGCCTGCTGAGCTGAAGGACAACTACTGGGAGTCTAGAAGACCTGAATTCCTTCAGCTTGAATTTGGTGGACTTGCTTTTGCTGAGATCTCTAGAAGAAGTGGGACTTACCCAGGGCATGGATTCCTGAAGAGAAAGCTTTCTTTGTAAAAGAATTAAGATAAAATGATTTCCTCTTCACTTGAACCTTCTCCCTGAGGAGCAAGAACAAACCAAAATGTAGCTTTAGGACTCTTTCAGAACCACAAGTGGGTATAAAGAGCCTAAAGTTCCTAGTGATGTCTAGACATGCTACAGAATTTTTAAAATTAGATATTAAAACTGACTGCACTCCTCCTCTGAACTTGGGGATATCTTGAGCTGTCCAGTTGTCCCAGGTGCTGAAATGCATGTCATCACTGCGCTAAGGGAATCAGTCAGAAGAAAATGGTACGGGAACAGCAATTGAAACTCACATTGCTTCAACATGGGAGTAGCGGTAAACCAGCTGCTCAAATGTATTTATGTATTTTTCAATTGTTTTGAGATTGAGAACTGATTAACCTTTATTGATTATATTCACTTCTTATTTGGGACAGAAAGTCCATGAGGTTCTCCCACCTTGTTACAAATTTGGCAGAGTATAATTGGGAACTCTGAAGGAATGACACAACTGCTTTTCCTCTGGGTGTTCTGAGAGACATACATTTTAAATGTTGGTACGAGGAATAGGACAAGTTGGCATGCAGATGCAGTAAGCAATTAGGAAGGCAAATTGCATGTTGGCCTTTTTTATAAGGAAACTAACATACACAAAACAAGGAATTAAGACTTGCTAACAATTGTATAGAACTTTGGTGAGGCTACACCTGGAATAGTTTTACAGAGTGTTGTCTTTATATCTAAGGATACAAAGACATGTGCTTGCCTTGATGGCAATATGGTAAAAGCTCATTAGATTGGTTCCAGGGATAAAGATGTTATCTTGTAATGAATATATTGAGCTTCCAACAACACTAAAGAAGCTTGACATTGTTGAGGACAAAGCAGTACATTTGACTGACATTGCATCCGCAAACATTTACTCCGTCCACCACATTGCGGCAGTTATATGTAATATATTCAAGATGCACCATAGAATTTCACCAAGATTCAATAGACAGCACTTTCCAAATCTACCACTGCTATCATCTAGAAGTACAAGGATGGCAGACATATGGGAACATCACCACCTGAAAGTTCCCTTCACTCGCTATCCTGACTTGGAAGTATAGCACTATTCCTTCACAGTTGCTGGGTCAAAATCCTGTCATTTGTTCCTTAACAGCACTGTGGGTGGAGCTGCACCACATATACTGTAGCAGTTCAAGCAGTCAGCTTATCACTACCTTCTCATGGGCAATTTGAGATGATTCTGTCAGGGAATTGAGAGATATGGGGAATGGCGGGGAAAGTGGAGTTGAAGCAGAAGATTAACCAAGATCATGTTGAATGGCGGAACAGATTCGAGGGGACGTATGCTCTATCCTTGTTCCTGTTGCTATGTTCTTCCATGCTTATGTTATGGTGAGGGATTGGGAGAAACCTCAGGGAAAATTTCAGTATTAGACTTCCAAAAAACATTCCTAATTTGGAGGTTTATTTCCTACCATTTAAATCAAGGTCCAGGCTCTTGAATGGTGTTTTGTTTCTGAAGTAAAGTCATATATTTTTAGAATATATTTTGGCGCAAAACAATGCTTATTCTGAAATCAATAGAGCTGAGATTGCCAGCTTTATTATCTACATAATCAATTTCTCCTGACTTGTTTCTCTCCATTTTCATTCATAATTTAAATGGTAAACTGTCTGAAGATACACAAGTGCCTGCAAACCTAATGGAAATGGGCTGAAAATGTGAATCTATCATCTGCTAATGCCTGATGATGCTGTGATTTGGACAACTTGGATTTTTACACCCAACTTACAGTTGAGAAGCTCTGCGTTAGTTTGCTAAAATATTCAAAGGCTTTTTCGGTGACATTGGTTCATTATTGGATAATAACTTAGATGTGCTGTTCAACTAAAAAGGTGGCAGTTTCCTCCTTGTTCCTGTGGCACAATAGCACTGATCAATCACATTTGTTAACAGTGAAATATTGACTAAGTAAAGCTGTCTTACAATTACTCTGGCACTAATAAAATATCTTGATCATAGAATCCTATGGTGCAGAAGAAGGCCATTTGGCTCAGTGAGCCCCTACCAATGCTTCATCAGAGCATCTTACCCAGGCCCATCCCCTCCCTAACCCCATAACCCCATGTATTTACCCAGCTAATCACCCCTAACCTGTGCATCTTGGGAGGCTAAGGGCAATTTAGCATGGCCAGTCCTCTAACCTGCACATCTTTGGACTGGGGGAGGAAACCAGAGCTCCCAGAGGAAATCACACAGGCATTGAGCAAACTCCACCAGGCAGTCACCCAAGGCTGAAACGGAACAGGATCCCAAGTGCTGTGAGGCAGCATTGCTAACCACTGTGCCACCATGCCGCCTTGATGTGCCAATGCATGCTATGAAATATTTTCATCTTAGTACTTCCTGGATAAAAGTTCCTTCCTAAGCATGGAGGATAGTTTCAAGGTAGCTCAGCAGGCGTACTCAGACTGCTGATCTTTCATCTTTGCTTCATGTTCTAATTCTTTAGAAAGACGTATGGAGCCAGAGATTTGTCTGCAGGAGCAGCATGCTTCCTCAAACTGCTTCATGTTTAAAAATAATGAATGTTTTTGCAAGTGGCACTGGGAATAAAATTATTTTTAACAACCCCTATAAATCTAAAAGTGCATTTCCTGGACAGATGTTCTGTATTGTAGTTTTAATTTTAAACAGAATTTGTGCCATGAACCAGATGACTGATATCAGGTTACATTTCCTGGAATCTAACTACATTTGACATGACATGGTACCCAGCAGTGCTCTGAACAGAACATGTTGGCTTCATGACTTTGACACATGCACACCAAATGGTGTACTAATTTATCCTTATTACATCTCCCCATGCCTTACAAATAGAGTATTGGTGGCCCAAATATTGTTAAGTGATGTGCTTGTGCTGCATTTACTTTTGCTGCAACTTAACCCTTTTGCATTTAAGGGGCCTAGAAATTCAGTTGTGCCATTATTAAGGTACAAAATGAGTGCAGGGAAACATCCTGACATCAGGTGAAGGCCCAAGAATAGCAAGAAATTTGCTGCCAGTGGATGCTCTAGGAACCATTTTCTAATGCTCACTGGGTACAGGTGAGATAACCAGAGCATTGGAGGTCTGCGCAACTTGGACCATTACTTAGAAAGAACATGAGGGACAAGCCAGAAAACTATCGGCCAATCACTTTGACCTCATTGATTGGCAGATTGTTAAGAATAGTTCTGAGAGGCAGAAGAAACTGTCACTTAGGCACGGATTGATTAGGGATATTCAGCATGATTTAGTTAGAGGATTGTATCTCAGTTACTGAGTAGAATTTTTTGAAAAACAGAAGGATTGGTGAGTGTAGTACACAGGGATGTTGTCTATATGGATTTCAGTAAGGCATCTGACAAGGTTCCACATGGCAGACTGGTCAAAAAATTGAGATCCCATGAGATACAAGGCAGGTTGGATCCAAAATTGGCTTAGTGACAGCAAACGAAGGTTGATGGATGTTTTTGCGAATGGAAAACAGTTTCCAGTGGTGTACCATGAGACTCAGTATTGGGGCCCATGCTATTTGCTATATGAGTTATACTTAAGTGTGGGTGAAATGAGTGGGAAATTTGCAGATGGTACAAAAATTGGTTGTGAGAAGTGGACATTTCTCAACTCCAGACTCTCACTCAATCAAACTATCAATGGTTTGGTTGAGTAGACAGATAAGTGGCAAATAGTATTAATTGAATCCAAAAACGTGAGAGGTATTAGAGAAGGCAAACATAACAAGGAGATATTCAATAAGTGGGAAGACATTGAGAGAGATTGAGGATGTGAGAGACCTTGGAGTGCATGTCCATGTGTCCTTGAAAGTGGCAGGACAAGATGATAAAGAAAGCATATGGAATGATTTCCTTTATTAGGGGAGGTGTTGATTGGGATGTAATGATGTATAATGCTGGAATCTTGTTCATAGTTCTGGTCACCACATTATAGGAAAGATATAATTGCGCTGGAGAGAGAGCAGAGTATATTTACAGCAATATTCCCAAGCTTGAAATTGCATCTATGAGGAAAAATTAAATAGGCTAGTTTAGGCTCGGCTAGAGAGGGTTGTTTTCCTTAGCACAAAGGTGGCTAAGGGATGACCTGATTGAAGTGAACAAATTTAAGAAGGATCTATTCAGAAAGTCTTGTTTCCCCTACAGAGCTTAATTATTATGGGTATAGATTTAAGATGATTGAAGGATTAGAGAGATCATGAGGGAAAACATTTTTACCCAAAGGGCAGTGAGTATCTGGAATTCATTGCCTAATTTGGTGGTTAATGCTCAATTCAACTCACTTAAAAGTTTATCTGGATCTGCATATAAAGCGCTGTAATCTGCAAGGCTCCAGATCAGGTGTTGAAAAATGGGATTGAAATGGGAGGCTAGATTTGTTTTTGGCCAGTGAAGATGTAATGGGCTGAATGGCCTCTTTGTGCACAAACTTTCCTATGATGAATGTGAATACCAATATGACTGTCCAGTTATATCATGGTCGGAAACAGTGTAGTGTAACTAGCGAAAAAATGCAATTTTGGAGTGAATATTATCTGTAAAGTACCATAGCAACATCTAGTGGTTAAAAAATCAGACATGATGCTATCTGTCCTTTATACATTTACAGTAGCTATTTCAAGAAATGTTCGTAGCTCTAGTAACAGCCAGGAAAAATGTAATAGTAACGTTTCCTTTTTTGATAATGCTCTGGTAAGTGGTTTGAAACTATAATTAATAATAATTGAAATAAATGATTATAAAAACTGTATTACAACACAATAGCCATGCTGCTACCTACCTTACAACAGCAACTGCACTCCAATCGTATTAATTGATGGTGAAATGCTTTTGGATGTCCAGAGCTTCTGAAAGTAGATAAGTACAAGTGTTTTTAATAGAATTTGTTCACAGTTCTGGCACGTATACAACTTCTGATGTGACTATTTATTTTCTACCTCAATAGAAAATATCTGATATTCTTTCTAATATAACATGGATTGTTTAGATGTCTCAGTGATGATATTTTGAGACATCTATGCTTAAGCGTAAACCACTGTTAATTTTCAACTATTTATTTATAATAGGTTAATGCCATGCATGGATATGCTTCTCCATGCAGGTAGGCTTCCAGAATGTTCTAGTTTATTACCATGTGAGTCTACAGGTCATACTGTGGTGTTACTGTCCAGTTCCATGTTGATCCTTATTCCACCAAGCAGCTTTCTATTAGAATGGCATGCACACAAAATCACAACATTCCCCTTTGTTCCCCATAGAAAACTTCACACCTTATCAGAAGGTCAATAGTTCTTCTGTGTCTTGGCTTCTAACATTTGGAGGGATGATAGCAGTATTGTGTTTCTGGTACTTGGTTATCTCCATTTGTGCTCCTTCAAGTTGCATTTCTTTTTATTAACAACTTGTTTGTTTTTCTCAGACCCTGTAAGTTTCTCCAGTGCACATTCCTTTCAGAAGACACTGCTTTCATTCCAAGCGAGGACTCGATTGCTTTTTCCATGTCTGTCGTGTACATGCTGGACGTGTACATTTCGCAAATAGAACCTTCATTTTCACTTGTTTCACAATCTCAGTCAAACATTTGTTTGTTCTTTTATTTTCAAATCATTCTGTAAGCTCATGAATCTTTTCATTCAGCTCAGTGATTCTCAACAAGTCAGAGGTAGTCAGTGCTTTTACTTCTGCTCCTTACGCTTTAGTGTCATATTTACATTTTTCAGTTTTATTCCTGCCATTTCTTTCTCTATCTGCAGTAGATTGTTGTCTTTGCCTTTCACCCTAATTTTACTGTTGGCCATGTTTGCCTCCCAGTGAAGACTGAAATTGTTTCAATTCTGCAATTGTGTCACTCATGGCTTCATTATTCACTTGTACTTGGAAAGTTCTATGGCTTTTCTTTTCCATGCCTCCTTATTTTTATCCAGCTGTTCCTCCAACTCTTCAATCTCTTTCTCGTAGCTTCTGGCTTGCACTTGGAATATAAAGCATTGCTGAATCTTCTCTGCTATTGGTTCCTCAGTTCGTTCAGAGTAAGAATAAATTCATTCTGCTTCTCTTTGCAATATTGCAGTTCAACAAACATTTTCCTGAGGGATTCTTGTCATATGTTGAAGATCTCTCAACAGGTCTTCCTTTTCTTTGTGAAGCTTGCTTGTTTCATCTTGAGTTTGCCTGCAATTCAGCAATGTCTCCTTGACTTCTTGAGCTGTGCTTCCATTCTGCTGTTAAAGACAGTCTTCATTTTGTTGAATGGTTACATATTCTATTTGCAGTTGATCTCAAAGGACAATTAATTGTTCTTTCAGCTGTTTATTTGGTGGTTGACTTCTTGCAACTTAGACTGGGTTTCAGTGCATCATTTCATTGACTCAGCTTCAACTCTTCCATTTCAGCTCTGATGCAAACAATTTTCTGTACAAAAGCTTCATCCACCTACTGAACATATTGCTTCTTTGGAGTTATCTCAGATAACTTTCCTTCATTCACAACCATCTGTGCATTCTGTTGCAGTTTGGATACTATGATAGCATTTTCAATAAATTCTGGGTGGAATATTCCCAGTTCCCCACTGGTGGATCTGATGTCAGGCATGGGGAGAAAATATGGCAGGAGGCCCAGATATCAATTTCACATCAGCATGAATTTACAGCAGAATCTTCCACTGCCAGCTGCCATGGCAGTTCAAGAAACCTACCAGAGTCTGACATGAACCTCATTTTCATCATGTTAATGGGATGCTCGTGAAGACAACCACACCACAGATCAGATGGGCAATAAATGCTGGCCTAGTCAGTGATGGCCACATCCTATATAATGAAGTTTTTAAAAGATTACTTTTCTGAGGTGCTCCGAGTTTTTTTTCTATTTTGGATCTACAATTAAACAGTTAACCAAATGTTAAAAGCTCTGTAGTATTGTGTAGTATTATAAAGTCAATCAACAATTATCAGTAGCCTGCTCTTTGATGCAGAAACCAGGATTGCTAATGTGCCAGCAGTCATGTCAAGTCATAGAGGCTTACAGCATGGAAACAGGCCCTTCAGCCCAACTTGTTGAGAAGTTGAATGTGGACCATCAGTGAACGTACCAAAAATTCAAAGCTTGATGTGTACTTGTATTGGATTCTTTACAATAATGAGACATGGACAAGAAAAGCGGCTGAGCAGCTTCCATCACTGCTGTTTAGATGATTACACTTCAAAGATATGTGAGTTATGTTGATTGGAGATGTTATATTGCCCTTTAATATTACAGGGTTAATATTGTACTATGGGAATAGAGTCTGTGTGGGACTGTGCACACCACATGGGCTGAATGGCCTCCTTCTGCACTGTACTGATTCTATGATTAGAATGCCAAATATGGATGTGCTCCAGCATGCAGGAATCCCCACCATACTTGCCCTTGAGGCAGTGGCCACTCCACTGACTGAAGCATGTGAGCTGAATAGATGATGGCCATGTCTTTAAAGGCATGCTCTATGGCAAGCTTATTGGCACGAGACCAACAGATGACCCATATTTGTGATACGATGATCACAGGCAAGACTTCAAGTGATTGGGATTGAAGTTGATGCATGGGAAGTTCTTGTTGCTGACCAGAGTGCTTGCAGACAAGCAGTCAAGAAGGGCATGGAAAAACCAAAGGACGAAAATTACCAGGTACTGAAAAATGAGTAGGTTGGAAGGAAAAATCATCAGTCGACCTTGAGTTAACATCTGTGCCAGTTGGGGAAAGGACTGTCAGTCACGAGTCAGCCTCTACAGCCACAACAGACACAATTCAGTACAAAAGGGTCATATGCCGTGGGCATAGTCCATTGTTTCTCCAAGATTGATCAATGCCATCATAAAGTCCTTAAATGTGATCAAGTCCTAATCATTAAAATGATCAGTTGTTCTTTTACTGTGGAATGTTTTCTCACAGGAGAAAGGGCAATCCTGAAGGGACAGTTTTTCTGGAATAATCTGAAGGGGACAAGATTATTCCCTCAGTTAAAAAAAAATCTGCTGAGCTCTTTTGATTTTCTTTCTCGCTAGCGAATGATTTTATGATCTTACGACTGCAGGATTGTCGGTTTATTTTTACATCCAGAGGCGCATTGAAGAATCCAGGATTTTTGAGGAATCTTATATAAAAGCTGCATTCTGCTGCAAAACATTACAGGCTTCTGTTTTTTTGTGCTCATTTACTACTGTCGGATACTACCCTGACAAATCAGTAACCAGAATGATAATGTCTAATGAATTTTAAAACATCGTGAGTTCTAAAGAAATATGTTCTTGCCACCAGGTCCATTCACCCCAGTTCAAAACATCCATGTTGGAGTCAGGATATTAGACAGTAAACACTTTGTGAAATCCCATGCACAATATTCAATCTTCCAGACCTGCTGGCCCAAGACAGTCTCCTGTGACATGTCGAAGAATTTAATTCCAATATTAAAATCCCTTCAAATGTATCTAAAGAAGGCACGTCAGCCCTTTGCACTCTTCATTATTCATCTGCTGCTCTCGCTTTGTGCTTACTAACTGTTCTGGGATGTGTGCAGTCATGCTTGCAAATGTGAGAAGAGAGATGCAGTATGGTGTGAGGTGCTGTCTCGATTTGGATCACTGGCACTGTTGACGGGCAGCTCTTCTCAATTTAACAATGACAGAAGAGGAATAAATGATGGGAATCCAGTTTTAAGCTGGAGCTTTGAGCTGGAATTTCAGTACAATGTGGTATGCATAATATTTGGAAAGTAATTGAAAAGACATACAAGAGCAGGATCAGAATAGTATGAGGCATAAATGTAAAGTAGTGTATGAGGGGGTAGTGGCACAGTGATATTGTCACTGGACTAATAATCCAGAAACACAGAATAATGCTCTGGGGACCTGAGTTCAGATCCCACCATGCTAGATGGTGAAATTGAAGTTCAATAAAAAAAAATTGGAATTAAAAATCTAACGTTGATCATGAAGCCATTGTTGCAAAAAGCTCATCTGCTTCACTAATGTTCTTTTAGAGAAAATAATCTTCCATCCTTACCTGGTCTGGCCTACTTGTCACTCCAGACCCACAGCAATGTGGCCGAGCAAGCTACCCAGTTCAAGAGCAATTAGGGATGGGCAATAAATGTTGGTCCAGCTAACGACACTCACAATCATTTTTTTTTGAAAGGAGACTGCAGATTCCATTTCAGATACTCCCTCCATGCCATTATATGAAAATGTATGCTTTTAATAAATAGATTAGAAACTGGAAGCATTCAAGGGCAAGTGGACTGAGGAGAATTCCTTCTATAGGGGTGGTTGAAGTCACGGAGCTTCCTTCCCTGCCTGTGCTCCATGGAGCCTCCAGCAGTGATAGTCCCCCGGTACTGTAGGGAATGGCCTCCATTAAACTGGCAGTTTATCACACTGACAGGAGTATCACAGGGATAAAGGTGGTGATCTTCTGGCTGCTCCATTATGTGGCCTTTAAGAATGCAAATTGACTGCTTGTTTCCTTGTGTCTGGCAGCTGCATTGTATCCAGTCCTGATAGTGGGAAAATGCCCCAGGGCAAGAATGCATCAGGGAGTTGTCCCACTGAACAGCCTCACTATTTCATCACTAGAATATCTCCCCCATACCATCCTCACCATCTACAGAATCACCACTAGTACGTGCCCCTATCCCTATTCCTTTGTCTGTGCTTGTCGACAGGCAGTAATAGAGGTGTCCACTACCAGCCCGTTCTATATATCAGTCAGTGCCTCTGCATGATGTAGGTTGTCTGTGTTACAATGATTTAACATGTGAAGTGGTTTTGAAGATAACTATACCAAGACTTGAAATTGTAATTTTCAGCTTGGCTGTATGTCCTGCTGGAATATTGGTATATCTGGAAATGAATGAATAACACATCTTGTTGTTTGAGGGATTAATAAGAAGCAGCATTAAATGTGAAACAAGTTGCCAGGCAACACTGACAAATAACTTACTTCTGCTGAAAACTCTCACCTTGGAAATTTCTTTAAGGGCATCACCTTTCCGAGACCCATCCAGGGAAATACGCTGCATTGGCCTTGGCTGTTGCTTTCTCCCAAGCATGGCATATTTCTGAAAAGCTGCCTTCATTATCATAAAAAACAGGCTTATTGCTAACCATCTTGTGTAGTAGCACCTTTACGTTGCCAGCTGTTTAACTGGGGTGCTACATTAGTTGCCTACCAACTGCACTGAATTCCCTCTGTTCCGCTAGACTTTACCTCCAGCCGGACATTGGTGAAACAGATTGGAAAAAAAGGCTGAAACCTGGACATGCAGGAATCCGGACCTGTTTGGAAATTCCTGCATGAATGTGTAAGCAGCAGAGTTTGCATCTTCCCCTTTACCAGAAGATTATTGCAAGAAAACATAGAAGTAAAAGCAGGAGGAGGCCATTCAACTTTTTCAGCCTTCATTATGAACATGGCTGATCATCCAACTCAATACCTAATCCCGCCTTCCTCCCATATCTTTTGATCCTCTTTGCCTCAAGTGCTATATCTAACTGCTTCCTAAAAACATATAAGCTGAATTTTTTGTCTGTTCACGTGTGCCGGATTTTTCCATCCTGCTGCAAGTGAATGGAGATTTGACTTGGTGCCGAAACCTCTGACTTTGTTGCAGCAGGAACGAGGTGTGAACAGCCGGTAAGATCACACTCGGAGAGTTTTGGCCTCAACTACTTCCTGTGTCAGCGAATTCTACAGACTGACTGACTATTCTGTGGGTGAAGAAATTTCTCCTAAGTGGTCTGCACTGCATCTTCAGACTGTGACCACTCATTCTAGACTCCCTCACTATCAGGAACATTCTTCTTGCATCTGTAACTTAAGTATACCAGACTCCAAATAAACAGAAGTAGGTTTACTGGGGTTAGGTGAGGCTGCAGTTGGAGTACTGTGTGCAGTTTTGGTCGTCACATTCGAAGAAGGATATAATATCCTATGTGAGGGGACACAGCTTTAAATTAAGGGGTATGAGTTATAGGACGGATATCAGAGGTAGGTTCTTTGCTCAAAGAGTGATTAGGGAGTGGAATGCCCTGCCTGCAGCTGTTGTAGATGCGCCAAGTTTGGTGGCGTTTAAGAGGTTAATTGATAAGTATATGGAAGAGAAGGGAATGGTTTAGTTTGGAGGGGCATTGCTTTTTATTTTGGTCGGCACAACATCGAAGGCCGAAGGGCCTGTTCTGTGCTGTATTGTTCTATAATAGCTTTGGAGAGGGTGCAGAGAAGGTTCACTACGCTGATACTGGAGATGAGGGCGTTGGATTGTGAGGAGAGACTAAATAGGCTAGGTTTGTACTCATTGGAGTTTAGAAGGCTGAGAGGGGATCTTATAGAGACGTATAAGATAAGGGGATGGATAGGACAGAGGTTGAGAGACTCTTCCCGCTTAACAAAGATAGCAGAACTAGAGGGTATAGCCTCAAGATTGGGGGGGGGGGCAGTTTGGATCAGAGTTGAGGAGGAATTTCTTCACGCAAGGGGTAGTGAATCTTTGGAATTCTCTGCCTATTGAAGTGGTGGAGGCTTCCTCGCTGAATATATTTAAGTCAAGAGTGGGTAGGTTTTTGATTGACAAGAGAATTAAGGGTTACAGGGAGAAAGCGGGAAAGTGGTATTGAACCACTGCAGATCAGCCATGATCTTATTGAATAGCAGGGCAGGCTCGATGGGCTGGATGGCTTACTCCTGCTCCTATTTCTTATGTTATAACAAGATTGTAGTTTCTGTTGAATGAAGTAGTATAATGATAAATTTTAAAATCAGCAGATGTGTTCTAGGGCATTACAGCTTTAACTGCATTCAGTCATAGTAAAAATCAATCCCATTTTGGCTAACAATAAACTGCTAGCTGACTGAGTACATTGCACCAGAGTTTTTTGTTTACTTGTCAGTCAGCCATCTTTCCTCAAACTATTCTATTCAGTGGCACTGTAGCTAGTGGCTTCAGTTTCAAGCTATCAGGAGGAACACATCTGACTGAAGTCCATAAATAAATCTCAAATCCCAGGCCAAAAAAAAGTTATCATTATGATTAATCTCTGATGGCTTATTTGGTCAGGTTTAATTTTATTTCAATTTTTTATCAATGTTGTCTGTTCACTCTATCTGCTACATTGAAATGTGATTGTAATTAAGTGTAGTTATCACTATTTCATTTTATTCCCCTGCTTATATATCTGCTGTTCTTGCCTGGTGTATATTTAGAGAGGGTGTAACTATTCTGCAGTCCTCTCTTTAGTTCTGTCACACATGTTGTGTCATTAACTGATTCTTCCTCCTAGCTGGACACATTATTGATGGCTCCATCATACTATATGGGGTGTGCCAGGATTGTTGGTCTTTACCTGTCCATCAATTTTGTATCTTTTAAAATGTTGGAACTCTTCTTCTGCATTGACAACTGATTTGAGTTACAGTCTCAGGATGTATGCTTTTGAACAGAACCGAATATTGTATGTAATGACTAAATATATTTGTAATATGTTATTCAGTTGAATTCTTGTCACACTTTATTGTCACAGTTAAGAGTTTCCATTCTATGTCAGCACCAGGTTATTTCAGCAGAGATGTATTTGCATTGTGGAGAAATGGTGGTGTCCTGATAATGCTAGACTAGTAATCCAGACGCCCAAGTTGATCTCTGGGTACACAGGTTCAAATCCCACAACGGCAGCTGGTAGAATTTCAATTCAGTTAATAAATTTGGAATATAAAACTAGTAATGCTAACCATGTCAATTATCATAAAGTGTCGTGAAAATCCATCTGGCTCACTGATGCAGGGAAGGAAATCTGCTGTCCTTATCTGGCCTGACCTACATGTGACTCCAGACCCACAAAAATAACGTTTACTCTTAGCTGCATGGTGGCCTAATCAGCTACTTAATTCAAAGGCAATTGTAAGAGAATAGACAACAAATGCTGGCCTTGCTAGTGAAGCTCACATTGTGTAAAAGCATAAAAGATTGAAAAAGCTCCAAAATTTCATGTGATAGTTCATCTAGAAGTAAGTGTCCCATTTGCTTCACTTATCATGCTCATAGAAAATGCATCTGTTTGAGGACTTCTGAGTTGGTCACCATTTGACATCATGAGAACCCAGACATCCAGCAATCTGTTGAAACAGTTGTTCCTCCCCCCACCCCAGGATAAACATTACTTGATTGACAGATCTTGCTCTATGATTCTTAATTGTGGAATGTTTATACACACAGATAAAGAAGTGTCAAATGCTTGTTGTTTCTGTTGTCAGTGCTTCAAAGGTTTGGATGATCAACACTTTTATAAGCTCCAACAAAAGCAATTTTTAAAGTAGAAAGTAATGAATGCATTAATGTTTTCTTAAGTTTTTCCGCACGTGCTGTTTTCGACACAAGTTGGGTGGAGGGGTCTTGTTTAGTTTGGTGGATGTGAGGAATTGTGGGAGGGATGTGGAGTGTGAAGTGGCTTAGCTTGGCATTGGGGGTATTAAGGGCAATGGGTTGGGTGAAGGGGCATTGATTAGCTTGGTAGAAAAGGTAAGAACTTTTGAATTTGCCTTTCATAAGTTTTGTTCATCTAGAATATGGTTCATGGCACCTCTGAAGGGCTCTGAACCATGGATGCTTGAGAAGTTTGCCTGACTATATGAAAATTGCAAAGGGCTAAGAGATGTCTATTCCAGTAGTGGTGAAGTGCAAGTCAGGAGGGCAAGGTGTAGGCTCACAACCTGCACCAGTCCATATTCTCTTATCAGGTGCAGATGAAAATTAGGGGCGTAGGAAATCCTGGAATTTGATCTGCTGAGTTTTCCTGAGTTTGCAAAGGTCAGCTCAAACTATTCAAATTCTGGCCCACTTACAGGAAATTCTGGGATATTGCCACCTATGTTACAGAGGAAGTAAACCATAATGGTGCTTTTGGGAACCAAGCCATTTCCAGGTCAAATCAACATTCATTATCAAAGTTGCCTTGTTTTGTTCCACACTTGCACCTTCACTGCTGCGCCAAATAAACAAAAAAACAAATTGAATATAGATTAGATAAGAGATAGAAAGGCCTTTTAAAGATGTTAGAGTTTGACTTCATAAGTAGTTCAATTATATGGCAGATTATCAAACTGATACTGTAGCAGGTGTGAAAACGTTTGAGAGGAATTTGTTTGATTTGCACAGATGGTAGAATATAGATTGCTCTAAGCATGATCGAATTGGAAACCCAGTTAATTGAACTAATAAAACTTCACTGCTGATGTGAACTGGCTGCTGCTACTATAGTGTTGATTGTTCTGCAGTTCAGCAGTCCACATGTTTAAAGCAGGGAGAAAATTGACCATTTGTTCCAAAACTTTACTATTGTTATACTTGATCCCATTCCCCAGTGTTCCTTGAATGCACACTTTTTCTTTAAACTTTTAGGAGTTGTTGGCTGGTTAACGTGTAGTGCTGATTACATCAATGTGGTGGATTTGGTCCCCATTCTACCCTTTAGGCGTATGCTTATCACTTGAGTACAGATGTGAAAGGTCAGATGGCCTCCTCTGTGAGGTGACCATGACCATCCCATAATTATATGCTGTGTTCAACATGAGATTTTGCATATCTAATGGAAATTCAGTCATAACGCACTCAACGTTTTCTAAGGAAATATTGGAAGGCCGTATCTAATTCTGCACAGCAAGCTAAAACAAAAATGACCTGTTGTTTTTAAGAAATGAACCATAGAAATTGTGAATAATTACATGGAGAAATTGAATATTATGGATGCATCATGAAGCACACAATGAAACAATAATTTCTATGCGACAAAGACTATTCTAATAATTGAGCTTGATGGAGTAAAATAATAAATTCTTAAAGGCATAGAAATATTTTCCTTTTTTTTGTCAGGGGTTAATAACCAAAACCATGAACAGCTCGATTCTGAAAACTTCCAGTGAAAGACTTAATTCATGTGTGAAAATCTGATTGATTCCTCGTCTCCCAGCAGCAATGAGGGTTTGAGGAAAGTATTTCACAATGACATTACCTTCCACATTGAAGTCCTCATTTAATAGCATGTCCATGGGTTCTATAAATAGACGATTGTGTTCTTGCCCTTTAACTGTGATTTATGAAAACACATTTTTTCAATGGCACTGAATAATTTTGCAAAAAGTTACATTTAAAAAAATCTTCTGAAGGGCAGGTTTGGTTTAAGCTATGTTCAGCGTGTTTTCCTGATTGAAGTATAAGCACTCCCATAGATGCTTAAATAAACTTTATCCAGTACTGCTTTGTATTGAGAACGATTACAATAGTCTACAAGTAGCACTTCACTATTGTTTCGACACAAACTGCCAATGCAGGAGCTTTATTATGCATAACAAAGTACTTGTTGGATCTTTTGTGTAGAACACAATCGTTAAAAGATCAGCTATTCTCACAATGGGACAATGGAAGGCAATTTCAAAAGCATTCATAATATACAGAAAAATAGTCCTTGGATGTACTGCAAAGGGAAAACTGCACCCTGAAATCTGTGTTCATGGTAATTTATGCAGTTAGATATGATCTCGACGGAGACCAGTAATAGTTGCATTTTTTTAAAATTTGAAACCTCAGCTATTTAATAAAAGAACAAAGTTACAAGGTTAATGGTATAAAACAATAGTATTACCTAAAATCAAAGAAGATGAATCCTAATTCCTGCATTTAGTTTAAATAATCAAGTTGCATTAAAGATTTTAAAAGTACATGAGCTCAGTTAATTATAATCTAAACCAAACTCATTCAGTTCACTTTCCTTCAATACCCATTAGAGTTAAATCCACAATGAACTCAAGCCTGATATTTTCCAGAAATTGTAAGATTTGCTGTTTGGTCTGCATACTCCTTTGACGATCTGTACAAAGATTGAGGGTGGAATTCTCCCCAAAAAAGTCAAATTCGCGTAAAAACTGGAATAAATCCCATGGTTTTCTCAATGGGATTTTCAAAATAAACCTCACACACTGTATGCATCACAGAAAGACCATAGCATGAATCCTGTTAAAAATCAGTGGTTTTTAAAGTTTATTTATCTATTAGTGTCACTAGGCTTACATTAACACTGCAATAAAGTTGCTGTGAAAATCCCCTAATTGCCACACTCTGGTCCTGTTCGGGTACACAAAAGATGATTTCAGCATGGTCAATGCATCTAACCAGCGTGTCTTTCAGACTGTAGAAGGAAACCAGAGCACTCAGAGGAAACCCATGCAGTGACCCAAATTAGGAATCAAACCTGAGTCTCTAGCATTGAGGAAGCAGTGGTAACCATGGTGCCACTGTGGGCAGGGCCTATTCTCGCTTCAGAGACCAGTAGCATAATGCTGAACAGGTCACAGCACATGCACCAATCTATCATGGTGGAGATCAGTCCTTGCACAGTATCCTGCACTGCCAGCCTTCCAATCTGGGCAGCACAACAACCCCCCATTGCTGCCCACTGATCCCAGCCCGATTGCTGCCTCCTGGATGTATCGGGCCCAGCCTCCCACCCCCCCACCCCTCACACCTCCCAGCCGACCTCAATTCCCCTTGCCCCCGCCCCCAGCCCCTCCTCTGGGACTGTCCTGATCTGCCCAAAACCCCTGTCCCCCACAACAGACTGATTTCTCCTGCACTCTGATGGCTACGTCCCTCCACCCCCCTCCACTCTAATCAATTTCCCACCCCACAGGCTCCTAAGTTATAGTGGAAGTATACAGAATGGCCCTTTTGGGAACCAACCGATTTCCAGATCAAATCAACATTCATTATCAAAGTCACCTTGCCTAATGGAAAATGCCAAGGTGCCCCTTAGGCAATGCCATTGGGTCAGGCTGGCACTGGAGAATCACTCCCTGAGACTGTACAAGCCTTCTACTTGCGTCTGCCAAGATTATCCCTTTAAATCTCATCCAGTTTTCCTATGGTTGCAGACTTCCCATTGACCCTAGTATCTTAAGATAGGGTACAAAAGCAAAGATAAGTTATGCTGAACTTATACAAGACACTAGCTGGAATATTGTGTACAGTTCTGAGTTAAACACTTTCGAAACAATGTGAGCACATTGGAGAGGGTGCAGAAGAGCTTTACAAGAATGGTTCCAGGGATGAGAAACTTGAGTTCTGAGGTTGGATTGGAGAAGTTGGGACTGTTCGCCTTGGAGAGAAGATGACTGAGAGGAAATCTGATAGAGATACTCAAAATCATGAGGAGGATGGACAGAGTGTTATCCCTCGTAAAAGGATCAAGGATGAGAGAGCAGAAATTTAAGATGATTTGTAAAAGAAGCAAATGTGATGTGAGACATACAAACCTTCTTCAGTGCTATATCCATTCTGTGATTCAATGTGCCACATAGCAATCAGATCAGTTCCTCATGCTGATTCCTGGAATATGCGATCAGATAAAGCCTGTATTTCTTAGAATGAAGTCTTTAGTAGAATGAAGTGTAATTACATTGAAATGTAGAATATACTTCAGGCGCTTGACAGAGTTGATGCTGAGAAAAGATTTCCCTTGGCTGGAGAATTTAGAACACAAATTTGCAATCTCAGAATATAAGTGTTGTTGATTTAAAACTGAGATTCGAGGAAATTTCTTTAGTCAATGAATTGTGAATCTTCGGAATTCTCTTCTGCAGAGAACTGTGGATGCTCAGCCACTGAACATCTTCCAGTCAGAAGTCAAAAGATTTATGGATACTAAAGGAATAATGCTAGACTTTAGGAAGGATGCAGAGGATATTTATGCGTAATGAAAGAATTTAACTATGAGGTTAAACTGGAGAATCTGAGATTGTTCTCTGTGGAGGAAAGGAGGTTGAGGGTAAATTCGATCGAGGTGCAAAAGATCATGTCCGGTTCAGATAATGTAGTCAAGGAAATGATCTTCACATTAACTGGTAATGATAAAAACCCAACTGGTTCACTAATGACTTTTAGGGAAAAAATTTGTGGTCCTTTCCTGGCCTACATGTGACTCCAGATCTACAGCAATGTGTTTGACTCTTAAATGCCTCAGGGATGGTCAATAAATGCTAGTCCAGTCAGAAGTGTCTACATCCGATGAACAAATTTGAAAAAAAGGATGGGACGTACCAACTTAATGTGTTGACAAGAGAATTAATGTTATTGTGAGAGAGAATGGACAGGATTTTATGGCCTTGCTCAAGCGAGTTCGGAAATTCCTACCCGAGATCAACAGACATTTCTGTTGTCCGACCCTCACGCTCTCCGATTCCATGATAGGTGGAGCAATAGAATTCTAGTGAATATTTAAATGCAGCAAGTGGTGAAGACCTGGAACTTGTTCTGTGTGAGATGGTGGAAGCAGAGATGACAAATGTTTGAAAAAGGAAATTGATAAAACACTTGAGGGAAGTAAACTAGCTGAATTATGGGAATAGAGTAGGCAAATGGGACTGAATAGTTTGTATGATAGAGAACTGGCCTGGAATTGATGGGCCAAATGACCTCTGTCTGTGCAATTCACTCTATGAATCTAATTAAATGGAGAAATGCTGTTTTGTGAAGGAAAACAAGATCGATATAGTTCTTGTTAGGGAGTCTAATTTATCCTCACTCTGAAAATTTTAATTATTGTGTTATGTGTATGAAACAATCCAAAACATACTTGAAGTAGTATGGTTGAGTGGGTAACAGCAAACAAAAACCAATAAACCAGTGATTTTTTTTTAATAAAGCACAGGCCTGTTAGTAATCCATTGTTACAATTGAACCTACCCTTTGATGTACCATTTTCTAATCATTTGAATTGCAGCTTTTGCATCTCCTGAAATTGCGTGCAAGGTGCAAGATGTAACTGAGAAGTGGATCGGGGTGGAATGTTCTCCTCAAAAGTCTAAAAAGGACAGAGGAGAGAGGATGTGATGGCATCATGTTGGAAGTGTTGGGAAAGACACAAGATGGTCTTTGAATGGAGAGGCTGGTGAAGACGAGGGAAATTCAGCCATGGTCCCAGGAGGAAGGAGAGAAGGTAGTGGTAGAAATATAGGAAGTGGGATGATCACGGTTGAACATCCTATCCACTACAGTGAGGTTAATATTGAGTACTGTGGAACATTCCTTGTTTCAGTTCTACTCGGGCTCCCTTCCCCAACAGCTGCCCTTTTATCTCCCTAGCCGTCACCAGGGACATACTCCTTCCAGGTGAAACTGCAGATAACGTGCCCTTCTTTCAATTTGGTATACTCTTATTTGCTGCTTCTAGTACACCCTGCTCTATGTTGGTACATCAGGAAACACAGATAGTGTGACTACTTGAAAACACCTCAGTTTACTTAGAACATGCCCCTAAGCTTCTGGTCATTTGTCATTTTAATTCTGACCTCTCTATCTTTGGCTTTCTGCAGTATTCCAATGAAACTCAAAGCACGCTCAAACAACAGTTAGGTAGTAACAGGTTTACTGCACTTATTTCCTCTTATTGCCTATCCCTAAACAGAAGATGTTTTGATTTTTTTTAAATATGCAGTGGCATGTTTTTGCAATCCCTTAGTTTTCATGCTCTAATATATCAGTGATCCTCTAACTCAGAAGCTTACATGTATTTCAAATTCAAAAAATGAGACCAGGTTTATCCACAGTGTTGCATTTCAAATGCACATACTTGCACAGCATAAAGTGGGGGAGGTGTAGAAGAAAGGAATTTTACTCTACAAGAACCACTCAAATGAATGTTAGTTCACATGAGTTCAATGTTATTTCTCAATTCTCAAAAGCTATCGGAAATTCAAAATGGTCGCTTGAGCCACATGACATTCCTTTTCCACTACGACTTCAAGAAGGCCTTTATAGGAAGGGGTATAGGGTACAAAAGCTGGCCTTTAGTGTTGCAGTTGTATAAAACGTTGGTTAGACCTCATTTGGAATACTGCATCTAGTTCTGGTCGCCTTACTACCGGAAGGACGTGGAGACTCTGGAGAGAGTGCAGAAAAGGTTTACCAGGATGCTGTCTGGTATGGAAGGTCTGAGTTACGAGGAGAGATTAGGCAAATTGGGGCTGTTTTCCTTAGAAAGACGTAGACTTAGAGGAGATCTAATAGAGGTGTACAAGATTATGAGGGGTATAGATAGAGTAAACAGGGTTAATCTTTTTTCTAGAATGGGCTCAAATAACACGAAAGGTCACAGTCTTAGGGTGAGGGGGTAAGGTATAATTTGAATGCTAGAGGGAGTTTTTTCACATAGAGGGTGGTGGGAGTATGGAACGCGCTGCCAAATGGTGAAGGCCGACACTCTGGAGTTATTTAAGAGATACTTAGATGGGCACATGAACAGAATGGGAATGAAGGGATATAGAAAACTGATTTAAAATAGGGATCATGAGCCTTGGGAGTTCCCTGGGAAGTGTGTAAATTGTCAATGATATGGTGTATTTATTTCATCCTCCAGGTACTTTCGTCCGCCTTGTGGTCTAACAAGAGGCATACATGCAATGGGTTGTGAGAGGACAACTCTTGGATTTTTGAGAGTGTCCTAGTGCTTCACATTGTTAGTGTATGCTTGACCTGGACCATCTGATGGGCAATACGACAGCTCAGTGACTATCTCTGTGCTGTGCAGATACACGGATTTGGGCCTGTGTCTGTGGGAGTTTGCACATTCTCCCTGTGCTTGCGTGGGTTTTCTCCGGGTGCTCCGGTTTCCTCCCAGTCCCAAAGATGTGCTCTTAGGCTGATTGGCAGAACAAATTCTCCCTAAATTGTCTCAAATTTGATTTCAATGCGTAGATCGATAAAAGTGATGTAGAGATGCCAACGTTGGACTGGGGTAAACTCAGTAACAGTCTGGCAACATCAATTTTAATTTTACTATCAAATAAATCGGTTGGATTTAAAATTGGTGTTGCCAGACTGTTACTAGATCTATAAACACAGACAGGGATCATGGGTAGAAGTGGGAACATCGAGGTGGCGGCGAGGGCTCATTGGGCCGAAGGGCCTGTTTCCCATGCTGTTTTGTTCTTTGTTGATGTCCAGTGTCTGGAATTGGCTTTCATTTCAGGACTGATGATGTTGGATTTAATAGTGGTTGAAAGATCTATGATCTATGTTGAGGATCTGCTATTTGAGAAACCATTGTATAGGCAGACCCACTAACTCTACTAGCAACAAGAGCTTATCAGATGCAAATGACACCCTCTTTGATAAGGGCCAGATCAGTGCCATATCATCTGTTAGCAGTTCAATAAGCATAATAGGTTCTGATGCATTGGTCTCTTGTCCTTTTGTGATTACAAGTAGTCAATACAATAGATTCTAGAAGCTGAGCAAAGACTTATTTTGTTCTTGTAACTTAAGGGAATCGACAAAGAACGAATTGTGTGATTGTGTGATTTGTAGCAGCCACCTTTTAGGTTCAGCACAAAGTCCATTTAAGAATAAAAGCATTAAGGATAAAGTTTTTTCTAAACACATATTTTGTTTATTTAATTGTCCATATACCAGTCCTTTTGACCTTACAATGCTAATTATTTAGTAATTTAATCATCTTATTGCACAACTTTTTTGTTCTCATTATACATCTTCTTTTGTTCTTTTTTTTGTTCTTTCCTTCTACCTTTCCCCCACACCTCCCTTTCACTAGCTTAAGACATTTCTAACTTTTCCTGTTTTGGATGAAAAGTCATCAACACGGAACTTTAACACTCCAGATTTGCTGTCTGACCTCCTGAATATTTCCAGAATTTTTTGCTTTTATTAAAGATTTACAGCACTTGTAATATTTTGCTTTTGACAGTCATAGCCTTATTGAAATATTTTCTCAGATGATGCCTTAATTTATAACCCTTCAAGCACAGACCATGAGATGTGTTCCGATTTTTTCTGACAAGGTGAAATATTTGTCATGGTCTGCTTTATCTAGTCCCCTTTGAAGCGTAAAAACTGCAATCGTGTCACACCTCAATCTGCTGTCTGTCACAATATCATGATCCCATTTGATGTTATAACTGAATGGGAAGATTCCAGAATGAAACTCTGGCTCAAATGACTGTAGTTTTAACACCAAGAGAAAACCATTTATTAAACATGAATCATTGGATTATTAAGCAGTATTCTTTTTGTCCGTTGTTGGTTTAAAGATTATACACAGACTATAAGATTAACACAGATTACAAAATACATTTTAAACTATAATGGTCTCATTAACACACAGAGTCCCTTTTAAACGCACAGAATGATTGTAGTAAGATGTACTTCTCTCTGAACTCAAATGAATATCTATGGTTTTCTACTCAAAATCCCCCAGATGTTTCTTATGTGTGAGTCACCTTGTTTCACTGAACTTCAGCTTCCACACAAGTGATTTCAAATTCCACTTTCAAAAGTCACACTTTCAAAACCTCGTCTAAACTATGCTTTAAAATCATAGAATCCCTACAGTGTAGAAGGAGGCCAGTCAGCCTTTCAAGTCTGCACCAACCACAATCCCACCCAGGCCCTATTCCTGTAACACTGCATATTTACGCTGCTAGTCCCCTTGACATTAAGGGGCAATTTAGCACAGCCAATCAACATAACCCGCACGTCTTTGGATCTGGAGGAAATCCATGCAGATATGGGGAGAATATGCAGACTCCACACAGATAGTGACCCGAGTCTGGAATTGAACCTGGACCATTGGCGTAGTGCTAACCATTGTGCCGCCATTGCTTTCATCAAGATTTTGCTTTCAGGTTTGACACCTCTCCCTTCAGGTTTCCTTTGTCTAATAAGACTTTTAAAATGCCTACAGTGCAGAAGGAGGCCATTTTGCCCATCAAGCCTGCACTGATAACATGCCACCCAGGTTGTATCCCGTAATCTCATCTATTTATCCTACTAATCCCACTGACACAAAAGGCCAATTTAGCATTTCCAATCAACCTAACCTGCACATTTTTGGACTGTGGAAGTAAATCAGAGCACCCGGAAGAAACCCACGCAGGCAGAGGGAGAATATATAAACTCCACACCAACAGTGATCTGAGGCTGGAATTGAACTTGGATCCCTGGTGCTGTGAGGCAGCAGTGCTAAACCACTGTGCCACTGTACAACCACCAACTGTGCTATCATGCCATCCATACACGAATTCTGAGGTCCAGCCACAGATTTATGTAATTATTTCAAATAATGCTCACAAATCTTAGCACTAATGCAAATATCCTTCTTACTTCTAATGATTCACTGCCTTTCCAACTCTGTGATTTTTTTTGAACAGTAATCGGTTCTGCTTCCCAGTTTTCTATGTTCCTCTAATTCCAGACTTTTTGGAAACTTTTACTTTTTCTAGTTTCCTTTAACTAACTGGAATTTAGGTTTTCAGCATCTATTTTCTTAATCGCTACTCCATGGTATGGCTTTTCTGCTAGCAAGGTTGCGAGAAATGTTCCCTCTTTAGCCTTCAAAAACCAACTACTTCTAGCAAAGCTGTGGGAGCTATCATCTCTCTCACTACCTATTACCTACTGCAATCAAATTAATTAAACTAAAACTTAAAAGTTCTCTACCTTACAAGGGCAAAGTTGCTAACTGGTTTATTTACTCTATGTGCTATGACCCTCTCTAAGCACAATAAAATCACACCTAAATTGAAACCAATCCCATACATGCAGACACTTTAGTGCAGCATGAATCTAGCTATAGTTTTTCCATCCAGGCTCAGAAGCATTAAATTATACCCATATAGAACTATATCTTATTTCCAATGTTTACCGATGCAAGTATAAATCCCTTAAAACTACTGTTGCCTGCCAACTTAGGTCAACTGATGCTGAGGACAAAGACATCAAACTCTTGAATTCTTGTTCAACAAATCTCCTTTATTGTACTTTCCCAATTAGCATAAAAGTATGAAACTCTACTGCAAAACATTAACAAAATTTCAAATACACAAAATATTTAACTCCTGTCATTACTTCATAATGCACAAATAAACTAATCTTTGACTTACCTTTTGAATAGTTTGTGTGTAGCAATGTACGAAAACTTCACAAAGTATTCTAATTTATTACTTGGACGTAGAGATACTACCCATGATGAAGTGAACTAATAAGATTCCCACCTGATTGGTTTTATTCTGATGTCTTTGAGTCCCAGGCTCTGGATCTTGCTGCTGCTGCTTCTGAAGTTGTTGATCCTGAGTTACTGCTGCTGATGTCTCCAAATCTCTCCTACTGATAAAACTGGCACTGATCAATTAGTGTGCTTTTGGCTTCAAATACTAAAGAGTCATGCCTCTGTCAGAAATCGTAATTCTCTCAGGAACATGATACACAGTCTGCAGTCACTGTTCAAGGCATAGCAACAGCCAATGTCCAATCAACTCCCATGCTTGCTCCATGGTTATTCATCTTATTCTTTGATGCTTCCCCAGTCACTAGCTAGATATAGAGTTAACACTGTTAACCATCAGGCTTTGCTGATGTCTTCACTTATGGGTGTCTTTATGAATACTCATTAGGCTACACCATCTTTGCTTTCATAACAAGAAACGTGCCCAATTCACTTAACCTCTTGTCATTGTCATTGTTCCAGTTATTTTTTTCAGCAACCTTCCAGTAGCTCCAATATCCATCTGTGTAGCAAACAGAACTATGTGCAGTGACCCAAGTGTGGGCCTGCCAGTGACTTAAAAAGGGTTACCCAGTCAGGTTACCTCCAATATTTTAGTTCAATATTGGTCTCTTAATACTTCCTCAAATCTGATTTGCATTGCCTGCTGCCTCCGAGCATTGTTGTAATATCTTCAATTTATTGTCAAACAGGACTCCCCAGTCTCTTCTATTTGGCATATGCATTATTGTCTTTACGTTAACACAATCAAATTTTTGTCTCATGTGAAATGGTTTGCATTTCTTTATATTGAATTTCTTCTGCTTCCTGCCTGCCAGTTGCCAAGTATATTCCAATCTTCTTGTAACTTGTCATGTTCAGTCTCAGAGTCTATCACCATCATTAGCTCTGTCTCATCTGAAAATTTAGCCATAATGCTTCAGATGCTTGTTTCTTATCTAAGGAAAATACTTCACTTTTCTTGTCATATTCAGCTCATTTTCTCAGCCATTCTGATGTCTTTTTAACCTCTTCTTTTTGTGTTGAATTTTTCTTGATTCCCTACCATTTTTTTTAATATGCTGTTGGCTCCCCCTCCTTTGGGAACTGCTTGTAATCCTGTACAACCAGACAAAAGTGCCTTTGAGCCAAATACCAAGCTGTATGGCTATACACAGATCCATTGCATTGAGATTCATTTGCTGGAGGGAACTCTGTATTCCTTTGCTCTCCTAGTCACATACAAATCTGCCAGATTCAGTTTCACAAGACTTTTCAAGTGGATGAAGTGGGCATTCTTTAAAATTTGCCTATTTTGTTTGTGTTTTTAATACCTATCAAATCCTTTTAATGTCAAATGTGACTACGTTATGATCTCTTGTACTTAAAGCCAATTTTGTTTTGGAGATTCTTATTACTCTTACTCCAATTCCAGACTTGAGCACCAAAAATCAAGGTTAACATTCCATAGTGATACTGATAGAGTGCTGCATTGTCAGAGGTGTCATCTTTTAGATAAGTCATTAGACCAAGCCCAGCCTACGTGGGTGAATGTGAAAGATTCCCATGGCACAATTCAATGAAGAATCAAGGGAAATTCCTGTCTGTCTTAACTAATATTTATCTCTCAGTCAGCATCATTAAAACAAATTATCTAGTCTCAATGCTGCTTGCTAGATGTAATTTACCTGCTGAGTTTTCTGTATTATAGAAGTAACTACTCTTCAAAAATGCTTAATTGGCTGCAAATTACTTTGAAATGTCTGGTTATCATAACCCTTGTATAAATGCACTTCTTTGATTATAATCAAATCCAAAATCTTTACTCCTCTAGTTGGCTGTTTTACAAAATAATTTTTCATTAACTCAAAAAACCCCTTGCCTCTTTTACAAGTGTAGATATTAATGTCTCAATGAACTTATTCTAAGTTGAAATTCATGATTAGCTGCTTTCTAATTGTCGCTTTTTCTCAATCCACAGTACAAATCAAAACTTTTATTGAGATCAGACCAAAGCCAAAAGATTTACCTCTTCCTATCATAATACTCACTAGTCTCTCTTCCAAACCCTTTTCCTTCACACTCACACTTTTGCTTTCTCTTTTCTCTCTCCCCCTGTTATTTTGACTGGAATACTTCTACGATCTATCATTGTCCATAATTGTGATACTTCAATCACGCTTTAGCATTGAGATGTCTATTGGTGGCATGGTAGCACAGCAGTTAGCACTATTGCCTCACAAAGCCAGGGACCCAGGTTTGATTCCTGACTTGGGTCACTGTCAGTGTGAAGTTTGCATGCTGTCCCCATGTTTGCTTGGGTTTTCTCCGGGTGCTCTGATTTCTTCCCACATTCCGAAGGACATGCTAGTTAGGTGCATTGACCTGAACAGGCGCCAGATTGTGGCGACTAGGGGAATTTCACAGTAACTTCATTGCAGTATTAATGTAAGCCTTACTTGTAATAATAAACTTGACTTTACTTTATAGCATAGAAACTGGCCATTTAGCTTAACTTCCAGGTTGGCGTTTGCTTTTGGTTTGAAAATTGATCTGATGACATTTATCAAAGTCATTCCCATGTATCTTCAACCCTTTGATCATTACTCTAGGGCCATAAAGAAAACTTTGTAAGAGGAAGTCATATATATGTAGTTAACTATCATTAACAGTTGAAGGAGAGATAATGGCTTGGTGGTATTTTTGCTAGACTATCAATCCAGAAAGTCAGCTAATGTTCTGGGAACATAGGTTGAAACTTACTCTTGCAGATGGTGGAATTTGAAATCTGGAAATAAAAATCTTCTGATGAACATGACACTATTATTGCTGGAAAAACCCATCAAGTTCACTAATATCCTTTAGGATAGGAAATCCTTCATCCTTACCTGGTCTGGCCTATGTGGGTAGTGCAGTGACACTGCTGCCACACAATGACAAGGGCCCAGGTTTGATTCCCATGTGGAGTTTGCATGTTCTCCCCACGTCTGTGTGGGTTTCTCCGAGTGCTCCGGTTACCTCCCATAATCCAAAAGATGCATTGATGCGGTGCATTGGCCATGCCAAATTCTCCCTTAACATACCCGAACAGGCACCGGAGTGTGGCAACTAAGGGATTTTCACATTAACTTTTTTTTAATTCATTCGTGGGACATGAGAGTTGCTGGCTGGCCAGCATTTATTGCCCATCCTAATTGTCCTTGAAAATGTGCTGGTGAGCTGCCTTCTTGAATCACTGCAGTCCATGTTCAGTGGGTTGACCCATAATGCAGTAGAGAGGGAGTTCCAGGAATTTGATCCAGCGACTGTGAAGGAACGGGATATATTTCCATGATAGATGGTAAGTGACTTGGAGGGGAACTTGCAGGTGGTGGTGTTACCATGTGTCTGCTGTCTTTGTCCTTCTAGATGGAAGTGGTTGTGGGTTTGTAAAGTACTGTCTAAAGGTCTTTGGTGAATTACTGCAACTTGTAAATAGTACACATGGCTGCTACTGAGCATCAGTGGTGGAGGAATTGAATGTTTGTAGATGTGGTACCAATCAAGTGGGCTGCTTTGTCCTGAATGGTGTCAAGCTTTTTGAGTGCTGTTGGAGCCGCACCCATCCAGGCCAATGGGGATAATCCCATCACGCTCCTGACTTGTGCTTTGCAGATGGTGGATAGGTTTGGGGGAGTCAGGAGGTGAGTTAGTCACTGCAGTATTTCTAGCCTCTGACCTGCTCTTGTAGCTATTGTGTTTATCTGGTGAGTCCAGTTGAGTTTCTGGTCAATGGTAACCCTAAAGATGTCGACAGCGGGGATTCAGTGATGGTAACACCATTAAATGTCAAAGGGTGGTGGTTAAAGTGTCTCTTATTGGTGATGGTCATTGCCTGGCATTTGTGTGGTTCAAATGTTACTTGCCACTTGTCAGCCCAAATGTGGATATTGTCCAGATCATGTTGCATTTGAACATGGACTGTTTCAGTACCTGAGGAGTCACGAATGGTGCTGAACATTGCGCAATCGTAGGCGAACATCCCCACTTTTGACCTTATGATGGAAGGAAGGTCATTGATGAAGATTGTTGAGCCTAGGACACCACCCTATGGGACTACTGCAGAGATGTCCTGGAGCTGAGAAGACTGACCCTCCACAATCACAACCATCTTCCTACGTACCAGATATGACTCCAACCAGCACAGAGTTTGCCCCGTGATACCTATTGGTTCCAGTTTCACTAGTGCTGCTTGATGCCACGCGCAGTTGAATGCAGCCTTGATGTCAAGGGCTGTTACTTTCACTTCCCTTCTAGAATTTAGCTCTTTTGTCATATTTGAATCAAGGCAGTAATGAGGTCAGAAGTGAGTGACCCTAGTGAAACCCAAACTAGGCATCACTGAGCAGGTTATTGCTGAGCAGATGCTGCTTGATAGATAGCATTGTTGATGAGTTTTCCATCATTTTAGTGATGTTTGAGAATAGACTAAGCAGTAACTGACTGGGTTGGATTTGTCCTGCTTTTTGTGAAGAGGACATACTTGTGCAATTTTCCAGATTGTTGGCTAGATGCCAGTGTTCTAACTGTCCTGGAAGAGCTTGGCTGGGGGAGAGCAAGTTCTGGAGCACAAGTCTTCAGTACTGTTACACTATTGCAGTGTTAATGTAAGCCTACTTGTGACACTAATAAATAAACATAAAAAAATGTGACTGTAGAGCCACAGCAATGTGGTTGACTTTCAACTGCCCTTGGGCAACTAGGGATGGGCAATAAATGTTGGCCAGCCAGTGAACTCCCATGTTTCATGAATAAATAATAAAAAAATTGCAGATCATGCTTTTGTTCCCTTTGTTTGTTTTGGTTTCTTCCTTCCTTTCAGAAACACAACTCCTCTGGGCGATCTTTTGTTTATTTCTTTGCTTTGCCACCATTGTGTTTGTCCCTAGAAGAGTTAAAGTAGGATGGATGTGTATTCCATCATTCACTCTTTCCTGATTTCGACCTTTTCATTGGCCTTCCTTTTGTCTTTGTGCCACCCACTCCTTGCTCAAAACCTTTAAAATCTCCATCATTTCCCAAGCCTGACAGAAGGTCACAGATGGAAAGTGTTAACTCCCTTTTCCCTCTTCACAGATGCTGCTGTAACCTAGTAAGTACTTTGAGCATTTTCTGTTTTTAATTTAAGTTTACAGGGGTCATGAAAACATTTAACAGTTACTCTAGCTCAAAATCGATGTTCTGTGACTGACACTTTATCTGTTCTCTCAAAATAACTTCATTTATTTACTTTTGCTCATTATCACTTGATACCTGCGCTAACATATCTGTTTTCAATATTAAAAAGAAACTGACTCTACATCCTTAGCTTTTTCTAAGGGATTTTCCCTTAGTGTGATAAAAGTATTTCCTGGTTTCCTTTCTAGTCTAATTTTAAAATTATTCCTCCTTATCCTGAATCCCACATTTGAGGAAATGGTAGCAGCTCTTTTGAATGATTATATCACCCCTCAACTTGAGAGAACGCTTATCTATCCTATTTTAACTCTTTAAACCTTGACCTTGTGTAGACCAGTATATACTTTCTGTGGTTTGGTGCCACTGCGGAGCAGAGATGTTATGTCATTGAATCATAGATAACCACAGCCCAGAAGGAGGCCATTCGGTGCATCGAGTCTTTGTCGACTGCAATTCCAGCCAAGCCCCACTGCTACAACCCCACATATTTACCCTGATAACCCCCTGACATTAGGGGAAACTTAGCACGGCCAATCAAACTAACTTGCACATCTCTGGACTGTGGAAGGAAACTGAAGCACCCAGAGGAAACCCATGCGGGCATGGGGAGAATGTGTACACTCCACACAAACAGTGACCCGAGACCAGAATTGAACTGGGTCCCTGGCGCTGTGAGGCAGCAGTGCTAATCACTGTGCCACTGCAAAGATATTTGTAGCCCTAAGTAAACCTTCAGCCTGGCCCAACCCTCCACCCACTCCCGCAATTAACTTTCAAAAATGAAGGCAGTAAAATGGTCCAATGCAAACCCAAATGTTAAAAACTGCAGGAAGGTGTTACCTGTGGCCTACCCTTACCCTTGGCTGCAGTCTCAGTTTCTTGAATTTCATCCTATTGCTTTGCTTCTGCAGCATCTTGTTCCCTTCATGACATTGCACTCCTGCACAGCTCGTAGGACTCCAACCCATGTCAGTCAGGTGGTTGCCTTCCTGAATGCATGAATTTGAAATCCCTGCTCCCAGGATCTTAGTTGCATTGAGTTTGTGGTTGGTTTAATTTATTTATTAGTGTCACAAGTAGGCCTATATTAACATTGCAATGAAGTTACTGTGAAAGTCCCCTGGTTGCCACACTCCAGTGCTTGTTTAGGTGCACTGAGGGAAAATTCAGCATGGCCAATCCACCTAACCAGCACATCTTTCAGACTGTGGGAAGAAACAAGAGAGCCTGGAGGAAACCCATGCAGACATGGGAAGAACATGCAGATTTCACACAATGATCAAAGCTAGGAATCAAATCTGGGTCCCTGTTGCTGTGAGGCAGCAATGTTAACCACTCCCCCCCCCCCCCACCCCCACCTGACCGCCTCATTTCCTAAGTCCATTTTGCCACGCAGGGGGCCTGACTAAGACTCCTGTACAACTGAAGCATAAGTTCTTCACTTTTGCTTTCCAACCCGTTGAGATAAAGGGCAACAATCCATTAGTCTTTTTGATTACTTCTTGTACCTGTGCAGTAGCTTTTAGTGATCTGTGCAGGACCCGTTAATAAAACAATTCACTTTTGAAGTTTATTTCTCCAATTTACTCACGTTCTCCAAAGATACTACACAATTTGTCTTTTTTCCTAAAAAAAAACAGAGTGAAGGGAGAGTTCATCAAGAGTTCGTTTTGTTTCACACACTTGAACAAATAGAATCAATATACCTGTCGACAAAAAAAATGGTGTTGTACAAAAGACACAAAAATATATGTAGCTTTTACTACTCTTGAAAGCTGGCTTGTTTCTTTACTTCTGTAAGTTCATCATTTCATGAACTACAATTTTGACCTTTTTATTAATGATATCTCCAAAGAACTTGACTTTCAGGTGGAGTGCATAACCTTTACGTCTTTTGTTATCTGTTTTGCCCTTAGTTGCATTTGGAAACAAAAATCCATCCACTTATTCCGTAGGTATTTCCCCTTTTAATATAAAGGGCCTATCAAATTTTATTTCCCATTTATAAATAGTGGGCTTAATTTCAGCATTCTTTGAACTGAGGAATTCGATATTGTACATATCAGGAGAACTCAAGATGGTTTATATTGGCATTCTTTGATGCCTTGGAAAAATTCTAAAATTGTAAATGATTGGCACTGTTAAATATAAGTCAGTCTGACTGAAGGGACGGAGTCTGAGAAAAGTATATAATTCACACCCAAATGTAATTTCAATTTTCTTTTCCACCATTGTAACTGATGGTGAAAATGAGCTCTTCATATCACTAAGTATCTTGATAAATGAAACCATGTTGACTAAGAAATATTATCCCTTGGGAACAGCTGATTGCATTGACTCCAGACTGAGTATAGTGGCTATTAAAAAAGTATTAGTCAGCCTTTCAGCACCAGGGAACTGGGTTCAATTCCAGCCTCGGGTCAGGGACACATTCTCCTCATGTATGCGTGGGGGTTTCCTCCGGGTGCTTCGATTTTGTCCCAAAGCTGTGCTGATTAGATGGATTGGCCATGCTAAATTGACCCTAGTGTAGGGGAGATTATCAGGGTAAATATGTGGAATTATGGAAATCAGGTCTGATGGAACTGTGGTCAGTGCAGACTTGATGGGCTGAATGGTTCCTTCTGCACTGTAGCAATTCTATGAACTGTGACTGTGAACTATGAACAATTCTATGAACATCTTATTAATATAATTATGATACATTTTGGTCAATGGTAGTAGAAATTATGCACATACTGATTTCACGTTATAGTTATTGATAATTTCACAGAAATAATTCCATGCATGTAGACTGTCCCTCATCCAAACCAAAGCTCCACGGTACACAAAGGTCACTGTAAGCAAAATACATTATAACATCTTTCATCTTGGTGCTCAATCACTACAAAATACCAACTGAATGGCTGTCTTAACTTAACTGAGAGTCATTCAAAGGAAGTGCAGGAATAATCAAGGTTTATATAACATGTGGTTGTTTCTTGATATTGAAATGGTACAGTAAAGCTGGGTTCTATTTTCAGATAATAAAGACATGGGTAGTTATTTTTGTTGACTTTTTAAAGTATTGTCCATTGTTTTACTCAAGGACTGGGTCTCCACTGAATCATAGCTTTTGTATATTTTATTATGCCTGTTACCTTGGAACTGAATGAAAATTTATTTATAACTGCCTAGGATGTAATGGTATTGTCTTGGGAAATTTGAACCTTTGAAGTGTGGATGAGTATCTCATCAAGTTTAGAAGAAATCCAGGGGTGGCCCCCTGCTGTAAAATGGGCAAGATTTTGTTTTTTCAGTTGTTTGTGGTTAGATCAGCATTTATTGATTGCCCGGAATTGCCCCAAAAAAGATAACGGTGAGCCGTTTTCCTAAGCTGTTCCACTCTATGTGGCACATTAATCCAGCAGTTGTAATATTTTGACCCAATGATAATGAAGGAATAACATACAGTTCCAAGTCAGGATGGTGTGTGACTTAGAGGGGAATTTGCAGATGGCAGTTTTCTCATGTGCTTGCTGCCTTTACCTTTCTGGGCAGTAGCAATCATAGGTTTGGGCGATGCTGTTGAAGAAGCCTTGGAAAGTTGCTGCAGTGCATCTTTTTAATGGTGTCCAGTGTATTATTTGTGGAGAAAGTGAATTTTTAAGGTAATGGATCGGGTGCCAATAAAGCAGAGTGATTTGTCCTGGATGATGTAAAACTTATCAAGCATTGCTGGACCCTTATTCACCCAGGCAAGTGGAGAGTATTCTATCATGCACCTGATTTGTGCCTTGTAGGTTATGGACAGATTTTGGGAGAGCAGGCCAAAGGATTCTCAGACTCCAACATGGTCTTCCAACAACAGTTTTTATGTGGCTGGTTTAATTAATTTTCTGATCAATGGTATTGCCTTGCGGATTGCTGGGAGGGGATTCGGCTTTGATAATACCATTGAATGTCAAGGAGAGAGTGGTTAGGCTTTCTCATATTTGAGATAGTCATCGCCTTACACATAAGTGGTGTGAATGCTATTTGCCACTGATCGGCCCAAACCAGAATGTTATCCAAGCCTTGCTGCACTTTTGTGAGCAGAATGCTTCATTAGCTCAGGATCTGCAAAAGGACAAGTACTGTGCCATCATCAGCAAACATCCAGGCTTCTGACTTTACAATGAAGGAAAGTAATTGATGAAGCAACCAAAGGTGGTTGGGCCTAGGGCACTGCCCTGATGTACTGCTGCAGTGATGTTCTGGAGTCGACCTTCAATAACCACAGGCAGCTTCTTATGTGTTGGTATGACTCGAGTCAAGAGTTTTCACCTGATTCCCATTGATTTCAATTTTGTTAGGGATTCTTGATGGCATATATGGTCAAATGCTACTTTGATATCAAGAGCTGCCACTCTTATCTGGAATCAGCATCTCTAGAATTCACCTATTTTTGAACCAAGGTTTCAGTGAGTTCCAGAGCCCAGTCATGCTGGCAGAACTGAAACTGAGCTTTGTATGTGTAGCATGAATATAGAAGATATGCTTCTGATAGGAAATGGGCTAATAGTTCACAATTTCACAATGGAGAAACATAGGTGAAATTGGTCCCTCTAATGCTGAGTAGTTGAAGATTTTGTTCTTAGAGGTGCCTGATCTTATTTTCATAAGATATAGAAACAGATTTAGGCAATTCAGCCCATCAAGTCTGCTCCATTATTTGATCATGGAATGATATGCTTCTTATCCTCATTTTCCTGCCATTTTTTCATAACCCTTCAAGTCATTATCAATTGAAAATCTAACTCCTCCTTAAATTTACTCACTGTCTCAGCATCCACTGCACTTAGGGGTAGTGAATTCCACAGATTCACAACTCTTTGGGAGAAATGGTTGTTTGTCAACTTTATTTTAACTTTACTACCTTATATCTTAAGACTATGACCTCTCTCCCTAGAATGTCCCACAAGAGGAAGTATCCGCCCCATCTCTCCACATACCTTTTATCATATATATCTCAATTTGATCTCCCCTCGTTCTTGTAATTTCCAGTGAATAATTTTGCCTTATATTCAATTTCTGTTCGTATGACAAGCCATCATCTCTGGAATCAATCTAGTGAAGTCCTCTGAACTGCCTCCAATGCCATTACATCTTAAGTAAAGTGAAGTTTATTTACTAGTCACAAGTAAAGCCTACATTAATACTGCAATGAAGTTACTGCAAAATTCCCCTAGTCACCACATTCTGGCACCTGTTCAAGTCAATGCACCTAACCAGCACGTCTTTCAGAATGTGGGAGGAGACTGGACCACCCTGGAGTAAATCCACGCAGAGAACGTGCACACGTGGAGAACGTGCAAACTTCACACAGATAGTGACCCAAGCTGGGAATCGAACCTGGGTTCCTGGCACTATGAAGCAGCAGTGCTAATCACTGTGCACAATATTCGAGGTGCAGTCTCACCAATGCCTTGTATAGTTGGAACAATGCTTCTTTTCGGCATTGTTCCTTTGTGTCTTGAGCTGTATTTATTTCTGATCTTAAAAAATGGTGATAGCATTTGAGAAAAATCATTCCGCTGTCTGTTTCAAAATAATTTTAAATGGTCAAAAATAATTCAAATCCACTTTTATTTTGAGAAGACACACCTTTCAGTTTCTAGTCAGCTTTCCAGTCATCCTCAAAGAATCCTAAAACATTATGATGGAAAATTCTGAGCATGTTCTGTAAAGCTAATAGCATGATGTATATGCACCGTACTTCAGTTGCGGAGTGAGACAGCACAACCCCATTTGAACTCAGATTGTAAAGTGAGGACTTAAATCCAAATCAGTAAATGTTCCTTCAAAAGCAAATTCTTTGATTTACCCTGAAGAAGGCCAAAGGAGCTGCACTAATAATATGATAGAAATTGAATGTTAGAGCATGCCAATTATCATGCTCAAGATCCTTCTTCATTGTTGATGGAATTTTTTTTTTAAAGAGGGAAATGAAGTGTGACTAAATGCAGGACAGTTGTGATCTGTATGTTCCTCTCGTGGAACCCATGACTTGGATTCAATTTGAATTATTTTTTGGATGGAATGAAAATTATAAAAAAAAGTGTTGCTGACCTTCTATCCTGCTCCACCCACTCTACCCCTGTCAAATGTGCTGAGGTTTTCTAACATTTTCTTAATACGTTTTCTTTCTAAAGTACCGTCAAAGTAGGACACAACTTTATACATTCTGTGGCCTAGAATTATATCTTTATTATACAGCATGCAAACTGTAAATAATATGTGTATATTTAATTATATATAGAGAAGGCAGTGACCTAGTGGCATTATCGCTAGATTATTAATCTAGAAATTCAGCTAATGTTCTGAGGACCGGTGTTCAAATCCCACCATGGCAGATGGTGAAATTTGAATTCAAATTAAAAAAATCTGTAATTAAGAATCTACTGATGACCATGAAAAACACTATCAATTGTCAGAAAAAAAACTTATCTGTTTACTAATGTCCTTTAGGGAGGGAGAGCTGCCATCCTTACCTGGTCTGATCCACGTGTGACTCACTGCTGCTCTTGGGCAATTATCAGAGTTAGTTTTGAATTGTTTCCAGAGATGAATAGTCGCTATTTTAAAAAGTCTTTATATAGAAGAAATAATTAAATTGATAAGGCATCATATTGCAGTGGTGAGTAATGGGGCTAGGGTACGGTTTGATGGCTGTAGCTCCATATGGTTGAGAGATGGCAATGCATATTTCAGACATGTAGAAAAGTGGAAAACACATCTGTATTGATAGGACCATCTGACATTAGACAGATTTTTAACCTGTAAGGAAATCGAGGATTATGAGTGCAGGTAAGAAAATGAAAGTTAAAGCTACATTCAGATAACCCAGGATTTCATTGAAATCCTACAGTGCAAAAAGAGGCCATCCGGTCCATCGAGTCTGCACTGACCACAATCCCACCAACACCCTACCCCACATCCCTATATATTTAATCTGTTAATCCCTCTAATCTATGCATCTCAGGAACAATTTTAGCATGGCCAATCAACCTAACCCGCACATTTTTGGACTGTGGAAGGAAACCGGAACACCCGGAGGAAACCACGCAGACATGAGGAAAATGTGCAGACTCCACACAGACAGTGACCCAAGCTGGGAATTGAACTCAGGTCTCTGGAGCTGTGAACTAGCAGTGCTAACCACTGTGCTACCATGCCGACATGGTGGAGCATGGTTCGAGGGACTGAACCATTAGATGGACTACTCCTGCTCCTACTTTGTGCAATCTTATCCTTATTGGTTTTTATCAAATTAAATCATTTTGTGCTGCAGGAAAGGCCTTCACTGAGTGAATTGTTTGAAATGTTCTGTGGGTATAGTTGATATTTCCAGTACAATTAGAAATGAAGTAATGAAACATAACGCACTATATATTTTTCCTTTATCCCAATTTGCTCTTTCTTGTTACCTGAAATTATTACTGGGTCATGTTTTGTTGACATCAACAATTTTCCAGTCTCATAACAAAGAGATATTTCTTCATGTGTCAACTTTGCTCTTAAATGGCAGCAAGCTACTTAATCAGAAGGGCTTGTATTTAATAACCAAACATAAGTTTGCCCGTAATATAAAGACACAATACTGTGGACGCTGTAATCTGAAACAAAAACAGAAAATGCTGGAAAATCTGACTGGGTCTGACAGAGAAAGAATAAAGCCAATATCTCGAGTCAGCATGGCCCTTCGTCAGAGCTCTACAGCCAATGTTTCGCGTCAGGATGATCCTTCATACAAGCTGGGATTTTCCAGCACTTTTTGGTTCTGCTTCAGATTGCAGCACCCGTAATACTTTGTCTTTGCTTTAGTGTTTAACTCACTGCCGTTTCTCTCCAGGAATGCTTTCCCTGAAGAAGTGCTGCTGTTCTCTCTGACAGAATTTCTGTTTGTCTCTTTTATCCTGTCCACCTTCATTGCTTTCAGCTCTGAAGAAGGATCATCCTGACTCAAAATGTTCGTCCTATTCTCTCTGCACAGATGCTGTAAGACCTGCTGAGATTTTCAGCATTTTCCGTATATCCTTGCTTGGGCTCATCTGGCCAAATATAGTGAAACTGTACCTGTCCAGGCTGAAAGTGAACAATTCCCCTCAGACCATGGGTCAAATCAAAGAACTATAGGGATTTGGAGCAGAGTAAGTCATTTGGCCCATCACATCTATGAAGCTTTTTGTTAGAACAATGTAAAACATATACCAATGTCTTCTGCTTGTTATCTATATTTGTCTGCTTCAAATATTTATCTAATATTCTTTTAAATATAAAATTTATTTATTAGTGTCACAAATAGGCTTACATTAACACTCCAATGAGGTTAGTGTGAAAATCCCTTGTCACCACACTCCAGCACCTGTTCAGGCGCACTGAGGGAGAATTTAGCATGGCCAATGCACCTAGCCAACATGTTTTTTGCACTGTGAGAGGAAACCAGAGCACCCGAAGGAAACTCACACAGACACAGGGAGAATGTGCACAATTGAACCTGGTTTCCTGGCGCTGTGAGGCAGCATTACTAAGTGCTGTGTCACTGTGCCACCCTTCTTGGGGAAAATTCTTCTGGGAAATTGTGTTTCTCCTTTGCTTTCCTTGTTTTTAAAGCAGAAATCTGGATGAAATTTTGTTGCTGTATACAGTTGTGGTGATTGAAGAAATTTTCTTTAACACAATTGAAACCTGAAAGAGGATGCATGTAATTTTTTTGTTACTGCTGTAAATTTGTTTCCACGATGTGGACAGTGGTATATATTTAATCTGTATAAATTTTAACTCCTGAAAATTAATGTAACTTCAGGTGCTAGCAAAAACAAAACCACAATAAAGCAACAACATTCGTTCTATATAGGTTTAAAAATTTATCTATTATAGATCAGCATGTTGTCACTCTAAGAAGCATGAAAGAAAATATCTCTCTCATCCCAGCTACATTATAAAATTATTGTTTTCTATAATCATTTTGACTGAAACCAGGACTGGCTGTGACTTGTGGAAAAGGAATTTTGAGACTTCTGAAAATTGCAGCAACCTCGTTATCTCTAAAGATGCACTAACATGTCTGTGACTGCAGAAATTAAATTCCAAGGCAAAGATGCCCTTACACTTCTGAGGCAAAACCTTGGCCAATAGAGATCATCTGTCCGGCAAGAGAAAAGAACCTGAAACCTCTGGTAAAGTTATAATGGATAAAGTACTAAAGCACTAACCATCTCAGGAATCCAGGTCAGGAATATACATACTTTGTCCAAATCAAGGAGGAGAATTAGGATTTATATCACACAATCACCTCCACCCGACCCAGCACAGCTACTAGACCTATAATATTGCCTTATGATGATCTTTCATCAACCAGACAGCAGCAGAACCAAAGTCCTGTCTGAATTGCCTGGCTCTATCTACATCATTTCTACTGGAGCAGCTGAACCTCTGTACCAGTGCCTACTGCAAGACTAATTCATCTCAGTGTGACTAATAAAGTGGATTGCCCTGCAACTGATTAAGTTTGCTGATCTCTGAAGGAATTTATGATTAGATGTTTGATTCTGGTCTTTAGAGTCACGTAAAACAACAATTCTTATTTTTCTGTGGTCTTTGTCCTATTCCATTCTTTTCCTTCTCCCTCTTTTGTTGCATGAATGCAAAGTATGGATGGAGAAGTGTTACAAACCCTCTTTTGAATAATATAAAATAATCAAGCCCTCTAATTTTATCCTTTCTTGAGTTTTCTGTGGGGTTATAAACAAAGGATCAGGTCACTTTAAAAACTAAAGAGTTGAGGAAAATATAGTACCCCTTATAAAGGAAAAAATCAAAAGTCACAAATTCCTTTCCTTTCATGAATGGATGGCGAGGTCAGAAGTACGGGCTGTTTTAAATTAACCCTGCAGTCCGTAACAATATAATAATGTATTACATAAATATGAAAATCTGTGTTTTAAAGCTAGTTATTAAAATGTTTTTATTTGACAAATTCATGTTGGTTTTAACCAAGCTGTCTACATTTGCTGCAAACTCAGTGAACCCCTTTCACCTTCACCCCTGTAAACACATTGAATTTACCTCCTGTCCACCATTATACAAATAGACATGTGCACACACACACACACACGTGCTAGCTCCATTTCCCAAGCCCCCACTCTGCCACTTACTCACTAGTCTCTCTTCCAAACCCTTTCCTCCACATTCACACTTTTGGTCTCTTTTCTCTCTCTTCCCCATTTCCTCAATCACTCATTCACCAGTTGTCTTACCTTTGTCCTTAATAGCTTTTACTGGTAATTATTGGAACAGAGTAACTAGTCCAAGATGATAAGTCTGTATGCCAAGTAGACAGAAGCAGAGGAAATGGTCTTTCTGTATCACTCTTTCTAAATTTAAATACACTTACTAAATTTCACAGATTAAAATCTTAACTTAGAATGACAAACATATATTGGTCATGGAGTGAGATTTTTGAGGTTGGATTGAGAGAGTACATGACCCTTTTCTTTGTGCGCTGTTACTTTTCTTTTGGCTCATGTCCAACCCTTGTTGCTCCCTGTGATGCCTTGCTTTTATCTTATGGCTTGTTGTCTTCTTGCCTCCTGGGCTTTTTTCTTCTTGTATATTATAATTTGTGTGAGTTTTTTCCTGTGTGGGGTGGTGAATGGGGGTACCCCTGTGTAGTAGAAGAGAGAGAGTAGGTCGGGGGGGGGGTTGGGGTGAAGGTAATGGGATTATATTGGGACAATATCTTAAATCTATGTTCATAACTAACATTTTCCCTTTCCTAACATTATGTCAGTTACTATACGATGCATGTTCTCCATGGAGTCTTCTTGTTCGGTGCGGCTTAGAGCAATGCACTTGCACTTTGTTATTTTTGTAGGATTGAAAGTAAATAGAAGAGATGATCTATTCACCTTAATGGTATAACAATGACCTGAAAAGGGATTCACCTGGCCTGCTAGTCTCTGGTGGGAATCCCAAAGACTCAAGTGCTTGTAAACATTGTGAATAGAAAAGAGGAGGATAAACCTCATAAATATCCGAGCTGTTGGCTGAATGTTCATAAGCATTGAGGTTAGAAACAAAGGCAGCACTCGGAAAGCATTCAACCTTGAAAGGAAAGAAAAACAAAGGCTCTTTGCTGATAGGAAAGTAATCCATACCTCTCAATCAAATCACTTCAAAGGATGCAAACACCAGATGCTAACCTTTCAATGTGAAAAGGGAACTCCCCAGTGAAACTGCCCATTAGAGCACTTCAAATGGGTTTCACAGCAGCTGTGGATTATGGGAGAAAGCAAATGGATCTCCCATGTAACCCTGAAAGGTAATTTCTGTAAGAGCACTTTAAAGAAGACTTTTAATACTTGGGCCAATTCCTATTGCAGAATGGTATGTTGCGGTGATTTTGAAGGTTTCAGGTGCTCAATGAACATGGATGTCAAAGTGACCAGGGCACTTCAAAGGATTTAGAGGACAAAGCCAATAATGAATACCTTACCCGTGAATAATATTTGAATTTATCATCTTGAAACTGAATAAGGTAATTTCCCAAGGTAATAAATATGTATGTCAGGTAGACAGAAGCAGAAGAAATACTCTTTCTGTATCACTCATCCTAAATTCAAATATGCTTATTAAATTTCATAAATTAAACCTTAACATAGAATGAGGAGCATATATAGGTCATAGAGACTTTTTGGGTCGGACTGAGAGAGAGGACATGTCTCCCTTTCTTTGTGCTCTGTTACTTTTCTTTCAGTCACGTCCAGCCCTGTTGCTCTCTGTGATGCCTTGCCTTTATCTTCTGGCTTGTTGTCTTCTTGCCTCTTGTTCCCGGGGCAACAAAGACAAATATGGCTACTAGATCCACATCCCGGGGTCAAGCCCTTCTTATCCAACTCCCAGGTTCCTTTGAGGAACACTCCCTTTGCAGTTTGGCAGCGGCAGAGGAGCACATGACCACAACGTTTACCTCTCTGCCCCTGTTGGAGTACGAGGCACCAAGTCAGGATGACACTGCCAGGTATCATGAGGCAATACAAGGCTGACGCTGGAGGTCCTGAGGGGAGGCCTGGAGAGGGTGGGCCTTGAAGGGACCCAATCTGGGAATTGGATGAGCTGGATGAGGTTTAGGTCTTTGGCTGTGATGATTGTGAGAAGAGGGTCAGGTCACCCCCACACACCTCCACTCCCCCATGCCTGTGTGGTGTGGTAGCAGCTAGAGGTGAGGGGATGACCTGTTCTTTCAGTTGTGGGGGGAAGATGCTTTTCTATGCTGAGGGGTTAAATGTCTCTTGTCAGCAGGAGTTGCCATATCCATTGTGTGTGTCGGTTGGGGGGGGGTTGCGGAACGCAACCTATCTGTCAGGGCGGAGATCAGGATATCCTTTAAACAGGGTGCTCCAATGTCTGTAAAGGCGGGCTGATTTTATTTGATTTAATTTATTATTGTCACATGTATTAACATACAGTGAAAAGTATTGTTTATCGTGCGCTGTACCATCAAAGCATATCATTCATAGGGAAGGAAGCGAAAACGTGCAGAATCTCCTGATACAGTCATAGCTTGGATATAGAGAAAGATCAACTTAATACAAGATAAGTCCTTTCAAAAGTCTGATGGCAGCAAGCAATCTGAATTTGGCCACACAGTCATAGGTGCATAAGGAGTATAGTTGGGGGCTGAGAACACAGCCTTGTGGAGCACCAGTGTTGAGGATTATCACGGAGGTGGTGTTGTTGCCTTTCCTTACTGATTGTAGTCTGAGAGTTAGAAAGTTCGAGACCCAGTTGCAGAGTGAGGTGCTGAGGCTTAGGCCACAGACTTTGGAGATGCATTTATTGGGAATAATGGCCGGCGTGATTCTTGGTATACATAAATTTAAATTGTTAAGGCAGGTAAATCCCATCTGATTCGCGCTGCTAATGGCAGTGGGAAACACTCTGGTTTTTCTGCTGATGGGAGTGACAATGGGAGAACTGCACTTATAATGTCATTGACTCATGGCACCTGTGACGTATGCAGGCAGAGATGTCAATTTTTCAGATTGGTGAGCATGACATTTTAGAGTTGCAAAATTGAAATTGGCAAAACCTGTTCTTAAAGATTATGGCTCAACTTGTGTGCTACACGGTACTCATCTTTGATGAAATTGCTCTATCGCATGGTTTCATGTCTTCTATGGTGCAAAGGCAAAAGTGCATGTCGCTCAAGGGTGATAACAGATTTACCCATGTGTGGCTGAGAGGTGGGATGCATAATGTTGACACTACCTAACTGAGGTCTGAATATTCCAATGTCACTGAAGGGGAGAGTTCCAATCACCGAATGCAGGATTTCAGAGAATAGGATTCTCCAAATTCTATCTTTACTGTTTGCACAAATTACACAATATCTGCTTCATAAATCTAATTCTCTGATTGGTCTCAGTCCAATCAAGCTAGACATATTTCAAAGTTTGTGATTCTCCTTTGTCTTCCTTTTTTTGAAAGCAAGAGACCAAGTTGAAATGTGGTTACTGTTACAGTTGTCTTTATTGAAGCTGTTTCTCTGTTTAACCCTATTCCATCCTGGAGAAAGGTCTATGTCATATTAGTGATTATAAACTAATTTTCATTTTGCTGCCTGATATATATTTAATTTGTGTAAATGCACAGTGAATGTTTCACCCCTTTGCTCATATAAATAGCAGCATCACAAACCATATGCAGGAGAATATAACATAAATTAACACCCCATTAGGATAGCACATCAGTCAATTTGCCTGCAGGGTAGGTGATTATATAGGAGAGCATCTTGGTATTACCTAGAACATTTATTTGAAATAGATGTGATCATTTCAGACATATCTAATGTCTTTGCGGAAATCTACTAACAGTATTGAAAATAAACTAAATTACAATCTTCAGAAGTCCTTCCAGAAAGATACTTTGACAGGTATTTTCACACATTCAGAGATTGATATTCCAGAAGCGAGCAGTAGCATTTTGCTGTCACCATTGCTGAAAATCCAATCATCTTTAATATTTATTTTTTAAATTGATGCTTTTGCTTCATTTAACATCTTGAGCTGTCTGTTGACTGTGAATTTGATTTTGTTGTTGTCTGGTTTATTGCCACAGCCAATCTGGTCTCCCTCACTATGAAGTACTTTGGGACTTCTATCCACATTAAAAATGCAAGCTATTCTAGTATCTGTAGCAAGTGTAGCAAGCACGTTGTAGCAAGTGTCAGCCTTGGCTTGTAGTATTTTACCCACTCACTCCATCTGTCTATACCTTTTGCCACTTTGTCAACAGATCTTTATTGTTCTGGTTTCATGTTTTGCATGGAACTTAATAGCAAAGCTTGACTAAAAACTTGCTTGAGTGATGATTCCCACGCATGATGAAATAAAAAAAACACCCATCTTGTTTTGTTAAAACAGTTCTTCTTTATTTCCTTTCAATCTTTACACACATTTCTTTGCTCCTATAAAGCCAAACATTTTTGAGGTCTGTTATTCATTGGAAGTACATCAATAGTCTTGTGATGCACTTGCAAAAAGAATGGTCTCACCTCCCACATCCTTCACAGATTAGTGACAATGTTCATTGCACAGATAGTAGCGATCCTTTTTTTTGATTGCTTGCGCTTTTTATTAAATCTTAAGTTGTTGTCAATGAAAGACATCCTGCCTGTTTGTCTATGGTATCCAGCAAAAGATTTGGGACATGATCTTATCCTACAGTCCTTTCATGCCACGCTCCTGCTGCAGCAAAAATAATGTCAGTGTGGGGATGATCCACTCCATGTTAACTTCTTTGCAGCTATTTAAAGAAAAGAGTTAAAAGTTTATTTATTAGTCATAAGCAGGCTTACCATGAAGTTACCATGAAAATCCCCTAGTTGTTCGGGTACACTGAGGGAGAATTTGGTGGCAAACCAAATCTCCGTCACTGCAGCGGGATGGGAAAATCCTGCTGATGTGAATGGTTGGAAAATTCTGGCCCTTGACTCCCAATTATTGCAAACCCATTTTCTCCCTTTCTGGAATTTTTATTTTGGAGCTAGCTTTTTCAAGAAAAGCACAGAGAAAGAAGGCCTATCTCCTTCCTGCTACTTTTATACAAAAATCCAAGGTTGGTGGAGTAGTGGATGAGGTGGAGGGCTGTTGTATGCTGCAAAGAGACATTGATAGGATGCAGAACTGGGCCAAAAAATGACAGATGGAGTTTAACTTTGATTAGTGCGACGTGATTCATTTTGGTAGGACAAATTTGAATGTGGACGGCAGGGTTCTAAGGAATGTGGAGAAACAAAGAGAGCTTGGGGTTTGTATCCACAGGTCTCTGAAGGTTGCCACTCAAGTGCACAGAGCCATAAAAAAGCCCTATAGTGTGTTAGTGTTTATTAATAGGGCGTTTGAGTTTAAGAGCCGAGGGGTTATGCTGCAACTGTATAGGACCTTGATGTGACTATATTTGAAATATTGTGTACAGTTCTGGTCACCTCATTATAAGAAGGATTCAAAAACATTGGAGATAATGCAGAGGAGATTTACCAGGATGCTGCCTGGTTTGGAGGATCAGTCTTATGAAGAGAGGTTGAGGAAGCTGGGCCTTTTCTCTTTAGAGTGGAAGAGGATGAGAGGCAACTTAATAGAGGTTTATAAGATGCTGGGGCAAATAGATAGAGTGGACGTGTAGAGACTATTTCCTCGGGTGAATGTAGCTGTTACTAGGGAGCATAACTAGTTCACGGTGGGAGACATAGGAGAGATGTCCGAGGTAAGTTTTCCACTCAGAGATTGGTTGGGGTGTGGAATGCACTGCCTCTTGTGGAGTCAGACACTTTAGGAGCTTTCAAGTGGTTATCGGATAGACACATGGAGCACACCAGAATAATGGAGAGTGGGATAGCTTGATCTTGGGTTCAGACATAGCTCAGCACAACATCGAGGGCTGAAGGGCCTGTACTGTGCTGTACTCTATGTATCTATATGAAAATGTGCCCAAGATAAGAGTCTGGAGGCCACTAAACCAGTGCCATTCAATCAATGGCCTGGCCTCGCACATAATTATCCTACCCACATAATTATCTGCTTCCCTTGCAGAACCAAGAATGGGGAGATGCATGTTGAGTGTATCGGGGTTGGCAAGAGAATGGTTTTCTTAGAATAGTTCTCATCTAATTGCGCCAGTGTTTAAAGGACATAGTTATCTCTAAATATGACAATTGTGAAGACAGAGTGAGTTATTACGATTTCAGGAGTATTGAATTACTCGCTAGGAAATAGGCTCTCCTGGGATAAACTGGAGAAAACCAATAACCTGAGTTATTGAGATGCCTAGACCTTCCTGTGCCCACAATTCCAGTTAATTCTAGCCACTGTGTATTTTGTTATTCTGTTTGCTATTTTATCGTTGTCAAAAAAGTAATAGATTTGTTTACAATTTCATCCTTGCACCTCGCTCTATGGATTATAAATCACTGCACATCAAGTCTCATAAATAAACTAAGCTGGTTTGCTTCACAGCTTAAGCTGCAGAATAAGAAAAAGATTTGCGCAGGAATTTCCTGGATTACACTGACAGGCAGCCGCACCAAGGCTCATGTTGGTGATTTTATTCATCTTGCCAATGAGAAGTTAAGCCCAAAATTTCTGCAGACTTCATTTTGCTGTATAACATCAAATTAAAACGACACAAAATGAACCAATGCAGGCACTTCACTTTTGGACCTGGAGTTGAATATTACGGGAGGGGTGGTGCACAGCTCATTCCCCTGTGTCACCAGGAAGCAAAGTCAGGATGGGGATGACCCACTCCATGTTAACCCTCTCTGCAGCCATTTAAAAAAGGTTAAAAGTTTATTTATTAGTCTCAAGACTGCAATGAAATTACTTTGAAAATCCCCTAGTTGCCACACTCCGGTGCCTGTTCAGATACACTGAGGAAGAATTTAGGATGGCCAATACACTTAACCAGCACATCTTTCCAAATGTGGGAGGAAACCCAAGAACCTGGAGGAAACCCACGCAGACACTGGGAGAACATGCAGACTCAACAGAGACAGTGATCCAAATCAGGAATCGAATCTGTGTCCCTGGCGCTATGAGGCAGCAGTGCTAGCCACTGTGCCATAGGCAGGCTGTGCAGTGTGGGACATCTAGTAGGCAATCTTATTGGCAAGCAGCTCCATCAGTCCTGGCAGCATCTAGAATGTATTAGAGGACACCCTCAGGACTTCAAGAGGAGGAGGAAGAGGAGAAAGAAAACCCATGTGTCCCAAGAAACGAGTAAGACGTGGTCTTGGGCAGAGTAAAATATGAGGTACGAGTGTGGTGGGTTTAAGGCTGAACAGGGAGGGTCCTTAGGGAATCTGACCCCAGCTGCAAAGGGCAGCCCCCAAAGATCAAACCCTCACCTCCTCCCCACCTTTCTTGCATCTCTGACACTTTTAATTTCCTTGACCTCTCTACCTCCATTTCCAGGACAGACTGACCACCAATATTCATTATCAGCCCACCGACTCTTCAACTGCAGTTACCTCGATTACAGCTCCTCACACCCTTCTCTCTGTAAGAACTCCATCCCATTATCCCAGTTTCTCTGTCTCCATTGCATCTGTTCTGATAATGTCATCTTTCCTTAGCTGAGGTTCCTGTCACTGCCCTCCACCTGTGTTAACAGGGCACTCAAGGGCATTTAATTGGGTACGACCCAATTTTCCCTTTACCCTATCGGATTCTGCATTCAAAGGTTCTTATTCTGGTAACTCCAGCACAATGCTACCATGAAGCACATCTTCCCCTCACCCCATCATTCCACAGGAATCGCTCCCTCTGTGACACTCTAGTCCACTCCTCGATCCTGCCCAACTCTGCATCTGCTTCCTACCTCACTTTCCCTTGCAACACCTGCTGCTTTACCTCCTCCCTCCCCACCATTCAAGGCCCTAAACATTCCTCTCAGATTAAGCAGCGTTTCACTTGCACATCCTTTAATTTGGTTTATTCTATTTGCTACTCCCAATGCACTGGGGAGGCTAAAAGCAGACTGGTGACTGTTTTGTGGAACACTTTTGCTCAGTCCGCAAGCATAATTCCAACCTTCTTGCTGCATGCCATTTGGACTCAGCACCTTGCTGCATGTCACATGTCCATCCTTAACCAGCTGCAGTGCTCCAGTGAAGCCAGCTGGAGGAGCAGCAACCCATCTTCTAGTTGAACATCTTACAGTCCGTGGAATAGAACGTTGAGTTTGGCAGTATTTAGTATTTCTCCTCAATTTAAAACCCCTTTTTAAAATATCCCATACATATATTGCCTCAATGCAGTCCCTCCTCCCCCTCCCACACCAGGCATTCTGTTTTTTCCGTTCTTCAAGTTGTTACTTTCTTTGCAATCTCTCGCTAAGCTCTGAATACATTCTCCATCTCTTCAGTTCTAATAAAAAGTCAAAGAACTCCAAGTATTACCTCTGCTTTCTCTCCCAGTAGATGCTGTCAGACCTGCTGAGATTTCCAGCATCCTTTGTTTGGGTAACTAGCTGAATTGATCCTTGATTATCAATGGACTGCTGAGCTTGGTATTTCCCCCCTCCATCTGCCAGTATTCCAAATAGGAAGATGATGGGATGGGTTTTTGCCCTATTTTATTTGCAACCCTGTGGTGAACACATCCTTATTTCCTTTCCTTTTCTCCCCTCCCTCATTTTTCAGAAGATCATTTATTCCTGAAAGCTAGCTAGTGAAGGGTAAAACTCAACTCAATTTTTACACACTTCTGAAAGCATTTATTTATAGCATTACTCATTACAAGCATGCACTCCCAAACCAAACAACGACAATTTCAGTTAGAGCCTATTTATAGGGGAACAAATGATGTCCAATTTAATGCACACTGTCTGCATGCAATTATTAGATCCCATTCTCCCTCTTCAGATAAAAAATAGTTGATATGCATGCCTGCAATTTCAAAGCAAATTAAATGAAAAACCCTCATATTCTTACAAAGCTTACATCAATGTGAGATGTCTCTTTTCTGGGACTGCTTTGTGCACGTATTTCATTTCATGTTCTGCTGTAAAACTTAAGATTTCTTTGCCCTCATCTTCCTGTCTTTACTACTTCCAACGTATTAAATAAACTAAGGAACAAATTAAAAGAGCCTCATAAAGAGATATGTGTCTGCTTATAGGGGCACAGCACTCAAACTGAAAACAATGAATCAAGGCTGAAAAACAGCAGAAAGCTGTAAAAATTACCTGACCTTACATTTTTTTCCCCCAAACTCACTGAACTATAGCCTTATACTTTCCCACTCAACTAATTCCCCCTTGTGTACAACTGGTCCCTTCTTTGCCAATGACAATTCTGCTTGGGAGCTAATATTTTTAAGAACATAATTGTTTTCTTTTTGTATGCCTTACGTCCAAGAATATAGCAGGCACAAGTGCTTCCAATTCATAAACAAAACTATGGAGTGTGGAAATCAGTGCAACTCAACGGAAATGCCCTCTAGTGGTTTAAAAAAGAGCTCCCATCAATCTGCATATCCACCCAGTTATATAAGGTGACATAGGGATGCTTAGCATTTGTTTAAGGTCTCTCATTTCACCTACGATGGAAGTACATAATTTACACAATATTCACAATATAGTACAATGTCCTGGATTGAAATGAATATAACTGTTAATGATGTTTCCACGTATTTGGGTCAATAAATGAAGAGTTCTTTGTTGGATTCCACCGACCAGTGTGCCTTCAAGGATTGTTGCCTTAATTTGGAAATCCAGGTAGCAAAACATGGGTATTTGATGCTATGTTTGTGAGCATACTCATTTCACATTTAAATGTGAGTCGAACTTTTTTATTCATGTGTGTTGTTATGTTGTTTTTTTTAATGTGGTGAATTCATGCCTGAAATAAATCAGATAACAACCCCACTAATCTGATAGAGTAACACAGGTAGGAAGTATCCAGACAATTCAAGTCGAGGCCAGCAGAGTTTAGGTTCAAGCTGCTTTTGTAACTGTAAAAAATGACTTTCAAATTTCTCATTTGGTTGCTTGGTGAAAGGTTTCATTGATCACAAACTAATTAAGTAATATTCGGAGTCCTCACCTTCAGCTGTAAAGAGACAAACTCACACATGCCAACTTTTCATTTCACTATTAGAAGTGGCTAATGTAATGAAATGTTGCTTCACTCTTCACAAACTATCTTAGATGTATCTTTCATTCAAGTACATGAAAGGTTCATCAAGCTTCCCATCTTCACTGATCAATTTGTTCATGACTTTAATTTATACTTTGTGTTTTCTTCTGTTCAGGATTACGACATACTAATTGCACATTTTCACTTAAAATAATAATCACGAAAGCATTAGGGGTGTAAGAATTCATGAAATAGAGGACCAGTCTTGATGGGCTGAATGGTCTACTTCTTTTCCTATGTTCCTATTCTGTTTCTTTTGGTATTCAACAGAAGAATTCCAATGTTTGAATACATTACACAGAATAAGCATCTTATGCTGAAAAGTCTCAAGAATTGGAAATGTATTTGCAGCTCAGCTCTAATACAGTTTTTTACAAACTTATTTAATCTTACAGTGCTGAAGGAGGCTATTCAGCCCATTGAGTCTGCACTGACTATAAATCCACCCATGCTACATCTCCATAATCCCATACATTTACCCTAGCTAGTCCCCTTGATATTAAGGGACAGTTTAGCATGACCACTTTACCTAACCCACACATCCTTGGACTGTGGGAAGAAACCAGAGTATTGGGACAATTTATATCCAGATGTCTTGCTTTTGCTTCTTTGATAATATATTCAAGCATTTTCCCCACTACAGAAGTTAAGCTACTGGTTTATAGTTATCCATGTTTTGTCTACCTCCTTTTTAAAACAGTGATGTAACATTTGCTGTTTTCCAATCTGCCGGAAGCGTCCCAGAATCCAGTAAATTTTTGTAAATGACCACAATGCATTTGCTATTTCTCCCACTACCTCTTTCAGTATCCTGGAATGCATTCCATCAAGACCAGGAGACTTGTCTACCTTTAACCCCATTGGCTTGCCCAATTATTACTTCTTTAGTAATAATGATCATTTCTAAGTCCTCACCTGCCATAGCCTCTTTGTCATCAATTTTTAGCACGTTATTTGTGTCTTCCACTGTGAAGACCGACATAAATACCTGTTCAATGCCTTGGCTATTTCCTTATTTTCTGTTACTAAATCTCCCTTCTCATTCTCTAAAGGACCAATGTTTACTTTAGCCACTCTTTTTCATTTTATATATTCATTAGAAACTTTTGCTATCTGTTTTTATATTCTGAGCTGGTTTATTCGCATAATCCATCTTATTTTTCTTTATAGCTTTTTTCATGGCTTTCTGTTGACCTTTAAAGATTTCCTAATCCTCAAACTTCCCACTAATCTTTGTCACTTTGCATGCATTTTCTTCCAATTTGATACCCTCTTTTATTTCCTTAGATATCCATGGCAGATTATCCTTTTTCCTATGGTCCTTCGTTATCACTTTTGTATACTTTTGTTGAGCACTGTGAAAGATCGCTTTGAAAATCCTCCACATTCCTTAATTGTCTCACCATAAAGTTTTCGCTCCCAGTCTATTTTAGTGAACTTTTCCCTCATCCCAATGCAGTGTCCTTTGTTTAAGCACAAGACACTGCTGTTGAATTTACCTTCTCACATTCCATCTGTATTTTAAATTCAACCATATTGTGATCTCTCCTCCCCAGAGGATCCCTCGCTGTGAGATCATTAATTCTTCCTGTCTCATTATGCAGGACCCGATCTCTGATAGCATTGGTTCCATTACATACTATTTGAGGAAACTATTGCAGATACATTCTCTGAACTCCTCCTCAAGGCTGCTTTGACTGACCTGGTTTGACCAACTGACATATAAATTAAAATACCCCATGATAATTGCTGTTCCATTTTTATATGCGTCAGTTACTTCTTTGCTCATTGCTCGCCTCACCATGATGTTATTATTTAGTAGCCTATAAACTGCACCAATGAGTGACTTTTGTTGTTATATTTTTAATTTCCATCCAAATGGATCCTACCTTTTTCTCCATACAACCTATATTACCTCTCAGTACTGATGTCAACCTTAAATATCAGAGCTACACCCACCTCCCCTAACTTCCAAATAGTCGTGGTGACATAGTGATTAGCACTGCTGCTTCACAATGCTAGGGATCCAGGTTCAATTCCAGCCTTGAGTCATTGTTTGTGTGGAGTTTGCACATTCTTCCCATGTCTGCGTTGGGTTTCCTCTGGGTGCTCTGGTTTTCTCCCACACCCCAAAGGTGCGTGGGTTAGGCTGATTGGCCATGCTAAAGTGACCATAAGTGTCAGAGGAATTAGTAGGGTAAATACGTGGGTTTATGAGGATAAGGCCTGTATTAGATTGTTGTCACTGCAAATTTGATGGGCCAAATGGCCTCCTTCTACACTGTAGGGATTCTATGATGTTATGTTAACCCTGAATATTTAACTCCCAATCGTGACCACCCTGCAAACAGGAACTTCTGTTTTAAACTATGGAATTCTGTGGTTTTGTTCTCTTTGTTAAACAATTGGGATTCCAAATTCTGTCTGCTGACAAAGAAATTACTGAGCTCCACTGAGATGGCAACATCTGGCACATCTCATGCAAGACACTATTCTCTGATGAAGTCAAACGAATTGCTCACAGCTGTTAGACAAAAATATAGCAGCTACACTCAATGTGTTGTGCCTTATCAATTAATTCTAGGATGCCACACTTCAGTGCAAGATAAAAGCTGTACAGTTTCGCGAAGTACAATGGTAGATCTTAAATTAGATGGACACATGTAATGCATTTGTTTGCATAATGTGTAAGAAGTTTCCACTAATGGTACTTGTGGATAAAACTTTGTCACTGTAACCATGCCTGTTTCTCATCAGTGATTTTTATGACAGAACACAGACTGAACTTGTATTAATATGGATGCTTTTTGTTTTATGTTGCAGGCAGAGAATTCAGCCTTAGCCTTAGAAAATGAGCACCAGAGAGAACAGTATGAACGATGTCTTGATGAGGTAAGATAAAGCAATTGCAGAACACTTTGCTCCTGTAAACCATTTGCTTTCAATGTTGTGCACTTCAAGAAATCTTTCAGCTAAGAATAAGATAAGTGAGGCTAGAGTGATCATAAATGTCGAGTGCTTCTGGAGCATGTGTAGGTAGGTTAAATACAAAACTGAAAATGTCCTTCTGTTTCTCCAAACAATATACTTAATTCCAATCTCAGAAGAAATTTCCTGCTTTTTGAATGTACTCTTTTTCCCATATCCCATTTCTTCTTTTGCCTGTTTGAATGAAGATCATAATGTATAGGAGCAGAATTAGGTCATTTGACCCATCGAGTCCGCTCTGCCATTCAATCATCGCTAATATGTTTCTCCCACCTTTTCACAGTAACTTTTGATCTCCTTACCATTTGAAGAACCTATCTATCTCTGAATTAAATACGCTCAATAACCTGACCTCCACAGCCTTCTGTGGCAATGAGTTCTGTAGATTCATCATCCTGTGGCTGAAGAAGCCCCTGTTACAGCTAACATAAAAAATTACAGCATAGGAACACGCCCTTCGGCCCTCCTAGCCTGCACCAACCATGCTGCCCATCCAAATTAAAACCACCTACTCTTCCAGAGACCATACCTCTCTATTTCCATTCTACTCATGTATTTGTGAAGATGTCCCTTAAAAGTCACCATCATATCTGCTTCCACAGTTTCCCAGCAGCGACTTCCAGGTACCCACCACCCTCTGCGTAAAAAAAAACTTGCCTCATACATCTCCTTTAAACCTTGCTTCTTGCACCTTAAACCTACACCCCGTGGTAATTGACTCTTCCTCTCTGGGGAAAAGCTTCTGACTATCCACTCTGAGGCTGTGTCCTCAGATGTGAGTGTCTGCTACTAACAGAAGCATCTTCCCCATGTCCACTCTAGTCAGGCCTTTCGGTATTCTGTAAGTTTCAATAAGGTTGTTTTCTTAACTCAAAACTCCATTAAGTACAGTCCTAGTGTCTTCAAATGTACCTCATACATCAAGGTTTTCATTCCGGAATCATTCTCATGAAATAAATCATTTAATCTCAATTTGTGCTTGTGGGCAGTTTTGTTTAGTAAATTCATGTTAGTTAGAAACAGGTTGAGACTGGTCAAACCTTACTGGAACTCTGGCAGTTGTCAAATGGGAATATGTCACTGAAGCTGCCTGAGCTATAGTTTAACATGGGTCCTATAGCAGAAAAAGTAATGTTTTAATTCACTGCTCTAGCCTCTGTCTTGCAAATAGTTTTATTTTAATTAGTTCTTTCAACCATGAACAAAGTGTTCTCATTTACTCTGATTTTCTATCTTAGTAGATGTAAAGACGATAGTGTGGGAATTCTATAATCATTCATTTTGACTTATAAAATTTATTGGGTAGATTGTGATGTGATGCATTTAAAGGTGTTGGCATTAATACCCGGATGTTTATATTGATGCTGATTCTAATTGACTGAATTATTTTCATTTTCTTCTTATACTTGGTTGCATCAATGCCATGAGTATTTCTTCAGCAAGAGCACCTGAATGTGATTTTTGGCTTATTTTCCCCTTTCAACATCCAGGGATAGTAATGCTAATTGTACCTTTTACTGCTGAGATCAGCTAACCCAAATTATACCACATGTTGCCTGTGGCTAACATGGTCTGCATTGCCCAGGTGTGGTCAGCTTTCTGGTCTGCACTAACCAGGTCTGCATTGCCCAGATGTGCACAGCTTTTCGGTGTGCACTGCTTCCTGGTCTGCTTTGCCCGGGGGTGCACTGCTTCCTGGTCTGCATTGCCCAGGTGTGCCCTGCTGCCTGGTCTGCATTGCCCAGGTGTGCCCTGCTACCTGGTCTGCATTGCCTAGGTGTGCACTGCTTCCTGGTCTGCATTGCCCACGTGTGCCCTGCTTCCTGGTCTGCATTGCCCAGGTGTGCCTTGCTTCCTGGTCTGCATTGCCCACGTGTGCCTTGCTTCCTGGTTTGCATTGCCCACGTGTGCCCTGCTTCCTGGTCTGCATTGCCCACGTGTGCCCTGCTTCCTGGTCTGCATTGCCCACGTGTGCCTTGCTTCCTGGTCTGCATTGCCCATGTGTGCCCTGCTTCCTGGTCTGCATTGCCCAGGCGTGCCCTGCTTCCTGGTCTGCATTGCCCACGTGTGCCCTGCTTCCTGGTCTGCATTGCCCACGTGTGCCCTGCTTCCTGGTCTGCATTGCTTTCCAGTCTGCATTGCCCATTCACACCTTAAAACTTTTCCTGTAATGAAGGATTAAATACATGGAAGGCTCTGTCCCTTGTACAAAGTGAAGACTCTGTCCACAGTAAGTGAGTACAGGAGCATCAGAAATGCTGGAAAGATGCAGCATCTATGGAGAGAGAGAGTTGATGCTTTTAAGTCTGTATTATTTTTCCTTAGAATCAAGCAGACTCCAAACATTTATTGTTTCTCTCAAACTTATGTTTTTAATACCGCTTAAAAACATCAACTCTCTCTCTCTCACACCACAGATGCTGTCAGACCTGCTGAGTCTTTAAAGCATTTTCTGTTGTTATCTCAGATTTCCAGCACCATGGTATTTTTTTGCTTTTAGAACATAGAACATAGAACACTACAGCACAAACAGGCCCTTCGGCCCACAAGTTGTGCCAAACACATCAAAACCTACCCAGCCATAGACCTATCTATAATCCCCAATCCCATTGGATCCCATATACTCATCCAGAAGTCTTTTAAAAGACCCCAGCGAGTTCGCCTCGACCACCATCGACGGCAGCCGATTCCATCCACTCACCACCCTCTGAGTGAAAAACTTTCCCCTAGCATCCCCTCTGTACTTGCTTCCCTGCACCTTAAATCTGTGCCCTCTTGTCGCAACCATTTCAGCCCTGGGAAATAGTCTCTGAGAGTCCACCCTATCTAATCATCTCAACATCTTGTAAACCTCTATCAGGTCGACTCTCAACCTTCATCTCTCCAGGGAGAACAGTCCCAGCTCCCTCAACCTGTCTTCATAAGGCATGCCTCCCAATCCAGGCAACATCCTTGTAAATCTCTCTGCACCCTTTCAATAGCTTCCACGTCCTTCCTATAGTGAGGCGACCAGAACTGCGCACAGTACTCCAAGTGTGGTCTGACAAGGGTCCTATAAAGCTGCAGCATTACCTCCTGACTCCTGAACTCAATCCCTCAATGAATGAAGGCCAATACACCGTAAGCTTTCTTAACCACATCCTCCACCTGGGAGGCCGATTTGAGAGTCTTATGGACCCAGACCCCAAGATCCCTCTGCTCTTCCACGCAGCTAAGACTCCTACCTTTGATAGTACTCATTCATCCCGTTGGATCTGCCAAAATGGACCACAACACATTTATCCGCGTTGAAGTCCATCTGCCACTTCTCCGCCCGGTCTTGCATCCAGTCGATGTCCTGCTGCAACTTTTGACATCCCTCCAGACCATCCACAACACCACCGACCTTCGTGTCATCGGCAAACTTACTCACCCATCCCTCCACTTCCTCTTCCAGGTCATTTATGAAAATGACAAACAGCAAGGGTCCTAGAACAGATCCCTGGGGCACTCCACTGGTTACCGACCTCCATGCAAAAAAAGAGCCGTCCACAACCACCCTCTGCCTTCTGCAGGCAAGCCAGTTCTGGATCCACAAGGCCAAAGCCCCTTGGATCCCATGCCCTCTCATCTTCTCAAGAAGTTTTGCATGGGGGACCTTGTCAAATGCCTTGCTGAAGTCCATGTACACCACGTCCACTGCTCTTCCTTCGTCAATATGTTCAGTCACATTTTCGAAGAACTCAATTAAGCTCGTAAGGCACGACCTGCCTTTTACAAAAACCATGCTGACTATTTCTAATCAACCTAAACTTCTCCAAATGCTCGTAAATCTTGTCTCTCAGAAGCCTCTCCATCATCTTACCAACCACTGAGGTCAGACTCACCGGTCGGTAATTTCCAGGACTATCCCTGTTCCCTTTCTTGAAAATAGGGACCACATCCGCAATCCTCCAATCCTCCGGAACCTCTCCCGTCTCCATCGACGCCGCAAAGATCATCGCCAGGGGCTCTGCAATGACATCCCTCACCTCCCACAATAACCTGGGGTACATCCCATCTGGTCCCGGAGACTTGTCTATCTTGATAGCATTTAAAAGTTCTAACACATCCGCTTCCTTAATATCTACATACTCAATCTTTTCAGTCTGCCTCAAACTTGTAGTGCATCCTCCCAGATCACTTTCCACCGTGAATACTGAGGCAAAGTACTCATTAAGCACCTCTGCCATTTCTTCCGGTTCCATACAGACTTTTCCCCCTTCACCTTTTATAGGTCCTATCCCTTCTCTTCTCATCCTTTTACTTTTCATATATTTGTAGAAGGCCTTGGGATTCTCCTTAATCCTACCAGCCAAGGCCTTCTCATGACCCCTTCTGGCTCTCCTAATTTCCTTTTTAAGCTCTCTTCTATAAGCCTTATACTTCTCTAGATCCCAACATCTCCTAGCTCTTTGAACCTTTTATACACCTTTCTTTTCTTCCTGACTAGGTTCACCACAGCCTTCGTGCACCACGGTTCCCTCGACCTACCAAAACCTCCTTGTCTCACCGGAACGTTGTTGTGCAGAGCTCCAGACAAGCATTCCTTGAATATCTGCCACCTTCCTTCTGTGCTTTTCCCCAAAAACACCTCCTTCCAGTTTATTCGCCCCAACATCTGCCTGATGTCTTCATATTTCCCCTTATTCCAGACAAACACCTTCCTAACCTGCCTGATCCTATCCTTTTCCAATGCAAGGGTGAAGGAGATAGAATTATGATCTCCATCCCCAAGATGCTCTCCTACCGAGAGATCCATCACCTGTCCTGGTTCATTAGCTAGTACCAGGTCCAGTACAGCCTCTCCTCTCGTAGGCTTGTCCCCGTGCTGTGTCAGGAAACCCTCCTGAACACACCTAACAAACTCCTCCCCATCCAAACCCCTTACCCTTGGGATATTCCAGTCGATGTTTGGAAAATTGAAGTCTCCCATCACAACAACTCTGTTATTTCTACATCTCTCCAGTATCTGTTTCCCTATCTGCACCTCAACTTCCCTGTCACTATTGGGCGGCCTATAGAATACACCAGCAACGTCACCGACCCTTTGCTATTCCTAACTTCCACCCACAGAGACTCCGTAGACATTCCCTCCTCGGTATCCACCTTCTCTGCAGCCATGACACTGTCCCTGATCAACAGTGCCACTCCACCACCTCTTTTGCCTCCCGCCCTGTCCTTCCTGAAGGATCTGAATCCCGGGACCTGTAGTACCCAGTCCTGTCCCTGAGACATCCAAGTCTCTGTAATGGCCACCACATCACAATCCAAGCAGCAATCCACGCCCTAAGTTCATCCACCTTATTTACTACACTCCTGGCATTAAAATAGACACACCTCAGCCCCTCAGACTGGACATTTCCCTTCTCCCCCACTCGTCTAACCTGCCTCTCATCCTGCCTACAGTACTTCCCTACCTGGGAGCTAACTTCCTTGCTCCCAGTCTCCACATCACTATTCCCTCCCCCTAACCTTTCTAGTTTAAAGTCCCCCAGTAGCCCTAGCCAGTCTTCCCGCCAAGATATTAGTCCCCCTGGGATTCAGGTGCCACCCGTCTTTGCTGTACAGGTCACACCTGCCCCTAAAGAGGTCCCAATGATCCAGGAACCGGAATCCCTGCCCCCTGCTCCAGTCCCTCAGCCGCGTTTTCAACCTCCACCTCATACTATTCCTGCTCTCACTCTCCCGAGGCACAGGCAGCAATCCTGAGATTACTACCTTCGCTTTCCTCTTTCTCAGCTGCCTACCCAGTTCCCTATAATCCCTTTTCATGTCCACTTCCCTCTTCCTGCCTATGTCAGTAGTATCTATATGTACTACAACTTCCAGTTCCTCACCCTCCCCTTTCAGGATGTCTGGAACGTGTCCAGAGACATCCCAAATCCCAGCTCCAGGGAGACATACCACCATCCGCGACTCCCGTCTGTGTCCACAAAAACGTCTGTCCGCCCCCCTCACTAGGGAGTCCCCTATAAGCACTGCCTTTTTGCTCTGTTTTTTAGGTTTTTGTTTTTGTTCAGCTCCAGGGAGCTGGCTACTGCTGCCTCCCTTGGATGAGCTGTCCCCCACAGTAGTACTCAGGCAAGAGTACTTATTTTGAAGGGGGACATCCACCGGGGTACTCTCCATCACCTGAGGTTTCCCCTTCCTAATAGTTACCCATGTGCCTTCTTCCCTTTGCCCTGGTGTGACTACTTGTCTGTAGCTCCTATCAATAATCTCCTCATTCTCCCTAATGAGTCGAAGGTCCTCAAGCTGCATTTTCCGTTCTTTTACCTGGTCCCATAGGGATTGCAACTCCACACAGTGATCACAGGTATGGACATCTGGGAGACCAGGAGCCTCCAAGGCCTCCCACATGTTACACTGGCAACAACATGCTGGCCTCACACCCATGCTTGCCCCTTTTTAGTAACCCAGAGGAAAAAAAAAAGTAAGAAAGATTAAAAAACAACTTACCTTGCCTCCCCTTTTTGCTTAGGCCCTGTGAGCCAAGGACCTTATAGCTCACACAAAAACAAACTTACCTGCTCCTTCTCAGAGCTCCTGTCTCTCTCTCTCTCTCTTTTTTAGGTTAGAGGAGGAGGGGGGGTTGGGATACTCTACTTGTGTAGAGTATCGGGATTCCACACCACCCCAATTTATAGTGAGGTTGAAAAAAAACTACACTACCCAAGGTGCTTTGCAACACCTTCCGGGTTTACAAGTTTAAAAAGTTTAAAAAAAAACTAGTAAAATTTAGACTTAATATTACTTTTATATCAGAACATACTTGGGTTTTACACTGCAACCTATATTTGTGTTCCCTTGATGCATGCCTGTAATCTAAAATTCTGAGGCATGAGATATTTAAAAAAATAATTTATCCTTTTTATTAATTTTAGTCCTAACGTTGCTCCAGTTATTACCAACTGTATGATGGTATGTTTTAAACAGTGTTGGTATGTAGTGTCTCAGCAGAACTTGGAGTTACGCTTTTCTTGGAGAACATAATTAATTTGAAACACATTTTCTGTGTCCACGAGTGCTCTGTTTGGATGAGTGGAGTAGGAATTGTGCACTTAAATGGGTTAGTTTGGATAGCTTGATCGTCTTCCTCTAATCAATAACTTGTAATTTGATTTTGGTCAGTTATACTCTGTGGTCTGCATGGCCTTGTCCAAGAGCTGATAACTGTAAGTAAAGTATATTATTGCAATGTTCCACAGAAACTGGCCACCATTAAACAACAAAATGATCCACCAGGACATCAATATTTGTCAAGAAGCATTTCACTATCAAGAAATAATCCTACTACAATTTGCTTAACTTTGCCACTTGGTACATGTTAGTTCAGGAAACCAAATACCCAAGCTTGCATTTCAATGAACAATTACTGCCAAATAAATATTGAAATATTCCATGCAAATTATATTATGATCTCTTCAATATGCCTGGCAGACTAAATATATTCTGCATTTGGGAACTGGAGAAAATTTCCGACACTAATGGATGCTTCTAGGGATAAGAAACTTCAGTTATGAGGATAGATTGGAGAGGTAGGGACTTTTCTCCATAGAGAGAAGAAGGCCAGGAGGAGATTTGATGAAAGCAAAATGTTGTGGATGCTGGAATCTGAAACAAACATGTAAATACTGGAAAATCTCAGCAGATCTGACTGCGTTTGCAGAGAGAAAATAGAGCCAATACTTTGAGTCTGAATGACCTTTTATAGCTCTGACAAAGGGTCATCCAGACTCGTAACATTAGCTGTATTCTCTTTCCAGGGATGCTGTCAGATCTGCTGAGATTTTCCAACATTTTCTGTTTGAGGTTTGATAAAGGTGTTCAAAACTCATGAAGGAGATGGACAGGGTAAATAGGCTCAGAAAAGGATCAGGAACAATTGGGCGTAGATTTAAAGTGCTTTGCAAAAGAAACTAATGAGGTGTGAGAAAATACTTCACGCAGCAAGTGGTTTGGGTCTGGACTGCACTGCCTGAAAGTGTGGCGGAGGCAGTTTCAATCCAAGCATTGCAGAGGGCATTAGATGGCTTAAAGATAGGCTTGAACAGAAACAATAAGCAGAGATATGTAGAAAAGGCAGCAGAATGGCACTCACCCATTATTCTTGTTTGGAGAACCAGTGCAGACATGATGGACCAAATAGCATCCTTTTGTGCTGTAACAATTCTGTGATTTAGCCCATTATGTCTTTATCTGCTGAAAAAGTGCCTTTAGTCCATTTGGTATGTGATGGAAGTGGCAATGGTTGATCTATTGACAGAGTGCGTGGGCAGTGAAAAATTAAAATAGACACCATAAAGCATCAAAGTAAGACTTTCAGAGAAGCAAGGGATGCAACAAAGTATTTATGGAGAGAAAGAGGGCAATTGGGATCAACAAAGCCTTGCTGTTATTAATGCTTCATATAAGTTCCACATTCTAACCAGTCTCTGGATTAGAATGATTTTCCTCCATTCTCCATTGCTTGTTAGGGAGAGGGCAAAAAGCATGTGATAACAGAGGTTTAGCCCAAAGCGTACAACTGTTAAAAGGCTGCCAGAAGACTATTAAATTATATGAGTATTCATGATTAACTGCCATAAAATCTAATTTCAATGGATATTGTGAAGAGTGGTGTAACAAAATTGTTAATTATCATTCCATTTTATTTTTCCCCAAAGGTTGCCAATCAAGTGGTTCAGGCATTGCTTACTCAAAAGGTAAGTCTATTTCCAAATGGACCAGTCCTGTAGCAAAAGTCAGTGGACTTTTGGCTGGATTGTTGCATCTCCTGTGGTAGGTCCTGCCACAAGGGGACTGGAAAACCTTAATCCTAGTGTAAATTGTTATAAAGCCAACACACACAAGATTAGAAACTGAACAACTTCTGTGAGAAAAAACAAGAGTGAGATTGAGAATGATACAAATGACATGTTGGCACATCCTTTTTAATGGCTGTGATACTGATTATGTCATTATCCCAACATGAGTTCCACACAAATTCAAGCACAATACTTTCTTAAAGCGGGTACAGTCCTTTACTGTAAATGATGTTCTGCTGGCACAGGTTGCATTTTGACAGGCAGTGACTGAAATCATAGAATTTCTACAGTGCAGAAAGAGGCCAGTCAGCACATCGATTTTTGCACCAGCTCTCTGACACTGTGGACGGGATTTTTTGGCTCCACTCACTCTGAAACTGAAAATTCCACCCAAGGTCAATGGATTTTTCCATTGTCTGCTCCTCGCCTGGTATGACTCCCTTGGCAGTCAGGACAGTAAAATTCTGGCTAGTAACTTACCCAGGCCCTGTTCCCTGCTCTGTGTGTTCCTACATGTTTACCATAGCCAATCCACCTGACCTGCACATCTTTGGACCATGGGAGGAAACTAGAACTCCCAGAGGAAACCCATGCAGGCACGGGGAGAATGTGCAAATTCCACAAAGTCACCCAATGCCAGAATTGAACCCGGTCTCTGTGAGGCAGCAGTGCTAACCACAATGTCACAGTGCCGTCCTAAATTGGAACTGGAAGTTTTAAGTTCTTTACTGGTCACTAATGATTTTGGTCAGAATTGCTTGTGGAGCAATGGAGCAGCAATGAGGTGGCACTTCTTCTGAAGGGAGAGAAAATTAGACTGAGTTTGTCAAATCACATTCCTTTGATTTAGTGGGGCACAATAAATGATTGAGTCAGATGGAAATTTTTTTGTCTGTAATATCTTCTTGCGTTAGAAACAAGAAAATCTGCAATGCACCATTTATGTGCAATTGCCCTTCATCATGATACTGTATTGTCAACATTATATGTTTCTAGCCTTTTTGGGTTGGCTCTCACAATAAATTAAACCAGCAGGGAGCAAAAAAAAAGCCATCTAATTTAACTAATGTACATTTCATGGCATAATCATTTGGATTAATTCATTTAAAAAATCTGCACCTTGGTTTCAGAATTACTGATTTCCTTTTGTTGGGTTCTGTATTATGCAGTGTCCTTCTGTCACAATGATGGTATTGAATAGTTTAATCTACTCATAATGGTGATTAACACTAATACAATGTAAACTGATTCTAGCTATCGTTTTTCCAAAAGCTTCTTTTCTGTTCTTTTTAAACTCCCCCTCCCACCCTCATGAAGACAAGAAAGCAAAGAGCTAGTGGAAGGTCATTATCGAGCACTGGCCCCAGTCTAAGGTTGGGGATAAAGGAGGTTCATGTTGCAACTCACTGATCAAAATCACTGTGAAAATGTATAGCCTCAATTAGATCCATGTATAGGAGATTTGTATTTGTTTTTCATTCTTTTATATTGATTCTCTGAAAAATAGAAAATTTTAATAACAAAAATATTACTCCAACTTTCTCACTGTAATTATACCTGCAGGATTTGAGGGAAGAATGCCTGAAACTACGCACAAGGGTGTTTGATCTTGAACAGCAAAATCGAGCACTGAGTGTTCTTTTCCAGCAAAGAGTTCGTTTGGCATCTGATTCACTGTTACAGGTATGTGTATTTATATCAACTCTTTTTCTCTGTCAGAGTCTCACATTAATTTTTAGTCATCTATCAAAAGGCTTCACATCTGAGTAGATTAATTGATCAAAACTTTGAGATAATATAATTTTTCCAGAAATCACAGTGCAATCCAACCTGGTTGCAATCAAAGGGCTTTCATAAATGTATCTTTATCCTTTAATTGTCAGTAATTATAAACACTGTTATTAACTGGAATGTAATAAATTATGCAAAGCATCAACTGATCAATGTAAGGATCAGACACAAATAAAAATAAATGCCCTGGTTAAAGTTCTCCATTTATACTGCTGTGGTGTTCACATACTTCGTAAATGGAGAAAATTACTTCAGAAACAGCAATTCAAAAATTCATGTCATAAAAAGTAACCTTAGTCTGTCACTCTGGAAACACATTATTAAAATGAATATGCTTGCTAATGTATGCTTGCCTCAATAACTACTACTTTAATTGCATTTTGTGATTTGAATACATAAAACAGTAAGAATGTGTGATTGCAGCTAAACATTCTGTAGTTGCGATAAAACACTGAACAGCTTAATTCACCAGTAACATTTTCTACTTCAAGAATACTTCATCATGGCTTCTTCAATAAAAGGTTCTGATGGTCTATGGGGCAATAGTAGCAAACTGTTAATTGAAGCATAATTTTTGATCAAGATTGTTGACATACGCTATTGTAACTTAAGAGAAATAATTTGCTAATTACAACTTTTAAATTGCCATCTATAACATTTACCTCTAGACATAACTATTTAAATACTCTCCTGGACAGCCTCCCATCTATTTCCCACATAAAGTTGTCTTGATTGAACACTGTGGCCCATATGCTAACTCGCAACATGTCCTGTGTCCCATCACTCCTGTGGTATTTGCTGACCAAAAACACCATCTGTCCAGTAATATCTCAATTTTAAAAAGTTCGTCTTTGTCTCAACTCCCTCCATGGCCAGGTCCCTCCCAATTTTGATAACCATCAACAAGATACCTGCACTGCTCCAATTCTGGCCTCTTGCACAACTCTGAATGAATCACTCTGCTATAGGTGGCTATGCTTTCAACTGTTCAGACCCTGCAATCTTATCTCCATCTATATTAGAATAACTGAAATAAAATAATGATAATGCTTCTGGAAAAGAATCATAGGGACTCAAAACGTTAACTCCATTTCTCTATCTACAGATGCTGTCGCACCTGCTGAGATTTTCCAACATTTTCTGTTTTTATGTCAAATTTAGTTTGATAACACTGCTGTGAAAAACCTTGGAACATTATTCTATATTCTACAAAATTGCTATATAAATACAGTACATGGTTTGAAATGCATGCGTATTTTAACTAAGTGCAGGGCTAATGCTGCAAAGATGTGGATACATTAATGTGGAGCAGAATCTTTTTCTCTGTCTGATGCCTCCAGTCTCTATTAAGTACAGTTCTTGTAGGCTTTGCTGAACTTAATTTTGAGGTCCTGTGGTTGTACAACAATGGGGAGAGTCTGACTGCTCAATTTAAATATTTCATTTCTTCACTGTCTTAAACCAAAAAAAAATCAGATTAAGGAGATCAATTACCTAGAAAATGGATTTTTGCATTTCTTTTCATTAAAAATAAACAGGCAATTAATGCAAAGACCAGGTGGCTGATAAGTTTTTATGACAGTAAGCACAATTATAATTCCTTCATATCTGACACTTTTTCAGGTTATCTTTACCTTCTGTACAGAAAATGCTGTGCCATTTATTAGCTCTGTTAAATGGTTATGCAAGAACATTTTTTTAAAATAAACTCCTTGAGTTGACGTGACATCACTAATTAATTGTTCAAGACAATTGTTTCTGTTACATACAAGTAATGTTTCTTTTAGCACCGGATTGGAGGACCTATTAAATTTGCTTGTAGAATTGTTGAAATTCAGATGTATAATTAATGAGTGCATTGAGTAAAAACGATGTATAATTTACTGGTAGCTTACAGGGCATGATGATTTTAGTAATCCTGTTTTTCATCTGCCTTACATAGAGATGGAAATATGCTCTCTCCACATGGGGAAAAAGATATGGAAATTATCTTTAGCTAATGGGGAATGGCGATTGAGCAATAACTCCCTAAATATGGAGGGACAGGAGATCAATCTGGATAATCATTAATAATGGATTAAGGAGAGTTACAAAACAAAGATATCTAGGGGTACATGTTCATAGCTCCTTGATAGTGGAGTCACAGGTGGTCAGAGTAGTGAAGGAGGTATTTGGCATGCTTGGTTTCATCGGTCAGAACATTGAATACAGAAGTTGGGACATCTTGATGAAGTTGTATAAGACATTGGTAAGGTCACACTTGGAATACTGTGTATAATTCTGTTCACTCTATTATAGAAAGGATATTATTAAACTAGAAAGTGTACAGGAAAGATTTACTAGGATGGTGCTGGGACTTGATAGTTGTAACTATAAGGAGGAGTTAGAAAGTCTGGGACTTTTTTCTCTGGAGCATAGGAGACTGAGGAGTGATCTTATAGAGGTCTGTAAAATAATGAGGGGTATAGATCAACTAGATAGTCAATATGTTTCCCCAAAAGTAGGAGAGTCTTGAACTAGAGGGCGTAGATTTAAGGTGAGAGAGGAGCGATGCAAAAGTGTCCAGAGGGGCAATTTTTTCACAGAACAAGCTGCCAGAGGTAATAGGAGAATAAAATTGGTACAATTTTGTCTTTTAAAAAGCATTTAGTTAGTTACATGGATAAGGTAGGTTTAGAGGGATATGGGCCAAATATGAGTAATTGGGATTAGCTTAGGTGTTTCAGAAAAGGGCAGCATTTTCAAGTTGGGTCGAAGGGCCTATTTTCATACTGTAAAATCTATGACTCTGTGACCTATGAACATGTACCCCTAGATCTCTTTGTTCTGTAACTGTCCTCAGCACCCTATCATTAGCTGAGTAAGTCCTGTCCAGGTTCAGTCGACCAAAATGCATCACTTTGCATTTATCTAAATCAAACTACATCTGCCATTCGTCAGCCCACTGGCCAAGTTGAACAAGATTCTGTTGCAATCTGCAAATTTACTAACCATGCCTCCTATATTTTCATCCAAATCATTAATATAAGTAATAAATAGCAGTGGACCCAGCACTGAAACCTGAGGCACACCGCTGGTCACAGGCTTCTAGTTGGAGAAACAACCATCCTCTAGCTCTGTCAAGAGACCAATTTTGTATCCACTTAGCTACCTCACCCTGGATCCTATGAGATTTAACCTTATGCAACAACCTGCCATGTGGTACCTTGTGAAAAGCTTTGCTAAGCTCCATGTAGAACAAAGAACAAAGAAAATTACAGCACAGGAACAGGTCCTTCAACCCTCCAAGCCTGCACCAACCATGCTGTCTGTCTTAACTAAAACCCTCTATCCTTCCGGGGACCATATCCCTCTATTCCCATCCTATTCATGTACTTGTCAAGATGCCCTGTAGAAGTCACTACTATATCCACTTTCACTGCTGCCTCTGGCAATGAGTTCCAGGCACCCACTACTCTGTGTAAAAAATCTGCCTCGTATATCTCCTTTGAACCTTGCCTCTTGCACCTTAAACCTGTGCCCCTTAGTAGACCACATCAACTGCACTGCCCTCATCCACTTTCTTGGTTACCCCTTCAAAAAACTCAATCAAATTTGTGAAGCAATTCAGTCAGAGAATGGCATGCTGCTGAGAAACAGGTGGCTGTGAGGCTAGTGAATCCCACCCAATGACTTTCTACTTGCAATATCAGATGTTCTTGTGGTGCAGTGGTAGTGATCCTGCCTCTGAGCCAGAAACTCTAGCTTTGAATCCTACTGCAGGACTTGATGGCCAAGCAAGGTGCAGTTCAAAATGCAGATTGAATATCAACCTGCAAATCTTTCCAATATATGCTATTGGCAGGTGGTAAAAGCAGCAGGGATTCCTGGTCATCCATTTAATGGAAAGAATGTTTGAACTTCAATCATCATAATCCATAGTTCCAGACTATAACATGCATGTAAAAGTACATGTCACAGCAACTCCTGAGTGACCTGTAACACATTGCCACCACTTTAATAGAGAATTATCTGTGGAAGGTTAGAAACATTTTCCTTGTCCTTTAATATTAGCAGATAATTGATTATTTCACATGTAGGATTAGTCATTTTTTTATGGCAAGTGCTATTATGAACATGCTCCTGAGGTAGAAAACAATTGCATAGGTAATTTCCCAAATGACAACATTAGCTTGCATAGTGCTCTTAATGTAGAAATATATTCCAAGGCAATGCACAGAAGTGTAATCAATATGAAGGATATCAAGATAGAAACATAGAAACATTAATAGGACGTTCCCAACCACTTTTTTGCAAAAAGAAAGTATCTTCTACAATTTAATTAAATCATGAGTTTGTATGTATCTTAACTCTATTTATTCACCTATGTTCAAATCTCTTTCCACACCTAACTGTAAAATACTGTCTGACTGCATTATGAACCTTGGTTATTGAGTGTTGGGATGGGACTTGAACCTGGAGCTTTTAGGTCAGAAACAATGACACTAGCTGTGCACCACAAGACCTCCCAATATCTTCACCTATTAAATATCTATTGATGTAGATTCAACAGCTTTTTGTGGGAGAGAGTTCCAAATTTTAATGGCCTTTTTGCGTAATGAAGTGCTTCCTGATGTAACCCTTGAATGGCATGATTCTCATTTTTATGGTTATGCCCCCTTTAGCTGCAGCCCCGACCAAAGTAGGAGATATCAGGAAGGATGACTAAAAACGTAGTCAAAGAAGTGGGATTTAGGAAGGGTTTTGAAGGAGGAGAAGAGATTCTGGGAGAGAATTCCAGAGCTTCAGGCCCAAGCAGATGAGGATTCAACTATTACTGGTGGAGTATTAGCATCTGGGGATGTGCAAAAAGCTGGAATTTGAGGTGGGCAGATATTTTGTAGGGTTGTAATCTGGAGAATGTTACAGAGATAAAAGTGGCGAGGTCATAGAGGAATTTGAAAAAAAGGATAAGAATATTAAAATTGAACCTTTGCTGAATAAAGAGTTAATGTATGATAGTGAGAACAAGGCAGATGGAGAACAGGAGTTAGTGCAAGTAAAGATACAAAGGCGTTTTGGATGAGCCGAGTTTTACTGCACCTTTATTAAGCTGTAAAGTCAGCCAGGAGTTTAATGGAAAAGTCAATGTGGAGATAGCAAAGTTATAGATATGACTTTAGCAGCAAATGAACTGAAGCAAGGGCAATGTTGAATGATGTTATGGAGATGGAAATAGGTATTCTTCATGATGGTGGCAATATGGAGTCATCTTGGGGTCCAATATGAAATCAAGGTAGTGAAAAGCCTTTTATCCAAAGACACAAGAGTCATGAGAGTTGATCTCAAGGATAGGATAAACTTGGGGAATGTTTGAAAAATGATTGGAGAAAAAGCAGAAATATGTAAGTGTAAGGATACAGTTGGGAGAGCCTGGAGCAGATCTGATTTGTTAGTGAAGGAAGGTTAGGTGCAGTGAGTAGTAACCGTGGTGACTGCAATGTAACTAGTTACAATGAGTATTTAATCAATCAGCACCCCACCCTCCCAACCCTGTCCCTGGAATCCTGCACATTTGCCATAAATCATTCACTTAACCTACACACCTTTGGATGTTAAGGGGCAATATACCAATCCACCTAACTTGTACACTTTTGGACTATGGGAGGGAACCAGAGCATCGGAGGAAATCCATGAGGACAAAGGGAGGATGTGCAAACTCCACACAGATAGTTGTCCCAAGCCAGAATCAAATCCAGGTCCCCAGTGCTGACAGGCAGCAATGCTAACCACTGTGCACTGTGTTTCCCTTAAATATGCCCTCACTGGGCAGAACCAGCTTGTGTCTGGGTAGGGGAGCTGGGAGAATCCCAATGGGGTGGGGGGAATGAGGGGTTTGCGTCAGCGTTAAACATGCTAGGCCCCTTCCCCACAATTCTCTGACCCCACTTTGCCCAAGTGTTATCTGTTCTGGGTGCAAAATCACGACCATTATGTTTTGCTCTATTTAGTAAGATGTGACTCGCAGTTTTAGTTCAACCCTTATTGCTGGTGTGACAGAGGTGAAACCTTGGTAATAGAGATTGGGAGATTTGGGAAAGATATATTTGCTTGTTTGAAATTTCCTGCAAGTCTCAGCATCACAGGTTTCTTTCCTCTTTATATCAGAAGACAATTTGTTCCTACGTCGGGTTCAAACTTTGTTTTATAGCATTCACCTTTCCGGATTTGCAGATGATAATTATACTGAGAAATATGTAATAAAGTGCACATTTATTTCTCGGGAGATAAACCACCTTTTAGCTCTCAAAGGGTCAACACAATCTGATCGCCATTCTGTAGATAATACGAAATCAAAATAAAGATTACATTTTATCGTTTTCTTCTCAGTCAATAGATTAAGGAGAAAGCCCAATAGGAAAAAAGTCATAAAGTATTTGTAATAAAGGTTCTTATCTTGCCTTATATTTTGGTAGAAATGAAACCTAATCAAAAGCAGGATCACTTGCACTGCCCTCAGTCAAATGATGCAAGAAAGGATGCTGAATGAAAGTGGGACTCGTTCAATGTTTGTTCTATTTCCACTGCGAGTATACCCGACAGATTCAAATAGCAAAATTAACATACTGCAGACTGGGCAGCATTTACACTTGATAGTTTTGAAAGCTGCAACGATTGATTGGCCCATACTTGTAATTAGTGTCACACATATTTGAACAACTATTTTGCATTATTTTGATTAAGAGAAAAAAAAGTGATGATTTTATGGCTTCGAAGTCTAAAGTGGATAGATTGTACCACCAATGTGCCTGTACAAAATATAGCAGCACTAACCGCAGTGACCAGCTGTAGAGTTAATTCAGAAATGCAATTCTTTGGTTGAAATGAAAGACCACAGGTTTGGAATTCCTGCTATAATAATGGTGCTATGAATTATTTTTGTTTTGATTTTTTTTTCAGTTTTCTACCAAACTCTGGCTTTTATTAATATTCCTGCAGCGCAGTTTACTTAAAAAATAAATGAGATCACAGCGATGTTCAGGACAAGAATTAAATTGTTCTTTTAAAACCATGTTGAATTTTTTGCACTAGGTTTAGGTGAGCAATTTATTTTGGAGAAGACATTCATAGATCTATTCTCTTTAGGGTGTCTTTTACAACAGACAGGTTTCTTGAACTGCGATGGTCCAGACTTGCAGTGAGAATAACAATGAAGTCATTGGCATCACCATTATTATAGAAGGATAAAATCCTACAATGCAGAAGGTGGACATTCAGCCCATCGAGTCTGCTCTGACTGCAGTCTATCCAGGCCCTATCTGCATAACCCCATGCATTTACCCTAGCTAGTCCTCCTGACATTAAGGGGCAATTTAGCATGGCAAATACAGCCAACCTGCACATCTTTGTATTATGGGAGAAAACCAGAGCACTTGGAGGAAAACGCCAAAGACACACGGAGAATGTGCAGACTCCACACAGACAGTTACCCAAGTCGGGAATCGAACCTGGATCCCTGACACTGTGAGGCAGCAGTGTCACCGTGCTGCTCAACCAGACAGCAACTTCTTATGATCATGTATGAGCTTGAAAATCAGGTTGCCCTGTTCCTCCAGAGGCTTCACCGCATTGTAACTTCGCCAAAAAGACAGCTTACCACCTCCTTCTCAAGGGCAACTAGGGATGGGTAATAAATGCTGGACAGCCAACAACACCCATGTCACACTAATGGATAATAAAAGATTCAAGTAGAAACACATCATAAAAATATGTGTAAGTAAGTTGGGGTTTCTTCGTTAAGTCGCTAACAGTGTAATGGGTCTTAATTACTACTAGGTCATTTTGCTGGTAGTGAAGATAAACTTTTACAAGTGCTGTGCCTCATTCCTGCAGCTTTGAATATTTGTTAGTGATTTAAAAGTAATAAAATAGATAAATTAATTGTATTTTTTAACTTTTTCTTTTGTTTAACAGCAGCTTTCTTTGGTTCTCTTAATGTGCTTTCAGTAAATGATTTTACAGCTTGTGGCTGCAAGGGCTTTTAAACTTTTTTTTTAACAATCTTGCAGAAAGCACCTCCATTTTAAGGTATGGTCACAATCCCCTGCCTGTTTCAGTGCACCAATCTCTCCTGGTGAAACTACCAGGTGGATATTGAATAGTTCCACTGGACCTTGCATCTCACTGTCCTTAATTGGACTGGGTGATGGACACTGCTTTGTAATTCACTGCCTCTGGGACGATCATGAGCGCATCTTTGCCACAGCCATTTCCATGTTCCCAGTTCGGAACTGAGACCAATGTCAGAATTCCGACAATGTTGGCAAATGCAGCCCTACTTCTCACTAAAGATTCTTCAGTCTAGTTGAGGAAATGAGCCTTTCTGTGTTCTCTTCACATCAGTCTAAAATCCCCTTTTTACATCTTTGAGTTGGCAGGAACATAGAACATAGAACAATACAGCACAAACAGGCCCTTCGGCCCATGAGTTGCGCCGATCACATCTACCAATCCACAGACCTATCTATAACCCGCTATCCTATTCTTTTCCATATACTCATCCAGAAGTCTCTTAAAAGACCCCAGTGAGTTTGCCTCAACAACCTCCGACGGCAGTCGGTTCTGCTCACTCACCACCCTCTGAGTGAAAAACCTACCCCTGACATCTCCTTTGTACTTGCTTCCCTGCACCTTAAATCTGTGTCCTCTCATAGTGAAATAGTCTCTCGGGGAAATAGTCTCTGAGAGTCCACCCTATCTATCCCTCTCAACATTTTATAAACCTCTATCAGGTCGTCTCTCAACCTACGTCTCTCCAGTGAGAAGAGTCCCAGCTCCCTCAACCTATCTTCGTAAGGCCTGCCTCCCAATCCAGGCAGCATCCTTGTAAATCTCCTCTGAACTCTCTCAATAGCCTCTACATCCTTCCTATAATGAGGCGACCAGAACTGCGCACAATACTCCAACTGGGGTCTGACAAGAGTCTTATAGAGCTGCATCATTACCTCCTGACTCCTAAACTCTATTCCTCGATTAATGAAGGCCAGTACACCGTACGCCTTCTTGACCACTTCCTCCACCTGCGAGGCCAATTTAAGAGTCCTATGGACCTGGACCCCGAGATCCTTCTGCTCTACAACACAGCTAAGACTCCTACCCCTTATATTGCACTCTTTCATCCCATTATTCCTGCCAAAATGGACCACTACACATTTATCTGCGTTGAAGTCCATCTGCTACTTCTCCGCCCAGTCTTGCATCCTGTCTATGTTCCGCTGCAACTTTTGGCATCTCTCCAGACAGTCCACAACACCACCAATCTTTGTATCATCGGCGAACTTGCTAACCCATCCCTCCACTTCCTCATCCAGGTCATTTATGAAAATGACAAACAGCAGGGGTCCCAGAACAGATCCCTGGGGCACTCCACTGGTTACCAACCTCCATGCAGAACAAGACCCATCCACAACCACTCTCTGCCTTCTGCCAGCAAGCCAGTTCTGGATCCACGAGGCCAAAGTCCTTTGGATCCCATGCCCCCTCACCTTCTCCAGAAGCCTTGCATGTAGGACCTAATCAAACGCCTTACTAAAGTCCATGTACACTACGTCCACTGCCCTTCCTTCGTCAACGTATTCAGTCACATTTTCGATGGCATTGTGATTAGCACTGCTGCCTCACAGCGCCAGGGATCCAGATTCAATTCTGACCTTGGGTGAATATTTGTGTGGAGTTTGTACATTGTCCTTATGTCTGTGTGAGTTTCCTCTGGGTACTCTGGTTTCCTCCATCTATCCAAAGATGTGCGGGTTAAGCAATTAGCTGAGCTAAATTGGCCCTTAGCGTCAAAGGGATTAGCAGGGTAAATATGTGAAGTTACAGGGAGAAGGCTTGGGTGGGATTGTTGTCAACATAGGCTCAATGGGACAAATGGCCTCCTCCTGTACTGTAGGAATTGTATGTTTTCATGTTCTCTGCAAATCAGGGTAAAAAGGCAAGTACAATGAATGGCTAGGACTGCTAACAAAATTGGGGCCTATATGCAAGTAATTACATGGTTTATCCAGTTGAAATTAGATTTAACTCCTATGATAGTGGGAAAATTCCTGATATTCTTATTTTCTTCCTATTATATTCATTGCCCCATTGATCAAAACCAAAATACATTTGGTCCTTTGATAGGTGTGTCTAACTGTATTTGAACTCCATATTCTCTCTGTTGAGCTAAACCTTTTCAGTCATTTTCCATTCATGTGTTAAACATTGCTCAACAGTGGTACCTTCACCGTTGACCTTTAACATGGTTCAAGTCCTGCACTAGAGACTTGAGCAGAAAATCAAGGCTAGTAATCTTTTGAAGTATTGGGAGGTGTAGCACTGATTGAAGTGATGTCATCCAGATGGACCATTAAACCAAGGTTCTCTTCTGTGTTCTTAAGTTGATGGTACTATTTGAGGGAGACGAGTGAAATCCTCCTCCAATGTCCTGGCTGTTATTGATTCCTGAAACAATACCATGATAGAAATACAGCTGCCAACCAGTCAATATTTCATTGCTGCTACTGGCTGCCACATTGCTTATTGTTGCATGTATCTAGTTCATAATTCAAATGCTTTTGAATGTAAATTTTGGTTAGAAATTTAACTGCATATAAATGGGGCATCTGACTGACAATTTGACAAACAAACCTGAAGAAAATGCAATGCAAGCAGGTTTGGACTTAAATGCAGTTAAAGGTTAACCTGTACCTCCTCAGTGCCAGAGGCCATCTTCAGCTTCTTGAACAATGAGCCTCCCTCCATCAGAAGGTCAGAAGTGGGAATGCTCACTGATGGATTGCACAACACGCATTATTATTTGCAGCTCTTAAGATACTGAAGTAGTCAGTATTCATATGCAGCAAGACCTGGACAACTTTCAGGCTTGGGCTGATAAGTACAAGTAGGCCACAATTTACTCATTTGGTAAAGAGGGTTGGGCGAATCTCATATCGGCCAAATCACGGGTTCGTACAGGCGTTCGCAGCCCACTAACGTCTCCGCGGTGTCAGCTCTGTGCCGGACATGCAGGAAGACGCAAAGATGATTTAAATCGCCATTTTAATATCATTTGAATATCATTAGCAGGTCCAGGCCCACTAGCCTCTCTGCCCTATGCCTGGAGCAATTCACTCCAATGGGATTTACAGTAGCTCCTACTTTTGGGGAGGTAGCAGCTTGATCCTGTTGAAGTGAAGGGGAGACAATCAGGGCCCCCCAGAAGGTCAGGCAGCGGAGATAGAAGTTGCTCCCCTGGGCATTGGCACTTTGGCAGTGCCAACCTGTGTCCCCTGGCACTGCCTAAAGGGCAAAGTGCCAATGCCCAGGGGGCACTATGGCACTGTCCATCAGACATGGGGCAGTGCCAAGGGGGTGAGGCCTGTGGGCAGGGCTTGGGGATCTGGTGAAGGGGAGACTTTGGTGGGGACAATGTGGGGCGAGGTTAGACAGTTGGGACTGTGGGGATGTGGGATGGCTGGGGATCAGGATGGTTCAGAAGGGGGCACCAGTGGAGTCGGGGGATCTGGGATTGGTCCAGGAATGGTCAGAGGGGGCAGCAATTGAGCCAGGGTGGGAGAGGGCGGTGGAAGGGCTGACAAAAGGCTGACTATAGTTTTTCACTCGTTTTTTTTCAGTGAGCTATCGCTGAATTTTGGCAATAGATAGTTTCATGCCAGAGGGTGAAGGGTAGGGACAGTGGAAGTTTAGCTCATCGGGGAAGCCAGCTACAGACCACGAGGCCTGCACCCTCATCGCCTTGTACACAGTATATGGGGTACCTGTCAACCTTCTTCCCTAACGGATTCTTCTTCCGATTGTCGGCTTCTGCTCACTGCCCAGAATCCTGGGCTGGCAGTGCCATATTAGCACTGTCCAAGGGGCACTGCTCCCCCTGCTTCTGATGACCCAGGGCACCTCAATAGCCTGAGATCCCACTGGAGGAGCCTTCACATCTGGTCGTGTTGGTGGGGACCAGTTGTCATCCTTGCCAATTACAACCTCCACCTGTGAGGTTAGAAAGGCAACTGAGCCTGGGCAATTGCATCTTGGGCTCACTAAGCAGTTTAAATAAATCTATGTGCCGGGACTGAGCGTATCAGAAAAACGCCTGGGAGGATCGTAACCAGTCGGATGGTGTATGCAAATCGGATTTTTTTGTTTCGCTCTGAAATTTCTTTCCCCTATTACATTACTTGACTAACGCAAATCACACCCAGTATGTACATACTATCAGGAGAAGTACTTCTAAGCCAGGAGAAGTAGCTGAAGAATTCAAAGTCATTTTTAAAAAATGGAGGATTGCTTCGCCAAATGCTCATGAAAGAAACTCCATGTCTTTCTTTCTTTACTTCAATCTTAAAGCATAGTTGGGATGAGTGGGCAGTGGCACACTTTGGAGCCTCCGAGGTTCAGGTGGCAAGAGGGTGATGCCCTCTGGGCATGGGCACCTTTGCAGTGCCAGCCTGTGCCCCCACACTGTTCAAGGGGCAAGTAGCCAAAGCCCAGGGGATAGGGTAGTGCCTATGCGGGTGGAGCCTGTGGGGCGGGACCTAGGGGGTAGGGTCTGATGGGGTAGGGCCTAGGAGCAATTGGTGAGGGTGAGTAAGGGGGTGAGGGGAGGGCAAGCCTGCAGTCACTCTGCATTGGGATCGATGGGGATAAGAGGGAGGCCAAAGATCGGGGTGAGCTGTGAGGGAGGGTGCCTGCAGGGTTGTCTGCACTGCATGTGGTGGGGGTGGGGGTCTGGACATCAGCCAGGATGGGCGGAGTCGGGGCTGGCTCAGGTATGGTCCATAATTGGACCGTGGGGGAGATGGTGGGGGGTGGGGGCCGTAGTACTGGTCCCGGGCTGGCCAGCGATCAAGCTGGCCAGTGATCAGGATGCTAACCGTTGGGCTCATTGCGCATGTGCAGAGGTCCATTGGTTTTAGCCTCCCAGGTGTGATTGGGCCTGACCTCCCAAAATTTATTGACGTTGATGCTAGTGGCCTCTGCATTGCACAAAATGTGGCAGATTCTAGTTTGTACTGCCATTGATAAAACCAACATGAATAATTCCAGTTCTTCAGCAAATTCAACATTTTTGGCAGTATTCTGCCCAACATTTTTTTGTTTTTAAAAAATATGAAATCTTGTAATATGTTTATGTTGGTTAATTTCTGGATGTTTGGATTTATTCTTTAAATGTTAATGTAATCGTCTCACCATGGTGAAGCAGTAACTGTTTAATTGGCTGTAAAGCCAGAGATCATGATGAGCACTACGGATGGGATTTTATGATCTCACTTGTCTCAAAACTATAAAATCCTGCCTGAGGTCAATGGATGTTTCCATGCTCTACCCCTTGCCTGCTTCGATTCCCGTGTTGGGCTGGCTGGTAAAATTCCAGCTCAGTATAAATGTTTCTGTATTTTAAAATATTAATTGTAAACTCCTATTCTTTGCTTTTCTGTCAGGAGGCATTGCTTCTCTGTTATCCATATTAAATTGCATCTTCCATTTTTCTATTTGTTGTATTAAACTGTCCATTGTAATTTCTAATCAAGACATACATATAAATCAACCATTCACATTTTAATCTGGTAGCATGTGTCAGCTTTCAAGACTTTGGCTGAAAGAGGTTGCTTTTCCATTTTGATTGAAGACTTTTGACGTTTATCTCCAAGTTTTCATTTGCCTTAAGATCCAAATTCAAGATTATTCTGAACTGCCAACTGCTTCTGTGTGCAGCCTTTATTTTTTTTCTAGGTGAATATGCCTATATCCTTCAGCCATTATCTAAGAATGCATCTTCTTTTTAATTAAAATCCTGCGAATTTAGATTGTTGCTATCTCTCCAAAGCATTAAAAACTTACATTTAGTTTTAACTTCCATTTACGCAAACAGTTCTATCCTTTCATAGAGTCTTATCGATTTAGCAGAAAGTATTTATTTTGCACTGTATCCATTTTGTCTTTCATGATTTCTAACTGCTGTTTTGTTGACCTGTTTGGTAGCTTTTCAGCTCAGTTAATTAAGGCCAGGTACCTTTTTATCTTGCTGAACTTGCCTTTTCCCGATCCTAGAGCCTTATCTTTTACTCTTAATTATCTTCCTCTATTCTCAGATTCTACCTAACTATACCATGGTCACCATTTTCCAATTGTTTTCCTAGTCTCACATCAACAATGTGCCCCATTCACTTTGCAGCACCAACTCAAACAATGCTTCATTCTTTGTTGAACTGGATACATATTGATCTAACTAATGCTGACTGCATTCTAAAAGGTTTTTATGCTTTGACCACATGCATTACCTTTATTCAGTGCATCTTGAGAGGGTTGAAATCCCACAATACTGTTCCTCTGTATCACTCTGAATGTCTGCGTATCCCTACTATTCATATTCAAGATACAGGGTGAATGAATTTCACACTTTAATCAGTGTAGCTATAGCGTATTGGAAACATTTATACCTTTTTGTGCTTGTGCTCATTTCCTGGACTGCAAACAAATGCTTATAATTCATAATGCAATGCAAGATCACTGCTAAGGGCTTGAGCCTTTGGTTCAAGACAGGGTGGGGGGGTCAAGATTCCATCTATTTCTCACTTCAGGTCAACAGGGAGATTTGACCTGGATCTATGATAGGCAGTTGTTTAAAGCTATCAAGGTGCGTGGTAAGGGGCTGCTTGAATGCACTGTTCTTTCAGAAGAAGATGAGCAACTCAATTCTTGTTCCCCCTCACCCCTCCCAACTGCAGGCTGGTATCCCACCATCGATATTCCTGAGATTGTTGGTGAGGAGCACAGCAGATGTGTCCCCATATCATCTAAGATTTGTACATATCAGCTTGTACTGTGCAAAGTATAATGGTTGTCCTTTGCACCTTTATTCTGCATTTATACTTTCCAATATCATTATGGATACTATTAGCACCATTCGCGGCCTTTTTATTTATTCATGTGTAGGACATGTGCGTCGCTGGCTGGCCAGCATTTATTGCCTATCCCTAGTTGCCCTTGAGAAAGTGGTAGTGAGCTGTCTTCTTGAATCACTGCAGTCCATGTATTGTGTGTTGACCCACAACGCCATTAGGGAGGGAATGCCAGGATTTTGACCCAGCGACTGAAGGAACAGCGATATATTTCCAAGTCAAGATGATAAGTGACTTGGAGGGAAACTTCCAGGTGGTGGTATTCCCATGTATCTGCTGTTCTTGTCCTTCTAGATGGAAGTGGTCATGAGTTTGGAAGGTGCTGTCCAAGAGTTTTTGGTGCACTGCTGCAGTGCAACTAAAGATCCTTCACTATCACCATTTTCATTCCCTTTTAACATCTTGATCAATTACCCAAATGTGCCCCCCTGACTCCATCACGCTTACAGTATAAATCTTCTCCTATTTTGTCTTTAGTTCTGACGAAGGGACATCCTGGCTTGAAACATTGGCTGTATTCTTTTCACAAGTGCTGTCAGACCTGCTGAGATTTTCCAGCACTTTCTGTTTTTGTTTCAAATTCCAGCATCCGCAGTACTTTGCTCTTAAAGTATAATTGGGGCTACTTTGGGTTTTCCAGTCTAGCTGCAGGCATTATACCCCATGGACTGGAAAAAATCAGGAAGCAATTGGAAGTAAGTCAACAAAACATTGAAGCTGGAAGGGGCTGGGGTGCGAACTGAGGCCTAAATTTAATTTGGCAACAGGCCTAATCTAAGAGAAACGATCAAGCTGTGGGTATCAATTAGGTATCGCAATACAGCTCAAAAGTCAGGCCTGCTATATTTTAGCCAGATCCAGTGTCATATTTGGCTACAAGTTAGGCCTTGAGATAAAAGGGATGTGAAGTGGAAGCTATATACTTCTTCCTGATTTCACAGAAATGTAACTTCTAATATTTTTATTTTGTGGCCATTTATTAAATGGTCCTAGCAGTCCTTTTATATATCACAGTTTAGACTGCTCAGCACTTGTCATGTGTAGAATGTATTTGTTCTCTTACTATCCACGATCAGTATGATATTTGATGAAAGTGCTGTGTATTTTCTTAGCCTTGGATTGTGTATATCATTTAAATAATTCCAGCAGCAAGTTCTCCTGAGTTTTAAATTAAGAAAAGTTATGTATTCTCTCATCCAAATTAATGCAAAATCTTTCATATACAAAGGTTAGACGTAGGTGAAAGTAATTTACTGTTACAGTTATAATTATCTCTGGTTTATGATCTCCATGTGGCAGGCCTGCAGTTTCCTAGTTGATTTCAATACCTTAAAGTTGAAGCAAGAATCTTGTAAAGCAAAGGACTTTCAGCAGGTTGTGAGGTTTCTTATCATTGAATTTTTAGGCAGTTGATTTTCAGGCGAATGTGAAGTTGGAACAGTTTGCGAAGTTCTCCCCATTGTTGGGATCTCCTGCTTTCAAATTATTGCTGCTGGTTACCTATGCTGCTTGGTGACTTGCAGCAAATTCATAGTATGGCTTTTTGACCACACTGATGTGTTGGTTCCATGGCAGTCTGGTGGAACTGTCTGCAAACAGCTAACTGAGTTTAAAAGCAGACAACAACATGGCTTCCTTGTCATGTGATCTTTGCAAGTTCAAAGTCTTTTATTTCTTAAAAAATGTGAGATTTATATTGATTCCAATATCCTGTCTTATTGAGTGACAGATTTGAAATTCACTCGAGTTTAGTTTGGATGATGATGAAAACATCATAATACATTAAAAGGTTGATGGTGCCCATTCACTGCTATTTGCCACAGAACGAGCTTTGATATTCTCTTTTGTCTCAAATGAATTAGAGAGAGATAAGCAGGTTGTAAATACTAAAGTCCTTTTTGTTGTCCTACCCTTTAACAAAGATGTATGAATTTCCCAGATGACTGTGAACATCCATTTTAATTAGATATTTGCTTGAGACTTGGTACTGTATGAAGCTCAAAGGCTAAAGGTCACAAGATTTTCAGCAGCCATTTTAATAATTTGCTTGTATCTAATTTTCAAAAGTACTGACTGAAAATCCGTAATATAACAGGGAATGATATTTGGTACAACAAAGTGGAGCTTGTACCATAATCTTTTGGTCCTCAGCCATTATAAGGGTGCTGGTGTTTATGTCTTTCCTGTTTCACAAGTGGTTTGAGTACTTGGCTACATTTTACAGCCCACCACCAATATGTTTGAAGTTGGGGGGGTTGGGGTGTGGGAGTGGGATTAATGTCCACTTAAGTGCCTCATTCCTCACCCGCTATTTTATCCATAGCTGAGAGAGGCCCAGACCAAGCATGTAGTCCAGCAACTTCTACTGGGCCAATAGGTGTCAGGAAAGAAAGGGGAGACCTCCTTTTGGGGATCCCCTGTGCCCATTGGAGAGAACACCCACACATTCCACCGCCATTTCTCGATTCGCCCACCCCAAAGTCGTGCCCTGTTTTAACCGTAGCCCCACAGCCTTCTGAAATTTGGATCAGAATTACCTCCCTTGCTGGGGCCTGCCAGGCAGGCTTCACTGAAACCCTGGACTTACCTTCAGTCCAACTTCTATATGATCCTTTTTTGGGTCCTGGCTGAGTGGTGCTGGGACTACGGAGCAGCTAACCAAATCAGCTCAGCTGGCAGCTCTCTGAGGTAGGGCATGATCCCCGAATGGGGGTGGAAGTCTTACTCTGAGCCAACTGTCTCCCTGCTGAATGTAAAATTGTTCAGGGATTTTCATGAGCAAACTCCAGTTTGAATTTTTAGTCGGGGAACTCTATTTCTAGAGACTTGGGCTGGATTTTACAATCAAGTGCTTTCAGCTGAGCCTGGAATCACTCAATTACCTCCCACTGTCACAGTACCACCCAGGCTGTATGAGGTGACCAAACTAATGTGAGACAGATGATGAGTGCTCCACAGAATAAAGAGAATTTTGAAATGGAATATGTTTGACACCATAAGTATCAGAGACTATGGCACCCAACATATCCTATGATTAGCAAAAGTGGACCCATTTGGAAAATGCAGTGTGCTGAGCATTGGGCTCTAGATACCGGAAAGGCTTCCACTTCCAGTATGGTATGGGAAGTTGCAACCTAAAATTCATCCCTCTACCTTTAATTCTATACCTAGAATTGGATAAAGTCCATTGGAATATGTTGATAAATTTATTGCTTGTGTATTTACAATGATGATTCTTTAGGATATGAAGATCACTTAAACTTATATAACAGATTTTTAGTTGGACCACGTTAATTACCTACCTTTGGAATTAATTATTATAATTCTCTCTTCTTTCAATGTATTAAAAATATTGTCCTCAGGATGTGGGCATCCCCAATGCTCGTAAGTTATGCTTCCATAATGGTGCTACTAATACAGTGCCAGATAAGTATGCTACTAGCTGTTGCCATATTGGTAGTACTTTAAAATTTATTTATTAGTGTCACAAGCAAGCTTACATCAACACTGCAATGAAGTTACTGTGAAAATCCCCTAGTTGCCACACTCTGGCACCAGTTTGGATCCATGGAGGGAGAATTTGGCATGGCCAATGCACCTAACCAGCACATCTTTTGGGCTGTGCGAGGAAACTGGAGCATTCAAAGGAAACCCACACAGTGAGAATGTTCAAATTCCACATAGACAATGACTCAAGTTAAGAATCAAACCCAGATCCTTGGTGCAGTGAGGCAAAACCACCATACCACTCTGCCACCTGCGAAGAGGGAGCTGATACTTAATGCTTTTGATGTGCATTCAAGCTATCAGCTCATCTTTAATTTGCTCATGATTGAAAAAAGAATGATAATGCAACATAATCTAGAAAATGCCTTATTTCTCAAAACGGTTTTTCTGAAACACATGCGAAAGATAAGTTAAGAGCTCAACTAATTAAATTACCAGACTGTAGTTAATTAGGTTTGCATCCAAAAAAAAACTTTTAAGAAATTAAATTGAGTTCATTAAATACTTAATTCACCCATGAAAAGCAATAATTATTTCAAAAATATTCCTGATAAAAAGGCTGTGAAGAATTAAAATAAATAAGAAAAATGAAAAATCATTTAAGGCTGTCACAGGTAAATGATCTAATGATTTCTCACAAGTATTGACTGTTATCACATTTTATATGCTTCATTTATCTGTATCTTAATAGCAGCATAAACTAAAATATTACAATCAAAATTCAATCGGACATTGTGCGTTCTGTTGTGAAACCATCTCAAATACTTAGGTGGCTGAATAACCAAAAGACATTGCAAAGGAAATTAGATTGCAGACTGTCTGGATAGGTGCTCTGGAATTAAAATGACTGAGGAGATTAGACTAAGAGAGCCTGCATGTAATACAGAATTATAGTTAGTAGAATGAGGTCACGAAAGGTTTGCCGGTTCAAGTCATTGGAGCTTGAAATAAGCAATAATCATGTCCATTTTTGGGTATCAGGTTATTACATTATTTGTTCTCTCCAGGGACTCCGGCAAGCAGCTGTAGTTTGAGGCTCAGCCTCTTTAGTTCTCCTTCTAAGGGTTGTGACACTATCGACAGAATTGGCTAACTTTGCTGAGATTGCAAAATTCTCTTATCTCACAATGTGGACTGCAGAAAGCTACTAAAAGAACATCAAATGCATTACCCAGTTCACTGCCACCTTTCTTTTCGACATTGAAGACAAACATACAGCATGCATCTATAAAAAATATTTATTTTCAAATCTTCAGTGATACTGAAGGAAAAGATTTAAAAAAAAATTAACATTTTAGTCACCAGCATTTATGAAAATTAGAAAAATGTGATGTTATTTGAAATTAATATTCAATTATACTCTCCCTGTCTGCCAAACTATTTTTAGTCCTTTAAAAGTTATTTTAGCCCAGAAGCAACCTGCATGAATCTGATTCCAAGGGCAGAATTATGTGTCCTTCCCTTTGACGATGGCGGTAGTAGGGCATCCAATCAAATGAAAATCTGGGAGATGAGCATCCTTCCACATCCCTGTCACCTCTTTAAGCCTATGATGTGAATATTTATGGGCAGCTATCCTGGTCTTCCACCAGTTGAAGCCCTTAAGGGGGCAACAAATGCCCAATTAAGGGCCTCTGCATCCCACTGCTGCTGGTATTAACCCATCGTCGAGTGGTGGGCTCACCATGAGAGAAGCACAACAAGCAGATTCATGCAGACTCCCAGAGGAGTCCCGTGTTCAAAGATGCTCAGTACCTGTTGACATATTGTGAAACGGGTGTGGGGGGGCCAGAGGTTTGCATTGAAATCTACCACTGCCGCTGCTGCTATTATTCTACCCCTTTTCCGCCCCCTCCCACACAAACCCTAGCCCATTCGCTTCCACCGTCACTCACTTGTGGCCTGGGAGATCTAAGTATCATACTAGGCGTTGGGTGGGTGTTTTGCTCACAACAGCCTATGCCTCCCCCACAATGCTGATGTTCTATAATGTTGCTGCTTTCAGATTGAGTAGCAGCTCTCCGCGGATGGGTTTCCCTCAGGTCTTTGATCCCAGTGAAGAGCTGCCACTCTCCACTGAGGTGCTTGACTGGCACTTAACATGGCCGGCCTTAAACAAATGTGCTAGCTCGGAGTTGTGACTGACTCTTTAGGTAGACCCCTGTTGCCTCCATTAAATACCATCGCATGATGATTTTTGTATATCCTACTTGCCTCAAAGCAGGCTCCTAACAGATGCAGGAATCCTGAAAATATATCGAAATAAGACTGATTGCAGGAAATGAGCTGAGGTCAATATCAGACAAAGGGATGAGTGGATGTCCTGCACCATTTGAAGCTGCTGTAAGAAGGCATATGGAATATCTACCCCATACATCTTCCAATGAAGGATACTATCACTGCTGTAGACACTTGAATAATTTGATTGTAATATCAACAATGTTTACATAGAATAACAGAAATTTGGATAAAAAATACTCTATAACAATGACAGAATCTCAGTTCCTTATATGAAGATTCCTTAGAGAATGAGGTAATTTGAATTGGATAACCAAGTTAAAGCAAGCTGCATCCTAATGTTGCTGTTCCCTACTGACCATAGTATTGAGACTCGATGCAATTTGGACTGGCAATGAAATGGGAACCAGAGTTGAGGAGCAGCTGCAGTTAGTGAGTCCTCTTGAGGCTGAAGCAGCTTTTTAGATATATAAAGCTAGATTACAGAGAGTGAAGGTCAAGTATAATTTCATCTCCCTATGCATCTAAATTGAAGAGATCTTGCAAATTTCATTATCATACAGACACAAAATTGTTGTGTTGACAGCTATCCATTTATTTGCAGGGTGCGATGAAGAGCTTTTTCATTTAGCTTCCATTTAATGGCAATTTTTAAATCGAAGGGAAAAAAGAAGGAAGTACCCAAGTGTGGCTGGTTCTTAGAATTTTTCTTTAAACTTGTGTAGTGCTTTTTACATTCTTATACAGTAAGAAGCAGTTGTCACCTTTCATGTATATTGATGGTGTGTGTATTGTCTCAAAGCATTGTTTCTCTGCTCTATGTATCCATTGGCCCTTCATTGTATTTTATTTATATCTTGCATTCCATCTTAAAGCACTAACAACACTATATAATTGACTTAGTTATAGCTTAAAACTGTGTAATTAGTGAACTCATTCAGTCACAGTGAAATTAAATATAGTCCGTAAAGAAATCAGCAATGGTCTGACTGTTTTGGCAGAGAGAGATGAGTAGTTCAAAGATAAATATGCAATTGTGTCAGAAAACCTTCAATCCCAATGTGCTGGAAAATATGTAAAAGTTGAACTGTCAAGATCTATTCCTATTGTTCTCTAATGCTTTCATCAGGACGCTTCCTAGATAGGTAAAGCTGTCATTGTACAATGCAAGATATCGATCTAGATTTCTCTCAATTTCTTCAGTAGTGCTTTTAGTTTTCCTTCCAGGCATGAAGGCTAGAACACAATAATGGTATTCATTTCCTAGACATCTATGCATCTTCTGATACAATTCAAAAGTTTCCAAATGTATTCTGAATGTCAAAGTAATGCCACAGGGCTAAAATATCATTGAGAATTATGGTTACTGCAACGAGTAACGATGACAATTGTTTTGTTGTGCATCCAATGTTGGAGGGAAGAACGGGAAATTCCTACCTTGCCACTGTTCAGGACTTGGCTCTTTAAAAGAAAATTGCTGAACTCTTTTTAAATTTTGGCAACTATGCACATTTTAGGGATGGAATTTGAGTTGTTTTGATTCATTTCTTCAAATGAAAGAGTTGGCTGAAGAGCAAAATACTTTGCTCGTTTATATATCTTTTATGTTTACTGTTGGAACTAATTGATAAACGGTTGAGGTATAAAGTCAGAGCAGAGGAGAAAGATAAAGTAATTACTTAAAGGGGAACTCCACAATCAAAAGCAACTATTGGGTAGTTATATTTTAATTTAACATAATACGACTAAAATACGTTTAGTGTCACCTTTATTTTCAGAATAATTGCTGTTGGGATTCTAATTTTTTTTTAATTCGAAGTGGAAGATATCCCAACACAACAATGGGCGATCCAAAAAAATCTAATTATGTAGGCAAGCAAAAACTGGTGATGCATTACTGTGTGTAAAAATTGTTGAAGGATATTAATTGAATGTCATTTGTTCTATTTGTTCAGTAATATTTTGAAATCAAATTGTAAACATCATTTTGCCAAAACACCAATTAGACTAGTTTTCTTTTTTCATTTCCTTCTTCCTGCATATTCAGATAAACCAATGGTCACTATTGCAAATTCACTATTGCATTTTCATGCTTCTACCATACTTTGGGTGAATTAAAGTCACGTGATCTTAATGTTTTGGTGTTTTAAGTTATATTAGGCAAGTATATGTAAGTCATCTACTGAAACGTAATAGGCATTCATTGGCCACAGACTTGAAGATATTTGAAATGAATCAGGACAAGGGACGATGCTGACATGATTGAAACTAGGTTGGAATGCTTTCTTTCACTGCCATCAGAATCCAAGGCAAGCTGACAGGATGAAAATAATGTCTCCTCCGGTTGTGATGATCTTAATTCAAACTCATTGGTATTGTTTCAGTTCAAAGTGGTAGGAAAGACAACATCTGAATCACATTTGGAGTACTGCGTATACAATTCTGGTCACTCTGCTATAGGAAGGATGTTATTAAACTGAGGCAAAAAAGATTTATAAGATGTTACTGGAACTGAAATTATACAGAAAGGATGGATAGGCTGGGATTTATTTTTCCCTTGAGCATAGGAGAATGAGGGGTGACCTTATAGAGGATTATAAATCCATGAGGAACATAGATAAAGTAAATAGCCAAGGTCTGCTCCCCAGGGTGGGGGAATCCAAAACTAGAGGCCATAGGGTTAAGCTGAGAGGGGAAAGATTTAGAAAGGACCTGAAGGGCAACTCACACAGAAGGTATTACGAATAAGGAATGAGCTACCAAAGGAGCTGGCAGAGGCAGGTACAATTACAATATTTAAAAGACATTTGGACAGGTACACAAATGGGAAAGGTTTATAGGGATATGGGCCAGAAGTAGACAAATGGAACTAATTCAGTTTAAGAAACTGACAACATGGATGAGTGGGTCAAAGGGCCTGTTTCTGTGCTGTATATCTGTATGTTTCTGTGGATGGGATTTTATGGTCTTGCTTGAGCAAAACTGGAAATTCCCGCCCGAGGTCAATGGATATTTCTGTTGTTTGCCCCTCACCCACTCAGAATCCTGGCGGCAGGCTGGTAGAATTATAGCAAATGACTTTATGAAACAACCCATTCTTCACGATATTTGCCACTATACCTTTTTGCATAACAGGGTCGAAATTACATGGTTTGTTTTGATATGTGCTTTTAGTAATTGATTGTTGCAATACAGATAGAAATTTACCCTCCTTATTAACGTGAAACCAATTTCCAGTATTAACCTTGCTATCCTATTTATCCACACCCCTGCCCACCTTTTGAATCTAACCAGACAAGCTGATGGGAATTGCAATAGCGGACACACGTATAGATAATCCAGAATTTAATCATAGCATTCATGATTCTTCCTCTCTGCTTTTTATTGTTGTCACCTCATCGCTTAAATCAAAACTAGTTTATAGTTGCTGTAATAGTATAAAATATTTTTGGATTTGTGTTTTAAATGAAACTGTATATCAAAGACCAAGCTGCAAACATCATCTGCATTATTGAACACTCTCACTGCCAGCCTTGGTAATTACAGTAATTGTCCTCTACTGCCTTAGAGGACGAGGGCAGAGATGCGTGGCATTACAACCACCTGCAAGTTGTCCTCCAAATCGCACAGCATCCTGACTTGGAAATTTATTGCCCTTCCTTCAGTGTCACTGAGTCAACATCTTGGAACACTTACCCTAGCGACGCTGTGAGTGTACTGACTCTATAGTTAAGAAAAACCACTAATGCCTCTAATTTCTCAGGAGACTAAGGAAATTTGGTGTATTGACTCTGATTCTCACCAAATTTTACAGATGCACCATAGAAAGCATTTTCTCTTTATCACAGCTTGGTATGGCTTCTACTCTGCCCAAGACTACAGGAAACTTCACAAGGTCATGAATGTAGCCCAATCCATCATGCAAATCAGCTTCCCATCTGTTGACTCTGTCTGCACTTCCCACTGCCTTGGCAAAGTAGCCAGCATAATTAAGGATACCATACAACCTGGACATGCTCTCTCCCACCTTCTTCCATCCGGAACACTATACAAACTGTATGTACAAATGTACCAGCTGACTCAAGAACAGCTTCTTCCCTGCTGCCATCAGACTTTTGAATGGACCTAGCTCGCAATAAATTGATCTTTCTCCATTCTCTAACTATGACTGTAATACTACATTCCGCATTCATTTCTATAGACAGAATGCTTTGTCTATATAGTGTGCAAGAAACAATACCTTTCACTGTATACTAATACACGTGACAATAATAAATCAAATCAAACCAAATGAACTGCTGTGGTTTTCAAGAGTTTCATCTTCCATCTTCAAAAGTGGGTCAGTAATATTGGGTGCCTTTACAGTATGGTGCTCGGATACAAAAGCAGGTTACCAGCCATCAGGCCTGACATAATATGTATGCTAACTTACTGTCACTCTTGATATATGGGAGGAACCAACAAAGACTATTATTTTTGAAAACCCGTCAGGCCTGGCCTGCCATAGAATACAGCACAAAACATCCAGTTGCATAATTAATCAGTGCTGAAGAATAAGGCCCTTTTTCCACTATCCTCTACAACAGGAAACACTCCATGTTCTTGCCTGTGTCCACCCTTAATGTCTCCTTCATAATATACTTTTCTACTTATCTTTATATCATTTGCAAATCTAGCTACTGTGCCTTCACTACCTTCATGGAACTTGATGTAAATTGTAAAGAGTTGAGCACAGACCTCTGTGATCACTCCACTGATCACATGCTACCAGTTAGATGAAGACCCATTTATGCATGTTCTGTTTTCGGTCAGCCACTCATCCTTCCATCTATGTTAATATATTATCCTGTGCAACATGAACATTTATTTTCCATTATAGCTTTTGATGTGGCATCTTACCAAATGCCTTCTGGAAATCTAAGTAAAGTACAGACTCCCCTTTATCCACAGTGCACGTTACTCCTTCAAACAATTCCAATAAATTGGTCAAACATAATTTCTCTTTTATAAAACAATGCCACCCCTTCCTGATTACTTCAAGTTTTACTAAATGCACAACTATAATCTCCTTAATGATTTATTCTAAGATCTTTCCCACAATGGACATCAAGTTAAATGTCCTATAGTTCCAGTTTCCTACCTCCCTCCCTTTTTGAATATCATAGAATCACAGAATACTACAATGCAGAAAGGCCCTGATCTGCCCACCCTAATCCCAATTGCCAGCACTTGGCCCATTGTCTTGAATATTATGGTGTGCCAAGTACTCATCCGGAATAGAGGGGTTATCCTTCCTATTTTGCAGTCTGATGGAGCCTTTCCAAAATCTAGTGAATTTTGGATAATTAACATCAATCCAACAATTAAATCATTCGCCATCTCTTTTAAGACCATAGCATGGAGTCTATCAGCTGGTTCAACTCAGGTACGCAGTGGCATAGTGATATTATCATTGAGCTAATAGACCAAGAGACCCAAGGTAATGCTCTGGGATTCACTTTCAGTTTATGATCCACCTTTTATGTGTTTGGTTTTGCATCTAGGTGTTATATCTTTTGACAAGCAGTATGGTAAGCATAACTTATTTTTGTCATTAGTTTTTGATATTTGCATTCAGAGTTTTTTAAAGTTAAGTCGCTAATAGAAGATGGTAGCTTTCCCTGTGCAGTGAAAGAGCCTCCTAAGTATTTAGTGTGTTCATATTTGACAGCATCATTTGTGCTTTATAAATACTGAAATCAGAGCTCTTATTATACCTTTGGCATTTGAGTGACAGACAAAAAGAAAGAAGTTGACAGTCAGTAACAGAGTCACTGATAAAATGCCATTCTCACAGAAACAATCTTAGATTTTTGTGATCCTATAGATTGTCTGCTAATTTACTTCTTTGGGTTGAATGCCAGTCTCTGTATAACACCTGCATGCTTACATTGCTAACAAAATATTGAATTGTTTTGCATTAAGGTATTCAGTTTTCGAGCATTTGAGTCCTTTATTCCACTTTGAAATGCCCCTGCTTTCTCTGGATCAAAGTTAGCTCAACTGAGAGATTGGATGGATAACACATGGGCAGGTCTTCAGCTGTGGGGATACACTAAGGTCAACCAGAGAGAAACCTCATTTTCCAATTCCTACAAAATAAAATAGAATAATCAAATCATAGAATCACTGCAGTGTAGAAGGAGGCCTGCACTGACAACAATCCCACCAGATCCTGTTGCTACATATTTACGTTGCTAATCCCCCCCACACTAAGGAGTAATTTAGCATGGCTAGTCAACCTAACCTGCACATCTTTGGTCTGTGGGAGGAAACTGGAGCACCCAGAGGAAACCAACACAATGGGAAGAACATACAAACTCCACACAGATGGTTACCAAGGCTGGAACTGAACACAAGTCGCTGCGCTGTGAGGCAGCAGTGCTAACCCCTGTACCATCATGCTGCCCTTCATGTATTTAGCATTACCATGGAAAAGGACAGAAATAAAGCAGGAGTAAATCTTTTTAACTGGTGGAAGGCAGATTTTGCAGGAATGAGAAGGGCTTGGCTGAGGTGGACTACACAGCACCACTAGAGGGTAAATTGGTGAAAAACCAGTGGGGACCACTAAAAAGCAAGATCCTAAATGTTCAAAGTGTACATGTCTCATCCAAAAATAAAAGTAGTACTGTGAAATCTACCCCACCTCCATCAGTTGTCTAAAGGAATACAATAGAAGACCAATCAGAAATGGAAAGTGTATGATAGATACAAAGAAGTAAGCACTGCAGATAGCCTAGACAAATATAGGAAGTTCAGGAACAAAATACGAAAGGAAGGAAGAGCATCAAAGAGAGGGCATGTGAAAGGATTCGAAAGTAAAGTTAAAGATTGCATCTCTTCCTGCATTTCTTCCTTCTTCATGATTTTTCAATATTCATATAATGTTGGGATTATATAATAGGTAAAAGCTAAATAGAACAGCTGAAAATGTTGAATTACTTTTTAAATGTCTATTTATATCATCTGCAAGTTTGGAAATAATACATTAACTTGCCTCTTCCAAATCGTTAACATATAATCTGAACCGTTGGGGGCCGAGCAAAGATCCCTGCGGAACCACATAAGCCACTGACTGCCAATCAGAAAAAGACCCATTTATGCCAACTCTTTGCTTCTTATCTGCGAACCAGTCCATCTCAAAACATTACTGCAATCCCATGTGCTTTAACTTTCTATAGTAGTATGTTACTTGAGACCTTGTTAAAAGCATTCTGAAAGTCTAAATAAACTATATCCACTGGTTTTGCTCGGTCAACTTTACTAGTTACATCCTCAAAAAATTCCAATATGTTTGTTAAGCATAATTTCCCTTTTATAAATCCATGCTGACTTTGTCTGATTATACCACTGCATTCCAAATGCTGAGTTATGAAAGCCTTGATAATAGACTTTAGCAACTTCCCCAGTACTGACAATGTTATGCTCACTGGTTTATAGTTCCCTGTTTTCTTTCTACCTCCTTTTTTGAATAGAAGGCTTACATTAGCTACCATCCAATCTGTAGGAACTATTCCAGCATTCAAAGAATTTGAGAAACAACCACCAATGGATCTACTGTTTCTAGGACCACTTCCCTAAATACTCTGGGAGAGGACATGGACATTTATCCATCTTCAATCCCATTGATTTTCCCCAAATCATTTCTCTACTGATGCTGGTTTCCTTTAGCTCCTCACTAAAACATGTTTCTTTCAGCACTCCTGGCACATTATTCATGTCTTCCTTAGTGAAAACTGAAGCAAAGTACAAATTTAATTCCTCAGCTATTTCTTTATTCCTGTTATGAATTCTTCCATTTTTGACTATAAGGGGCTTTGTTCATTTTTGTCAACATTTTTCTCTTTACATATCTATAAAAAATTTTACACTCAGTTTTTATATTTCCTGCCAGCTTACTTTCATGTTATATTTTTCCTTCTTAATCAATCCCTTGGTCATCTTTTATTGAATTTTAAACTGTTCCCAATCCTCAAGCCCATTTCTTTTTCTTGCCAATTTGTATGCTTCTTTCTTGAATCTGATGCTATCTCTAATTTCTCTTGTATTCCATGATTTAGCCATAATTTCCTTACCACTCTTGCACCAAACAGGAATAAACATCTGGAGTTCACCTGTTTGTGCTTTACGGCCATTACCTTTTAAGTGTCTTTCCCTTAGTAATGTTTCCCAGTCCATCATGGCCAATTCATGCCTCATACCATTATAAATACCTTTTATTAAGATTCAGGACTCTGGCCTCAGAATCAACTACACCATTATCCACTTGACAAAGAATTCTACCATATTATGGTCACTTGTCCCCAAGAGCTCTCTCTCAACTAATTTGCCAACTAATCCTTTCTCATTCAAATATTGCCTGCACCCTTGTTGTTTCTTAACGTATTGCTCCAGAAAACCATCCCATATGCACTCCAGAAATTCCTTCTCTATTTCATTATGACTAAGTTGACTTTCCCAATCTATATGCAGATTAAAGTCACCCGTAATCACAGATGTTCCTTTAACACATGCATCTCTGATTTCCTGTCTAATTATGTTTAAACAAGATGAAGTAGCAATAAGCAAAATTAATATGATACTGGGTTATAATGCCAAATCATTTGTGTTCATATCCAAAATGTCATACAAAAGCTGTACAGTACCGAGGTCAGACTATAGCTGAAGCACTGTACTCAGTTCTGAAATTTGCAACATCAAGAGCCTCATTGTCAGTGCAGACAGAGATCAATAAGGCTGATCACAAGTGTCAGGCGAAACCCCAGAAATAACCTTGTGGGAATGTGAAGCGTTGATATTTTTGAAGACCCCTGCCTATGATTTAAGAGATAACAGTAGAATCTAGCATCGTTGGGTTTATTCTCTGATACATTAAATGTCCAACACCTATTTTGTTTAAAAAAAACCATGAGAAACTAAAGTGATAATGTTGAAAGCTAAGGGAGGCAGCATTTTCCATTTGTAATATAAGTTCTGCTTAAGAGTTAAATGAAAGGCTTGTATTTAGAACTTCATGTCATAATTTTGTTTAAATCAGGTGGGGTTACTGGATTCAAATAGGCTAGATTACCTCTGGTGTTCTACATTATAATACAGACCATACACATACAAAGAATTAAGTGTGATGGGAAGTAAGCGTGACATTTACAAGAGATGCATGCAATATGCAAACTTTCAATGTATTGTAGATGTAAAGAACTTGTGTATAGAAACATTTTCATTTCACTACACCAGATTCTACTGCATTTGTCATTAATATTGTATTTTTAAAGGAATATTAATATAATAATTTCATTATGCTGATAGAAATAAGAGGGGAACATCAGCTTCAGAATGAGTTCGGTTAATAATTTCAAAAGCCTAGACTGAATATCACTTTTGATTATAGAATTCAAAAGCTGATGATAAGGGTTGCACATTAAAAAAATTACAGCTCGGATTTCAAAAGGCCTTGCACATTTCTAATGCAACACAAGTTTATTTTCATGACTATTGTAGGGAAACCACATTTTCCCAATAGAAAAGTAAAAATAATAGCATTTGATACCTCCGTTATGTCTGCAAAAATGATGATGGCAACATGAAGATCGAATCTAGTAAGAAAAGTGGCACAGTGATTCCAAATTCTGTACGATCTTTCAACATGAAAGAAATGGCAAAGCCTCTTGCTGATGTATGCATAATTCCTTTTCTTGCAGTGTTGCTACCTATGGCTAAAAATAGAGGAAAAAAATGTTCTCAAGATTTGCAAAAATGTTATTTAAAACCAGTCAAAAATATACAAAAATATCCATAATGTATATATTAATACAGAAAATATTTTAGTAAGCCTTGAATATCAATTGAATGACATTTTCACATAATACAAGTAAATAATTTAATTTATTTTTTTTTAATATTCCTGTTAGTTGATTTCAATACTTGGTCCATAACACAAAAAAAAGACTAAAGGCAAAAATAATTTATGTGTGAACACTATCACTTAAGAGCTAATGGCAAAAATCATACTTTAACAACTAATTTACAGAATGACTCGACAATCTAATAGGAAGTACATGGCTTTGGAATAAATTTAGTATTAATTGATTCAACTGGGCAGACAGATCTTCAAAATCTTTGACAAGTTATTAAAATTCAGAAACATTGATACTGTGCATATTCATAGTTTCTAAATTGAATTACTGCTAATTGAACATTGTGAGCCAACAAAGTCCTTTGCAGCAGGAAGAGAAGGAGTGAATTGTTAAAAGTGAGAAGCATTAAAACACCTTCCACTCTTCCAATGTTCCAAACTCAAAGCAGATTGCGATAAATATACAAGGAAAGTTTTTATTTGAGACTGTATTTTGTTAGGACATTTGACATATAAAAGAGCACATAATGGAATGCCAGTAACTGCATATAGAATACAGCATAAGGTATTAAAATCGATTCATACCTGGGATACTTCTAAGCTATTTGGCATCTCTTGGGGAATCTGTTTTGTGTGCAGTAGCTTGTCATAAAGCATCCACTGTGTAACTGTCAAAAGTTATTGGGTGAGGATACTCTGTATAATTCTCGAGTTATTAGATGAGACATGATGTTGCTTTGAGTTTAATGGGCATGTTTCACACTTTGACAGGTGTAAGACATTTTTTGCTCGAGTCTAATAACCTCCTCTATGAAGATTTTGGATGAATGAACATCCATTTGAAGCATTATGAGAAGTCACCATAGGAAAGAGGTGGTTAGCCATCTTGTAATAAAACAATTTTTACTACTTTTGTGGTGAAAGATCCATTACATATTCATATCCATTTAACATTATGGCAACTGAAAGTTTGAGTTTTTTCCCTGTCATATGGATAGTCAGGTTTACAATGAGTTCAGCCAATTGAAACACAAAAAAAATCATAAAGGTGATGGTGGCGATTCTCCTAAAAAAAAATTCTAAGTGTCGAATTCATGTAATTTCTTGATGATGCTGACTGCTTGTCTGAGGCAGTGGGAAGTGTAGACAGAGTCAATGTATGGGAGGCTGATTTGTGTGATGGATTTGAGATGTTGAGCTATTTCCCTGAGTGAAAATGATACACAATTCAAAGCCACTCACATATTGCTCTTGTAATGTCACTGGATTAACATAGATACTTTCAATTCATCAGTAGCAAAGCAAACATCAGTGCTCAGACCACGGGTTCATATTGTGCTTTATTCATAGGTTTTCTTCTGTCCAATTTTAGATTGTGACTATGAAGGAATTATAAGTTGGTGGGGAAGTTTATTTTCTGTAATCATGGCAGTTGCACACTTGTAAAGTTTCAGCGTGATGTTTTGGGTCGCTAATTCACCATCAACTTACTGGTTTCCAACAACACACAAATCGGTTGGGACACTGGAATTGGCAGCCTGCTTATCAATTTTTTAAATGTACAAGTGAATAAGCTTGCTAACAAAGGCAATGAACTGGAACAATACCTTGTCAGTGCCATAATGCGATGGATGTATAGGAAATACAGCAGGAGGAACATCACTTTCATTTTTATCCCTCAGTGTTATAAAGACTAGAAGTGGGACCATGCTTGACTCTAACAGAATAGTCTGCAGTTGAAACTGAGAGACTTAGCTTATACTGTTAATGTTGTTTTGCATTAGGTTTCAAGCTTTACTCGGGTATTTTCCCAGGGAAGGGAAGGGGGAATAAAAAGTAACATTGAACAGTATATCTTTTGTGCTGTGCATTGCTGTTCACTTTGGGAATCATCTATTCTGTTGGACGCACCTTTTTCAGCGAGGAGAAAGAGGATGGCAGTTGGCTAGAGATAAATGTGCCTCGAGGTTTAGCAAGATGGGCAAACTGCTATTGAGCAAGGTTATAGAGGACAGATAGCAACATCAGGCAGATGGAGATAAGTGAAGACACTACCCTACCTATAGGGTCAGGATGTGATGACTTTAAGTGTCGTCGGAATGACACAACCTATAAGTTTGCATCTCTGAAAGGTTATGTTGCTTTGTGGCATGCTTTCTCAGGTGTTAGCTTCTAATTATGTGTGTGGCCACCTGATGCCTATGGTATTGAACTTGTTCATTCCTATCTCTGTCTGCCCAACGTCTTCTTCTTCTCTATCTTTCATAGCCTTGCTGAATGGCAGTTTGTCCATCTTGCTAAACCTCATAGCACATCTATCCCTGGCTAATTGCCATCCTCTTTCTCCCCACTGGAGAAGGTGCATCCAACAGAATAGATGATTCCCAAAGCGAATGGCAATGTATATGTCGTTCAATGCATTATGTGTAAATCTCAATGGAATTTCCCAGCCTAGTGTATATTGCATTCAGATATTCATGGATGTCATATTCAGGTGTTCTCATGAGTTCACCTCTTAACATGTGACTGACATTGTCACAGATTAAGATGGGGAGGTGGTGGCATCATGGTATTGTCACTGGACCTGGGACAAAACTTTGGGGACCTGGGTTTGAATCCCAACATAGCAAATGGTGAAATTTGAATCCGATAAAAATCTGAATTAAAAGTCTAATGATGACCATGAAATCATTGTCAATTGTTATAAAAACCAATCTAATTTACAAATGCCTTCAGGGAAGGAAATCCTTACATGGTCAGATCTACATGTGACTTCAGATCTACAGCAAAGCTTTGGTCTCAAAATGCCCTGTGAAATGGAGGGTAGTTAGGAATGTGCAATGAATGCTGACTCAGACAGTGACACCTATATCTTACAAATGAATTTGTAATAAGCAGAAAGAATCAGAGGCTTTGTAACCATGACTGGAATTTAAGGGGTAATTGATTGCATCTGTGTTGCAATTAAAGCTTCACCATCTACAAAGCACAAGCAGGAGTGTATTGGACTACTCAGCACTTGCCTGGATGAGTTCAGCTCCAACAATGCTCAATACCATCCAGGACAAAACAGCATGCTTAAATGGTACCCCTTCCACAAGCATGCAATGAACCTCCACCACCAATGAACAATGGCAGCAGTACATGCCGTCTACAGTCTGCACTGCAGGAACTCACCAATGTCTGAGGCAGCACCTTCCAAACCCCACGACCGATACCATTTTGAAAAGTAAAGGCAACTGACACCTGGAAACATCACCTCCTGGAAGTTCCCCTCCAAATCATACTCCGTCCTGACTTGGAAATCCCTTTCTAACAGCATATTGGGTGTACACACCTCAGGGACTGCAGCAATTCAAGAAGGCAGCTCAGCATCACTTTTCAAAAGTAACCAGGGATGAGCAATAAATGCTGGGTGAGTCAGCATCACCGACATCCTGTGTACAATAAAATACATGAGATTCTCTAACACTGCAAAGATTCCAACAGCAATGTGTCTCTGGTCCATGACATCACCTTTGGTATTGTCATTTTTTTCCTGTTAACTCCCACTTATGAGCAGCAGAGCCACATCTGAGAAGGGCAAAGCAGAGTCACTAAGCCATGTGAACACAATCTTCCTTAACAGCTGTCGTCAATCCAATTCAAAACCATATTATCTCACACAGGTACTGCATCAATGTGGCCAGGGAATTGTGTGAAAATAACAATTTAGTCTCAAAATTGATCAACATGCTTCATAACACACTCATATGAAAAAAGATCACCCATATGAACCTATGTGTGATCAATGTATCACCTTAATTCTGGTATGGGCACTACAGTGTTGGTAATTCCCTTCTCGCTGCCAGCTGTGCTAGAGGCAGGTTGCTGACCTTTCTACCCCTTTGCATGTGATGAGCCAGTTCTCTCCTTGCCCATGATTGGGCACTGGCAAGGTAAAAATCTCCTCACTGTAGTACTTGTTGTACATCTCTGCCTATGGCTTACTGAGGGATGTCCCAGTTGCTCATACACCACTGCGAGCAAGGTCCATTTGGCTCTCCATGCTTTCCTGAGAGGAACCGTGACCTGGATGTGACTCCAAGCTCTGGGCCCCGGAGCCCAGAGACAAAGCTGCGTGCAGGTCAGATTGCAGAATCCCAACAGTGAGCTGCTGGTTTGGTCCTCTGAGACTGCCACCAGTCTTTCATTGGAGGAACTCAGACATTTTGAATGGTTGATTGGCCTAGATGGACTCTCCTGCTATCTGTATCGATGCATGCAGTCCCTCTGGAATCTCTACCATATCTACCTTGCAGTGCATCTCCAACATCTGTTGCCTGATGGATAACTCCTGAGGTTCATCATCAGACTGAGGCTCAGCAGCCAGATCAGTTGCAGCACTTCTCCATGTGCCAGTGTTCTGCTCAGTGTCAGCCTCTGACCATTCATCTGGCAATATTATTTGCCTACACCATTGTGTGGATCCCTTAGAACTAACTCACACATTACCTCTGAGCTGTATGTCTGCCCTGATACTAAGTGAGGAGCAGAGATGTGATGCTGCACCTTCTGAAGCTTCCTCCTACTATTCAGCAGTTGGCGTTGATTTCCCTGGGCTAATGGCTGTATCCATCGATGTTTGTCCTGTTGCAGCGTGGGGGGGCGGGGGGAGGTCGCTGGGAGGAAGCACAGAGAATAAGGAGCATCATCATCATCATTCGAGGTAAGTTTAAAGATTCACTCTTTCTCAAAACAAATGCTGGCATTATTGGGGAATGGTAACTAATAAGAGCAGCATGGTGGCACAGTGGTAAGCACTGCTGACTCACAGTGCCAGGGTCCTGGGTTCAATTACTAGCTTGGGTCACTGTCTGTCACTGGAGTTTACATGTTCTTCCCATGTCTGCGGATGCTCCGGTTTCCTCCCACAGTCTGAAAGGTGTGCGGGTTAGGTGGATTGGCCATGCTAAGTTGATCCTTTGTGTCAGGGGGCTAGCTAGGGTAAATGCATGGGGTTATGGGGATAGTGCCTGGATGGGATTATGGTCAATGCAAGGGTCCTGAATGGTCTTCAACAGTCATCAATGTTTAAGAATGTCTCTTATCAACTGCTGCTACTGCCTGAGACAGTAGTAGAGACAGATACAATTTTGTCTTTTTAAAAAGCATTTAGACAGTTACTTGAGTAAAATGGGTACAGAGAGATATGGGCCAAATGCAGGAAAAATGGAACTAGCATAATGATAAAAACTGGTTGGCATGGACAAGTTAGGCTAAAGGGCCTATCTTCATGCTGTAAACCTCTATATAATTCTATGCTAATCCTGCTCCAATAAGTGAAGGGAATTCAGAGTTAAAATGTTCTGTTTTCTACAGTCTTCCTTCAATGCAGCTGAAGCTGCCACTGCCACCTGCCAAGGTCCCTTTAACCGGCCTTTCGTGACCGATGGGATACCATGCACATCATTACTCACTGAAGTTGGTGGGCTTCCCATTGCGTGGCACTTCATTGTCCAAAGGATGCTTTGCCAGCCTTTAAAAAGGCGAGTCAGCAATCCACACACTTCTGGGGTGGACTGTTATTCACTAACAGGCTGCGTAAAATTCAGAACCTGGTGTGGAGCCAATTTTAATCATGAGATGAAAAGCATGAAAGATTATTGGAGTACTGCACCAATGATCAGGTGCTCCCTCTATCACAAGCATACATGATACATTGGCATACTAGCAACCAAACCATAAAGTGGAAGTGTATGGATTCAGTATTCCCTGTGTGAACTAAAACTGCTTTGTGCAGGGAATGATGCATTCCCTGTGAACAGTTCTTGGCCTTTTAGCTAAGATCAAGCATCGGTTCAGCCAAAGATGGGATATAGTACCTTATCTTGTCAGTTTGGATCTTGTTTGTCGTCCTTGCGGGGATCTTGAATTGGATTCAATTGGATTTTGAATTTGGTTTTTGGAACAAACAAGCAATGGATTTGGGTTTGCTTGGTCTATTCTGAATATTAGTGTTGTAACTTTAAGAATGGAGTAAAAAATTTAAAATAAAACAAACAAACTGGGTTGAGAGGACTCACTGGACTAATGAACTGCCAAAGAAAGGATGGCATAGATAATGGTGATTTGAAACGAGCTATTCTGGAGAGAATTTGACAAGACAACAATCAGGGTAAAATGCAAAATAAAGAAATATTCAGTCAGGCTAGAGATTTGTCGGCCTTTTGAAAGGCCTTTTGGCGTAAATGCATAAAATTAGGTGAAATTATATTGCAAGCGATTAATAATGGCAATATCTTTATCGAATGTCTTGTCCTTTTCCCTTTGTCCATTGCCAGTGACCAGAAAAATTTTAAACTTGCTGTTAGCCCAGTTTTATTGCTGCAAACTAATTGAAAACTTTTGCAATTGTTGCCACCAGTAATGCTACTATTCCCACTGCCAATGACAAAAATATTCTTGCCTGCTGTGTTCCATTATAAGGAATTTACAGATCTGCACATGATGAATTAATAATTTCAGTTATAAAGTAACACACGGCTTGTCAATTTTCATTGGGACAATTGCAAAGACTTTTCAACCTAAAAGTACCTTGATTTCCCCTTTGTAATGGAAAAATAAGAAAATAATGTGAGTGAACTGCACATGATTGAAGTACTGTAATACTGAAGACAGAACTGCAGACAATGATCAATGAATCGTGCCACATTCCAGAAACTCAAGGCAGTGATCAAGGCCGGGTTCAGATCAAAGGATCAAAGAATATTGCTCAGCATGAAAGATCTAAATTTCTTTGAAAGTGTTCACAAAAATATATAAAGCAGAGGAAACTCCTTCAGCGTAAATAAAATGAGGCATAAATGGAGGCATAAATATGCGAACAGCATTTGCTGAAGTTTGCTAATATATAGCCAAGTTGGTTTTTCTCTTTTTTTTGCACTCATGTATTTCTGGCACACAAAGCAAAGATAAAAACTGTGTTGCGACCTGTTACCCCAGGATTGGGCCCCACTTACATTTCACATGTATTACTTATGATGAGACAAACACAACAGGCTTTGTTGTGTTTCAAAGGCTTTAATGTTTAAGATTTCTTTTGTGTTGTTTCATGTGATGTGGGCATCACTGGCATTTAGTGCCCTCCCTTAACTGCCCTTGAACTGAGTGACTCACTAAGAGGCAGCCTTGTTATTGTGAATCTGGAGGGGTCACATGTCGGCCAAACCAGATAAGGGCAGTAATTTTCCTTCCCTTGCGATGGGTTTTTATGTTTTACGACTACCATTGTTGAGGTTAGCTTTCATTTCCAAATTTTATGAATTGAATTTAAATTTAACTCATTGCCATGCTGGCATTTGAAGCCATGTCCCCAGACATTAGCCTGGTCTGGGTAATATTGCTACCACAATACCATTTTCCCTCATAAAATTTGGTCCAACTTGACCAACAAGGAGCATGCATTCAGCAGGTGGTGCGAGGACAGCTCTTGGATGTTGATTCATGGGTTGCCTGGTGCTTCATGTCGTAAATGAGTGCTTTATCTGGACCATCTGAAGGGCACCATGACAGCTCAGTGACTATCGCTGTAGCTGTGCAGACACTTGGAATTGGGCCGGTGTCTGCGGGAGTTTGCGCGTTCTCCCCGTGGTTGCGTGGGTTTTCTCCGGGCGCTCCGGTTTCCTCCCACATCCCAAAAATTCACTCTTAGGCTGATTGGGAAACAAATTGTCCCTACATTGAGATTCTTCCATATTAGGAATAACCTAAAATTAGAATAGGATAATGGAATTGTTACTATATAGTTATGACGGCGGCGCGGGCTCGTTGGGCCAAAGGGCCTGTTTCCTGTGCTGTGTTGCTCTAATCTCTAAAAAAAAATAGAATTGCCAGCAGATCAGCTTCATTCAAATTTGTTTCATTTCTGTTAATGTCAGGTGATCCTCCTTTCAAGCAGGACATTGAGTTTCATGTGCCAGGTTTCAGAGACTGATAGTTTAATCAGATAAGTTATATGTTGGTGAGATATTTTAATTGACTTCTGAGCCAAGCTGAGTTCTGTAACTGCAATAGAGGTGGTGTATGATGGTTAGCACATCTTAAAATTTGTTAATACTTGGATCCAGCATCTCATTCAGAAAATGTTGCAGGGGAGGGGGTTCCATTTGTTACAAACTGTTTGTGTAGTTTTGAGTACCAGTGAAGACTAATGTTCTTTGACCAAAGTTCATCAGCAAACATGTGTTAAGAGAAAGATGGAAAGTTGGAACTTGCATCGATGAAGTACCTTTAGTCACATTAGGATATCTCAAAAAAATACTTCATCACCAATGTGTTACTTCTCAAATACATTGTTGGGGGCAATTTTGAGCTTGCACTTTCCATCTGCAGGAATGGTGGCAAAAGCTCACAATCCAAGGGACATGATTGGCACTAGCTAGTTTCTGAGTTCCGATCTTCCTGACATCTAGCCAATGAAGTGGCATGAAACACACCACAGGGCCACAAAGCACATTTTAATACATTAGCCTGTCATTAGCAATTACTCTCTCTGAATATTGAGCCAACATAAAATTTTCTGTGGGCATTGGCAAGATATCACTTCAGTGCCATTTGCAGTGCCAGGTCTACAGAAGCAGGAATCTGGTCCCTTCACTTCTGAGGGGGCACAGTAGTTCTCACTGCTGCTTTATGATGCCAAGGAAATGAGTTCAGTTCCCCAGCTTGGGTCACTGTCTGTGTGGAGTTTGCACATTCTCCCCATGTCTGTATTGGTTTCCTCCAGGTGCTCTGGCTTCCTCCCAGAGTCCAAAAGATGTGCTGATTCGGTGCTAAATTCTCTCTCAGTATCCAAACACGTGCCACAGTGGCAACGAGGGGATTTTCACAGCAACTTCATTGCGATGTTAACTTAAGTCTACTTATGACACTAATAAAACTTATACTTATCCTCAATGCTGGTCTCAAAATAGTTCCCTAATTCCTCTGCCGTGGATGAGCTGTGCTTGTACATGCCATGATATGACACAGTAATGGAACCTTATGTGGGTTCTGGATGAGACCCAATGTGATACTTCACAAACAATTCTTCTGCCATATCTGCAGGGATAAAAGGGCTTTAATTTTGTACTCTTTGGCTACGTGCTATCAGGGGATGGGGGGGTTGGGTGAGTGTAGTTAGAGGTTAGACTCCGAAAACCGAGAAAAATGAGAGTGCAGGCAAAAGCTTCTAACAATTTAAATGTACAATTTAAATGAGATGCACAAAAGCAGGAACTGTGTAGTTAATGTTGCATATTCAAGCACCAAACAGCAGAACTCTCAGAACCTTAGTCCCCAGTCACTTATTTTCTTATATTTGTGACGATACTGCACCTTTAAGAAATGTATTTGTGGTATGTTTCTTGTGTAGGATTTTTTAGTAGTTGGTTCTATTTATTGGTGCCACTTTGCCTGTTACTGACAGCAAAAGCATAATTGATCTTAATTGCTGAATTGTTTGTTTAATCTGGTAAGCCCAGCTTCACCATTTTTAAAGATGCAAATCACAAATCCCAAATTGAAATTGAGGGTTCCCTTCTATTCCCCAACTGACATTGGGGATCCCATAACCTTCTCTCATTAAAGAGAATAATTATCTTCTAATAGATTCCTATTCATGACCCTCCACATTCACGACCTCCCCATTTATAACCCTCCTCGTTCATGACCCGCCCCCTTATGAGACATTTTCATGCCTCCTTCGTAACTCTTCCTCATTCCCTATCCATCTCAGACTCCAGTTCCATCAGGATCCAGACCCCTCAAGCTCGACCACCTCATCCCCAGCTTCCTTGGCATGGTCCCTGGCATTTTGGCCGGATGGGCAATGTGCAGCCACATCCCTGACCACTGGGGACTTCAATGACTCCCCACCCTCCTGGCAATACCATCATGCCTGGTCTCCATTTGTTGAGACAACTAGAGATTCCTGTTGGGTTTTTACTGCGCCTGAAGCCCAGAAAATCTTGGGAGTTGGGATAACCTGACCTCGAATGGACACTGCATGTTTAAACGCCTATTTAAACTTGGAGCATTAAAATACAAAGCTGCCTCCATAACTATTGCACTAAAGAATATTACAACAACAGAGCAGGTCACCATTCAGAACATTATTGAATCTTAGGGCCAATTTTTTGTTCTTGAATCAGGAGCTTAATTGGGAAAATTCCCAACTTTGCAGAGTTGGCTTCAAAGAAAGTTATATGGATTTTTGTATTTTCAATCCTGGAATGTGGATGCTAACTGGAGCTGGGACTGACAGATGCTGAGATGAGCTGTTTAAAAATCCTATCTCAATGCTCTGAGGCTTGGGAGCAGAATTTTCCTGTCCTGCCAGCCATGGGAATGGGGCGGGGAAATGCATTGACCTCGGGTGAGATTTTCCAGTCTTGGAGCGAACATGGCTGGAAAATCCATCTTTTAGTGGACTTGTCCCATCTGGTCACTAAGACCTATGTCAGAGGCAGGAACATGGTGTGTGATGACACATTGTCTGCCATCCCATCTAGGTACAAATTGAAAAGGCACTCAAGATCATTGGCTCCTATTGAAGAAAGAAGGTGGACCTCCTTAGAGTGTAGATGGATCTCCAGGGACATTCTGAGGCTGAAAGATGGACCTCCTCCATCTTAACGAATCGAGAAGATCCATCTATTGATACTTCCCCAACCCATTGTTGCATTGTTCCAGGTTTAAGGTTGCTGGCTGCCTTCATCCTGAACTCCGGAGACAGTTCTAGGCATTGTTTAGATGTGTCCTGACACATGCATGCACCATTCTTTCAAACATTTTGCACTGGTATGTTTTCCTGTTGGTGCCATGGAGAATCAGACACGGGGGTTGTGACCTTTATCTTCATCCCAGTAGCAGGATGCAGATGAGTTTCACATTAACTTTTAGTGGATTTCCTGATCCACCATGCGGGCACCCCAGTGGAAGATCCCGCTGTAAATTCATAGCGGCGTAAAACTGCCTCCTGTTGAATCCCAAACACCCACTCCAATGACCATTTAAACCATTGGCGGTGGTTTGGGAGCATTCTGCCCTTTGTCCAATCATAATAAAATTAATAAAACAAAAAAACTACCATCTAACCCTCACCACTCATATCCCATCATGCCTTCTCCATGTCAACATGTATCACCTCATGCTTCCCACCCCGCACCACACCCGTTGCTTCTCATAACCTCCATACTAATATATGCCCTATGACCCTTATACCCTCCAGGCCAACCAATGCCCCTCGACGCCTGTTGGAACCAGGTTTAGGGCAGAACTTCTGGAATTGGCCTCCAGTGCCATTTTGGTTAAGGCATGGCACCCTGCTGGCTTTGTGATAAACTGAAGTGATAGAATTATTTAAAACAGAGAAGAAAGCCTCATTTGTGGGCACTGAGCTCCAGGCCATTACCACTCACTGTGTAAAGTAAGTTCTTTACATTCCCCTAAAATTTTAAACTTGTGTCTCCTTGTCCTATAATCTACATACAACTATCGAATCTCCCTTCAAGCTCCTTTGTTTCAAGGAGAACAGCCCCAGCCTTTTCAGCCAAACATAAGTAACTAAACACCCTTCCCCCAACCACCACCCATTTAATCATTCTGTAAACTCCACTGCAAATTCTCAAGGACCTTCATATCTTTTCCAATTCCCAACCCTCTCTCTCACTGTCTCTTCGCCTCCCCACATATTGCTTTATCTCTGCCTGCTTCAAATGTTTATCTATTCTTCCTTTAAAAGATGCAATAGTTTCCAACTTAACTGCTCCTTGTGGGAAAGTCTATCCTCTAGCAGTTGTCTCTGTAAACAAATTGTGCCTAACCTATCCCTTCACTCCCTTAGTGATATTTTAAAATTGATGGCCCCATGGCACTGACTCAAGTTTTAAAACCTCTATTAAATTTCTTCCTGGCTTTCTCTGCTCAGTGAAAACAGTCGCAGTATTTTGTGCCTTTTCTTGTAACTATAGTGTCTCATTCATCCTGATTAATCTGGGGAGGGTGGAGGTGAAAAATGGCCAATGCTGTCTGTGGCTTTTATGACATTTCTATAATCGACTGTCTAAAACTACATCTGTTATTCCAACTGCAGCCTATCTCAATGTTTTGTACAAACTGATGTGTCTAACTTTACTTTTGTACCCATTATGCAATTTCTAAAACCCTAACTACCACTTTTATAGCTTTATCTATTTATGCTTGCTTTTACAATGAAATATCCATTTAGCTTTTAGGGTTTTCTTGTTCACTCTCAACTCTCAGCATCTTTTCATTCAATGTATACTCACGTTTGTACTTCCTGCCAAACTCTTATGGGCAGCACGGTGCCTCACAGCTCCAGGGACCCGGGTTTGATTCCCAGCTTGGGTCACTGTCCATGTAGAGTTTGCACATTTTCACCCTGTGTCTGCACGGGTTTTCTCTGGGTGCTCCAGCTTGCTCCCACAGTCCAAAGATGTGAACTTCAGGTAGATTGGCCATGCTAAATTGCCCCTTAGGGCCCAATTTTACCATTTTCATTCTAAGTGCAGAATCTGGGCGTAATGCAAATCTGACTTAAAAATCTGCTTTCATGTGTCCCCACGTGCACTGAGTCTGGAAAAAAACATCTCCAGTCCCATTTGCACTGTGGACAAAGCCTAGACTGCCCAAAACGATTGGCGCTCTGAACTGTGCATGCATAGTTGGAAAAAAAATTGGAAAAGCGCACCTGTGTCAGATCGCTCCCAGGCCATAGAAAGTGGAGAAAGCGGCCTGGGAGCGAAAAGCGGCAATGATGGTACACATACACATCACTATTCCCTTTATCCACACCTCCAGTACCCTCACACATCACTGTCCCCCTTATCCACGCCCCCGCCATTATCCACACCCCCGCCATTATCCACACCCGTCACTGTCCCCCTACCCAACACCCCCATTGCCCTCACACATCATTATCACCCTTATCCACCCACCCAGTACGCACACACGTCACTGTCTCCCTTATCCAACATCCCCACTACCCACACACATCACAGTTCCCCTTATCCACCCTCCCACTTCTCACACAAATCACTATCACCCTTATCCACTGCCCCCAATACACAGACATGTCACTGTCCCCCTTATCCAACACGCTCCACTACCTACACACATCATTGTCCCCCTTATTCACCTCCCTCCTACCCACACACATTGCTGTTCCCCTTTGCCAACCCGCCCCCCCGTACACAGACAGATCGCCACACCGGCTCTTTCCCCCATTGATCGCCTGCAGAGTGGCAGCAGATCCTCCTGCCCCACCCCACTCTTTACTGGAGATCCATCTGCCCCCCTCCCCCACCAGTGAACGATTTCCTTTTTTCCCTCTCCCCTTCCCCAGCCAGACAACAATCTGGCCTCACTCTCCCCCCTCCCCCAACTGAAGAATGATCTGATTTGCCTCCCTCCCCTCTCCCACCAGCAGTCTGAATCAGAGAGCCATTGGAAGCTCTGAATGTTGTCTTCAGCTGGAGAGCCTGATTCAGGCTTTTATTCAGCAGGTCCATTACGGTGCGGTTCCAGATTGGCAAACATGGTGGTAAAGGGGGGAAATGCTGATAAAGTTGGTGGACAGTTCATTAATTCAATTTGCATTAAAATGCATTTAAATTGCCATTGTGCCTGTTTTGGGCGCAGATCGAATTGCCGCCATTCCTGGGTTTTAATAAAGTGGCAATCTGAGTGGACATGGGCACGGATCGCTTTAATGGCCTCACATCTGACTTTATTATGTTCAGGCACGGCACAATGGTAAAATCTGGCCTTAGTGTGAGGGGGACTACTAGGATAAATGCGTGGAGTTATGGGGATAGGGCCTGGGTGGGATTATGGTCAGTGCAGACTTGATGTGCTGAATGTCCCCTGTCTGTACTGTATGATTCTATCCTTTCACAGTTCTCCTTTACAGTCTTCAAAAGTTTATTTAAATGTGATTGTTAGTAAATCCCAGCAGACAGTTTTTTATTCTTTCTTACCCATGTAGAGAATAGTGTGAAACATTCAGATGGGTTCGCTGCCTATTGACATAGAATCAAAGAGATTTACAGCATGGAAACAGGCCCTTTGGTCCAACTTGTCCATGCCACCCTTCTTTGTTATAACCCCTAAGCTAATTCTAATTGCCTGCATTTGGTTCATGTCCCTCTATACCTATTGTATCCATGTAACTATCTAAATGCTTTTTAAAAGATAAAATTGTACCCACCTCCTACTACTACCTCTGGCAGCTTGTTCCAGACACTCACCACCCTCTCTGTGAAGAAATTGCTCTCTGGACACTTTTGTATCTCTCCGCTCTCACCTTAAACATATGCTTTCTAGTTTTAGACTCCCCTACCTTTGGGAAAAAATATTGACTATCTATGTTGTCCATGCCCTTCATTATTTTATAGACCTCTATAAGGTCACCCCTCCTATGTTCCAGAGAAAAAGGTCCCAGTCTATTCAGCCTCTCCTTATAACTCAATTCATCAAGTCCTGGTAGTATCCTAATAAATCTTTTCTGCACTCTTTCTAGTTTAATAATACCCTTTCTATAATAGGGTGACCAGAATTGCACACAGTATTCCATGTGTGATCTTACTAACGTCTTGTACAACTTCAACAAGATGTCCCAACTCCTGTATTCAGTGTTCTGACCGATGAAACCAAGCCTGCCGAATGCCTTCTTCACCACTCTGTTCATCTGTGACTCCACTTTCAAGGAGCTATGAACATGTATGAGTACTGATTCAATATTGCATGAGCTGCAAAGTGTTAAATAAGTTCAATAGATTGTGTTAGTTGGAAAACTATGGGAGGCTTTTCAGTGCTGTAATCGTAAGCTGTAAAATAGTTCTAAAATTGAGTGAGAATAATAAAAGTGCATCTCATGTCTCTACAACTACAAATTTGGATTCAGTAGCTAGATTTATTTATGTACATTCATGAGATGTGAATGTCACTGGCCAGTATTTATTGTCCATTCCTAACTGGCCTTGAGAAGGCAAAGGAGCTGCAGTGTTACCTAGATTTTTTTTGCTCTGTAACTCTCCCCAACCCCCTACCATTAACTGGGTAAGTCCTGGTTCAGTCTACCAAAATGCATTACCTCGCATTTGTCTAAATTAATCTCCATCTGCCATTCATCAGCCCACTGACCCAATTGATCAAGATCCCCACTGCAAATGGAAATAACTTTTTTCACTGTCCACTATGCCACGAATCTTGGTGTCATTTGCAAACTTACTAACCATGCCTCCTATATTCTCATCCAAATGATAAATATAAATGACAAATAACAGTGGGCCCAGCACTGATCCCTGAGGCACGTTGCTGGTCACAGGTCTCCAGTTTGAAAAACAACTCTTTGCAACCACCCTCTTAACCACCTTAACAGAAGCCAATTTTATATCTATTTAAATACCTCACCTTAGATCCTGTGAGATTTAACTTTATGCAACAACTTACCATGTGGTACTTTGATTAGCAGCAAATGATTTCTCATTCACCTTGTATTAGTATCATCACAACTGCTAAGTATTCAGTATGCACATCATGGTGCATCAACATCACACAGAATATTGGCAGTCAGCATATGGACCACCATCTGCTGCTGCCACCAGAATTGACTGAATACTGAATCAAGCTCACTCTCAACATTAACCGTACATGGACTAAAAAGTGAAAAGCAGACTGAAATAATTTGATAACAAATTGAACTGAGAATTTTAATCACTGAAGCTTTACACATGTGATACATAACCTCGGCTAAACTGCTTGATCAGATTACTGACTCTTTGTTGATCCTTTGTTCCTTGCTTGAAACGTACTTAGTGGAGTGAAGGGTCTTAGTATTAGGATTGGTCTCTTAAATGAACTACTCCCAACATCTCATATCAGTTTACATCCAGTCATGGGTGTCACAGCGAACTAAGATACCAAGCTCTGCATGTTAAGGACTGTTAACTATTCTAGATTTTTTTGATCATTCACAACTCTAATCATAGAATTCCTACAATGCAGAAGGAGGCTATTCAGCTCATTGAGCTTGCACTGACAACAATCCCATCTGGAACCAGAGTTCCAGACTCCCAGAGTTTACCCTGCCACTCCGCCTGGCACTAAGGGCCAACTAACCCATACATCTTTAGACTCTGGAAGGAAACTAGAGCACCTGGAGAAAACCCATGCAGACACAGGAAAAACATGCAAACTCCACACAGACAATAGCCCGAGGCACTGTGATGTTCCCTTGCGCTGTGAGGTAGCAGTACTAGCCACTGTGCCATTTTAAATCAAAGATATTTCCACATAACTTAATCCGTAATGTCAGCAAACAGAGAAACAGCCAGCAGTAGGCCACTCAGCTCCATAAGTCTATCAGCCGTTCAAAATACAAACACAATTCACTATTCCTTTGTGGGCAATGTGTGGCACAGATCTTAGCACTGCTGCCTGACAGCGCCAGGAATCTGGGTTCAATTCTCAACTTGGGTCACTGCCTGTGCGAAGTCTGCACATTCTCCCTGTGTCTGTGTGGATTTCCTCGGAGTGCTCCAGTTTCCAACCACAGTCCAAAGATGTGCAGGTTAGGTGCAATGGCCATGCGTAATTCTCCCTCAGTGTACCCGAACAGGCACCAGAGTATGGCAACTAGGGATTTCTACAGTAACTTCATTGCAGTGTGAATGTAAGCCTACTTGTGACACTAATAAATAAACTTTAAAGGATAGAGCCTTTAACTCAATTCTTGGGTGGCAAAAATTTATCAATCTCGGATATAAAATTATTAATTGAGTCAACATCTACAACCTTACTGGGAGAGGGAGTTCTGCACTTCTACCTTTTGTATGAAGAAGTTTTTTTTCTAATTTCTCATGTGAATGTTCTGGCTGTGATTGGAAGGTTATGTCTCTTTGTCCTAGATTTCTCCTCCAGCAGAGAACCTTCCTCCCTATCCATCAAACCTTTCATCCTAAAATATTCAATTAAATCAGCCCTTAACCTTCAATAGTATAGGAAAATCAAACCCGGTAATGTCATCTCTCCTCATAATCTAACCCTCGAGCCCTGGTAACACTCAGCATAAACTGGTTTAAATGTTGCAACAATCAAGTAAAGTATTAACATCATTGGGACCTCTGATGTACTTAACATCCTTAAAACACACAATTTCAGGACATAGATTTAGTCAGAGAGCGACAAAGTGTAACATAGTGGCACTATACGATTTGAATTCAGGTGATACTATATTTTGAATTGATTAGGTACTGACTCAATATTGTACGAGCTGAGACTGTAGTCTGCGAAGTGTTAAATAAGTTCAGTAAAATGTGTTAGCTGGAGAGTGGAAAACTAGGGAAGACTTTTCAATGCTGTAATGGTAAGCTATAAAATAGTTCTAAAATTGCGTGAGAACAATAAAAGTGTGCATCTCGTGTCTCTACAGCTGCAAGTTTGGATTCGGTAGCTAGATTTATTTATGTACATTCATGAGATATGAATGTCACTGGCCAGTATTTATTGCGCATTCCTAATTGGCCTTGAGAAGGCTAGGGAGCCATAGTGATATACACACAATGATTATTGTTGAAAAATTAGAATTTTTGTTGAAGCTTTTCGTCTTGCGCTCATCAAGACAATTTTCAAGAATGCAGAATGTAAGGGGAACAACAATTTGTACGTTATGAGAAGAGCGTACTGATTAGTTGGCAAGTGGACTCTGATTGGTGGAGGCATTTTCATGGAGAATGCACCAGTTGATGGTGACTAACAGTTAACTGCCAAACATTGTTTACAATAAAAACTAGGCAGCTTGAATTTGATAGACAAAGGTCCCTGAGTAATGAACCAGTGAATGGATATCACTACTATGTTTAGCTGAAATGGAAACAATGTGTGTGCATATTCTTTCTATCTATAACAAACAGACCCCTGAGTATTAATATGCACAACTTCTACCTACATAGATGCAGCTCACTGCAAGCCTGACTGACAATTGGTTGTCAGTGTAATTCTTAGTACACTGAGGATTATTTAACAAATGTTGTCCAATCTCAGAATCATATTTAATATTGAATACTGTGTTTTGAGTTCTGCAAGCATGATTGGTTGGATACTGTTGGTACTTTGCCGCTTGTGAACAGAAGAAGCAGAAGGGGTGGCCAGTCCGATTTGCAATTTGGTGCCTTTGTATGTACTGGAAGGTTCATAATACAGAGGGCCCTATTTTTTGCAGATAAATAATGTATATACACTGTGCCTGTTTTAGCAAAACAAAATAATTGACAACTATTCACTGCTTCATTTGTCAGGGGCAATATCTTGACCATTCAAAATCAGGCTGCGTGCTTTAAATTTCAAATAATGTCTGACAGTTAACTGTCAGTCACCATCAACTGGTCTATTATCCATAGCAATGCCACTATGGATATTAACCAACCAATCAGCACTTTCATGTAGTATGGTTGGTTGTTCCCTTTACATTTGGCACTCTTGAAATTGTTCTGCAATTGCAAGACGAAAAGTTTCAACAAAAATTTTCTCTATCTTTTCCAGCAATTCTCAAGTTCTGTAGCACCGGACAACATCATATCAATTTGTTAAACTCATTTTTGGTTGCCCTATAGTTACAATGAAATAGCATTTATGTTTCCTTTTTCTCATTACTCTTGTCTACCAACTGTTACTAATCCTCTGTGATTCAGGTTTTTCATTAGTAAATGCTAATATTTTAATTTGCCAAACATGCATCATGGATGGCTAGAAACTAAACATTGGACAGAATTCTCTCAAGCCCCCACCGGCAGGCTTAATGGTAGGCATGGGGGTGGGGGAGAGGAGGTGGGGTGAAAATATAGTACGAGGCGCTGAAATTGGTTTCTCACTGACCTGAATTTCCCAGCAGATCTTCCCCTAGTGCTCGCACTGGGGGTTTAGTTTCTGAAAACCCACCAGAGGCCAATGTGAAACTAATTTGCATTTTGCTAATGTGATGCTGCTGAAAGCCTGATTGGAAACTTCCACCCATATTTAATTCTCCACAACCCCAGCGGGAAAACACGCTGGAGTGGAACACGTTTGGAAAAACATGGCAAGCAGATTTTAGGATTCCCTGGAACAATGTTTGGAACAGCCTTTGGATTTCAGGAAGGAACCCACTTGGCACAGCACAGCAGTGGTTCAGGGGAGCATCTGCAGGTGGACCTTCCAGATTCAGTGGCCGGGAGGATAGAACATAGAACATAGAACATTACAGCACAGAACAGGCCCTTCGGCCTTCGATGTTGCGCCGACCAATATAAAAAGCAATGCCCCTCCAAACTAAACCATTCCCTTCTCTTCCATATACTTATCAACTAACCTCTTAAACGCCACCAAACTTGGCGCATCTACAACCGCTGCAGGCAGGGCATTCCACTCCCGAACCACCCTTTGGGTAAAGAACCTGCCTCTGATATCCGTCCTATAACTATCACCCCTTAATTTAAAGCTGTGTCCCAGCTGATGTTCATCTACTGGCCTCAATCTTCCTGGAGATGTATCTTCATTCTCAGGAAGTTCATCTTCTTGTTCGAAGTGCTCCTGGAGATCTATCTTCATTCTCAGGGTAGTCGCCTACAGCAGACCACCCACGACCCAGGCCTGCCCTGCCATGGAATACCGCATGCAGCATCATTAATTAGGGCTATTTATGTCCAACTTATGGATATTTCCTGTATCCATTCCTGCCTCAACCTTACCATTGCTGAACTTTTCATGTACACCTCAGTCATCTCCATGATTGCCTATTGACTTGGGTAATACTCGTCCTGCATCTCTTGATTTTCATATTTTATTCCACATGACCTAACTCATTCAGATATTGAATGCTTGAGTTCTATCCCATGCTAAGGTCAACTGACCTATCATCCCTATTCTTACTTGTCTTCTGTATGTTCTTATCGATTTCAAAATTCTTCTCCTTTCTTATACTTTTCCGTATGCATTTTTCCACCTAGCCTCAGTCATCTAATGCACTTCCTCCTGCAACTGACACTTCTCTAACTCTGGTCTTTGGAATACTCTCTTGTCTTCTCTTTTATCATTCACAACTCACTCGTAGTGATAGCTATCTTGCCTTGCACTCTGAAATTGTCTTACAAAGGACCCCTGATTTGGCTATTTTCAAACTCATCGATCATCCATGTCTTTACTATTTATTCTCCCTACTTGAGTCGCCAACTCCTTCACTGAAATGTGATATTTGTATAGTTAAGCTGTATTGTAACTATAGGTTGTGGGTATTATTGTAGGATACACTTTTTATTATTAGTGTCTGGTCAATTATAAGCTATTTGTGTGTACCATCACATAAATAAAATGAAATAAAGAATAAGCTTCCCTGACAAAACTGTAAAGTGAATATAAACAATTAGCATTCCAAAGCAATAGGAAAGAAGAGAAATAACTTCATGAGAACAGGGAGTATTTAGCCTGTAAACTAAATAATACAGTTAACTGTATTATTGCCTAAACCAATATGACCTTTCTTTCATAAAAGCAATCACTGTGAATGCTAGAATTTGAGACAAAAATAGATAACGCTGGAAGAACTCAGCAGATCTGGCAGCGACTATAGGGAAAGAAAACAGAGTTAATGTTTTGAGTCTGTTTGATTCTTCCTCAGAGCTGAAGAAAGGGAGAAATGCATTGGATTATATACTGTATAAGATGGAGCAGAATAGATGGTCAGAGATTAGTGGGAGCTAGGACAGTTGCAACAAAGATGTAGGAAAATTTAAGAACAAGTGACAGATGGCCCAGTGGGGAAGGGGGATGGAGGTGGGGTTTACATTGGGACAAAAAATGCCTGAGATATTAAAAAAATGGTTAAAATAGTGCAGCAAAGTCACAGTCTAATGTTATTGCACTAAATGTTAAGTTTATTTAGCTGTTTTGAAGTTACAGTGTAGCATGCAGCTGAAAAATTGGTGATAAGAATAGCTAGATATGTACTGAAACTTGGCTTGGCTTCTTGCAGAATGTTGCAGTGTTAATCTTATACAGCTGAAATCACAGCCTTGCATATGGGACTACTTCACTTCCACTTATTTTTTTTAAACTTATTTATTGGTGTCACAAGTGGGATTCCGTTAATACTGCAATGAAGTTACTGAAATTAGAAAATCCCCTAGTTGTCACACTCTGCTGCCTGTTTGGATACATTGAGGGAGAATTTAGTGTGGTCAGTGCAGCTAACTGGCACATCTTTCAGGCTGTGGCAGGAAACCAGAGCACCCAGAGGAAACCTAAGCAGACACGGAAAAAACTTGTAGACTCTGCATAGACAGTGACTCAAGCTGAGCATCCCTGGTGCTGTGGGCCAGTAGTACTAACAACTGTGCCAATGTGCCACAGCAGCTATCAAATAGAGGTTGGGACTGGGTGATTTTGCCACTTACGTATAATTTTGTGTCTATTCCTACGGTCCAGAGATCTCCAACTTATGTTTCTGAAGCCACATGCCACATTTTAGCATACATTTGTGACTCCCAGCTTTTTCTACTTAGATCACATTAACATGAGCGAAACCTTCAAAAAAAAACTCAAAAAAAGAGTTGTGTTTTTATTGTGATATAAAGCTAATTTTTTTTGCTGCTTTCCGTGGTTTCAAAAGATTATTTAATGAAAAACATCATCCCTTAAGTACATCTGTTTGAATGACATAGGTTCACTTCAGTTATAGATAATGCCTTTGGTTCAAGGAACAGGTTTTATGATTGTGACAAATAATGTAACTGAGATGATAAGTTATTCTAAGTGTGCTATTACAAGCTTTTCTTTTACTCTTGAGAATCAAAGGCCAAAAAATTTTATCCATCTTAAGTCAAACTTTGTTTTAAGGATAACTTTCTGACATAGTTACATTAACAAAAGGCAAAGAACATGATGGGGTTGTCATGTAAGTGTATCTTCAAGAAAGTTTTTTTTAAATCATGCAGCTTACAGCTTCAGCAATGTCATTGGGGTGGTGGAGATAAGCTGTGGCAGACAGGTGATTGGATTTCAGTTTCATTTGTTTCAGGTGATAAGGGTTTCTCTCCTTTGGGCTTTCAGTTTCATTTTGGGCTTAGAATCAGTTTGGCAGCAAGCCAAAAAGCAATTTCTCTCTCTCTGTCTCTATTCTTTACTTTGTTTAATTCTAAAACTATTATTAGGTAGCTGAATGAGGGGCTTATTGCCATCCTGCCTGAAAGAAGCTATGTTTTGGGAAACAGATTGGACTACAACTCCTTACATGGGATTTTTAGCATTCAACCCAGGAGGCTGGATTTCTTTAACAAGTGGATATTAACCACTTGTACTTATTTGGAAGGTTTTGTGAATTGGAAGTTGGCTTTGGTTGGAATGCATTAGAGATGTTCCTTAAGAGTTATACATTATATCGTGGTTGTTGTGTTTCTTGTTTATAAGTGTAAAAAGTTCTTGCTAATTGTCTTACTATATATATCAACAATATTCTTAATTAAACATTGCTTTTGATTTTAAAAAAACTCCTTGTGGGTGAATTGAATCACACCTGAAGTTAAACCTCTTGTGCTCATCCTAGCTAAATTCAACGTAAAATGTTACAGGTCTGGCGAGCTTCATAGACCACCTTGAAACATCCGACCTGACTTATACCAGGGTGAATAATGCACTCTGAAAATGGCTTCTTTATACCAACAGCAACATAATGATGTCATCATGCTGCGAGGTACTCATACAGCGAATTGGTAGCTGGAAAATTCGGGAATCTACGCACCATGTATAAATAGTCAGTGAATGGATATTCGAGCTCATTAACAGTCCAGTCAATCACAGTAGTACATGCTGATAGCAATAGTATGGTCAGAGTGTGGGAAAGGTGGCTGGAGGGAGTCCCAGTGGTTTTTATTTGAGTTGTATGTCAGGGCGGGTTTGAAAACTGCTGGTAGGTCCATTGCTTGAATTCACCAGTCCAATGTTGAATTGTGTGAGTACTTGTTCTTTGAAGATGTGATATTTGGATTTCAGAATGAAAGTTGGGTGCGGACTTGTGTTCCCAGTGCCTCACCTCCACTACAGACACTGTGCTGTGACACTCATGGGGCTAGTGATCTCATGGGAGAGACATCTTCCAGTGAGGAGTAGATGAGGAAAAGGACATTAAGAATGAGAGGGAGAGGGCACTGGAGGTGCATGAGATTGTTCAACCTGGACAGAAAAAAAGGGCTGCTGAGGACAAATACTACAGACATAAGATTTGGAATGATGCCTTATTATTACATTTTTGATCTAGGCACTTTTCAAGATTAATGAGTACACAAATAGACTCGGGAATTGATTAACACTGTAATTGTCCGTTAATTCCATCTCAGTTGAACTAAGGAGAAAACATGGAACTAGCAATCCCACAATGCACTGGTTTGTAAAGTATGGCAAGCCACACAAAACATCCGATACATAACACTTATCTTCCCAATTATGACTTATTTTCAAATATCTGAAAGTTGTGCCGCAGGAGACCTAAGCTCTCAAGGGGCACAGTAACCTCTCCATGTTAATTTTTTTTATATGGCAACTTGCTGAAAATGCGAGCTGATAAAGCTATCACAGCAAAGGCAACCAGACACCTGGGATTTGAGTGAACAGGGCAAAACACTGTAATTCTCATTTATTGTTAGATTGAAGGATTGTGAAATTAACAGCACAAAGACTGACAAGAAAATATAGAGTGGTAAGTATTTTGAACATCAGTCAAGGACAGAACTAGAAATATAGATAAGAAAAATGAGAGGATTGAGAAAAACATAAAGGAGATGTAGAAATAAAATTATTTTCATGTTTGTAGAATGTCTAACAACAATTAATACCTAAAGGAATGAGCTCTACACTTTCAGTTCTTGGAAATAATGACTCAACATTCTATGTGAGTTCAATCCATAGTTACCATTTAATGCATTAGAATGATGAGGCAGTCGGAGAGATGTTGCCCTTGTGAAATAATAATAGAGTGATCACCTTGGGCAGTAGATTTTGGATATTGGCCATCTAACTCACTTCTGTCTTGACCTGAAATTGCTATGACTTTCGTACATAAATAATGGGAGCACTATTAGCCTCACCATTATTTTGAAAGCAAAACTGAGGTAAATATTTAATGAAGAGAGTGGTGATTGTATGAGGTAAAATGACTGGCTGGTAAGATAAATGTGTCCTGTTATTGTTGGGTGTGTTCCATGTATGCCGAAGCCATCAAGTTCAAACAATTATTCTTCCTGGTCTGCAACTATTGAAATGGCTATAATTCCTGAAGCAGCTTGTAAACATTAGGTGGCAGGAAAGTTGGTCTAGTGAGAGCTTCTGTGGGTTAACAATATAAGTGAAAGGGTTAAAGGGAGGAAGCTATGGAACAATGGTAATAATGGCTGGCGCAGAAAAGCCAGCAATAGCTGTGAGAAAGGAGGCATCTGTCCGAATATTTATTTGTTCAATTCAAATCAACCTAGGCCTGTTGACCTCAGGTCTCGGAGCCAGACACAAACCAGTAAATTCACTATTATATATATGCAGTAGCATTTGGCATTTTCATTATGCCGGCATCTCCCAGGTAATGAAACTTTTTATTGATTTTCTTTTTAGTTTAAAGGATTCAATGGGCTGCTGTGAATACAGTTGAAATCCTTTATCACTAATCTTTAGGAGGGCAAGTCTAGTAATAGCAGTGGAACACTTAGCAGCAATGGTCGGTGATTGAACTGTAAATGTGCACCAGTTTTGAAACTTCACACTCGTTCCAGGAATGTATAGAGAAAATGAAATTTTGACGGAATCTCTTTGCACTCAAAAAAGGAGTCAACATTAGAAGTCTCTGAAGGAATAAAATAAATATCCAAACTCCTTCAAAGTTGATGGTTTGTAAGCATTTTGTGTGAATGCATTGATGCGCTAAGAATGCTGACAGCTAAAAATGCAGTGGGTTGAAAGTTTAGTTACTGGCACTTGGGATTGATTCAGTGATTCATAGTACAGTTTAACTGCGATGTTTCCAGTTTCTACTTCCTTGTCCTGCTGATTTGACGTGCTTTTTTCTCTCTCTTTCTCCCTTTCTTTCCCTCACTCTCACTCATTCACCTCGCTCATATACTGTTTTTGTGTGATTAACGTGAACTGTGGGGAAAATATCTTTAAAAGTTCAACTGGAAAAACGTTGGTACCTTGTTGGGTGAACAGATAATGCCTGCACTGCGGCAGTTTTCAGAATATCTTGATTCTAGTCTTAATTTGTAAATGTGGCCATTTCAAGATGCCATCCTCTCGCTGAAGAGTGCTGCATCACTCAGTGCTGCACATTGAATGTATTCGATTGGAATGTTCATCATGGCTGGAATTTTCTCACATGCCCACCATGGGAATTGGAGCGGGCAAGGACAACGGAAAGATCCGTTGATTTTGGGTGGGATTTTACGGTTTCAGGATGAGCGAGGCTGTCAAATTCTGCCTCATAAGTCGGTTGTCTGTAAACCTTGCTGAATGTATTCTAAAATAAACTCATGGTATTTCAGTGGTTTTGAAAATCATGGATACATTTGTTTTTGCTGCTGATGCTCCACACTTGCTGCAATACTTTAATTAGTATTAATTCTAATCAATTAAAACATCAAAATGCTTAGATTTTAAAAGACCACTTGAAGCACTTTGCCACCAGACCTGCAGATGTGCAGAACCTTGAGATCCCACCCTAAGTTGCCAGACCACGGTCCTTTTCAAGGCTGCTTGAGAAGTCAGTTAACGGAAAACATCAGGAATGCACAATCACCTCAGGACTGCTCCACCATTGGAATCATAGAATTCCTACAATGCAGGAGGCCATTTGGTCCACCAAGACTGTTCTGACAACAATCCCACCCAGGCCTATTGTTGTAATCCCACGTATTTAACCTGTCGATCCCCTGATACCTAGGGGCAATTTTAGGATGGCCAATCAACCTAACCTGCACATTTTTGGTCTGTGAGAGGAACCAGAGCACCCAAAGGAAACATATGCAGATACAGGGAGAATGTGCAGACAGTCACCCAAGGAATTGAAAATCCCAGTCTCTGACACTGTGAGCAGCATGGATCACTGCTGATTTGCATCTCAGCTCCTTTTTCTATAAGGACATAGCTGTGATATCTTCCCTGATAATGGCCAGAAAAATGGAAGCAGCACCATGCCAATCAATGAAAGGCCATAACAAAGAGTTTCCTCCCAAGGGAACATTGGGCCACCCTGGGTTTTTGCACCCATTGGGTGATCTGTCAAATTATAGCCAGGCCTGATCAGAATTTCACTCAGTAATTCAATAACAGATAGTAAAATGGAGATGGGAAGGTCACAATTTCTAATGATAAAATAAATGGTCCACAAATTCTCTTTGAAGCAATGTTTAGTCTCCAGAGATCAGAAAACTGAAGCTGTGAATGATGGAAATCTGATGTTAAAACTGCAAATGCTGAAGGAACACTGAGGCTCCACCAGTGTATAAAAAAGCTTAACATGGTTAGGGACACGTTGCCAGAACAGAGTTCACTCAACACCAGGTTATAGTCCAACTGATTTATTTGAAATCACAAGCTTTCGAAGCAGGTAAAGGAGCAGCACTCCGAAAACTTGTGATTTCAAGTAAATTCGTTGGACTATAACCTGGTGTCACATGACATATATTGTCCATGACACCAGAATGCAGGATGGCATGGCGGCACAGTGGTTAGCACTGCTGTCTCACAGCACCAGTGACCTGGATTCAATTCCTGGCTTGGGTGATAATGTATGGAGCTTGCATGTTCATCTCGTCCGCATGGGTTTCCTTTGGGTGCTCCAGTTTGCTTCCACAGTCCAAAGAGTGCAGATTAGGTTGGTTGGCCAATGTTAAATTAACCTTAGTGTCACAGGGATTAACAGGGTAAATATGAGAGGGTACGGGAATAGGGTCTGGTAGGATTGTGTTCAGTGTAAACTCGATGGGCCAAAAGTCTTTTCTGCACTGTAGGGATTTTTGTTTTATGATTTCCACATCTTTGCCAGAATCTGATGAAGAATTTCCTTCTGGAGTGCCATCAGGGTGAAAATGTTTTTTTGTCAATAATGCAAAATTGGCAATAATGCTTTAGTAATGCCCACAGTCTGATGTTCTCAACTGAACCTGATGCAAAAAAAATAGGGTGAGGCATAATCCAAGCTGATGATTTGCTGTCCCATTTTCTGTTACCACAGTTTAACCCCCATTGTGGGGTTCTAGTTTTTTTTATTATTTCTCTGAAGTTATTCTGAGAATTTTCCAATGTTGGTTTCTCACCGACCAAAGGATAGCTATTAAATTGTGTGTCTTTTCTCGATGATGTAAATGGTTCATCTGATCACATTGCATTAAATGACAGTATATAAATGACGTATAATGATCATTAGATAACGGTTGGTAAGTGCAGTAGGTTTTTGACACACGATTATGGGTAAAGGTAATGCTATTCATGCAAAACTTCAAACCAGCTAATTACAGATTGTTATCTGTCATAGGCAGTGAAGCTAGGCATAAAACACACAAAACCTGCTCAAGCATGTAGCTGCTGTACGGTAATTCAGTATTTGTTCAGTACCGCAGTATCAATATTTATATAAACTTGATCTTTTATTGTAGCTGAAGTAACAAATATGTGGAAGAATGCATGCAGAAAAGATTGCTAATTAGTACAGATTACTAGTAGTAAATCAGCATTGGTTTACTAGTCCCATGAGTGCCATTGAACTAAAGAATTGAGTATATAATCAAATAACATGCAAATATTAATGCCCAAGAATCTTTAGTCTCCAGATCCCCAGTGCAATTATTTTCTATTCATTTTAATTATCTTTAACAGATGACATTAATGACTTTGAGTTAGAATTTTTTGGAAGAAAATGCTACGAAGGAAGGTGATGTTCAAATTTGCCTTCTGGGTCTGAAAATAACATTTATATAATCATGCCTAAATTTAGTCTTGTCAGGATTTTTCTATATCATGTGAGTGGTGATCAACCTGCCTTCATCCTTATTGTTCATAAGAATATGTGTAAAATGTATGCATTGTTTAATTTTGTATGGTGAAAATGAAAGCAAATGAACATGATGCTATATTAATCAAAAAGCGAGATTTAAATTCCAATCGTATATTTTGTTCATTCCCATTGAGCAGCATATTTGTCAAGCTATTGAATGTTGTGAAGATGGATGATACCATAATTACAAGAAGACATTCGAAAAGTATTCCAAACAAAATTAGACCTTTATGCTTCACACACACTACGTGGTTACTTTTCTGAAATGATTTCTCCATAATAAGCCACTGATAAGTTAATGTTTTTACTTCAATTTTTTTTATGGTAAACATTTGAAATGAATGATTTTAAAATATTGCTTTTGATTAATGTATTTATATGTTTAGAAAAAATGTACGGCAATGATTTTACTGAGTAATGTGTTGATGGCCTTTGCTGTTTCTGTTGCTGTAGTTGAATTTTTACACTCCTGTAAATAGAAAAATGTGCATTGTGCTATGAACAGGTTACCAAATAATTTTGTTAGATAAACAGAACCAACAGAGAGAAATGTAGCTTTGTATTTAATAAAGTTATCATTACCTAGTTTGCTGCCAACTTGCTTTATTGTCTGACTTCAGCAGGTTTTAAAGATACAAATTATGTTCTGACAGAAGAGCATATGTGATGAGAATGGATTCATCCCAAGCCCTATGAATATTTTAACCATTTTTGATACATTCATGCAACTATAGTTTTATCATATGAACTGTCTCAGTAAGTTCAATTAAAAACCATTGCAGCTATTCGTTTAGAAAAAGAGTCAATTGGAAAAAGAATCATTAACATTTCTACTTTGCATTTTTTTTATCAAATGCTGTGTCAATTATTTTGCAGAAACTTCACTCACGGATCGTAGATCTTTCGTCTGGGGACTTGTTCTCTAATGCGGAGAAGAACAGAAGCCCAATCCAGTCAAGAACTATAGAGGCTCAAATTCATGTGGGTTATTTTCTTAGAACATTTCTCTTCTTGAAACAATCATCCTGTTTTTGTGCCAAAGCTTGCTGTTTCAGATGAAGAATAACGCTCATCCTTAAAAACATTATCAGAGGAGTGTATTAAAAAGCACTCTCATTACCCCACTGTAAAAATGTTTTTTCTGAAATCCAATACCATCTCCCCAGCTGATAGAATAAGCAGAATGTGTCACATTGTACAAAAAGGAATAAATCTCAAGTCATTTCTCCGAGACACTTTTTTTTTAGTATTGATTACATCTCAGTCTCTCTGAGAAATGGGAAGGAGCTTTTTATTAAGGTCCATGTACCACATTACTCACCCTATATTTATGATATATTATGTATGAACTTTTAAAAATTCATGTGCTGTGCAATTTTCAGCAAAGGAAGGAGTTTGCAGACATTTGTCAGTGAAGGCTATGGTTTGTACATTTAACATGGTGGGTTAGAAAATAAATAAAAACAAAGTCAATTTGTAAAGCATAGATCCTGTGAGGTTTTGGTTTATCAACAGCAAAGTTATAATCAAAATGTTACATTAGTGACGCTCTGCCACATTTTAGAATTTTAGATTAATGGTTAATAACTTATTTTAACTCTGCTGGAAACAAAACATCAATACAATAGTTACGATGCAAAATAAAAAATGTTATTAAGCCAGCTACATCTACAACTTAATCTTAAGGGAATGAAAGGTCTGTCCATTTATTATAGTTTGTATCCTTTGCATTCGTGCCCTTGTATGTCTCATAGATGGTAACAGACTGCAGGACACACAGTCAAGCCAACCATGCTAGCTAACAGTGTAAATTTAGTAATGTTTCAAATTTATTCTGTGCTGTTTTGATTTTGTACCTAATTATGCTGATATGAATTTATGATGGCATAATTGAGAAATTAGTATTGACAATTTATGGTCTTGACAGCTGTATTTTTATGTTACATAATGTCTTCATTTCGCAGGGGATGTGTAGAGTAAACAATCAAATATCCTTTTCCTTAAAGCTGAGTTATATTCAGTCAACTGAAATTGCATCAGCTGGGTAATGATTGCTATCCTATTACTGAGGGAGAATACAAAGTGTCAATGTGTGCCGTAACCAGGAAAGTGCAGTTATTTTCAAGTCGCATCAAGATGAATGACAGTGCAGTACAAAACTTAGTTTTGTTAAAAAATTGAACTGGATAGTAACCTAATTCATTTCCTTGATTTCAGTAGAAACATGAAACATACTTAATCTGTTAATGCATTTTATGGTAAATCTGCTGCTTTCATGATAAGTTGCAACCTGGCCATCATTCATGGAACATTTAATATAGTTTGGAGAATCATTAGAAGTACATTGTGTCTTACGTTTGGAGATTTTAAAGTAGTAAATTATAAACTTTGTCATTTCAAATAAGGTACAAGAGTATTTATGAACATTATTTAGACTTTTTGGTTGAATTCTGCTTCTATACAATGTAATAGGAAATGAATGAATTATGTTCATTTGCTTATTTAAGAAAATGGCACAAAGTACAGTTGGCAGTGACTTAGTTAGGCTATGGGCTGCTCTGTGTACATACTCATCAAGAGGGCTGGGCGCATGCGTGCTAACTTTCTAATATTAAGTGAGGATAGATAAGATTCAGTACTTAACTCATAAGGGGCCTGAGTTATCCAGTTGACTGAGTAATTTTTAAATCTGATTTCCCTCTTGACAGGATTTGTTCCCACGTTGTGTAAGATGACCTGATGGGGCAAATCTTAAGACTCTTAAATGTTTCCTTACCTCTATGTTACTGTTTCCCGTCAGTTTGAGTATGTACTTCAGAGTTGTGTCCTTAACAGTGAGTTAGGTAAATGATTTGATCTAGATTGCTCTAACCATTAGCTTGAAATCAGTGATTCATTTTTAAAATTCTCTCTTGGATTACAATTCAACAGTACAAAGTTCAGAAAAGAACTGTATAAATCCTAAGCAATATCATTTGCCTTGAACGCCCAGCCTTCCCTGTGTGCATTTCCAAAGGATGTTGGGTTGTCTGTCTATGGCAACTGTTGCTTTAATATCCAACACTTTTACATTTTAATGTCTCTACCTTAGACAATGGTGAGTTTCAATAGATGTCTGGACCAGAAATTGTCTCCTTCTCTACATTTTCTTGAACGCTCACCTTGGAATGTGGCCTCATGTTTTAAAATAGTTTACTTCTGTTTCTGTTCAAATTATAGAATTTGGGTGGCATGGTGGCACAATGGTTAGCACTGCTTCTTCACAGTGCCAGAGTCCTGGGTTCAATTCTGGCCTCAAGTTACTATCTATGCAGAGCTTCCGTGTTCCCTACCTGCCTGTGTGTGTTCCCTTGGGTTTCCTCCCACAGTCCAAGATGTGAGTTTAGGTTGATTGGCTATGGTAGATGAGCAGAGATATGGTAGGAGGTGATAGGCCTGGTTAAGATTCAGGATGGATGGACTGAATGGTCTCCTCCTACAAAGTATAGAGATTCTACGGTTCAAATTTGAATTGTAAGTGACTTGTGGCAGCCATTTTAATCAGTTCTTTTCTTATCCTAAAAATCTTCTTTTTAAACAGTTCAGTATAAGTTTGATCAGCCGAATAAATTATAGGTTGATATCACTTGAGCACAAATCCTGTTACTGTGATATGATCTCTATCTTTTTCTGATTTCCACTTTTATTTCCCTTGATTTTGCTTTCTGTGTGTAACTTTACATTGAATAACCTATTCTTAAGTACATTTCCCGATTTAGAAGCTGTGGGGGGTGAAATGGGTCTACAACCAGCAGCATGAACCTTTTCACTGCATCACTTAGAAAGAAAATCCATTGACTTGGAAAATATTGCCAAGAGTTTTAATCTTGAACCAAGGAAATGAGACAGGGGAATTCCCAACTCCATTGGTGCGGTGTGGTTACAATGGTAACAGGAAATCTGGACAGCATTGAAGATGTTGGGGATTTCCATTGAATTTTCTGCCCTGTCACCATTCATGCTCACCAAAAATGGGCAGAAAGCTTCCCCCGCCAACCCCCTCCACCAAAAGGTCAGGCTAGGCAATGAATTTTGTTGAAACTCTTTTTCAAAGCTGTTGTTCTGTGAACTCCAACAGAAAGAAGACTAAACATAGTGAAAAATTGGCTGCCAATCATGCCACTGGCACAAACTAAATTCACACTTGTGTGTTATTAAGGAATTTTCAATGATTTGTTAAGGAGACACACAGCAGGGGGAGGGTGATTCTCCCAAAAAAGTTCTAATTGCTGAATTTGTGGGAAAACTGGTGTAAATCACTTTTTTTTTCAGTGAGAGCTCATTAAATCTGCCACACTCTGTTGCAATACAGAGGCCACAATTGTGAATATCATTAAAAACTCAGGGGGGTGGGGCCTATTCACCCCGAGGCTGATAGTTCTGGGCCTCTGCACATGCACAGTGGCCCCAAACTGTCAGCCTGCACTTTGCTCGCCACTCAATTGCTGGCCAGCCCGGAATCCCCGCAGTGCTGTCCCTCCCAACAACCTGATCGCAGCCTCCACTAGCATTACTGGGCCAGCCCCACCCTTCCCCCATCTCGGAATGCCCCAACCTCCAGCAGAATCTCCCCCCCTCCTTCCCAGTGTGACAGGACTCCTCCTCCCCCCAGCAGACACTCAGCCGTCATTGGGAGACAGCTTACCATTCCACCCCTCCCTCCAGCCCTGATCGATGTCAATGTAGAGTGAAGTGGGATCCCCAATCCCACCAGTTGCCTGCTTGGCCATGCCACCAGCTGGTCACGCCCTCAATAGGGGCCCTTTGGCACTACCCCATGCTCAACTGGAAGTGCCAAGGTGCCCCTTGGGAATGGGACTATGTCCATTGGCGGTGCTGGGGGTACAGACTGGCACTGCCAGGGTACCCATACTCAGGGGGCATCACCGTCCCATCATCTGACCCTTTGGAGGGCCCCAATTGCCCCTGTTCACTCCAACAGGTTGCGCCACTAGTTTCCTGAAAATGGAGTGCCAGTCTGAATGCTACTGGAGTGAAATTGTACTGGTGGGGTAGAAGATGCTAGCGGGCCCAGAGACTTCAGTCCCGGGCCCAATAATCAACATTTGAGAAAAGTTTAAAATAGATTTAAATAAGTTACCTGCTGTTCCCACTGGTTTCCAATGTGGTCCCAACCGTGCTGGATACCTGGTGTTGGGAGATGCACAAGCATTGGGAATGCATGTGCAAACCCTGTGAATTGGCCGACACGCTAATGGGAGAATCACCTCCTCTATTCTCCACTCTGCTCTAGCAGTCCCAGATCCCCTGCAGGGGGAATTGCCCTGTTTCAGATTTTGAAGAACAGCAGGTTTCTGAAGTCAGTGGGTTTGACAACATTCTCTCACCGATGACCAGAAAACCTAGAGCAGTCAGTGCCATCAGTGATTTGCAATGCTAAATAAATTGTTTTAGATCTTGTATCACTTTTATTACTAAATATAAAATCTCACACAGAGGAAAATAATGAACTGAAGCAAATATGAATGAACACTCGTTTGAGAATACAATTAAGTTTCAGACTTATAGTAATTAAGTATATCATAATTCTAGGGGGGATGCAGTCCCCTCTTGAGATTTCTGTGTGAAACAGATGAATGATATTGAAAATCTTTGGATTGCTTCTTTGCCCTCATCTGTTTCCTCACAAGCATGCTTGACATATTTCCATGTAACACCAAACTTTGCTGTTTATCTTTACAAAGAAATACACAAAATAGATTTGTTTTCGAGCAACTTAAAGTTGCAGGTACACTGCAGCTGCTGGTTTAATTCAGTTCACGACACAGCCAAGCAGAACTATGTTTACCTTTCTTTGCTCATGCCTGAATTTCTAACGTACTTTCTGAAGTACCTGAATAAAGTTGGGGATGGGGTGGTCCAAAAAAAGTTAAATAAGACTCAAAGGACTTAAAACAAGCCCAGTGCCTCAGTACTTTTCAATTTGGTCAGTGAATTTATGCTATATATGGTGTACATGGCATTTTTCTGGAATCTCACCCTGCTTCTCTGAGGTGAGATCAGGCCCTGACTCCAGAATTACATTTAGCATCAGTGGGAAGTGATTTTGGCTTCAAAGTATTCCTGAACTGGCAGCGTAACTAAAAACTAGGAGCAAACGATTTACTGAAAAACACAAAATTCATTCCTCTGCCGTTTCTTTTCTACATGCTTATTTCAATGGGTTTTAGAGAACTGCATATTAAAATTGCATAAAAAATGTGGTCATGGTTTTGTGAATAGATCATGGCCTGTACTTGAACCCTAAGTTACACTGGTGGCCACAGCAAGATGCCAAGCATGCACGCTTGAATCAAGACACATCTAACTTTCCTACTGCAGTGTAGGAGGAGAATTTGAGTTTGCACTACAAGAGAAAGTTAGATATATACAGCCCATAGTAAATTGCAGATTACATGCTGCAGTAGAATGACAAACTGCGAGCATAAAAGCTTGATGTTGTCCTCAGATTCTGCCTACAGTGAGCACTTTATCCATGAAAGATGGGTAATATCTAAGACCTAGCCTGCTCAAGTAGGGTTCCTGCGGAGAGGCACGTTGGATGAAAATTCTTTCCCCTTTTTAGCATTTGCTCAAAGCATCAGTTATGTTTATTGGTAGTCTGCCATTTTGTGGGTTACGTACTTGGCAACATCTCCTTTCTTAATTATTGCTGATACTCTCATTGAAGTCATCGCATATCAAGTGATGAGCACAGACATTCCTTTAAGGGTTCTAAATGCATGAAATGATTTATGTGAGAGAGACTAATTAATGGGCAGAATTTTAGAGCCTCACTCATCCAGAAACCACAAATTCCCACCTGGGATCAGTGGATCTTCCCATTGTCCGCCTCTCACCAGCTCCAATTTCTGTGCGGGCAGGGTGGTAAATCTCCAGCCAATAAGTTGACCAATGCAGGCAGGTTCCCCACTAGTTTTGATGATTTTGTTCACATTCATCACTACTCTGGAATTTGCATACAGAAGCCTCTTTCTTCCAACATGCTGGGTGCAATTGTCCCCAAAAACATGTGTCAGATTTGCGTGAAGACTGCTTTTATCAGAGGGAGTTCGGTGAAAAATCTGCCACACTCTGTGCACTGCAGAGGCCACCAGTGTGAATATCATTAAATTTCAGGTTACAGGGCCTGTTCCCACTGGAGAGGCTGAAATCAGCGCGCTGAGTGGGGCCACTGCACTTGCACCAATATCGACACTGACAGATCAACGCATGTGCAATGACCCCGCACAGAAGGCCTCCCAATTGCTGGCCAACTCCATCACTGGACAGCTCAGGCAGTTCCCACAATGTTGCTGTCTGCCTCCCACAGTCAGATCGCTGGACTTCCCCCCCCTCTACCCGTTCCTGGTCCCAGGCCTGACTGCTCCCCCCACTTCACAGCCCACCGTGATCTCCAGCCTCCCCCCAGCTCTCCATCCATATAGTCTTAAACCCCCCACCTTGCAATGCTGACTCGAACATCCCCCCCACTGGGGCAGGCTGACTGCTCCCCCCCCTTGCCCCCAGCCTGTCCAATCGCTGGCCTGCCTGCTTACATCACTGATTCCTATAGAGTAGCAGTGAAAGCCAATCACTCCCTAGGCCCCATCTCCAGAAGGCCTCATCCTCTAGCCCCCATGCCTTCGTATGTCCTGATCGTTTGTGCCAGGGAACACAGGTTGGCACTGGTTCCAATGTCCATGTGGCACCCCATCACTGTCCGACTCTCTAGGGGCTCCCGATTGTCCCCCTCCTCACTTCACTCCATTGGAATGGGCTGCTAGCTCCCCAAAAGTGGGAAGCTAAGCTAATCCTTGCAAGGGTGAAATACTCTGACAGAGTGGGAGATGCTACAGGTCTGGAGGCTTCAGTCCTAGGCCCACTAATCATATTTGAATTGTATTACAATGACCACATAAATAGACTTTGTGCCTCTACATTGATTTCTGGTGAGGAGCAGACCCCACTGGAAATCTGGCATTGGGAGACACAAGCGGGGAACAAACGGTCACACAATCTCTATGAACCGGCTAATGCGATAATCTCTTGGCCCACTGCGCTAATTTGTTAGTGCAGCGGGTTGGGAGAATTGCAGCCACACTGGCGTCAGAACAGGTCTGCCTTTTACCATTAATGTTTCACAAAACACACAGCCACTGAGTACTACCATTTACCGCAGGTTGCCCTACAGGCAATATTTGGAACGAGGTTGACTCTCGTTGTAGAGATTTCACATGAACAGATCCTTTCAAGCCATCCCAAGGACATCTGTTACGTTATACAGTCTGCAACACACACACACATGCGCGCGCACGCACACACACACACACACAAATATATATATCAAGTAATTGTCAAATGCTATGTCTGAAAGGAATAATATTGATTCTGTTCAGCACTCAGTCTGACTCGATGACAAGATTCTGTCAAACCATTACAGAGGGCACTTAGGTAAGCATTACAATTCCTCATGTCAACCTCCTGGCCCACATGAACAGAAAGGGTTTGCACTCAATTAATGTTTAGATAGTATCTTATCTCTGAAACATCACTAAGCAGTATCTGAAACAAGGAATAATTGTCCTTTATAAGCTTATACTTTCCGTGCTATCCCAAGGACACCTGCCATGCAACACAGCCTGGCCATTACTGTAGAAAACTTCCTTTCTAGTTGTATCACAGTTTGGTATGGCTGCTGCTCTGCCCAAGACCCAACGAACTATAAAAGGTCAGTGAATGGAGTCCAATCCATCAGATAAACCAGCCTCCCATCTATCAACTCTGTCTACATTTCCCGCTACCTCAGCAAAGCATAATTAAGGACCCCACACATCCCAGATATTCACTCTTTCAGCTTCTTCCTTCAGGAAAGAGGTACAAAAGTCTGAGGTCACGTACCAACTGACTCAAGAACAGTTTCTTCCCTGCTACTGGACCTACCTCGCATTAAGTTGATCTTTCTCTACACCCTAGCTCTGACTGTAACACTACATTCTGCACTCTCTCATTATCTTCTCTATGAACAGTATGCTTTTTGTATAGCACACAACAAACAATACCTTTCACTATACATGTGACAACAATAAATCAAGTCAAATCATTCTGTGGCATATCACAGTGCACACTTTTTAAGGAGAAGAATTATCTATGGAGAATGCCATTAATAGAGCCAAGCTAATTCATCCATCATTGACCATTGATCCACCAAATCAAACATAGTAACAGAGGTGTGCCATAACATGGCAGCATGACCATATGTTTGATTTGCCACCACTGCTGTCATCACCTCCAGAATGGTTTACTATCCACTTCTATCCTGTGAATTAAAGCTTTCGTTCAAAATGCAATGTCCCAGAGTTGTGGACATTGCCATGTGCGCTGTGATGAAAAGCATATTTACTTACCCCCACCCCCCCGCCCCCCCGCCACAATCCCAGGAAATTCTTTTCCAGCCAGAATCTTGGTCAACCACTTGCAGGTTTCACATGTGTTTTGACTGGATATTGACTTGTGACCCCATCCTGCAACAACCGTTTTATCTACAGTGATATTGTGGACAATTTGGCCTAATTTAACTTTTAGAACTGACATGCTTTACAAACTGACACTTCACTGGATCTTTATTAAGTGTACTGCAAGTCACTCTCTTTATGTGCTGCCAGCCTATTCAATTTAAGATGAGAGATTCCTCATTGTACAACCGTGTGTATATTCATCTCTGGGTTATTTGTGTCAAGATCTGTACCATTCAGTCACTTCATTTTACCATGGTAAAACATCTTTTGGATGTTTATTTAAAAATATGTAGGACAAAGTTTTCAGTTCCAATCCAGAAATAGGTTAGATTAAACAAGCATTAGAATATCAAATGTTCTATTACCCAAGCCAGTCTGTCTACTCCTCTAATGTTTCCCAGGAGCCTGATGTCTCAGTGCCATTCAGAACCAGGCAATGAACTACCTTAAAATACCTTGAGTGTCATCCTTTAAACAAAACTATAAGAAGCAATGATCTTCAGGTAATGCAAGAAACAAGGAACTGCAAAGACTTGAAATTGGAAATAAAATCAGAATAAGTTGGAAGCACGCAGCCAGTTAGTCAGCAGCTGTGCTGAAGGACAGCAGGTCTAATGTGTTACAGAAAGAGGAAAACATCAGACCGGCACCAAGATCTAACACCCAATCCCTCCTGCAACGTTTTATAATGTCAGAGAATGCCAGCATTCTCCCACCAGTCATCAATGGTGCCACTCCTAAAGTTTGTGCTAAGCTTTGCCAGGAGTAAGAATGAATGATCAAAGACCAAATCGGAAGAAGAATTAAAGTGGGAAAACATGGGAAGTTGAAAGCCCATTCTTGCAGACAAAATGGAGATGTTGACAAAATAATCACGTAACCTGCGTTCGGCTCTCTCTGTTTCCTGTTTCTCCCAATAGATTGTCAAAAATTGCAACCCAACATACAGACATTTGTGCTGATGGCTTGGTTATTGAAAAGCACAGTTGGATCATAGTCTGCTATCATCAGCGGTGAATTTATGATGAGTTCCAAAAACATTCCATTCAATCATCTAGCCTTGCCTCGTATGATGTTCAGTATATTTGAAAATATCTCCAGAATCTTTTTCACATTACTGTAGTTTTAAATCTTCTTCAATTCTGCTGCAGTGTTTCCATTTTCTCATACCCAGATTGTAACTGAACCTTGAATTGATTGGGATTAGGAGAGCATGAATGGCATTGCCTATTTGCACAAAATTTCCTTTGAATCTATCAAACAAAGCTCCACTGTGATATCTGGATGATATCCAAATCAACTTGAATTATATTTCTCCCCCTTATGAATGAATCAACAGATGCTTTGATCTGTATAACACAGTCTTGCAATTACTTTTTTATTTGGATGGAGTAATTAAATTTTATTTTCTTCAACATATATCCGTTTGAACAAGAAGGAAATCATTACCTTGGAATGTGCTACATCTTTGAAGTACAGAACTGATTTGATAGAATAGATTTTAATTCAAAAATGTGCTTTGAGCTTCTGCACATGAAACATTTATTTTAATAACAGAATTGGTACAATACATCTCAAGCTAACATGGGAACACCTAGAAAGTCCAGCTTTTTGTTCAGACTCCTAGAGACTAGAATCAATCAAGCATTTTTGAAAGTCTAATAAAGATAGGAAATATACAGTACATGGCAGAACCCTTACGAATATTGAAAGGCAGAGGGATCTGGATGTACAGGTATCTAGATCACTGAGAGTGGTCATGTAGGTGGAAAAGGTGGTTAAAAAGGTGTACAGCATGGTTGCTTTCATCGGCTGGGGCATTGAATTTAAAATTTGGAAGTCATTTAGAACCTTCGTTAGGCCACACTTGGAATATAGTATTCAATTTTGGTCAACAAATACTAGAAGGATGTTGCCTGGTGTGGAGGCTTTTAGCTATGAGGAGACGTTGGAGAAAGTTGGCTCATTCTCATTGAACAACGGAGCTTGAGGGGTGACCTAATATAATCTTGTAGACTCTGAGAGGCATGGACGGAGTGGAGAATCAGAAGCTTTTTCCCGGGGTGGAAGAATCAATTACTAGTGGGCAAGGTGAGAGGGGAGATATACAAGGCAGGCTTTTTACACAGAAGATGGTGGATGTCTGGAACTCTCTGCCAGCGAGGTAGTGGAAGCAAATATGATAGTGACTTTTAAAGGACATCTTGACAAATAGAATGAGAATAGAGAAATATAGTCCCCAGAAGGGTCGGGGATTTTAGTTAAATCGGGCAGCGTGGTCGTACAGGGTTGGAGCCTGTTCCTGTGCTGTAATTTTCTTTGTTCTATTGAGTGTGATTCTCCCAAAAAAAATTCTGTGTTGAGTTTGCATAACAGCTGGAGTAAATCATGCCTCTTTTTTTCAGCCGGAGTTTCAAAATGAATCTCCTACAATCTGTGCAGTACCCCCAACCAGATACCCAACCCTGATTGCTGGCCATCCTCTCATCACGATCCCAGTGCAGAGTGGCAGTGAGATGCCCACCCCCACCCATCGCCACCACCCTCTTCCCACAAAGGCCCAGCTTCTGCATTAAATCGCACCTTCTTGGTACTCTCTGATGTCCGGTGGGCAGTGCCAAGATGCCCCCTGGGCATTAGCACTTTGCCCTAGCACCCAACCATCTAGGAGGCCTTGATTTCATTCTCTCCCACTTCACGCCAGCGGATTGGGCCACCAACTCCCCACAAGTGGGGAACTATAGTAAACCCCATTGAAGTGAAACACTCCAGACAGGGGAAGGGTGGGAGAGGCTAGCAGGCTCATAGATTTCAGACCTGAGACCGCTAATGGTACTGAAAAAAGATTCAAATGTGCATTTAAATATAATTTGCAAGCTTTGCATCAGAAATCAGCACGGGGCTTATGGCAGCAGAAATCCAGCTGCCGAACACTTGCAGAGACTGTGGTGCCTAACGGGGAGTCCCCAAAACGGCTACAAAAGCAGCCAAGAGAATCACCTCCATTTTTTTATTAATAAGTAAATATTTGCATCCTGCAAAATAATCCTGGAAATGCTGGAAGAACACAACAGGCCACAGAAATACGAAAAATAGATTTATGCTTTGTTTGGACCAAATCGGTTCTGCACCCTAAATTTTAACAAGTTTGCCAGCCCCTGACCAATCTGCTGCTTGTTTTCAATGTAAATAGGTTTTCAGAACCTGCAGGATTATTTGCTTCTTCCTGTGATCCAGCATCCTGTTGCCATATAGTGATGTGCTACATTATGTCAGGTGGATTGCTTTAACCTTTATTTTGTCATGATGTGGAGATGCCGATGTTGGACTGGGGTAAGCACAGTAAGAAATTTGACAATACTAGGTTAAAATCCAACAGGTTTATTTGATAGCACAAGCTACCAAAGCTCGTGCTACTAAATAAACCTGTTGGACTTTAACCTGGTGTTGTGAGACCTCTTCCTTTAATTTGCAGGGACAAAAGGAAATATATTTGGAGTAAGGCAATAATGGAAGAATGGACACTTAGGATCTGGTAACAGTGGTTGAAAGGATAGGAATTACTCCGTTTGTTATGGTTTTATTTTCACTGCCCTCAAAATTGAAGTGTAGCCACATGAAAAAGAAAGAACATTTTAAGGACTCTGACGAGAAATAAAAACATCTATACATTAGAAGTATATGTAAACAGTGAATATGGGGGAAATTTTCTACATTAACGAAGACTGAAGGGAGGGGTATTTGCAGCGTGTGACAAGCATCCCATTTTTGTATTCACAGGGAGCTCTGGAGAATACACCCACCAATATACCTATTTTAAAGTGCCAGAGTCAAGTAAATCTGGCAGTACCCAGCCAACTTTACCCCAGGAGCAGCTGTAGCAGCAGTGAACTCTCTCTTTCAAGTGCCTGCAGTGAACACTCAAGTGGCTCCTTCACTTGGAATGAAGGAAAGACATGCAGTAAGAGGGTACAGTTTAAGTCCTATTGAATAAGCTTCATTTGAAAATCATGTTTCAAGTCTTGGCTTACAATAACACTTTCCATTAATTAGTTGTCAGAGCACTGTTGACCCAAACACCAAGGACCAATTTTTTTGGCACAACTGCAACAGTGTAAAACCCCTCTTCCCCAGATTGAAGATGCCCCAAATTGTGGGGATTGGTCCATCTGCAATGACACATGGACAGTCTGTAACTGTAAGGCTACATCAGTATCAGCCATCCTCAATCTTTGGCAAAATGTGGGAATGGTGTCAGTGGTTAGCAGTGCTGCTCACAGCACCAGGAATCCGGGTTCGATTCCCGCCTTGGGTCACTGTGTGTGCAGCATCTGCATATTCCCCCGTGTCTGTTTGGGTTTCCTCCGAGTACTCCAGTTTCCTCCCACAGTCTGGAAGATGTGCTGATTAAGTGCATTGACCATACTAAATTCTCCCTCAGTGTATCCAAACAGGTGCCAGAGTGTGGTGACTGGGAAATTTTCATAATAACTTCATTGCAGTGTTAATCTAAGCCTACTTGTGACACTAATAAGTAAATCTAAAAATAATCACTAATGGGGAAGAGGAGGGGCAGCAACAAAGAGGAGGTGCCTTTTCCAGTGTTATGCTCCGCATGTAAAATAAAGGATATTTGAATCACTGTGGAACCAAATTATTTTTGATTTGGGATATTTTTACAGGACCTCAATTGGATGCATACCAGCTGGTTCTTAGCTGCCAAGAGTTCCATGGAGATCCCAAGGTCTCAAAGGGGAGAATGTTCTAGACAAGGCAGTGAAACTACTCCCGCATCCCTAAATACATTTCCATGATAATGGGCTTGAGTCGGAAAACTAATCAGTGACATTCCCAGTCAGTAGTTCTCAAGCAAAATCAATGGAATCCCAAGTGTTCTTCCTCAAATACTAGTCATTGATACTCACTTTTCAGTTTTGATCCGAGCAGGAATTTCAGGACCTTTGTGTTAACAATAAATAATGATTTGGTAAGTTTAAAAAAAAAGGAAGTAAGCCAAGTCTGAACAAACAGAAGTACAACGACTGTAGCAAATCCCCATATGCACTCCCAAAGACAAATAATGAGATTTAAAAGTGTAGTAGACTTCTTCTTTACCCAGGCTTTTGTTTGCTTGATCAAGCTTCATCTGTTTTCACTGGATGGAGAAAATATTAGTATTTCCAGTTGCCATCTGCTAAGAGTACTGGGATTATGCCTTGACTTGAAAATTTATCCTATTTTGTCGACTGAATTACTAATATTTTCCTTTTCATTTCTAGTCTTCTCTAAGCTGGGAGAAGAGACTCAGTATCGGTTCCTCACTTCCCAGCAACCTCTCCAGTCCCGCTGAAGAACTACCTCCAACTCGAGAAAAAGAGAGCCACATCCTAGAAGGATTAAGGAAGTTGCAAAAGAGAAAACCTCTGCTCGAGCAATCCTCAATTGTGTCAAAATGGGCCTACAAAGATTGCATGAATTCAAATGAAGGAATTTATTCTCTGGGCCTCAAATGTCGGAATCGTGGCAAAAGTAAAGATCAAACACCTCTTGAGGCTACCACTAAAGGCATGTGCTTAAGGCCTAGTAAAATATTTGGGTATGATTCCGATTCTCACGATGATGCAGATGATGATTGTACAGCGCTCATAACCACAGTAAATGAGGTGCCAAGTAAAGACTGCAAAGCAATCTGTAGAAAACTAACACACAGCATGTCTGATAGCCTGTTTAGTTGGGATGGCAGTGTAAAATGTGTTTCAGAAAGCCTTACACACACAAGCTCAGGAGAAAAGCCCGAGAAGTTGACTAGTTTTGTCAGCAGCTTTCAATCAAGTGAAAAACTACGTACAACCAACAAGTCGCCTGCCAAGAAATTGCAGTTCAATTCTACTGAACTGCACTATAAAGATTTAACAATCCAGCTATCTGACACTGAAGATATTGAGATGTTAGATGAACTGCATCTGGAATGTGAGGAAGAAAGAAATTCTTCAGATTTGGTAGCGAGTTTATTGACTGACAGACGGTCAGTGAGTCATGCAAACTTACTCAATTGCAGAAAAGCATTCTTCTCATCTGCAGATAAAGATGAGGGCCATTTTTCAACTTGCTCTGACAACAGGCCAAAGACTTTGAACTCGCCGAACAAAAATTGTCAAACAACCAAGGACGTAAAAACATCGTCTGAAGAGTGCCTGACAATAGTGTTTGATGCTGAAGATGGCCAGCCAATTAAATTCAACTCCCAGCAGACAGCAAGTGTCACTGTGTCTTCAAATGACATTTCTAGTCCAATTGCTTTAGATGGGAATCACCAGCAAATTGTTTTTGCTAAAGATGCTGCACTGGTGCCTCAAGGGCTGATAGGTTGTCAAAGAGGAAGTGATGCAAGGAATTATACAGTCTTAGAGTCATTGCAAGGTCATACCGAGCAAAAACGGTTAGAAGACCCTGAAGTCAACAAGAAAATATTTAGTTCCACTGTTCGTACAGATTCTGTAAACTCTGAAAGGCCGTCGAAACCGCATGTTTTTCAACAGGAAAAAGTATTGAAGCCAACTTTTTACGCGGCTTATAAATCAAACTGTGTTTCTTCTGTATCTTCCCCGCAGACATCTTCTCCTCAAAAGCCACGTCTAACCAAAATACCTAACAGAGGCAAAAGCTCACCACACAAAACCTCCAAAACAAGTAATACTGATGGTAGCAATATGTTTTCAACACCTGGTTCTCTTGTCCAGGACAAGTCACCATCATCATCAAATGCAAAACTTACCAAATATTTAAAAATGCCAAGTATTAGTATTAACCATTGTTTAAAAGATGGCTCCACCATTCCAAAATGTAGCCCGCACCTTTCTCGAGACTCTGGAATTACATTCCCCATTGAAACGGGAAAGAATAATGCAAATATAACTCAAGGATCTTTATTATCCAGGAAGCAGATGACAGATCTTGGAGAATGTCCCACACGAGATAAACATAACTTAGCACAGGAAGAATTAAAATCCCCTTCACCTCCACCTCCACCAGGGAGATCTACTTCATTACTATGTAAACCAAATTACGAACAGTCGCCGAAAATAGCAACAAAACCTGAAAAATATGTTTCTGTTGCCATAAATAAGGATGCACCTGCATGTTCATCGTTAAAGCCACAAGAACCTGCAAGTACTGTTTCATCTTGTGTCCGCGTGACTAAAGAAGTACAAAGTCTGCAATCCCAGCAGTCCCCAGCAATGGATGATGTATGCAGTTCCCACCATGAGAAAGCACTTCAAAACTCAGAGGAATCAAATGGAGTGGTCAAAAATTTGACAGTGGGCTCTTTTGAAAAAAGATACCTGAAAACAAACTGTTCAACTCCTCCCCACATTCAACCCAGTTCTCAAACAGCTGTTAAAACAATTCGAAATTCAACATGCATCCATGCAAACCAAAAGGATCCGTCTCCACAAAATACCTATTCTGCCAAAGCAGGGCAAGTAAGTGAAAATGGATTGAGCTTACAATGCAAACCGTCCAACATTTTGGCAACAGTTGCTCAGTGCCATGCAACAAACATAAATGAACCTGTGGTTCAGCCCCCACCTTCTTGCTTGTCTCCTAGTTTTAGTAATGTTCATACAAATGTTTACTGCTCTGATGAAAAAAACTTGAAAACTCGAATTCCTGTTGGACTAAAAGGATTTTTAAAATCTCCCCCGTTACTGAGAAAAAGTTCAACTGTACCTGGGAAGCATGAGAAAGATAGTATTAATATTTACTCTAAAGGAAATGCAATTCAAGGAAAATCTAAGCCAGCTGATGTATCAAAAAATGCAAAACCTCTGGAACAAACAGATTCACTGGTTGATTCTGAGAAGAAAGGTGACCTTCATGATAGTCTTGCTGTTAAAATAGGTTTTCCTGCAGACCTTGAGGATAAAACAAACCTTGACAGAAGTGCAGCAGTTGGGAGTGATGTTGACAGCATAGAAATTAAGGCATTTAAGAGGTCAATTTCAGCTAATAGCAAACCCAACCTCAAGCCAGCCTTAGGCATGAATGGTGCCAAAGCTCGAAGTCAGAGCTTCAGCAATCAGACTGGGGAGAAGCCTTCTGTTTCATTGGTAGATGGACCAGGAAAGGTGCGAACCCAGATAATCACAAACACAACGGAAAGAGGTAATTCACTGACAAGGCAAAACTCTGCTGGTGCAACAGAAGCACTGCAAACTAAACCTGCCAGTGGCTCTTCAGCTACTCCTAGTCCTTCACATTCCCCAAGATCAGCAAACATTTCCTATTCACGGCAAGTGTCATATGGAAGTGTAAGTAGCTCAAGTAGCCATCATAGCAGTCCCAGCAAGTTGCCTTGTAGAACTCCACCAAAGGGAGACAGCCATCTTAGTTCTTTGAAGTTTGACAGCAACCAGTCACCACCTCAGAAGGAAATCCGAAGTCTACCTCCAAGTGATAAGCCGAGTGAGAAAAAGTCAAAACCAGTGCCTCAGAAAGGAAAAAACGTAATGCAGACAGGACACGAGTCTCTGTCGTCACCAGATATGTCTCCTCTGGAAGGTCAGAGCAAACCACAGAGCCCCTCCAAACTTAACATGGTAAAATTTGTCAAGAAACAAGAGAACCTCTTAAAGAGGCCTGAAATTTCTGACAAAGTGCCCGTTTCACCTCCTGTTCCCAGGACAGAATGTAGCATCGAAGCAAAAGTCATGTTGGGAATCCAAGAAAATATGCAGAAGGTGCAAGGACAGGACAAGGTTCAGGTATCAGAGGTAAAGCAGAAGACTGGGCCTTCCATTGCCAAGTGGTTTGGCTTCCGGAGAAGCAAGTTGCCAGCACCAAACAGCAAAAAGTCTGAGGCTCCAAAATCCAAAGATGAAAAGAAAGAAACCAAAAATGGAACTGGTTTAGAAATCAAGCAAACAAAATTAGACAAAAAAAGAGAGAAAAGGAAAAATGAAAAAGCCTGTGAAGAGGCGAATGAAGTTAATAAAGAAGATGCCAATTGTGATAAAAAATTAGATGGTGCTTTTCCAAGTAAAAGTTGTGATATCACACGACATGAAACACACAACAGTAGAAAAGGCAACCTTGCATCAAAGTATCATGGTTATAAGGATCGTGATGTTCCGATGAAAGGGTCCGCAAATGACCAGTTCATGCAAGAGCTACTACATAGGTAATGATCTCAATGATTTTGTATTGAATAATGCTTCACAAAATTATTTATCAGCAGCAATCCTTTATTTCAACTCCCCATATTCTTATAGATTCACTTAGCAAAAAGCCTTTGGGTCCAACACCCAAATAGTTGCACTTGAATATCATATTATGCTCTTTGGTGCACGGCTTCATCATTCGGTCGAATCTTTTGTAGCATATGTTTTAAATGTTAAAGTGTACTCAGCGAAATGGAATGTAATAGATGGAAGTAATTCATGGTCCATTTTCAATCCATAACCAGCAGTGCGTCCATACAGTGAATCCTAAACTGGAGACCAAAGACCATTCTGAAACTGAATCTCAAACCTTTATTGCTTAATTTGGATGCCTATCTCACTTCCACAGGCAGTTCATTCGTCCCTTTTCCAAAGTTTGATGTCACACTACTTATCTAACCTATAGCGGATCAAGGTAAATTTCAGGAGGTGGTGTAGAGTAACAGTTGGTAGATAGGGAATGACTGTTTGCATATGTATTGTAAATGCACTTCTATCTGTTACATTCCATTTTGTTGAGTACCCTTAAACATTTAAAACATATGCTACAAAAGATTAGACCAAATGACAAAGCAATGCACTAAAGTGTGTGATATGAAATTCAAATGCAACTATTTGGCGTATGACCAAAAGACTCTTTACTAAGTGAAGTTATAAGAATATGAGGAGTTTGAATAAAAAATAACAATTGGTAGGCAGGGATTGACTATTTTCATATATGCTGTAAATGAGGATATTCTCCTGCTCTTCCTGTCAATGCACCAAGGATCTCTGATTTGTATATTTTTTTTTAAAGTTGCGTTACATTGCCGACTGCAGGAGTGATAAAAGATCCTAAGTGGAATAGGTCCAACAGCATTTTGAATGATAGCCAAACAATTTTTTACCAGGGACTCAACAGGTATTAAAATCCTAATTTCTATATATAAGTGGCCTAATGCCTGTTCTAAGTGGCTGTCTTGGGCTCCTGAAGAGTGGGCCAACCCAATAATGTGTCAGATAGCTTTCAGATGTCCTCTATTATCAGGATGTTGGTTCCTAAAATTTGCCTTTATTGTGCTTGTTTTATGCCTATAGGATGGGTACAAAGGTAAATTTCCTCTCCAAAAAATATAAATCGCCCACTGTCACACTTTAGATAATTGTACTTTAATATGCAGATGGAAGGTAAAAAGCCAATCTATTAAAAATCATTGCACTTTAATGCTGGGTGAATGTCCAAGTATTCACAGCAGATTCAAACTAATACAACACTATCCCACAAGACCGCACGAGCATGGAGTGGGAGAATGTAGCAAGAGGCCAGAAATCAGTTTCATGCCAGTGTGAATTCGCAGCAGCATCTTCCACTGCTGTGCACAATGACAGGTCAGAAAATCCATCAGAAGCTGGCATGAACCTCAGTTGCATCCCATTAATAAAGCCCTCGGGATTCATTTGAACAATGCTTGGGTCTGCCTCTGGAAGCAGCCTACGACCCTGGATCCTGGAACATGATCAGCAGTGCATGGTCTGTCCATCTGCAGGTGGATTAGGTGTTGTGGAGGGGGGCTCATCTTCCTGCCTCAGAATGTTCCAGGAGATCTTTCTTCATTGTCAAGTGGTCCACCTTCTTTCTTCAATCATGGATCAGTGATGTTGGGTGTCTTTTCAATGTGGGCAAGATGGCAGACTACCTGCAATCCAGACCTTCCCTGTCACCAAATATAGTGTTAAGTACTTGGGTGCTTAATTTATGAGATTAAGGTAAGAAATGTTTTCCCATTAGCCGCTGCAGCAAGGAAAATTCCATATTCCTGTATCTGCCACAGGACTTTGGGTGGAATTCTTCTATTTTGATATGGCACAGTGGCAAAGTGGTTATCACTGCTGTCTCACACCTCCAGGGACCTGGGTTTGATGCCTGGCTTGGGTCACTGTCTGTGTGAGTCTGCACATTCTTGCTATGTCTGCATGGGTTTCCTCCAGGTGCTCCGGTTTCCTCCCTCAGTTTAAAAGACGTGCTGGTTAGCTGCAATGGCCATGCTAAATTCTCCTTCAGTGTACCCGAATAGGTGCCAGAGTGTGGTAACTAGGGGATTTTCCCATTGACTTCATTGCAGTGTTAATGTAAACCTACTCTTACCAATAAAAAAAATGTCATGATGGGGAGAAGAATGTGGAGATTTTCCTACTGTAGCATCCGATGGAAATTATGCCAAATCTTCTGGCCGTGACCTCATTGATTATACATTTGGTTGTTTCACACTGTATTCAATAGCAGGTCAGGCCTGGATGGCATGTAGTCTGCCATTGTATCAGGGTGCCATATTGAAAAGACGCCCAACATCACTAACACTCAATTAAAGAAAGAAGATGGAGATCCTGAATCTCTCGGAACATTCTGAGGCTGGAAGATGGATCTCCTCCAGGACACTTAATCTGGAAGTTCACATGCGGATGCTCCACACAGTCACTGCTGCAATGTTCCAGTTTACAGGACAACCTCTGTCGTGAACTCCAGATGCAGTTGCAGGCATTGTTCAGTTGAGTCTGAACATTTTCATACCATGTTATTTCGAATGTGTTTCACACCAGTGTGTTTTGATACTGGCAGGGTAGATGCATAGCATTGAACATAGAGTAGAACATACTCTAGCTGGGGTACTGTATGCAGTAACTGGAGTATTGTGTGCAGTTTTGGTCGCCGCATTCGAGGAGGGATATATTAGCCTTGGAGGGGGTGCAGAGGTTTACTAGGCTGATACCGGAGATGAGGGCGTTGGATTATGAGGAGAGACTAAATAGGCTAGGTTTGTACTCTTTGGAGTTTAGAAGGCTGAGAAGGGATCTTATAGAGAAGTATGAGATAATGAAGGGGACAGATAGGGTAGAGGTTGAGAGACTCTTCCCGCTTAGCAAAGATAGCAGCAGTAGAGGGCAGAGCCTCAAGATTAGGGGGGTGTAGTTCAGATCGGAGTTGCGGAGGGATTTCTTCACGCAAAGGTGGTGAATCTTTGGAATTCTCTGCCTGATGAGGTGGTGGAGGCTTCCTCACTGAATATGTTCAAGTCAAGAGTGGATAGGGTTTTAATTGACAAGGGAATTAAGGGTTATGGGGAGAAAGCGGGAAAGTGGTACTGAACCACTACAGATCAGCCATGATCTTATTGAATGGCGGGCAGGCTTGAGGGGCTGTATGGCCTATTACTGCTCCTATTTCTTATGTTCTTATGTAACATAGAACATTACAGTGCAGTTTAGGCCTTTTGGCCCTAGATGTTGCACCAACCAGTGGAATAAATCTAATGATCCTCTAACCTATTCCATTGTTATCCAAATGCCTATCCACTGACCATTTGAATGCCCTTAAAGTTGGCGAGTCCACAACTGCTGCAGGCAGAGCATTCCACGCCCTTACTACCCTCTGAGTAAAGGACATTCGTCCTATAATTATCATACCTCGATTTAAAGCTATGTCCCCTCGTGTTAGCCATAGCTTTGTCAGGCTTTTATCTGTATTCCACTAATAGGATGCAGATGAGTTCATGTTGGCCTCTTGTAGGTTTTCCAACCCACTAAGGTAAAAGATCCCGTGCAAATTCACACTGGTGTGAAACCAAGTTTTGAGCCTCGATCAAACACACTGACAGGATCTTGGGGGAGCCCAGCCCATAGCCTTAAAATGAGACAATTCCACGCTTTTTGTATCAGTTGACCCCTGGTTTGCTGCCAATCCCTGTATCCTCTGGCAAAAAGCAGAAATCATTCTATCAGCATAGAAATGATATGTTCCAGACAAAGATCTTTATAACAAACAATAGTCAGAAAGGATGATATCACTAGATAGATTTCACTATATCAGTGAACATTAACTATGAGACTGTAACTTTGAATTTGTCTTTTGATGTTACCAAAGGCATTCCATGATACCCGTAAGTGTTGATATATTTATTATTTGATCCTGTTCATGAACAATGTTTGATTTGTTTACTCTCTCCATATCAAAGCTGGTACTATGCAGTAACAATATTCACAGCTTCTGAACACAAACATTTTTAAGGACACTGGCCCAGATTTTCTTGTCAATATAATGGTGAGGCTAGTGGCACTTGTGGATGTTTGTGCATAAATGATAAGAACACATTTGATGTGGAACACAGACCACAATTGAGCTCAAATATTCAAAAGTTCAGGTTGTGCCATTCCATCATTTCTTCGCAAAAAATGGCCTCTTGTGTTTGGCCTCACCACTGACTACTGTGAAGTTGCTGTATCGATGTGTTAGATGCAAACTGAATTCATCATATGAAGTTAAGTCTTATCTAATCCTAAGTATCCTCTTAGCAATGTGGCAAATGATAATTTCTGCTTAGTAACAGTTCTGATATTTAAAAATAAACAATTCCCAGCATGGAATATTATTCTTTCAGGTTTTAATTTATGGTGTTTTAAATTTCATTTACTTCTGGTTTTAGCATTCTGCCTTTTTTTCTCTCTTTCAGTCTAATCTTCCTTTTGCTTTCGCTCTACCTGATTTAACATTGGATTCACCCATACTATTTTCTACTTTGTTCTTGATTCTTGCACTGTTAATTACAGAATCCGTTAATCTAATTGATTAAGGAGTGTACGGAATATATTTCCCTGCTGACTCAGTTCCCAGATGCCTGGTCTCCCTCATTGCACTATCAACTCTCATATTCACCAACGCACATAAAAAATTTAAAAACATAATTATGCAAGAGAAACCTAACTAATGACAGACATTGGCGGGATCTTCTGGCTGCTTCCAATGAGTCGGAGTAAGGCGAGGTAAAGTAAATTATACATACTAATGTGGGCTCCTTGGTGGATGGCATGGTGACACCATCGTTAGCACTGCTACCTCTCAGCACCAGCCTTGGGCGACTGTCTGTGTGGAGTTTGCACGTTCTCCTAATGTTTGTGTGGGTTTTCTTCGGGAGCTCTGTTTTCTTCCCACTGCCCAAAGATGCACGAGTTAAGTTGATTGATCATGCTAAATTGCCACTTAGTGTCAGCAGGATTAGCACGGGTACATAAGTGGAATTACGGGAATATGAGCTGGGTGGGGTTCTTGTCAGTACAGGTTTGATGGGCTGAATAGTCTCCTTCTGCACTGAGGGATTCTATGATACCATTATCTCCTGGCAGCAGAGGGACCCAACAATGGGAATCGCCATTGACAATGATGGGACTGGAAGATCCCACTTTGGGCAATGGCAGGCTGTCTTCGCGATCACAAATGGGGGCAGCGGAAGAGGAAATCCCAGCCATTGTTTTAATCTCCCATTAAAGCAAAATCTGGGATGTACAAAATAACGTAACTATCTTTGAAGATATTTACAATATAAGTAATCTTAGTTCATTTGTTCTATAAAAATATTGATTCGATTTATGCCTTCATCCTTTGTTATATTCACCTCACAAGGTTTCTTGCGTACCATCGAATAGGGAAAATTGTTTACTCAGTTTGCCCGCCAGCCTCAGGAGAATGTGCCCACAAAAGTGGAAGCTTTATAGCCTGGGGCTGTTGCAGGTTTGGAATGGACCAGCCAATCCAAGAGAAAGGTTGAAAACAGCCACAGGATGTGGATGCAGATTGTTTGTAAACCTGTTCTCAATTCTGTAGGATTTACTCCAGTTAAAAATAAAAACAGAAAAGCCTTTCAACCCTCTTCCATCAGACCAATTCACCCCAACGTACAGTCCCCATTCACCATCCATGCCACTCCATGTCAGTCTATGCCTTCCCCCCAGTCCCCATGGCCTCTCATGCCCCCTCCCTTGCCTATATATGGCCGTCTGCCATTCCTCCCTTGGAACCTCTTACTTCCAATGCCAAGTTACAGTACATCCAACCATATTCACCTACTATAAATTGCATAAAAGCAATGAACCCTATAATTGGAGTCAAGAGGTTTACAGCATGGGAACAGACCTTTTGGCTTAACGTGTCCATTGCCACCTCTTATTTCAATCCCCAAGCTAATCCCAATTGCTCGTGTTTGGCCCATACCCCTCTATACCCATCTTACCCAAGTAACTGTCTAAATTACAATCAGTCATGTAAACAAAGTTTTAAACAATTCATTATTGTATCCTATTTAAAATTGTCTTTTCACTAAATAAAAGCGTCCACACATCCTTTAAAGTATCAAGAATAGAAATGACAGGCACCTGAAACCTCTTAACCATGTGTAAATAAATATTGCGCACATGACAGCGGAGATAAGACAGCAAGAGCTGCCAATCAAGTGGTGTTTTCCCTGAGGGTTAGTTGTTCCTTTGGAGTAATGGGCATCTGGGCTTGCAACCAAGCCTCATTAAGTATTCTTGATGCAACATCTTTAGAGGGCTCCCAAGCCATCTCGACTCAGCAAAAATCCTGGCCTGATTTTTTTCAAACACTTTCACATGCTAATATTTTATTATACATAATTTATTCTTCATATATATGTGTGTGTATGAAAAAATATTGAAACATGTTATGTGTGAAATTGTAAGTATGATGTTAACATGGACAATGAATGTGTCAATGTATTCGCTAGAATCCACAACAGAAAAACTTTCATACAAAAGCAGTTATGAATATTTTTAACACAAATTGCAACAGGCAGATTATATCAAGGCTAAGTCAGAAACATTTATCATTCAAAGGTGTGGAGACAGAAAGATACAACAGGGTTACTTTCAACATTAAAGTAGAATGAGCAATTGACTGATTGAAGAAGGATGGTGCAATTCATCAGTGGAATCACTTTTACCTGCAGAGTTGATAAGAAGGCTGCTCATCAGAAGGAAAATGGATCAAATCATGTTTCCTGCAGGAACATGTCTAAGGGCAACTCCCATGGCTCTGCATTTCCTAGCAACTCTATCAGTGTTCAGGCAAATCTCGGAAAGAATTACAAAATGAAGCCAGCCACAGAGATTCAAAATGAAATGCATGTAAGTTTGAACTCTTTCAATCTCATATTCTAATAAAAGGAAAGAACCGTAAATAATCTGTGCCAGAGCATGTAAGGTAAAGATAAATTTACTAAATTGTAATTAAGTTAAATGTGTTTCTGATCAACAATTTCAAAAATACCTAATAATTGAGGCATTTGGAAAGAAATACCTTACCCTAAGACTTGCCTATAGCATAATGACCTTGAAATTCAATAGGGACAATATTGCAGAAGTAGTAGAGGTCCACCCTGCTGCCCTTACCCTCACTTCCCCACCATCCAGCTGCTCGATGAGGCTACAGACCTTTTTCCATATTTGTGTGTATAACTGGGGTAGTTGCTTCTGTGGCACTAGGCCTGTTCACCTGGGGAATGTTATGATGTAGAGATGCCGGCGTTGGACTGGGTAAACACAGTAAGATGTCTCACAGCACCAAGTTTATACTTAAACCCGGTGTTGTGAGACTTCTTACCATCTAGGGAAAGCCAGAGTGGCACTCAACTGTTCAAACAAGGGGGACCACAAAACTCAAAAGAATTTTTAAAAGATAGATATGTGAAAACTCAGGATCATTAGCTTTCAAGTGAGTGTTAAACCTTGGTAGCATCTTGCAATTTCCATGCATTTAAATAATGCAATTTAAATAATGCATTTCTTTATGAAACCCATTCAGTCATGTTGCTTATTTTAGATGTCTCACAATATGTTACAGCATTGCATCAGTTCATATAACCCTCAAAGGTGACAACAATAACATTAAGTAAATATAAAATGGATTTTTTTCTTCCTTGGTTCCTATAATTGACAGAAAATGCTATGTAAGTTATCAATTCACTAACATATGTTAATTTTAATGAATACACCCATTGACAAATTAGGCCTTGTCCCTTATATGACAAATGCTTTTCTAGATACAAATGCTGATTTCATTTTTCACTGTGCAAATACATTTCACTAACTATTAGACTGATAACAAAATGGATGCAATTCTTAAATATCTTTTCATAGCATTTCTGCAGCATCTCAATAATAGCCATAAAAATATCATTCTCTTTAGATGTTACTTTTAGTGGTATTCTTTGTTCTCATCATATCATCATGAATATTCCTTAATTACAGAAGGAGTTGCTAATTGATTCTGAGGGTGAAGGTGATTCCAATCCACATGAAAGTTTCGTTGAACTGTGGCAGCTGCATGATCCTTCTCTGGGGAAGCCCTCTAATTGGCAGGGTTTAAATTATGAGAACCAAGGGAGCCAAAAGGTAAAATTCAGCATTTATATTATCACATTCTTGTAGTTTTTGGCAACACATTGTCACAGGTTAAACCCAAGCCACAGAAGTGTGAATTTGCATGGATTGAGCTACTTAAACATTAATAATTTTTCATTAGTGCGAGGTACCACACGGTGAAACCAAGTGTTAACTCTTTAGAAAATCATATAGGCCATGTCTTCTTCAATTGCTAAGTTGAGCAAAAACATAAAAGTGAGTTTTATAGCTGTTGGTAAAATTGGTAACTGATTTTTTAATCAGTTCTGCTATTTCCTAATGGGCCCATTGGAAGATGTGTCATCAGATGGGCTGTACCGTATGATGGGCCAACAGTATGAATCAGCTGTACTCTCATTACTTACCTTAATGCTATCCCTTTGTTAATATTGATACCTCATACTGTGACTCCTATTCAACAACATTATAATCATTTGTGGTGAATGACTGTTTCAATAAGGGAGGCAGTGGTGTAATGGTATTGTTACTGGACTAGAATCCAGAGATCTAGGGTAATGCTCTGGGGACCCAGGTTCAAACCTCACCACAGCAGATGATGAAATTTGAATTCAGTAAAAATCTAGAATTAAAAGTCTAATGATGGCCATTGTCAATTGACATAAAAACGATCTGGCCCTTCAGGGAAGAAAATCTGCCATCCTTATCTGTTCTGGCCTACATGTCACTCCAGAGCTACAGCAATGCGGTTGACTCTTAAGTACTCTGAAATGGAGGGCTATTAAGGATGGGTAATAAATGTTGGGCATAGCCAGCGACACCCACATCCCATAAAATGAATTTAAAAAAATAGGGGATGTTAATGTTTGACACTGGCTTTGTAAGCAAATATCAATGATAACCCGCTACTATCAGGTTGGCCATGTTTGATACTGGTGGTAAGGTTCCAGCAGTGACTCTTGTAGATCAGAGGCATTCTCTGGAAGCAAGAAATTAAACACTGTATGCCTTGTGTTTTCAGTATATGATCTTGGAATATGCCAGTGATCATGTACAATCGTCTTGTCAATGTAATAATTCAGTTGTTGGTTATTTATATCAAGCTGCTTAATCCTGGTAGGTTGGCCATCTTCTATTCCCATGGTCTGTTAATTAATTGTTAATTTTGATTTTAAAGGTAAGGACAATGATTTTGAGGCAGGTGATTCTTGTACGTAAATGCATCATTGCAATGTATTTCTTTCCCATTGTGACATGTGTAATGCAATTTGTGTAGCCCCAGTATTTTTACTTCTTAAATCTGGATACATTCTTGTTACTATTTATTCTGTGAGCATAGTACTTTCTGAATATATCTTTCCCTCTAATTTTAAGCAATGATTATAATAACATTGAACTTTTTTGCACTGTCTCTTGTGGAATTTCTTCCAGATCTTTGAATGCATGGCATTGAATTTCTGTAACTAATTGTCGCAGTTGTTGCTTCTGTAGCATATTGGGGCCACCATTCTCCACCCTGAATCAGTCAACAATGCTGTATTAAAGGGATTAATAATAATTATACATTGATTCAGAAAATCTAGTGTTTTCAAATTTAATTGAGCCATACGCCACAAATATTGCTCAGTGCTGAATTCAAATAGGTTTCATTTTCACTGCACCATGGGTCTTATCATGCAGCGTAGGGAATATGAATCCTTCTAGATACTTCTGAAGGACAAATAAAATATGTAGAACTGTCAAGCTGTTTAAATGGCCAGCCTTTTAACAAAGTGTAAACAAACAGCCTTGTGTCTGCCTATGTGAGCTGAAAAAAATCTTCTCCAAAAATTTTAGTAGCTTTCTATTATTGTTACACTAAATGCTATCATTCTAGCGTTATGAATGCTTAGTTGATTTCCATAACCTTTCATTATCACAGTAGGGGATTATAAATTCACATTTTGATTGACAGCTCCAGCAGTTTATTAAATGATTAGCTCACTTTGAAGGGAGTTGAATACAACTTGCTTTGATAAGGTATTATGTATTGGAAGGAATTTAAATATAGTCATATATTGAATCATCTTTCATTAATAGGAATGTTTTTTCATTTATAACGAAATGTAGATATTTAGAACTTTATTTTGTTTAATCTCAAAATGGTGCCAATGTGGATACTGGGTGAGTTGGCATGAAGGATTTTAGGACAAAGAATGATAATTGCATGGGGCACAAATTGCATAATGGGCATTGGGAATGGCCGGCAGTGTGGGGATGAGGACTGGAGGGCCGAAAACATAAGCAAGTAACTCAAATGAAATCCCAAAGAACCTTTTAAATGGTCTGCCTTGGCACCGAGCAGCCCTTGTGGTCACCTCCGATCTGCAGATTGGATTGATGGGCCCAACTCTATCCCACACCCCACTGTAGTGCTTTCCCTGGAGGTGGATCAAGCAAGCAAAAAATTTCCCAACTCGAATTGGGAGCACAAATTGGGTATTAGATTTGTTAATTAGGTTCATATTTGGTAATAATTGTGTCTTGCAGGGATATTTGGGTTTTTCTTTTAAGTAATGGTAACCAAATCATATTCTCAGGGTCAAATGTTTTGAAATCATACATTCTTACAATTTGTAAGCAGCCTGCAAATTATAATAAATTTACTTTCCTGCTTTCATTTTGAAAAAGAGGAAAATATTACTCAAATTAATCTGTTGTACCTTGGGGAAAATGGAAGTGGACGTGAGACGCTGCTCTCATAGGATGGAATGAAAGCTATGAGGGAAATCCTATAAATATAATGGTACACTGGTCACATAATAATTATGGATAGGAAAACCCATCTTAAATTATCTATTTTATCAGAAAGATCCTGAAGTCCCTCCATTGTTGTTTAAGAGATTCCAAGAATTTTGATCCCAGTACTCTTCCTGGAAATCCATCTGATACATTGATCATCCTTATTGTGAAAAAAATGATATCCATCAGTCCTGCATTCCCTTTTTAAATGTCTGCCCTATTTACTGCAATTTACTTAAAAGTTATATGTTATTACAAATTTAGCTTCCTCATTTCCTTAACTAACATTTATTTTATAAGATCATCTCTTAAGTATATATTTCCACACCACAAATATTTCTCCAGTTGTCCTTCACAATTCAGATTCCTGACATGAGGGGGTTGCACTTTTTTTGGACAAAGCATTCAATAGTCTTACCAGAACACTGTACAGACTTCTATTGATTTATATTGCATTCACCATGTTGTCCAAGATCTGTTGCCCTTTTTTGTTGTTTTCTCTGCATTGGTTGAACGTGTTGGAACCTGCTGAGATTCTGAGGGCTCTTTTTGCTTCAGCCTCATCTATTCCAAAATTATTCAAAGGTGCTAGTTCCCCAACTATATTTTATGGAATCATAAAATCCATATAGTGCAGAAGGAGGCCATTTGGCCCAATGAGTCTGCACCAATAACAATCCTACCCAGGCCTTATCCCCATAACCCCACATATTAATCCTGTTGGTCCTCTGACACTAATGGGACAATTTAACATGGCCAATCAACGTAACCCACACATCATTGGACTGTAAAAGGAAACTGGAGCATCCAGAGGAAACGTACACAGACATGTGGAGAATGTGCAAATTCCATGCAGACAGTGAGCTGAGATCGGAATTGAACCCTGGACTCATGTGCTTTGAGACAGCACTGCTAATCACTGTACTGCCCAAATTTCTTTCTTTGCACTGCACGTTGCACTGGTCGTCATCAAATGTCACATTCTGCTGGTCTGTCCACTGACATTTTAGCCAATTTATTCTGTTATTTTTGAGCTGCCTCTTTAGATTGACAATTCCTGCAGAGGATTTTCTTGCCGTCTGAATCAAGGGATGGTCTATGAAACTGAGAAAGCTAAGAGGAATGAGGAGAAAAATAATTTCCAAACAATTGCAAACAAATTTTGTACTCATTTGTATAAATTTGTCACGTAAAATTAGTTGAAATCTTGCTTTTTTATTTATAAAGCTTTGCCACCTAATGCATACATGTATTTTTTAAATTTCCAGTACATTGACTAATTTTTCAACAACGGAAATCTGACCTTATTTTTATTGTCATTTAATTTTAAGCTCTAAGGAAAAACCAAATGTTTTCGAGAAAGCTTTTGTTCAGACTTTCCACTACGATTAGTTAGATGGCTAAATGCAGATGTCTTTTATACCATTGCTATTACGGTATCTAGACAAAGAAGCATAGCTAAAACTGACCTTGTATTGTCATTGAGAGCATAGTGAATTGGAAGTCGGGAAATGTGCAACATGCAGGAAATTCAATCCTTGTGATCTAGAACTTTGATAGTGAATTGTAACCCCTTATCAGAGTCATTTTATTCAGCTGTGGTTCATTTAATATGATGGACGAAAGTATAGCTTCTGTAAGCAAGCACTTAAGCGATACATGTTGATCATGATTTTTCTCTTTTGAAAAAGAAATGATCTTTTTGCTTGTGGAGAGAATTTTTTTTCCATTTGTTTTTGTAGAAAAATTCAAAACTTCCATATTTTATGTATAATTTGAGCTCACTTTACTGCATTAGTCGGATATGATAATACGAAAAGTGCTGAGACACATTTGAATTATGTAAATGGAAACAGTTAAGGATATCTTATAATTCATTCTGACCTGTGTCAGGTTGTCTCCTTCATCTTGCTGAATCCATTCTGCCTGACTCTGTCTTGTGCATCTACACTATAAAATGAGCTTTGTATAACATTTTATCATGAAAGAATGACATTCTGCATCTGGAAAAATCTTGATTATACTCAGCCTTTTATACGTTCAGCTATAATCAGGTGAGAGAGTTATGAGATTTTTGAAAATAATTAATGATTATTTCTCGAAAGATTGAATAAAAATTGGCATGAAAGCAAATGTACTTTTTTGAAAAAACAGTTGTCTATCAAAATTTTCATTAACAGAAAATTAGCTCTGTAGTGTTATGAATTGATTCAGATCATTACATAAATTATTTTTGCCTTAACTCTTAATTGTCCCTAAATAAAAATGGTACGTACAGGACAATTGGCTGATCAAATACCACAACTAAACAACATTTATTATTGGTCAACAGATATCATGCTTTGGGGTATTACTAATAACATAACAAAAATTATTCATATAATCTTAGACTTTTACTATGCAATCGTTGGTCATTAATAGTTTATGACAGATAATCCGTTCCTTTTTTATGTATATGTGCATACAAAGGCAAATTCCAATATATTTGTTTGTGTTTGTCAAGCTTCTTTTTTATCTGTGCTTTGTGCCTAACTTGTGACACCTGGGAATAGACTTTTTTTTTGTAGGATCCCATCTCTTGAAACGAGAGACACGTTTCATTGTCCTTGTTCATGAGATCACTGAGCAGATGTTAGAGAAAATGTCTGTTCCCTGGCTGCTTCAATAAGAAGCACAGCAACGACCAAAGACAGCCTCTGCTTTAAGCCAACCTGTCTGCTGATAGAGAAACATATCAAATAATGTCAGCCTATTTAGACTTATGCAGTTGAGCAAACTGTGCCTGCATTTATATAATGGTGCTGTAATTTTGGGAACAAATTGGAATTCTTAATGTTACTATGGCCCGTGTAACATAGTTGCACATATTGTATTGACTTTGCAGCGTACCATTGCCAAATTTGGGAAGTTAGCCTTATGCTAACAGATCGGTTTAGGGTAACATCAGTATGTATCATGGCTTTTTGATATAAATTGTGGAGTATTATGTTGGCTCCATCTATTATTACTGGAATTACACAATGTTGCTTCATTGATGGATAATCAATGTGGGAATGTCTCAGTGGAGGCAGCAGAGCCAAAGAAGGCAGAATTATTGCCTCCATGTTATGCTTGTCATTTATGTAACTTTAAAAATCTTACTAGCCTTATGTCTTTGTTATATTAAGGAGAAACTTAATAGGAGCTATGCTCTTTCACATCAAATTATATGTTGATTCAGTAGAATTCCCATGATCCTTTTTGTGTTATTTCTTTTTAAATATGCTCTTGGCTGAGTTAGTATCTATGGTGACTTATACATAAGATACACTGTATTCATCACTTTTTTTCCATTTTCAGTTTCAAGATAGAGGTGCAATATAATTCGGAATTTGTAAACATACAAGGAATAAATTGAATATTATTTTCTTACGTCATCAAGGCTGTCAAGTTTTACTATATGAACACACTAAGACACCAAAAGCAGGGCACTTATACTGGATTGTTAGACAGAAAGCTATCATAGACTTAATGGACTGAGTGGCTTCCTTCTGTGCCATGATGACTTTGGCTGTACGGGCTGAATTTTCCAGACCCCCGCAACTGGGTGTATTTTTAGCAGTAACCAGGAAAACATCTTGGATCCTACTGTCTTCTCACCCACTCCTGACAATGCCCCACAATATAGCAGTTGGGTAAAATGCTCACTAGACATCCTGCTTTCAGGTCTGTTGAGGGATTTGCAGAGCCCGTTATTGCCCATTTTAGGCTCCGAGCAGTGGAAAATGAGCAAAAGTGGTGAGGCCATTTTACTCAGCAAAATTGGCTAAAAGATGCAAAGAGAGGGGAGGTACCTCCCTCAGAGGGTCCGTTGTGCACATTGAGATTGTACCCCTCTTTGTGCATTCCTTCCTGGCTCCAAAGCCATTGAGTCCATCCATACCCAAGAAATCTGGTACATACCTGAGTCCAAATCCAACTTCAATCTTGGAGTCCTGACAGCACCCATTATTGAGCCCTGCTGCTGTTGGAGCTGCAAGAGTTGCCAATCATTGTAGGGCAAATGTCCCACTGTCAGCTTGTTAAGACCACCTCCAACATGTTGATGCTGCAAGGCAGCTGCATTTAAAGTCAGTTGGTTTGGAATTAACGTTTCTTCTGGTTGGGAGATAAATCCATTCCCTGAGTAAAATCCAGCCTAATGGCTGAAGACTGAGCATACACTGGCTGCCTTCTTGAATCCCTTCAATTAATGCAGTGAGCTACTCCCAAAGTGTTGATAGGTAGGGAGTTCCAGGATCTTGACCCAGTAAATTTGAAGAAACAATGTTACATTATCAAATTTATTGATGCATGACTTCCAGGGGAACTTAATCATGGTGGTGTTTCCCATGTGCCTGTTGTACTTCTCCTTCTAGGCCTTAGAGATTCAGGATTAGGAGGTGCCATTGAAGAAAGTTTAGTGAGTTGTTACAGTGCATTTTGTAGATGTGCACACTGTTTCCATTGTGCTGAAATGGAGTGACTATTTAAGGTGCTGGACAGATTAATACTCAAATGAGCTGCTGTGTTCTGGATCATGTTGATTAGTGCTCATCTAGGCAAGGAAAAGTATTCCATTACACTCTTGTCTTGCTCTTTATAAATAATGGCTTAGGAAAGTCAGCTCAACAAAGCTCAGGAAGTGAGCTTCTTTCTACAGAATACCCGGCTTTGGACCTTGCTTTTATAGTCACTGTTTTTATTTGACTAGTCCTGTTAAGTTTTGTTCAATACTTCCCCCAATGTGCTGATGGTGATTGATTCAGCGTTGTCAATGCCATTAAACATCAAGGGGAAATGGTTAGACTCTGCTCAGTTGGAAATTGTGCTTGCCTAAAACTTGAGTGGCATGATTGTTACTTGGAACACAAGATGCAGCCAGCAAAATAACTTGGGTTGGCTGGTTGCATGCAACAGCCTACAAATAGTATTCTGATACAAATACCTGACAAAAATTTGTAACAACATTGCAGAAAGCACTTCTGTAGTACAATTGGTCTGCTGTCCTTATTGTTGGATACGCCAACCCTGTGCAGGGTTCGATGCCACTCTATACGGATTGATACATTTTACAAACTAATAAGTTATCAATTAACATTGATAATTTTGTGAATTTGGACAGTTCAGCAATGTGTGCAGAACTTTGAACTACTGCATAGGTGCATTGGTTGCCAATCTCACTCTGCAGTATAATATGCACCATTTCAACTATAGAAGAATAGCCCAATTAATGAGCTAGTTTTATTGGAAGCTTCCATTGAATCAAAATATAAAATTGAGCATTAATATCTGTCACAGCTGGCATTCAGGCTTGGGGTCTGTACTTACTCTACCAGTTGGTCACCTAATTATGTTTAGAATATGTTTGCCATCATGGATAAAAGTTTGAATGACCTTTTCAGTGGCATACTTACATTTACTGTCTGAGTCCTCGTTATGTCAGTGGGTGCTAAGAAAAGAGAAGCTTTTGCAACCTGCAGAATATATTGAAAAAATGACTGTCAAGTTGGAAGCAGACTGTTCTGTTGAATGTAATTGTAATTTGCTGCATCGTATTAGGAGGAAAGAAAAAAATAATGATTCACCCAAAATATATAGCGACATAAGGTTAAGAAGTTACTACAGAGGGCTCAATATTTGATTCCAAACAAAAATGATGTGTTTTGTAGTTAGTTCATTAATGTTCATATTTTTGCTACTTATGAAATCTAAAATGTTTCAATGCATCTGTGATTGCTGCAGATTATGAGTGCCTCTGGGAAAATAAATGTAAATCCAGATAACGTGAAGGAAGTCATCACTGAATCCACATGCCAAGATCAAATAATAGGTACGGAAAGTATATAAACAAGATCATCATTTTCTTTAGTCGGTTCATGTCTGGTCTGCTGAAAACTGGGCAAATGTTATAAAAGAATATCAAAATCTTTCCAGCAAATGTGGGTAGTTCAGAAACATTTTAACATGAGAAGCTTTTTCAGGTTACATTCATTGATCACTGTCAAGGCTAAAATAGCCTTTTCTCCAAGGTGTCCTTTAAAATTTTCATTTGATTTTTGTACTGCGTCTTCCCAATATATTGGCTATGAGTAAGATTCTGAAATCTGATACACAGAAGAGTACTGAGCTGCTCTCTTTAATTTTTCATGTTCTGAAAATTCCGGGATCTTATTCCATATTTGACAGAGCTCCTTCTCGTTGTCACAATTTGTTCTCCAACAATCTTGCATGTGACTTATTCCACAAGTACATGGCGGTTAAAGCTGCAAACGTATACGGTACAGCAGCTTTTAATAAATATATTTTGTATACAACAAAGCAGTGGAAAAAATAAAATTGATTTCCGTGAGGACTCCAGAACCCCATTGTGGAGCAGGTAGCATAAATTGTGTCTGAGTCCGTTGTACCACAATCAAAAGGAAAAGTTCATGGTAAATTTTACAGAAAAATAGTGTTAAATAGTGTAAAACATCCTTAATTCCATTTAATCACATTTGTTCCACTATTTCATTATCATGATTTCAACAGCACTTAATCTCTTAAAGGCAGATTGCTCAAAAGTTCCGAAAAGAGTCATATTGGACTTGAAGCGTTAACTCTTTCTTTCTCCTCAGAAGCTGCCAGATCTTCAGACCTTTCCAGAACTTTATTTTCATTTCAGATCTCTAGCATTCACTGCATTTTGCTTGTTTTTTCATGCTCAAAATTCTTCCATGACTTCTAAAGTTAATGCAATACAACTCTGTAATATCCACCTAATAGTTGTTGTATTAACTATGGATTCCCAGATGATGTCCCAATTGACTGAGCATCAGTGTACTGTACATTATGTTTTGATTATTAGTATTGAGATTCATACATATTCTCTTAATTCTTGACTTCAACCAGATTTTTATACTGCTTGTTTTTAAGGATTTAATCAATATAATACTCACTCCATTTGCTTGGAGTTCATACATCTCCATTACTGTGTAGGGTTATTAGGAAAGTCTTCTAAAGTCACTTAGTCTTGTCAAAGTAGTATGTACTCTAGTGCTATGTTCATGGTTAAAATTCAATAACCTTGTTAAACTATTCCACGATCCTTGTGGTGATGAAGTTCCATTTTCACATCCAGGACACCCGTCATCTTGATGTGTGACACCACCACAGTGTTAAATGGAATTGAGTCACATCAGCTCTAATCGCTCAAAACTAAGTTTTCATGAGGCAATGTGGGCCATCAAAGCAAAATGGAATTGTATTCCACCACAGTATGTAACAACATGTTTTGTGGCACAGTAGATAACATTTCTTCCTCTGAGCCAGAAGCTCTAGGTTTGTGACGCACCCCAGGCCGTATTGATGACTAAGTCAAATAGGTCTGTACTATCACTATTGATAGCTTTGGACTGTATCATGCACATACAAGTGTACATAACCACAACAGCTCTGATGAACTATAACACTTCACACCACCACAGTGTGTAACCTCATAATCCAGCATGTTCCTCACTTGACCACTACTATCAAGTTAGGCAACTGAATCTAATTAAATGAGAAATGCTGAAGAACATGTCAGAACACATGGGTGAAGGTGACTCCATGAATATCTCTACCAAAAAATAGCAGGACTCAGCACTTGAGTGCATTTTCAGCCAAAAACAGCAAGAGGATGGTCCATCTCTGCCTCATTAGCTCTCCGGCATCAAAAAATGCCAGTTTTCAGTCAATTCTATTCACTCCCTGTGATCTTAAAAAGATGTATGCTGGACGTAGCAAAACTTATGGATTCCTGGCAGCGTCCTTGGTGCAGTACTGAAGATTTATTTCTGCAGGACTAACCAAGCTGTTCTGGTACAATACAGCAATAAGATCGACTCATCAAAATTAAACAATGCTCAGGCATACAAAAAGCCTTAGTCTGTTCCTATCCCTCTAATCTCCTCTTGCCCCACTACCCTCCACGTCAGCTTATGTCCCTCTACTCGCTCTCTGCCTCCTTGTAGCCTCTATGCCAATCTACTCACCTCCAAGGACCTTTATAGCCTCTGTGCCAACTCAGTGCCAACACATATAAATCCAAGCCCCTCACACATCACTCTTTGCCCTTACGTCTCCCACGCCAACTCACCGAGTATCCACCATGGCAGACTTGAGGATCTGTGCTGAGATTATGTAAAATAAAGTTCTAATTGTCCATTGCAAACTTTATTCATTTTTTTAAAAAAAACTCTTATTTATAAAAACCTACTTGCTACATTTACATTCCTTCAACTATGAAATCACTTAAAAACAAGCATTGGAATTCACTATCCTACTTCAAAGAGTCTATGAACATTTGGAGCTATCAATCAACCTTTGAAATGGCAGACACCCCAGCATGATAATGGAAGATTATGAAATCAGATCTACAACACTAATCCAACAATGATAACCTTCAGGTTTATGTTAATAGAGTGAAAGAGCAAGCTATGGTTTTTCACAGTGTGAAAAACCATAGTTTGCGATTTCACGCCATTGACATTTTTTCAAAGATTTACAAAGCAGGAATGTTAAATACTCTGAAAGCTTCACAGTTCCTTTTAACAGTTGCTTTGAACATTTCTTTCTGACACTTTTAATTGCTGCTGTTTACAGCTTGCTTGACAGTTCTAATGAGTTTACGCACATTCATGTCCAATTTTAATAATTCTAAAGGCCACCTAGCCTCGCCCAATGGGCACTTAGCCTCCATAAAAGATGTCCCAGGGGTATATCCGAAGGTATACTGTATTCTGTGAAAAGACACCCCAGTTGTCAAGAGGACTCCACAAAGTTTAGATCTGCTCTTATCAGTTCTGCTCTGTACAATCATGTTTCTCACACCCGACTAATGAAAATTGGATCTAACAGCTGCCCATCTAAAATAGCAACTTTCTTCAGTCACGTACATTCATGTGCAAATCTCAACCCAGCCCCATTACACACCCCAATAAAAGCAAATGCCACTTTTGGGGGTGTGACTTCCTGATTTCAGTCTCCTCTGCCTTTTCCACAGTGATGGAAAAGAAAATCCAGGCCATCCTCTCCAACTCAAGCCCCCTTAATATTAAACATGTTTCTTTTGCTTCTCATTCGTGAAACTACGATGGGTATGGCCCAACTGTTTTATCTTTGCTCATGAGAAAACTGCTTTATTCCAAGAATCAACCTAGCAAAACACCTCTGAACTGCCTCCGCTGTGATCAAAGGAGACCAAAATCATATGCAGTATTCCAGTTGTGATCTAATGAAAATCCTGAGCAATTATACCAAGACTTTGCTTCAATCACAACATAAGATATAGGAACAGGAGTAGGCCATTCTGCCATTGAGTCTGCTTGGCCATTCAATGAGATCATAATTTTAATATGATAATCCTCAGCTCCGTTCTCCTGATTATTGTAATAACTCTTGATTCCTTTACTGATTAAAAAGCTGTCTATCTCAGCCTTTAACATACTTAATGACCCAATCCGTACAACTCTTAATAGTAAGGAATTCCACAAATTCACTACCCATCAATGGGCAACAGCTCACTTTGTGGTTATGTCCTCTGGTCCCAGATTCTCCCACAAAGGGAAACAACCTCAACATTTTATATTCCATCTACCTTGGAACAAAGGCCAACATCCAATTTGCCTTCCTAATGACTTGCTGTCCCTGCTTGCCACTATTGTGATTCACGTGCATCCAGATCTTTCTGCAATGCAGCAATCTGTAATCTATGTTCATTTAAATAATATTCTGCTTCTCGGTTCTTCCTATCAAAATGGTCAACCTCACATATGCAGCAATTTTTGCCCACTCCCTTAACGTATATCAGTATTTTTGTGCAGATTCTTTGGGCAGAATTTTACTGGCATGCCTGGCAAAATTTGAATGATCCTGCCAGAGGCCAATGGAGAATGTTATTCTCCAAGCCTCGCCCATCCCTGGAATCATGTCGGGCACACTGATAAAATTCCGGCCTTTGTCTGTCTCTCACAACTTACTTCCCTATTTTAATTTGGCTACAATAAACTCCATCTCTTCATCTGGATTGTTAATATGTATTATAAATTGTTGAGTCACCCAGGATTTATCCCTATGAGACTCATCTAGTTAGTTTTCCTGTTAGTTAGCCAATCCTCTATCCATGCTTAATATATTACCCCAACATCATGCACTCTTATCTTGTATAGTAACCTTCTAAATGCCACCTTATCACATTCTGTGAATGAATGATTATTTATCAATTAGCACCACTCACAGCCTCTTGAGAATTTGAGTTTTAGATTTCTACTACAGACATTTATTATGTGCATCCTGATTTCAGTTTAAATGGCCTGGATCTGACTTTAGAGTTATATTTATTTATTTTGAAATCTCCCCGTAAGAGGAAATAGTTTCCTGCATTTCTCCTGTTGAATCTCTTGTCACTCAACAATCTTGATCAGATCATCCTTAAACATTCTAAGCACAAGGGCATGCAAGTTTCTGCACCTTATCCTTATAATTTAACCCTTCTGCCTGGAATAATTCTGATGAATCAATGCTATACCTCACTAAATCCAATATATCTTTCATGTGATGTCCAAAAGTGAATGCAGTACTTTAGGTGGGGTATAACTAAGGCTCTGTGCGACTGAAGCACAACTTTCTCAATTTTGTGATCCAACCCTCTTGAGATAAAGGCTAACATTCAATTTGCCATTTAATTACTTTTTGTACCTGTTCACTAGTTTTAAACGATTTGTGTGCATGGACACCTAAATCTATTTCCTCCTCCACAACTCTGAATCTCTCATCATTTAGGATCTTTGAAGTCCCGTTAAGTCGACAAAACACACTCAGTTGTTGTTCTTTTAATTTATATTGATAACTGAAGGACGAGTTAATCTAATCATTGGAATTTTGTTTGCTTGACTGATGTTATCTGTTATAAACATTGCTTTCATATTGGTACAGACATTCCTCAAGAAGGATATGACTGCTAGGATGTTTGACATAAAAGAATTATTACTATCTCGTAAATGTGGTTAGGCATGATGAGATTTGGATCAATTATTATTTGTGTTTTTGGTGCAATGCATGTTTATTCTGAAGATAATTGACAGTTAATATTGGTAATAGACATGCATGCTCAAATAAATGCAGATTAAGTTCCCACCAATTCAAGTGGTTTGGAAATTTCAATACCTGTTATCCTCCAGGAGCTATCCAGATCAGCATTAAATAAACAATTTGCCATCCCATTTGAGCATCTTTATAAGGAGACCAATGAAACTTCCACAACTTGGTTCCAGTGGGATCTATTTGTAAACGTTATCATACTGGGTATAATATCTTCCCGCCTTAGCACGGGTCTTATTATGTCACATAAAACCAGCAAGATATATAGGCTGGTGTTTGCCATTGGTGAAAATAGCAAGATGTAAAGATGCCGGCGTTGGATTGGAGTGGTAAGAACTCAGTAAGAATTTAGCAACACCAATTATTAATCCAACCGATTTATTTGATAGTAAAATAGCGAGCTTTCAACACTCCCGTGTCTTCATCAGGCAAGTGCAGTGTTCTGGTCTGCAATAGCACACTATTGCTATTGTGTGTGGTGTGCTATTGCAGACCAGAACACTGCACTTGCCTGATGAAGACACGGGAGTGTTGAAAGCTCGCTATTTTACTATCAAATAAATCGGTTGGAAAATAGCAAGACCAGCAGAAAATCTTGCCAAATTGATGAAACGAGAATCTCGGCAGCGAGATCTTGTTCTCTTGTTTTCCCTATCCTCACAGGTGACAGGGCAGCAACTTCATTTAAATCCATTTTAATAAATTTACATCTATTTAAAGGGCTTCCCCACCATATATTTGCTCCCGCGTTAAGAATTCTCCAACTCCACTGGGGAGGTTTACAACTGCTTTTGCAAAATGTGAGGCAGTAAAGGGGAACCTGCTGAGCAACCAGAGGTAAGTATAGCCCTCACTGGAGAGAAGGACATGCTAGGGACTGTGGCAGAGGTGAGCCTTTTGGGAACTCCTTTCCCAAAAAATTTTACCTTATTTGTTTGGGGGGGGGGTTGCCCCATTGTTTGTGGTGAGTGGTATCCCTATCAGTTGAGTGAGGGTTCCTCTGGTGCTTTATGAGGAGAGGGTGAAAGGAGGTTCCCCTGTTCCTTCTGGGGATATCTGTTGAGGGGGGGGCAGTGCAGAGGTAGGGAGTATTTTTTTCGGTGCACATTGGATGCCCTTTAAATTTAGCACCCAAATTTCTGTGCAACCACCAACATGACAGCAAAGACACTCTTCCAGAGTGGTTTTCTGCAGAGCTACATGCCAGTTTTCTTTTTGTTTCAGCCAGCATACTGTGCACGCTCTCCCCCTCTCAGCCAACTACTCACTGCATAACCTCCCCTTCCAGAAAGTGCTAGAAAAGGCTAGGAATTGGAGTATAAGGGAAACGTTTCTGAGACTGTACTGCTTCCAATTTTGGTCCGTTTCAGAACCAAACCTTTGATTGTGATCAGGTCACCAAGTTGTGAAGGAAATGCAGAGAGGGAAGATGGGGAAAGAATTATGTGTGGAAATAACTGGTGTCATAATGTAACCTTGGTTGAAGTAGCCTCATTCCCACTCCTAAATCCCTTTAGCAGGAAGAAGTGCACCTTTACAGAGAGACTCCTATGTAGACAATAAGAGGGGAAGATCAAGCAATCAGGAACTGTTTTTTAAAGGATATTGTTAAACTAAAAAGAGTGCAGAAAAGATTTACTAAGATGCTACCGGGACTTGATGGTTTGAGTTATAAGGAGAGGTTGGATAGACTGGAACTTTTTTCTTTGAACCGTAGGAATCTTAGGGGTGATCTTACAGAGGTCTATAAAATAATGAGAGGCATAAACAAGGTAGATAGTCAATATCTTTTCCCAAATGTAGGGGAGTCTGAAACTAGAGGGCAAAGGTTTAAGGTGAGAGGGGAGAGGTACAAAAGGCTCCAGAGAGGCAATTTTTTTGCACACAGGATGGTGAGTATCTGGAACAAGCTGCCAGAGGTAGTAGTAGAGGCAGATACAATTTTATCCTCTTAAAAAGTGTTTAGACAGTTGCATGGTAAGATGAGTACAGAAGATATGGGCCAAATGCAGGCAATTGGGACAAGCTTCGGTGTTAAAAAAGGTGGCATGAACAGGTTGGGCAAAGGGCCTGTTTCCATGCTGTAAACCTCTTTAACTCAAAATAAAAGTGTTTTGTGTGTGTCTTTTGTGCTCTTTAAGATGGCCAGTATCAGGATGAAACTCTCCAATCTCTGTGAGAGATTAGTGCCAGATGGTAACATTTTTTTTAACTAGACTGAGACTTCCCTCAGCAAAAGTAAGGTTTCAATGAAGAAGATAAAGTCAAAAAATTTGAGAAAGGAAGGCTTATAAAGCATAGAATTGGCCTGCAAGAAAAATAATAAATCAGCTATTTTCTTTATTACTGTTCCCAATTCATTAACTTCTGGGGAGCCTCCTATTAATAGACAAAACAAAAAAAAATTGTATCAACTAAGCAACAAGAGAGATCAGGTCTTATATAAAAAAATGTGCCAACAGCATTTGTGTGAAGGAGAAGGGGCAGCAGTGGTTGTTGGGGGAGGGGAGTGGTTCAGTACACACTTCCACTGGGACAGGAAAACATTGAGGTGGATTTTGTGGTCAGTGTAAAAGCAATGATGCTCACTGCGGACTGGGAGGAAAACTGCCCATAAAAGTCTAACCACTTCCTCAGCCTGATTTTCCCTTTCCTGATGGCAGTTTAAATCTGGTACTTGAATACGAAGATCTCCAAGTGTCCGACATACAAAGCAAACCAGGAGATTAAAAGTGACTGTTCTTTATTTTTGATTTAAATTTTTAGAGCGTGAATTGATTATAATTCAAATAAGGTGGAAACTAAAGCACCATAAATGAACATTAAAAATAAGTTTAAACCATGTTGAATTTCTTATAATGTCCAGACATTTTACATTGGCTCTCCAAGACCACTGAGGGTGTTCAGCAGTAATTATTGGCTTAACACACCTTTAAAATCCCATTTACACCAGGTTTGTCAAGGTATATCTCTTTTTGAAGGGTTCTGACAACAGAGTAAAAGTGGAAATTTTTGTCAGTTCGCTTGTCCTGTCAATTAGTAAGCTCAGGAAGAGCATAGAATCAATGACAGCAACTTCTGGATTTCAGCAATATTTACGCATGTCCTGGCTCCCAGAGTTGCTGTCGTTTACAGTGGGGGAATGACACTGATGACAGTCTTGTTGTCATTAGTACTGCAAAATCCAGGACTTACATACAAAATTTGTCACTCTGCAGGGTGCTAAGGTTCTGGCTAATCATCTTTCAATTGTGAATCATTTTATTTCAGTTAAGGCAGGGCAAAAAGCCATGTAGATGCAAGAAATATTGTTGGAAACATTTCTTTCAATTGTGACTTCTCTGTATGAACTGAAAAGCCTTATTTGCTTCCTTTGCCATATTGGATGACTATAATATACCATAGAGATAATAATGATCAATTTGGGTTAGATAAAAGCTTTTGCTTATATTAATTTTCTTTCAAAGTTATAGTGTCATTTCTGTCCCAGAAAATGCAGGAAAGACTCAGAACTTCAGGCCTCTGTGGAGAAAGGAAAGTGGGGTTAACGTTTCGGGCCAATGAGCCTTTGTCAGGTAATGAGTATTGACATGGATGTGTAGTGGCATAAGGGACAATTGTGTTGTCATTTTATGACTTGACACTAGTTTGAATTCTCTAAAAGGGCTGTGTGGCTCATTTTATTTTGCCCCAGTCTCTGTCATTTCCCCTCTTCCTTAAGCTTGGGAATGGTATGCCTGGAGGAAATGCCATTTCTGATTTGGAGAAGCCAAGACCGTTGTAAGGTGTCAACGATGTCCCATCCTCAGAAATAGCATAGTGGCACAGGGGTTCGCATAGCTGTCTCACCAGGGACCTGGGTTCCATTCCCAGCTTGGGTCACTATCTGTGCGGAGTCTATATGTTCTCCCCTTGTCTGCGTGGGTTTCCTCCCACAGTCTAAAGATGTGCGCCTAGGTGGATAAGCCATACTAAATACCTCATTAATGCTGGGGAGACTAGTTAGGATAAATGCATGGAGTTATGGAAGTATGGTCTGAATGGAATTGTGGTTGGTGCAGACTTGATGGGCTGAATGACCTCCTTATGGACTATAGGATTCTGAGTGATGAGCGGCAAGTGCTAGTCCATGTGAGCAGGTCACCTGCAAAGCAATAATTATTCAAAAAGTTATTCTGAGCTGCAGGAATCCAGAAATCATTGATGAAATTGTCCAGAGCCTTAAACTTTTAATTTCCAGGTATCTCATTTGATTCTGACATAAATTACAGCTTATGCTATTCATTCTAGCCCATACTGAGTGCATTGTCAGTGTAGCAGCAATGGTAACTCTGAGCTGCAACCACTACTGGCCTCATTAAATTATACACCAAATGAGCCCACTTGGTGAGTAGTCCAAAATAGGTGGCACAGTGGTTAGCATGGCTGCCTTGCAGTGCCAGAGACACAGATTCACCTCCGGCCTTGGGTCACTGTGTGCAGTTTGCACATTTTCTCAGTGTGTGCATGGGTTTCATCTGGGTGCTCCTGTTTCTTCCCACAGTCCAAAGAGGTGCAGGTTAGGTTGATTGGCATGGCATAGTGATTAGCAGTGCTGCTTCACAATCAGCATGTGAATTTTCTTCCTTTAGTAAACAGCGATGAAAGGTGCTTTTTCTGATTTTCTGTTCTAATGCTGACATTACAAATTTCTTTGCATATTTTACATAGAATAAAATCCCTCCAGTCCAGAAGAAGGCAAATTGGCCCATTGAGCCTTCACTTGCAATAATCCTGCTCAAGCCCTATCCCCTTAACCCCATTAATTTATTCTACTGGTTCCCCAATTTACCTTGGCCAATCAACCTAACTTAATTTGGAGGAATACATGTATCTCAAAGGGTTGTTTGCTGAAGACAGTTGCAGGGATAAGCTGGAACAAGACAATGGGGGTTGGGGGAATTTGAAAACAAGGATGAGAATTTTAAAATTGAGCAGTTGCCTAACTGGGGGCCAAGTTAGAAAACACACAAGTGTTGGATGACAGGAAGTGAGTGCAAGTTGTAATAAGAATTTTGGATGGGCTTCGAATGGTCATTTGAATTTTTGATCACTCGACCATTGGTGGCTGTGCCTTCAGTTGCCAAGGCCTAAAGCTCTGGAATGCCCTCTTTCAGCCTCTCTTACGATGTTCGTAAAATTTATATCTTTGACCAAGCTTCTGGCCATTTGGCCTGATATTTCCTTTTGTGCCAAATGTTTGCTTTATAACTCTCCAGTGAATTGGCTTGGGATGCTTTGTTGTGGTAAAGGCATTATAAATAAATACAAGTATGTGTTATGTGTTGTATGGGAGGGCTTGTTGAAATGAAAGGTGGGAGGTCAGCTCAAACTGAATTGCAACAGACAAGTCAGAAGGTAACAAAAGTGTGGAGAAGGTTTCAGCAGCAAATGAAATGTTTCAGAGATGTATATTTGTACAAATAAAGGAAATGGCATGTGCTCTTTCTCTGCAAAAGCTATAAACATGAACAAGGCATGTTAGAAACTAAGGTGATTCAGAAACAATGACGTATCATTTTATATTTTGCTTTTTGTGTAACTTAATCACAACAATGTTTGTATCAGTATTTGGAGGATTATTTTTAACGTTAATGTTTATTCTCTTAGCATCTTTTTCCTGAGAAATGCCATTTTATTGGCTGTAACAACCAGAATTCCCAGTTGTTCCACCTACTCATTTACTCTTCCTATAACTCAGGGTCCAGCTGTCAGATGAGGACATTGGACAGTGGAATTGGAACTTTTCCCCTTCCTGATTCTACAAACCGGGCGATAGGAAGACACCTTCCCAAAGCAACATCCTACCTTGAATGTGACCTTTCCCCATCCCTGCAGGAAGCAGCCCATTTGATCAATGTTTCTCAAAAAGCAAAAACACTGGAGCGAGAAGTGCCCAACAGGACTGAATGCAGCAGTCCCGGGCAAGATGTGATTGGTCATTCAGCTTCGGATCCGACAGTGGCTGGCAAGGCTGTACAGGCATTTCAAAGTTGCCTTCCTGAGCCATCTACTGCAGGTAAATGTCAAATGTACTTTTAGCAAGTTATATACCCAAATGTCTCTGCACAGCGCGATAACAGGTCGTGGAATAAAAGGATTAATTAACTTATAGAATGTGAGTTCATGCTAGTAAAGCTTATCAATGTGAAGTCTCAGAGGAGAGAACTGGCAGAATTTTAAATCCATTGGCATCTACCATATTCATATTAAAATTTTAATGAAACCCTTCAAATTAAACTCATGCAATGTGAATATCATAATTAGTGTGTCAATCACATGATTTTATTCACAATTTCAAATGTGCTTCAGATGTAAATGCTATACTGCATTACTAGCATATAGCAATATAAATTGGGCAATGCTATATGCATATAGCTTCAACAATATTCCTTTTGTCTCAAATATTTGCACTGATAATGTGTGTGTTTGTGGTCTGCTCATGCAAGAAGCCTCAACCATATATTATGTGCTGTACAGCTCAATGGTCACGTATGTGACCTTATTTCTGGTATGGAGCAGGCAATGTGATTAAACACTGTCATTATAACAAATTGAATAGAATCCTTGAGCAATGGATTGTTTTATGAAGACTGGGTAACAGGAAAAGTCTGTAGTGATCTGGTTGCAAGACGTCACTGCACTGACAATGGCAGAGTACGGTCTCTTAATTAACATGTCAAGATGTCAACATCGCAAGATACTGTAAACCAGATAGCCAGTGTGTCTGTATTCGCCACCTGATTATTTGCTAGGTGATTTTACTTTCTGTGCACATCTCTAGTGAGCAGTCCGTGCATTGTTTGCCGAACCATTTTATTTATTATATAGTTAACAACTGTTTTACCGAGAACAATATATTAAAATAAATAATGTAAATATTAAATACTGTTAATAGCCTGGATATCATGCCCTTACCAGAAAGAGAAATTCTGTTGACATTAAATGAAATTTGAACTAACTGAATGATATGATTCCATCCTAGGTTTCCTGATGCCTAAATGCAAAATACAAGATGATATGAATCAAAGTTATATTCCTGCCCAATTTTCAAATATCTGTAAGAGTCAACATTCCGGCTTTCCAGAGAAAATGAAGGATTTGGCGCAGCCAGGTAGCTCTCATGTGCTGAGTACACAGGTAAGTCATCATTGAGGCTGTTCTTATATTTAAAGTATAAATAAGTTTGCTAAATGTTACATTTCAATTCATGAGAATCCATTAATGCCTCACAGATATTTGCTAGCTTGGAATGTGAATTGCACATATAATTTCAAGTACATTATTTCTCATCATTAAACTGCTTTGCAAGAAATAGTACATAGAATACCAACCATCAGAGGATGGCAAGGGACAGGTTCAAAGCTGAATAAATCCCTTACACAGTATCTAAACAGTTTGTGTGTAAAAGACAGGTGACATGAAATGATTTCAATGCTGTAATCTAACTTGGATTTCAGATGACAGTCATAAGTGCTTGAGCTTTGCTTTCATATCTTGACATTTTTGAACCCTTGCTTATGTTATCACTTTGTAGCCACATTGATATCCATTATTCTTGATACACAAGCTGTGATATTTTCCTGTAGCAATGAAATAAATCACAATCCCATTGTTGCTTAAGCCATGTAATTCAATTCTGCTCCACTCAGACATGAATCTTTAACCATGAAGAAAATGAAAATAGAAAACTACAAAGGAAAAGTATTGTTAAGCCTCTTCATATATTGTATAGGATAAAATACTTGCCAATATGGTTCATGGCACCAGCTTATCGCAGTTGCGATGATTTTCATAAACTGCTTGGCCTTCACCCTCACAATTTATCATTTAATTTTACTCTTTGATATGTTGCTTTCTTGAAGCAAAATGCAAAGTGTTATCCCAAGTATACATAACTATTATGTACATGTGTGCATGTACACAAACTATATGTTTGCCTTATAATTACGGATGAAAAATATTATCACCTGCAAATTTATACTGCATATATTATAATTGCACATAACAATATCTCATCATTATAATGTAAAGTTGGGTCGAAGGGCCTGTTTCCATGCTGTAAACCTATATGACTCTATTGTAGGTTGTATAAGTCACAAGTATAAGAAATGTTGAAATACAGAGATTTATTTAGGAATTATTGATTTCTGGATATACAGGGCTGTGATTTGACCTAATAAAAATAATTCTAAAGCATTTATGTATGTTAAACAAGGAAGGTTTAATATTACCAAAGCCTATAAACAAATCCAGGGGTAAATGTAAGTGTAACAAGTAGCCAGTGCTGTGTATTTGCGACTGGGCTGTGTTTTATGCTCAATGTGCAATGTGTTGCATGCAATGATACATTGGGCTTGACATGATTCTTAAAGGCTTGAGCATTGTTATTACTGTTTACACCATCTTAGCCCTTTACACATTGTTGGCTTATAGTTCCCCACAGAGTGTTAGTTTCTACTACAAGATATCAGTTGAATAATTTGGTATTTGAACCATGAGATGGGATTAGTTTTGATCTAAACATTTTTAGTAAAATTGTGGGGAAGCAGTTTTAAAGATTTATGAACCTATGTAAGGCTGATTTGCTGCTAAGTATCAGGAATCCGTGATATTACAATCCCACTTGGTGTCGTAATTGGTTGGGAAGATCCCAGGATGGAACTTAGCTCAAAGGATGGTAACTTTTGTTTTTTTTAGAAAACATGGAGAAACAGAGTAATAGAACTGTTAATTAGTTTCAACAACAAGAAAAAAATTATTAAACATGAAAATGGATTATGATACAATATTCCTTTACTCCTCTCTTATCTTAACAAATTTACACAAATTTTAAGACTAACAAATTACAAAGTATATTTTAATTTACAAATGACTCAGTGACACAAAAGCACTTTATGCACACAGATTAGCTGTGGTCAAATACACAGTCTTCTCTGAACCTAAATGAATGTCTGTGGATTTTGTTTCAGAAACCCCAGATGATTGTCACATGAGAGTCTCTAAACTCCACTCCAAAACAACTTTAAAATCTTTTTTCACAATAATGTTTCCCATTAGCAGTTTGCATTTTGAAATCCAGACCAAGTTTTCCTGATGACTCTTTTAAACAATCCTCTTTTAAAATCAAGCTTTCACTATTAGGAAAACAGTTTTAAGGGATTTATATTTGTGTTGGTAAACGTTAGAAATGAGATATAGTTTTAATGGGTTTAATTGAATGCTTCTGTGAGAGAAAGGGTTAAACCAATAGTTAGATTTATGCTGGATGTTGATTCAATCCCAGTTGTGTTTCTACTGTGCTTTGAAAAGGCCATGGTATGAAAAGGAAGCAAGCTGGCGGAAAGATGACCCCATTCCACTTTTAGCAATTATTCCAGTATCCATACTTTACATCACCCTCTTTAGGATTTCTTTGTCTTTACTGCTGTACAAACTGTTGACAAACATTTTAACTCTCAATTCTTAGACTCTATTAAAATAGCATCAAAATTTTGATTTACCACTGAAATCTATCTTCCCACTTTAATTCTGGCTACTGCAATTGCCTCGTTAACTCAGAACACATTGTTTATCCTTCCTTGAATTCTTCTGAACAAAACCTTGGTATTTGGTCTCTTAACTTCAGTTGTCTTAAGACCTTTCAATCTCAAATCCTTAGTTATCTTGACCGTGACTAATTGGTTCATTGGGAAGCCTTTCTCTTTGCAGCTCCTGTCCTGTGCAATCTTCTGACAATATTGGGAAATGTTCACTCCCTAGTCTCCTTCTTCAAATTCAAACAAATTCAGCTAAACTAAGAGCAAAATGCCTTTCTACAGTAAAAGGGCCTCCAGTTGCTAAGCAATGCCTACATACTTCTGCTAGCTTATTTCCTTTTCGTAGCATGGCTTTTTCTAAGCATAATAGAAACACGGTTGGAATTGAACCAACACCCACTCATACAAACACCTTTGTCCAACATAAATCTAATCATTGGTTTAGCCCTTTCTTCCACAGAAACATTTTATTAAGCCCACTTAAAACCGTATCTCATTTCTAATGCTTACCAATACAAATATAAATTCCTTAAAACTACCTCTCTATTCCTAACAGTGAAAGCTTGATTTTAAAAGAGGATTTGTAATGGATATGCAGAAATTGAAGCTTTCTTGATCTCTACCATTTAATATCAACAGGAACATTTTCAAGGAGCTATTATTATGTATCGTGCACAATTGTACACATACCTCTTGGATTTCTGATGACTTCAGGAAATTACAGACTCTCCGCTGACTAGTCTGGGGATGACACTTGGGGCCAGAGTTTGAACCATTGGTAAAAGCAGGAATGATTATGCGTGTGATTTGAAAACTATCCAAGCACAGCCATTTTGGAAGCGCCAGCCCTTTTAAATTCTATTCCTGGCAAATCAAAAGAAGCAACTGGGGAATCAAAAAGCAAATGGAATCATTTGCTATCTTTAGGCATCTTAAATTTGAATATACAGATAAATGACTAAACATTCTGATCTTCAACTTGCAGATAATTAATGCTTTTGAAATGTAACTGCCTTTCATTAAGTGACCAGTTTGTATTGCATGTCATTCATTGTTAACTGCTAAGTAACATTTTCTTGACTACTTTGTTGTCCATCCCTAACTGACATTATTAATATGCATCATTAATTGGGTTGTAAGCTTCCATTAGAAAAAAAAACTAAATCCCACAGCAATGCATTAAATTTATGCAAAAGTCTACTAAAGTAGCACAGCATTCCACTAAAACATTGCCCTCTATTAGAGCAAACAAAGGTTTTGACTTGAAACATTTAAATTATATTTCTGAAGGTACTTGACAAAGAATCACTTGAGATGAAAATTGTAAGACTCCAATTCTTGGGTAATACCAGATTAGGCAAAGCAGTTATCAGAAAGACGTTTTCAGCAAAATACGTGAACATTTGCCACTGAGCTTTTGAAGAGGCAGTCCTGGAAGTTGTCTTTTTTTTCCCCCTCAGATGCAAAATAGAAACCTTTAGTTTAAAATTTTTATCATTGTCACAAGTAGGCTTATATTAACACTGCAATGAAGTTATTGTGAAAATTCCTTAGCCGCCACACTTTGCCTGTTTGGTCACACAGAGAGAGAATTTAGCATGGCCATAGCACCTAACCACCATGTCTTTCAGACTGTGGAAAGGCATCCAAAAGAAACCTATGCAGATGTGGGGAGAACATGCAGTCTCTGCACAGACGGTGACCCAAGCATGGAATTGAGCCCAGGTGCTATGACTTGACAGTACTAACCACTGTGCCCTCATGCCACCCCACTTCTGGCAAAATGTAATGAAGGTATCAGAATGAAATGAATGGACATATTCTAGCAGCTGTACAATTATTTTTGCAGGAGCAAGCGATGCGGCTATGTTCATACTCTGCCAGTAGCAGTGACAATGAAACGGAAGCAGAATTTGGAACAAATGAGCATGGAACCGGGGATAAAGAATTCGTCAACAAAGTGAGGAACTACAAACATGGTAAACTAATTGAAAAATCTTATATCTTAACCTTAAGCAGTTACCAGTTCTTGCAGAAGAAAATGTTCTCGGGGCACTATAAATTCTCCTAATATCTGACTACAGTTTATGGCCTATTTTAATACATTACACAGGTTTATTTTGGCTCGTTTTCAGTAAGTAATAATCTGAGCAGCCATAAAAATCACATGAATGAGTTTTGCCTTATGTGCTGTACAGAAAGGAGGAAGTGTGTTAATGTCCTGTGACCATGCCAGGGAAAATATTTTGACCAGTTCACCATTTATATAGATTAACCACTTTAATTTATTCAGCTTTTCTTTGGTTGTACCCACTTTACTGAATGAAGCAAGCAACAACGACACAAGTTGCAGGTGAAAGCACACTCCCCTCCCTTTTTGGAACTGCTGTTTAGAAATATAGATTTTATTTGGTTGTTTTTATTAGTTTTCTGCAGCAAAGGGTAGATTGTACTTTTAATTGACTTGAAGAATAGAACCTTGAAACTCCTCTGGAGAGTTTTTCAGATGGATTCAGACAAGTTGAGACTTCTGTCTGTGCCATGGCATGGATATAATGAAGGAGACAGATGAAAAAAGTATCCACCAACAATACCAGCAGAATTTTGAAAAATCTAATAAGAACACTCCTATCATAACTGCCTTTAGACTTTTGAATGGACCTACCTTATATTAAGTTGATCTTTCTCTACAACCCAAGCTATGACTATAACACTACATTTTGTGCCTTCTTTCCTTGATGAACAGTATGCTATGTCTGCATTGGGAGCACAAAACAACACTTTTCACTTTATACCAATACACATGACAATAATAAATCAAAATCAAATTGGGCACTACTGCTTAACTATTCAGCTCCCTCTCAGTAGCACAGGAACCATAATTGGCCATTCAGCCCTTCTGCTCACTGAGCTACGAATGTACAATGTGAGTCAATCTAGGAGGAGAATTCCTAGTCGACATTGACTAACCTTTATACTTGCTTTTTAAACAGGCTGGATTGTTATGCATATTAAGTAGGATTAAAAAGGATTAAGTTTCATAGGCATAAAAGGCACAATGATTAAAACGTTTTCACTGCTGTAGTTTTGGCGCCTATGTTATTTTGAACAAGATAGGCTGTTGAAGCCAAATGGAGCCATGATCAATACGCACTTTGCAATAGTGTTCAACCAAGAAAAACCCTCTTGACTTCCCCATGATTTAATTACTGACCCTCAACACACTCAGAAATAAAGTAATATTAAGTTCAATATTTGTATTATAGATTTAATTTCTGTTTACTTTTTTCAGCAAGTCAACAACACCACATTGACAAGTATCCGTGCTTTGGAAACACATCAGCAGTTATTAGCTGCTGCCAGCCAAATCTATACATGCATTATGAAAAGGAAAGGCAACATTTCAACATTAAGCGGTTGCATAGTGGCATAAGTAATGATGGCAAGGCTGGTGATACTCCAAATGTAAGTATACATATGTCAATGTATTTGTTTCCATGTACCTGGTCTTAATGGACCCTGTAACATTTCTGTACTTCTCATAATGTGGCCTGTGTGATATTGTGCAGACATCAGAAACTTTGAAGTAAATATTGCCATTACATACCATTCAAAATTGCATATGATCTATAGTTGTGAACATAAATGCTAAATACAGGAGACATTGACAATTTGAAATAAAGACAGAAACTGGTGGGAATGCTCAGCAGGTCAGACAGCATCTGAGGCAAGAAGCAGTGTTGTTGTTGATGACCTTTCATCAAAATGGTGAAGATATAATGCCATACATGTTTTATTGCTGAAATCTGACATAACAAAATCAAACTAATAGTAAGTGCAGTGCCTGATTTCCAGCTGAGATGCACATATTTTCACTGTAATTTTCTCCTTAAATGTTATTTTTTAAAAATAAAATCAGGCACTATCCAATAAGACATAGTAATATACTATAATATAAGGTACCTAACAACATTTTCTCTATTGTATCATTTCTGTTAACAAATTAATTCATAACAAGCTTAAATTGTACCATGTTGTGATTGCTGTCACTAACATGCTCCCTCACCACCATCTCAACCACCTGAGTGTCTTCACGCCCCAGAATCAGGGTCAGCACTGCTATCTCCCCTGTTGGGCCTTCCACATATTGATTTTAAAAAACTCTCTCTCCACCTTTCAAGAAATCTGCTCCATCCAAGCCCTTAACACTATTTATATCCAATTAATGTTGAGAAAGTTAAAATCACCTAATACAATAACCCTATTGTTATTGTTTTTACACACCTCCACAAACTGATCTTATATTTGTTCCTCAATATCTCTCTGACTGTCTGGTGGTTTATAATAAATGTCTAACAATGTGGCTGCTCCTTTTTTATTCCTAAGCTCTACTCACAAAGCTTCATTAATGCCTCCTCCAATACATCATCTCTCCTTAACTGACTCCTCAACTAATAATGCAACAAATTCTCCTCTTTTACCTTTTCCCCTGTCTTGCCTGAAGATTCTATATTCCAGAATGTTGAGTTACCAATTGTGTCCTTCTTTCAACCATTTAAACAATGAAGCTAATCTCTGCTTCTCTATTAGTCCTCTCAAACTTTCAGACTGTCTGTCCAACATTCAGACTTAAATGAATTTTAATTTCTTTCAATTACATTGATCAAGGAGAAGAAATTAATCTTGAGCCCAGGACAGTAGTGCAGAACAACTAGAGTACTCTTCAGAAACTGCAAGTTGAAAAGATGACCTTAGTCTCAAAATATCCAACAATTTTATCTGTTACATTGCAAGTTGGATGTACAAGGTTAGAAGTGTGGTGTTGCTCAGTTTAGAATGGAAGAGTGAGAATTCTAATGCCCACAGAACGTACTGGAAATGATGGAAAAAGATTTTAACATTTCAAAAATTGTAACCTAACTATTTAAAGGGGGGGGGGTGATGATCTTGTTGTATCATCGCTAGATTATTTATTCAGAAACTCAGCTAATATTTTGGTCACCCGGGTTCAAATCCCGCCACAGCAGATGATGGAATTTGAATTCAATATAAAAAAAGTCTGGAATAAAGAATTTACTGATGACTACAAAACCATTGTCAATTGCTGGAAAACCCATCTGGTTCACTAATATCCTGTAGAGAAGGAAATCTGCCATCCTTACCTTGTCTGATCTACATGTGACTCCAGAACCACAGCAATGTGGTTGATTCCCAATTGCCCTCTGAAATGGCCTAGCAAACCGCTCAGTTCAAGAGCAATTAGGGATGGGCAATAACTGCTGGCCCAACTAACAATGCACATGTTCAATTCAATTTAAATGAGGCAGCATACCTCAAATCTTACAATTTTTTTTGGAAACCGAGCATAGAATTTCAAGGGTGACAAGACCATTGGCACCCAAAGTGCAGTCACCCACTCTCTAAGCCCCACTGCCATTTAATGCTCACTTGAGTGCTAATTGGCAGTGGACAGGACTTCTGCCTGTTCTTGGAAGGAAGTCACACTCTTGAGAGCTGTCGGCCAGTCAGTTTAACCAACATCTCTTCAACTTGGCCAGAAACAGTGTGCCGTGGCCACGAGCAGTACTGCTGTGCTTTGCCTGGGATTAACTCCCAGCGTCTTTGAAAAGGTAAATTCTGGGAATTGAGGAACAGGAGGGTAGGAGATGCTGGGAAAGTGTGGGGGTTGGGGGAATGGCGATTCCAGTATTGGGTGGTAGGCTGAAAGTGGGGGGTGGGGTCCCAAATCTGAGGAGGTTTTCAGAGTGCAGTGTTCCCTTCTTCCCACTCAAGATGCAATTGTCACCACCACCCGCCCCCCCACACCTGCTACCAGCAGCCTATTAAGTGGCCATTAAGAGGTGACTTGAAGATCTTGACAAGTCAATGGGCAGGTATCCCTCATATCCACCCAGGTGTGAAATTGTGTCAGAGTTTGAGTGGGTCAGTTCTTGGGGTGAATCCCATCCTTTTAATTTCCTGCTTCCACCTGTCGATACCGCCATTACCACCTCATAACCCACCTTGTGGGGAAGCATAAAATTCTGCCTCGGGAACATAAGGAGAGCAAAACTGGCAAGATTCAACAGTTAATTGCGTTTTTGCACACAGATGGAAGGAGCAGACCTGCTTCTCCCTTAATTTGTTTATAATAAATGCCTAACAATGTGGCTGCTCCTTTTTTATTCCTAAGCTCTACTCACAAAGCTTCATTTAATGCCCCCTCCAATACATCATCTCTCCTTAACTGACTCCTTAACTAATAATGCAATGTCTTGTCCTCTTTTGCCTTTTCTGTCTTCACCATGCCTAACTGCAAATTCATACCAGACCTTTCTGATCTCACTCCAATCTCCAACACCCATGTGCCTGGCTTTCTGATTTCTCTCCCTTCCTGCAGCCTTCCTGATTTCCGCACTGGCTAACCACCGGATTATTTGCATTGGCTCGATTCAATCACATGCTTTATATCTGTGATTTTTAATTGATCCGATGGAAAAAGTTGCAATATTATATAGATTAACAGAGCTTAACTGTACAAGTAACTTGAATGTTCTTGATTTTAAATATATTTAAATATGTCTGATACTCAGCTAAATTGCTAACAACCTGCATATTAAATCTGTGTTATTTCCTTGCTCATCATTTTTCTTTCAACTTTTGTATTGATTGTGTTGATACCTGACATGGGTGCTTTAAATATGTTATTTGTGATACCAAACAACCTGGTATGGCATTCATCCCCTCAACTCTGTTCAGCTGTTCATTTTGATCATGGCTGACCTGTGCCTCAACTCCACTTACCCACCTATATTTATACTCAATAAAAGTCTAACAAAAAGATATCTATCAATCTCACTGGGCAGCATGGTGGCACAGTGGTTAACACTGCTGCATCAAGTGCTAGGGACCTGGGTTCAATTCCCAGCATGGATCACTGTCTGTGCGGAGTCTGCATTTCCCTCCTTGTCTGCGCGGGTTTCCTCTGGGTGCTCTGGCTTCCTCCCCTTATCCAAAAGATATGCTGGTTAGGTGCATTAGTTACACAAAATTCTCCCTCAGCGTAGCCGAAGAGGTGCCAGAGTGTGACAACTAGGGGACTTTCACATTAACTCCATTGCAGTGTTAATGTAAACTTACTTGAATTATGAATAAACAAACACAATTTTTTTCAGATTTGAGATTTCCACTTACCTTCTGTGAAAAGGTACATTCTGGTTGCAATTTTAAATGTTCTTTCTCTGACTTTAATATTTATCCATTTTTATATTAGTGTCCTGCACTAAGACAAATGTTTGTCTGTGAAAGGTCAAGGAAATATCATTATAGTCCCAGATGACTAGAGGCTGCTTTCCCCTTTGAGTGCTTACTGGTGATGATTTGAACCTCAGGTGAGAGGCAAGGTTGAGAAGGCAAGTCTTCATGAATAACCTCAAACCGAATGGGAATTTCACCAGCACTGCTAGTATGACTTTGCATCATGAACCAACCACCAGTCAACTGACCTTCATCTTATCAAGCCCCTTTAATTTTTTTTTTGAATTAGCAATGAGCGGATGGTACAGTGGTTGGCACTGTTATCTCACAATGCCAGGGAACCAGGTTCAGTTCCAGCCTCAGGTCACTGTCTGTGTAGAGTTTGCATTTTCTCCCTGTGTCTGTTTGGGTTTCCTCCAGGTGCTACTTTTTTCTCCCACAGTCCAAAGGTGTGCGGATTAGTTTGATTGGCCAAGCTAAATTGACCTTAGTGTCAGGGGAATTAGCAGGGTAAATGAGGGTGACGTGAATAAAGCCTGGGTGGGATTGTGATTGGTACAGACTCGATAGGCCAAGTGGCCTCATTCTGCGTTGTGGGGATTCTATGATTATCTCTCGACTTTCTTAATTCACGGAAACACCAATCAAGTTTACGCAAACAGAACTTATAATGCAGCCCTTTTATTTCAGCATAATATAGTGTGATTAAATGTAGGATATGCAAAAATAAAGACAAAATTTGTTTTCGGTTCAATCTCCCATTGAGCTTTTATTTGATAAATGTGATTAAATGACAAATTTTATAGAGTTAGAATAGTGAATTGTACCAGCTGAAAGATGGAAATAACTCGCTTAGCTAATTCAGCAATCATGTGGTGAAATGTGTTTTTGCCACAGCTATTGTTTATATTTTCCTGAAAAGGCACCGATTACAATACTAATGATGTGTAATAATGAATAGGAAGAAGTATAACATTATGTAAATATAGTATATTATAAGGGGAAAAAAAAGCGTTATAGAACTATGACCAACTATGTACGCTGCAATTTAAGTGTTTAAAAAACTGCATTAGATTTATAGCCTGCCATTGAAAACTGTAATGTTTGGCAAATATAAAGATAAATTAAGCAGCCAAAAAGAAATCATGGTTTTTTTGTAATTAATATATGAACATGTCCAAGTCCTCTCTTTTCAATTCAAGATTTATTTTATAGCTGTAGCAAGATTTGTAAAAGTCCATAGGAGAAATTAGTGCAAATTTTTGCAAGATGAAGTAAGCCGAACAGCAGTTAGTAAGTAACGTGTCCTTTATAACCTTCTAATCTTACTGCCAGACGTATTTCTCTAAAATACTATTAAAATTCAATGCAAGTTGGGTCTTTTTCCCTCTCACCGTGATTAACACTGGGTTAAGGGACCATCAAAATGCATTCATGAATCTGTATTGCTTCCAAAATTATAGACTTCACAAGTTGGTTTTACTACCTGATTGCATTACACAGCTCCCTGACAAGTGTCCCTGCTTGATTTAAAATTGGTAATTCTCTTAACAGTTGACATTGTCGAACAAAAAAAACATAACAATGCATTTTCCAGCAGAGTATCAACATTGCTGGGAAAGAAATGTATTGATCCTTCCATTGAGGAATGATTTACAGGATTCTTTTTTCCCAACTTAGCTTTTAAGAATCTGTGGACACAATTTTTTTTCATGAGCTATTAGTTACCTACCTATCCTCACATTTTTAGAAGTATTTCAACCTATAGATTCTTTCTGCTGGAGTTGTTTGGGTAGTAAAGAAATAGCCACTATAAAAAGTGAATTAATTGTGTGAATTCCATCTGTAATACATTGGTTCTGTAATGCTCAAGAGATTTGCCTATCAGTATTTAACTTTTCAGAATGACAAATGGGAAGCACTGACCATGAAAGTATACTGGCTCTCATGTTGTTGTATTTGGTCCAATGCCACAAATGTTCTCCATAATAATTTGCTCACCACAAAAAGATCTACATAGTATTTAAATTGAACTTGCAGGATTCAGAACATTAAGTTTAAAAAAAACAAAGGGTTAATAATCGTTTAGTGATTACAATAGAAATATTCTCCCCTTAGTTTGCAAACTACCATCAATTCTAAGACTTTAACAAATCCAAAATGTACAATCCCAAAACCAAAAATGGATGCCAGTTAAGCGGGATCTAATTATTAACCAGTATTCTTTTACGCGTGTACTGAAAAGCTGAAGACAGAGTCCCTTTATACAGCTCATCAACAAAGAAATATTTATATGATGGCAGCAATGGGAGAGAGATACAATAATAAATGGCAAGTTATGGCTACTTATTTCTCTGGCACAGGAACAGTAGCTGAGAATTCTCTGATGTCTGCTGCCTGTGAGAATGGAGAATTTGGCACTCAGCCAAGAAGAATCCTAGCCACAACTGAGGTCGCAGAATTCTGTTTTTTTTAAAAATTAATTTACAAGATATGGGCATCACTTCCTGAGCCAGCAATTGTTGCCTATCCTAATTGTCCTCCATTTCAAAAAGCATTTGAGAGTCAACCATGTTGCTAGAACTCTAGAGTCACATGTAGGCCAGACCAAGTAAGGATGGCAAATTTCCTTCCATAAAGGAACAGCAGTGAACTAAATAGATTTTTACGACAGTCGACAATGGTTGCCATTAAACTTTTTAATTCCAGATATTAGACCTCCAAACTTCATGTTGTGATCTGTCAATCTGCACCCAAAGTGTGCAGGAACTTGGCTATCAGTCTCTGCTCAGAGACTCTGCACTGCCGTGTGTTGTGAAATTCAGCGCACATGAGGACAGCCTAAGTCGGAATCTTGGATTCATGTTGCACTATCTGTAACCCCCAATACTTGCCTGAACTTGCAACATCTCACTTATTATCCTGTCTGGAGACAATACACATCTGTTTAACCTTTGCGTAATACTATCTCCATTCATTGTCTGCACCTTTAAGACTTGAATAGCAGGTTAGCTGTGAAGACTTGCACTCTAATTAGTATTCTGTAAACTGTGTGTGCCTTTATATCAGTTCTCTGATCAGAATTTTCCACACACCTGACAAAGGAACAGTGCTTCCAAAAGCTTATGGGTTTACTATCAAATAAATGGTTGGACTTTAACTTGGTGTTGTGAGACTTCTTACTGTGTTTACCCCAGTCCAACGCCAGTACCGCCAAATTACAATTATTTCTCAATGCAGGGATCAATTCATTTCTTTTTCAGCAATAGAAAATCAGGTGTACAGTTTTTTGCAGGATGTCCATGAAGCAGCCTCTTGGAGTACAAGCTCCCTGACTAAGGTAATGATTGTCTACCCAATCAGGGAGTCTCGCCAGTATATTATGAAGAGTGTCAGGCCTACTGATAATCTGGATCCTGAGGAGAAACATTCTGAGGAGTGGAGATAGTTTATAAATAAACAGAATCTAGTGAAGGAGCATTGGCCTCTGGCCACTGAAGAGTTATTTCACAGGACAACAACAACTATTTGGGAAATTACCAATTTTACAGCAACTAAGATCACTTTTCAGAGAACAATTGGGAAATAAACTAATTTGTGAAATTCTTAATTTCTGAAACTAGCACAGGCTCATGAGTGTATTTCGATGCTCTCTTAACCCAGCACTATGCATGGTGAGGAGGGAAAAAAGCAACTTGCATTGAATTTTCATGGAAATTTGGAAAAATGAGTCTGACAATAAGGTCACAAAGTTATAGAGGACATGTTACTCACTAACAGCTGGTCAACTTACTTAATCTTGCATAGTTCCTCGCAAAGACTTTTATAAAATTTCTACAGTTAAGTCTTGAATTTAAAAGAAAGAAAATAATTGGACATGTTCTTCTTGATTACTGAAAGAACCATGTTTTCTTCTTAATTGGTTAATTGTTAAGCCTCCTGAACATGCAAATTGTGGCCTTGGGCCAATTGTGGAAGCTTAGATGTAAAGTTCTTGTAAAAGGGCTGGAGTGTTGTATTATGTGGTGAGATGCTTAGGTAGAAATCTTTGAGTGGACTCCTGGAAGCCATTCACCAAATATTCAAGTATATATTTTCTTCCTTTTAGACCCAGAAGAAGCAGCAATGCTCCTCTGAGTCCACAAAAGATTTACAGCCTGGATGTAGCTATTGATCATCTCCCGTTTCCTGACCCAACCAGCCAGCTAGCTCAGTACAAGAAGCAGGCTAATTTCCCACCTTTTCCGACCAGCCCATTTTGAGTACCAATTGAATTTCTCAGCATATTTCTTATGGAAGCATTTTGTAAGGAACTAACTTTTCTAAACGGCTCATGGAAGAATAGAGCAGTCAGAAAAGAAGTTTTACGTGTCTATATCATGAGAGTCCTTTGGGATGATTCATCTTTCGCTAAAACTCCAATTTTTAGCACGAACAGAGTAACAATTTTTTTAAATTGTACTGAAATTGTACCAATGGGCACTTTCATATGAAGGAGGAACCTAACATCATAATATAAATCATGACAATACACTAATTTAAGGATCCAAATGTCATTTTATTTTCCATTGGTATCATTCTTATTCTACGACCTTCCAATAATACAAATGGTACAAGTTGGGAGAGTAGTTAAATGAAAAGCTGCTATTAAATAAGTCAATAGTAATATCTTTCTGACACTTGGTTTGGGTAAAGTTGAGGCACGTGTCAGGTTTGGGTAAAGTTGAGGCACATGTCAGGTTTGGGTAAAGTTGAGGCACGTGTCAGGTTTGGGTAAAGTTGAGGCACGTGTCAGGTTGTATCATATTTCTGCCATTGATCATGTCTTCCACAAAGGACTCATGAGTCTACTATTCTGAGGATAGCCCTTGACCTCCAAATGGCTAGCCTTTGAGTTGCTGTGTAGTGGGGATGAAAGGCTGTAACATTAAGGCCACCACAGCTTCCAGAATAGAAGGAAAAGACTTTCATGACACCCTAGTGGGCATCATACACCAGTTGAACATTATTTATGCAATTAAGTCTACAATGCAGAGAAATGTAGAAAATGCCCTAAATGAAAACTGTTAAAACCTCAACACTATTTCTATTTGTCCACAGAGAAAGCTATTGAATGTTATTCTTGGGAAAACATGGCACTGGTAACTTACTAAGTATGACATGCAGACCAATTGACATTATTTGTGTTGTTCTGCAACCTGGAAACAGACACAGGGAACGAAGGTGACAGCAGTAATGATTTAGACTAAAGTAGGCAAATGCTAGTTCCGGCAATTAGTAATAGATCCTGCAATGAGAAATGATGCAACGCTGGAGATCCATTAGATCCTTGTATAGTACTCTACCAAATAACTCCAGGCATAATGATCTGGCTACATACCCTCCTGGACTGGAAGGACTTCTGTGAGCTCTCATGCTGACTGCTTCAAGTCCTTCAAGATGCTCTCTTGTACTGTTCACAATATTTTAAAATGCTTTCCATCAGTGAGAAAAGACGTACAGCTCTATGATTTGATGGATCATCTCTATTCCCTGTATTTCTGAAGATGGGAGACACATTTGCTACCTTTCAATCCTGATTCCAATCAGCTGTGCAAAATATCCATGAGAGAACTTGCATTTGTTTGAGGTAATTCTTTCAGAAACCAGTGATGCAAGTTGTCAGAGCCAGAGTTCTCAGCAGTTTTACCAGTGTGTGATAAGTAATTCTGCTATTTTTTAATAGGCACACTCCTGACATACCAAAGGAATGCTTTACTCTTTGCTTTATTTCCCCAGGTATATTTTCCCTTGTGATCCCTTCTTGCAACCGTTATCAGTTTCTTGGCATTCGTCAGCTTATTTTTATTGATTTCCTTATCCTTTTCCATTCTTGAACAGTCAGACATTTTTTATGGTTTCTTTCCTCTCTAACGTGTTTCACAACTTTATCAAGAAGCTAAGTTTACCCTGTCCTCTGGCACAAGCACTGACATCTTCAGTCATCCTTGTACTGTGGCTGCAGTGTGTATTGCCTACAGGATTCACTGCATGAACTCGCCAGTTCTTCTCTGGCAGCCCACCCCAAGCTAATGACCTCCGTCATCCAGAAAGGCAAGGGTTTGGTGGATTTCTGGAAATACAGTACAACCACTTCAAAGTTCCCCTCCAAATCCCACATCATCCTGATTTTAATAGATATCACCATTCCTTGTTGCAATTGTAAAGGGTGTTGGTGAGACCACATCTAGAACATAGAACATTACAGCACAGAACAGGCCCTTCGGCCTTCGATGTTGTGCCGACCAAAATAAAAAGCAATGCCCCTCCAAACTAAACCATTCCCTTCTCTTCCATATACTTATCAATTAACCTCTTAAACGCCACCAAACTTGGCGCATCTACAACAGCTGCAGGCAGGGCATTCCACTCCCTAATCACTCTTTGAGTAAAGAACCTACCTCTGATATCCGTCCTATAACTCATACCCCTTAATTTAAAGCTGTGTCCCCTCGTGCTAGCTTTCTCCATCCTAGGAAAAAGGCTATCACTGTCCACCCTATCTAAACCTCTAATCATCTTATATGCTTCAATAAGATCCCCTCTTAGCCGCCTCCTTTCTAACGAAAACAACCTCAAATCCTTCAACCTCTCTTCATAGGACCTGCCCTCCATACCAGGCAACATCCTGGTAAACCTCCTCTGTACCCTCTCCAATGCCTCCACATCTTTCTTATAATGTGGGGACCAGAACTGCACACAATACTCCAAGTGCGGCCGCACTAGAGTTTTGTACAGTTGCAACATGATGCTGCGGCTCCTAAATTCAATCCCCCTACCAATAAAAGCTAAGACTCCATATGCCTTCTTAACAACTTTATCCACTTGACTGCCTACTTTCAGGGATCTATTGATACATACACCAAGATCCTTCTGTTCCTCAACACTATTAAGAGCCCTACCATTAGCCCTATACTCTACACATTTATTGTTCCTGCCAAAGTGCATTACCTCACACTTTTCCACATTAAACTCCATTTGCCACCTCTCGGCCCAGCTCTGCAACTTGTCCAAGTCACTCTGTAAACTATAACACCCCTCTTCACTATCTACCACTATCTGGAGTATTGTGTCCAATTTTGGTCTCCATATTTGAGGAAGGATGTGGTGGCATTGGGGGCAGTTCGGAGGAGGTTCACCAGATTGATTCCAGTGATGAAAGGGTTGATGAGTGAGGAGAGATTTAACAATTTGGGCTTGTACTCAAACAAGGCCGGTTTGTTTGGAGTTCAGAATGATGAGAAGGCATCTGATCGAAGTATATAAAATATTAAAAGGGATTGATAAAGTAAATGAAGACCAAATATTTCCTCTTGTGGGGCAATCTAGAACAAGAGTCACAGGTGAAGAGGCAGTAGATTTAAAACTGAGAAGAGGAGGTACTTCTTGCAGAGGGTGTGAATTTGTGGAATTCACTGTCCCATATCTCGGTGGAATCTGAATTGTTGAATAGTTTCAAGAGGGAGATAGACGTATTTCTAAAAAAAAAGGAAAGATGGATTTGGGGAACAGATAGGGAGGTGGACTTGAAACCAGGAGGATCAGCCATGATCTGATTGAATGGCAGAATATGCAAAGCGCTGAATTAGCCCTACTTCTGCTCCTAATTCCTATGTTCCTATGTTTGTTCCCCTGTTGTATTCTTTCATTATCACTAAATTAAATCCTGGAACTCCTTACTTAATAACAATATGAAAATAACCTAACTACACATACAGCAGTGGCACAAGAAGGCCAATATCTATCTTATTAAGGAAATAATAAAGGATGGACAATAAATGCCAGTCTTGCTAAATATTCCCAGATGCTGAAAATTTTTTTTGAAAAGAACAGTATTATTTTTACATCTATCCCTGGTTTATTCCAGGGATACATTTTCTTTCTTCACATCCTGAAACCGATTTGTTTGAAACTATTCCACAATCCTACCACATCTTCTCTTTTCAGTATCCTTTTCCATTTTGCTATCCTACCCTAAAAAAAAACCTTGTTTAAGTTTGACTTTTTTTCTAATGTGGCTTCCTTTTGTTTTCTACCTGCATCTCTAAAGCTGAATGTTGGAACATTTATGGCCAATAAATCCAAAATGACTCTTTATTTCTGCTTTGTTTATTGCTCCCTTTTCATTTGTTAACACCAAATCCAATATTCTACAGATCCCTTGTGAGTTTCTTAAAATATTCTAATTGGAGTTGTTGATCAAACAATGCTCAAAAAGGTCCATTGCCTAAGTTTCCTCTGTCCAGCCTGTTGACAGGAGTAGTTTACCCAAAGTACCTGAGTTTTTTGCACATACTGCAGGTGACCTCCCATTTGCAGCTGGGCTTTGTGCCTGTAGGATCGACAGACATTGCTTAATGGCCTTGCATTTTCTAAATCCTCCCCAGGTTGGATGAGGAAAGAGTACAGGACTGATGAATTGTTGTTACTTGGCTCTAATTCAAGGGCACTGAACACAGTTCTGAGGATAGAATATAGTTTTATCTTTCTGTGCTTCAAACCTCCATCAAGAAAAGTGAGGCAGGAGGGCTAGGAACATCTCATTCATACTCATTGTTATGTTAATACATTTTCCCTCTTTCTGTTTGACGGTAGTGACCTGGCAATGTCAGTGAATTCATACTACTACGGAAACTTCTCAGGATTAGATGATGATCTATTGTATGTTAAATCTAACTTGGAATGCTTTGGCATGCAAAATAAGCTTTCATCTTCCTTGTGACTTATTTCTCTTTTTATCAGTGAAACTGTTCATTTAAAATAAATTAGAGTGGTAGACATTTGGTGTCATCTCCTTCCGCTTTCATTCACTTCCGACAGTTCATACGTTTATTTTTCTCTGATATTTAGTGGCTAATACAGAACTCCTTTTCCTATGTAGTTGGAAGCAGGTATGTAATTCTCAATCTCTGTCACTGTCAGAGGCCAATAAATTATTTCTCTAGCTTCCGCAAAGTCAATTCTGATGTGGCTTGAATGAGCTGTTTGCCTTATCTCTTTTCTCACATGTATAACCACTCAAAGTAGTATAACACAGTAGAACTGCTCAAAGTCGTGTGAATATCGATCTAGACTTTCATTCATCTTTCACAGAGAAACACGTTGCAATCTGGAGTTGGCACATCTCTCAAGTCAGGCCATCCTTTGCTCCTCATTTACTATCGGAAGGATGTGGAGTCCTTGGAGAGAGTGCAGAGGAGGTTTACCAGGATGCTGCCTGGTATGGAAGGACTGTCTTATGAGGAACAATTAAATAGACTGGGGTTGTTTTCCCTTGAAAGACGTCGGCTTAGAGGGGATCTAATAGAGGTGTATAAGATTATAAGGGGTATAGATAGAATAAATGGTGGTAAACTTTTTCCACCTTCAGAAATGGATAGGACGAGGGGTCATGGCCTTAGGGTGAGGGGGGCTATGTATAAGACGAATATTAGAGGGCAGTTTTTCACACAAAGGGTAGTGGGGGTGTGGAATGCACTGCCGAGTAAGGTGGTGGGAGCAGGCACGCTAGGGCTGTTTAAGGGTCTCTTGGACAGCCACATGAGCGGTATGCAGATAGAGGGATATAGTAGGACTGTTTAACTATGGCTTTTTTTCCCACAGGTAATTCGGCCCAACTTGACCAACAAGGAGCATGCATTCGGCAGGTGGTGCAAGGACAGCTCTTGGATGTTGATTCATGGGTTGCCTGGTGCTTCATGTCGTAAATGAGTGCTTTATCTGGACCATCTGAAGGGCACCATGACAGCTCAGTGACTATCGCTATAGCTGTGCAGACACTTGGAATTGGGCCGGTGTCTGCGGGAGTTTGCGCGTTCTCCCCGTGGTTGCGTGGGTTTTCTCCGGGCGCTCCGGTTTCCTCCCACGTCCCAAAAATTCACTCTTAGGCTGATTGGGAAACAAATTGTCCCTACATTGAGATTCTTCCATATTAGGAATAACCTAAAATTAGAATAGGATAATGGAATTGTTACTATATAGTTATGACAGCGGCGCGGGCTTGTTGGGCTGAAGGGCCTGTTTCCCATGCTGTGTTGCTCTAAAAAAAAACTACTTCAGATCTTAACCTGCTACACAAGCATCTTAAGTGCACCCCTCTCCACCTCACTGTAACAGGAATTAGGATTGCAGATTGATATCTGCCATGGACTTTTTCTGTTACTGATGTTAAGCACAGTGGTTAGCACTGCTGCCTCACAGTGCCAGGGACCCAGGTTTGATTCCTGGCTTGGGTTAGTGTCTGTGTAGACTTGCATGTTCTCCCTGTGTCAGTGTGGGTTTTCACAGGGTGCTCCAATTTTTCCCCACAGTCCAAAAGACGTGCTGGTTGAGTGCATTGGCCATGCTAAAATTCTCCCTCAGTGTACCCAAACAGGCACCAGAGTGTGGCAGTTAAGGGATTTTCATAGTAACTTCATTGCAGTGTTAATGTAAGCCTACTTTGGTTCCAATGCAGATTTCGATAAACATAGACAAGGGTCATGGGTGGAAGTGGGAACGTTAAAATGGCAGCGCAGGCTCGTTGGGCCAAAGAGCCTGTTCCTCGTGTTGTGTTCTTTGTTCTTTGTACTTGTGACAAATAAATAAACTTAACATTAATTAATAGGAATTCTTCATTTTCAGTATGTACACTGCACTTAACGTATCAGAAGAAAGCTGCCTTGCCTCTCTTGTAGAAAATAATAAATTTATATTTTTGAATTTATAAAATTATTCTCTAAAGCCATGTTGATTCACTAGTCTAAATAGCTCCAAATGGTTTGTGATCATTCTTTGCAAAATGTGATATTTGAATCTTTGCAGACCAAAGGCAGTAGCTAAGAATTCTTTTCCAACTGTGAGACATCTTGAGACATAAAGCATAGTGTAATATTCTTACATGAGAAATGCTTCCATTCTTTCCTCAGATTCAATGGACTGTTTTAAGACATAAGCTCCTTTCTTACATTTATCATACTCGATCTATCATATTGTGCATGCTTATCACTGCCATACTACTTTAGTTCAGGTGAATCAGAAATGTAGTTGTCTACCTCATTCAGGTATTTAGCACTGTAATAGCTCCATGGCAAAGTCACAATATAAAGGCAAAGTATTGCAGATGCTGGAACTGACTCAAGAACACCTTCCCTGCTGGCATCAGACTTTTGAATGGATATAATACCTTATATTAAGCTGATCTTTCTCTACACCCTAGCTATGACTGTAACGCTACATTCCTTTCTGTTTTCTCTCTGTACTAATGAATGGTATGCTTTGAGTGTATAGCACATGAGAAACATTAATTTTTACCATATATAAATATATGTGACAATAATAAATTAAATCAAATCTGAAACCAAATCAGAAAATGCTGGAAAGCTCAGCAGGTCTGACAGCATCTGTGGAGAGAGAATAGAGCCACCGTTTCGAATCTGGGTAGCCCATCATCATGTGAAGTTATAAACATATGGATGATATTGGAATAGTGTAGGTTAGATGGGCTTTAGATTGGTTTCACTGGTCGGTGCAACATCGAGGGCTGAAGGACTGTACTGCTCTGTTACATTCTATGTTGTAACCTGTGACAAAATAGGGCAAACCAATGCAAATATTAATAATTCCAAGAGTTAACTGGATATTCTATTTGTCAGTAGGAGATGCATCTTAAAACTTGTTTCAACTTTGTTTTGAACAATATTTCATGTGTCTCCAGGGAGTTGGTGCAACCAGATGGGCTGAATGGCCTTTTTCCTGGTCACATCATTCTATGTCTCACTCTCTGAATTCCATTTCATACTTGTTCAGTTTGAAACCATTTTATGAGCATTTGCTTTACTAGATTAGCGGGATTTCATTTATAATATTCTTCAGCAATATTGCAGACTAAAATATCATTTGGTAATGGGACCATGGACTCTATTGCATAATTGGCTCCAATTAAGAGATTAATCACAGTCAGACTTTCATTCAATTAAAGGTTTCAACCTCCCCTCTAAGGTGCTGGCCCAGTCAGAAGGTCAGCAATTCTATAGGATGAGCAGCACCACTGAGTTGGTAGCCACTGCAACAGCTGCAAGGGGAACGAGAAGTTACTTATAAGTAAAATAGAACTTTTATTTCTGAGTCGTGGCCAGGCGTGGCATTCAGTAAAATAACCCACTGTGTTGGCAGTCATTGTTGTTAGTGTGTACTTTCTGGCCATGGATTGTTAGAAAGGAAGCTGCTCTCTGGAGGCCTCCTCAATTTCCCCATGTGGAATAGGTGGTCTCCCCATGTGGAGAGGGCCTTCCACCCATCAGTAAATGGCTATCTATTAGCCACCTAATTGGCCACCTATTTTCATTTCAAGAGTTCTCCCACTGCCCATGGGATGGATGAAAAATCCTAGAAATGGAATCTGATCTGAAATGCCTTGGAAAAGATGTGAATAGCAGTTTGTTTTTTCCCACATTGTGTTGAAAAGATTACTAGCAGACTAATTTCTTTATCTAATACGACATGGCAAAAAATCCATTATTTGCTTCAAAATCAGTGAATAGTTTCATTAGTTCATTAGTTCAGGCAAAGCATTATCTGTGGTGCAAAATAGGCAGTGATTATATTTGAGGACTTTGTTAAGTGGCTTTGAATTGATGCAAGACATCCCTTCATTACCATGACTGAAGAGACTCTTGCCAGTCAACACTGACCATTGTAAGAATTTTCTTATCAATAAATTAGTGTTTGTGCTTCTTTGCAACTTAATTTACAGGGGTAATTTAGTGGTGAACAACTTTACATGTGCAACTTTGAGATCAACTTGAAACGTGAAACAATGCCCTCCTTCTCCTTTGCTTTGGAGGAAACTGAGTTCCAGGCTATCAACCTGACACAGCACGTTTTTTCAAAACAATGTTAATTTTATAACATCAAAAACCACATAAAACATATTCCAAAATAGGTTCAGTAACTAACTGTATTCTGTTCCCTGAAAAATGAACACTTGAAAGTCTTTCATTCATAATGAAAACTTAAAACACAGCCACTAGTCACCATGGTTTTGCTGTTGCTTAGTTGAGGATTTTCACTTGAATTTTGCCCTCATCTTAAAATTAAGATTTTTTATTAGTCACAAGTACATAGAACATAGAACATTACATAGAACATAGAACATTACAGCGCAGAACAGGTCCTTTGGCCTTCGATGTTGCGCCAACCAATTAAGAAAAAGCAATGACCCTCTAACCTAAACCATTCCTTTTTCATCCATAAACTTAACTACTAACCTCTTAAACGCCACCAAACTTGGCGCATCTACAACTGCAGCAGGCAGGGCATTCCATACCCTTACCACCCTCTGGGTAAAGAACCTACCTCTGACATCCGTCCTATAACTACCACCCCTTAATTTAAAGCTACGTCCCCTCGTGTAGCTTTCTCCATCCTAGGAAAAAGGCTATCACTGTCCACCCTATCTAAACCTCTAATCATCTTATATGTTTCAATAAGGTCTCCTCTTAGCCGCCTTCTTTCCAACAAAAACAATCTCAAATCCCTCAGCCTCTCTTCATAAGACCTGCCCTCCATACCAGGCAACATCCTGGTAAACCTCCTCTGTACCCTCTCCAATGCCTCCACATCTTTCTTATAATGCGGGACCAGAACTGTACACAATACTCCAAGTGCGGCCGCACTAGAGTTTTGTACAGTTGCAACATGATGTTGCGGCTCCGAAGTTCAATCCCCCTACCAATAAAAGCTAAGACTCCATATGCCTTCTTAACAACCTTATCGACTTGATTGCCAACTTTCAGAGATCTATTAACATATACACCAAGATCCCTCTGTTCATCAACACTATTGAGAGTCCTACCACTAGCCCTATACTCTACACATTTGTTATTCCTGCCAAAGTGAATTACCTCACACTTTTCCACATTAAACTCCATTTGCAACCTCTTGGCCCAGCTCTGCAACTTGTCCAAGTCTCTCTGCAAACTATAACACCCCTCTTCACTATCTACCACTCCTCTGACTTTGGTGTAATCCGCAAATTTACTAATCCATCCTTCAATACCCTCATCCAGATCATTTATAAAAATTACAAACAGCAGGGGCCCCAAAACCGATCCCTGAGGTACACCACTTGTAACCGAACTCCATGATGAAAAATTTCCCTCAACCACCACCCTCTGTCTTCTATCAGCTAGCCAATTCCTAATCCAATTAGCTAAATCACCCTCAATCCCATACATCTGCATTTTCTGCAGAAGCCTTCCATGGGGTACCTTATCGAACGCCTTACTAAAGTCCATATATACCACATCAACTGCCTTACCCCCATCCACCTCTTTGGTCACTTTTTCAAAAAACTCAATAAGGTTAGTAAGGCACGACTACCCTTCACAAAACCATGCTGACTATCCCCAATCAATTCGTTTCTCTCTAAATAACTATAAATCCTATCCCTAATAATTCTTTCCAATACTTTGCCCACAACAGAAGTAAGAAGGCTTACATTAACACTGCTATGAAGTTGCTGAGAAAATTCCCTAGTTGCCGCACTCTGGTGCCTGTTTGGGTACACTGAGGAAGAATTTAGCATAGCCAATGCACCTAAGCAGCACGCCTTTTGTCCTGTGGGAGGAAACTGGAGAACCAGGAAGAAACCCACACAGACACAAGTAGAATGTGCAAACTCCACAGTTCTGGGAGACCAGAACACCTCATTTGCCCGACGAAGGCACAAACACCGAAAGCTAGCAAGTTTACTATCGAATAAATCGGTTGGATTTAAAATTGGTGTTGTCAGACCTCTTACTGAGCTTACCCCAGTCCAACGCCGGCATCTCTACATCAAACTCCACAGAGACAGTGATCCAAGCCGGGAATCCGAATCCAGGTCCCTGGCGCTGTGAGGCAGCACTGCTAACCACTGTGCCACCGTGCAGCCATCTTCCCCTGCCTGTCCTTCATTCTGCACATCCGTTTCTTCCTCCACTTGGTCTTCTTGGTTTGTATGCTAAGTAGCTCCCAGATTCATGGATTTTCTTCTCACTGACCACTAATTAACTAAAATTAGATTTATTTCTTGAGCCCATTGGCATTTCAATTACGTGTACTTGTCTTATAAAAATACATCAGATTCAAACGAGAGGGCATAACTGGGACAAAAACGAAGTGTATTTTTTAACTGACTTTTTTTTTCTCTTTCTATCCTGGCTCCAATATCATGGTTTTAAAAAACGTCTGCTTTGCTCGAAATAGAGCCAGAAGAGATTCTGAGGATAATTTGAATGTGGCAACCCAAATAAACAAAGCTGTTGCATCCTGAAAATGGTTATCCAATTTACCCTCCAGCTGCTACCATCTTGTAAGGATGGGCAGACAAAAACGCCTTCTAATTCAGTGGGAATCCACATTTAAATATGTAAAATAGGATCCTTCATCGTACACAGAGGCATAATTGCAATGTTGAGGTACAGTTAAATACAGCATCCATTGCACTGAATGGGCTAATCAACGTTCCTTGAAAGGACCACTAAACATGACTTACGTAAACTATTTGAAACTGTTTGCCTTTCTGGGGGAGTCAGGAGAAGTCAGGCCCTCTATTGGGCCAAATGCGGCAATTGGGGCTTTTAAAAAAAAGAGTGGTATGGACAAGTTGGGTCAAAGAGCCAGTTTCCATGCTGTAAACCTCTATTACTCTATGACCGTAAGCAGGAATGCTCCTGTGCCACCACAAACATATTCCAACCTGCTGCTGGCTTGTGTGCCAAGTGCCTCATGTTATTGCCTCATCCTTCCCCAGGCCCAGATTGTTAGCTGTGTCGGCATAAAAGCCAGCCAATTTTTCATACAGTCTGACTACATGAGAATGCAGTTTTGGCATGTGCAGTCAGTCATTAAAGCAGCATGAGCCTCACTCACAGCACTGAAGCGAACAGTTGCCCACATGCTTCCCATTTTAAAACCATACGTGAAAGTTGGTGTTGTATCTGAAAGAATTGAGCCCACCAGTACTAGTTCAGACAAGACGACGATGAATATTTGAATCACAACTTATTTTTAAGTTAAGAGCCACATATTTAAATTTCCTTTGTCCCTGTTAAAATTTGACAAAAAGAATTATCTAGTTCCAATTGAATAATTTACCATAATTTATCAGCATTCGATAGGCAAGAGTGATTTTGTTAATGGTTAGCAATAAATTGTCATAGAAGTTTAGTAGTCAGGTATCTTGTGTCAGGTTTGGCTTACACTGCAGTATAGTGCAGCAGTGACAAGTTATTTTCTAGCTTCTGAGAAATTATGGTTAAGTTTGTGACGATTGTCAACCAGCAGTGGATGTGAAATTTTTGGGTATTTGTTTAAAGTGTCAGTCCCAGTGAGAAAACCTGAGAGAATCCCACCATTGGCGATTAAAATCAGCATATATTCAGTCTCTTTAAACAGAGAGTTTTATTCCACACATTTCATGCCTTGCCTGTGATGATCTGACTCCAGTATCCTCTTGCCTTGCATTAGGGACAACGCCTGTGACACTATTATGGAGTGGTGAGTGTAAGCCTTGAAGGTCAGTGCTTAGAGGATCAGCTCCCTTTGCAGACAGCTCATGCTCTGAGGATGCACTTTGCAGCCTGAGGGTGGGAGTTCATTCTGACTTTACCTGTTCTCCTCTCTGTGAGGGTCTTCTGCTCTCATGTTGCTGTTAAATTTTCCTTGTCAGACTTACCCTCTGCCCATACATTCTAACATTCCATGAAACCCACCCAGGGACCTCACAGTCGTCCCTTTTGTTGACACTATGATTTCATCCTCTCCCATCCACTTCCAGCTGCCACACTAGAAGAACAATTCCTCCTTGGAGATATTGGCTGCAAGGCCATTAAAGGGGACCTGAGAACTGCTGTCTGCCCCTTGATATCTAGAGGCCCACAATGATGAAAGACCAAGAGTGACCCTCCTCTCAACCCCTTATAAATGTTGAGACTCAACACACCATTACCTCCCCTATCAGCCAGCCCCAAATTTTAATTATCTGGGCTCTCTGTTTGCTGCCTCTTCAGTTGACACTCTGGAGGATGATGATGACCTGGACACTCCTCTCTGATATCCCATTGAGAGGTGAGGTTACCAGGTTCTCATTTTTATACAGCTGTCGTAAATAGTACACTGGCATGTAATGAATATTCAGAGAGGGGGACAGTCCTGGCGGGAGAGTTCACTACTTAGACCTTAATTAATATGAATTAAGTCCCCAACCTTTCAGGGCAGAAACCTTGTTACTTTATTGATGAGTGATGTGGAAAATCAGGAAATGCGATCGCGTCGGTGAGAATTGAGCTTGCCAATTCTCGGAGTGCCCATCTCGCTGTTTGCGCTGACTACTAACACAGGCTCAAAACTCAGCCCAGTATTTTATTTCAATACGCTTGTCCATTTACTATTTAATAAATCTGTTTGGTGACTATACTTCAAGTCATGGACTTAGGTGAAATGCTTTTATTAATTTTATTTACATCCTTCTGCAGACAAGGAAAGCAACTTGAAGGCATATGATGTTAATAAGCCAATGTACAAGAATCATGTTTTCTCAGTCTCTGAGCTTGCTGAAGATGATCCAGATACTGAGTAGATAAAAATATACTCACAGAGGGAGTGAAAACTTGCCTGCGGGTTTGGTCTGAGATGAGAAAATAGAATAATAGTAAACACCCTAAAATACAGTCGTAGCCTTTATCTGACCATTAAATAACTTCTAATTTAATATGTAGTTGCTTTCTTTTTTTAAGTTTAATGAGCTGGATCTTCTGTGAAGTGGCAATCATTGTCGGATTACATTCCCCTCAAATGGTGCTCTGTATTTCCAGCCAGGTCTTCCCAGCCTGGCTTCTTCAGAAATACGGAGTGCGCAGTCCCACAAAGGACTCCATCCAGTGGAGGATAAGTCGCATTATGGCATTAGCTATCATATGATAAATTTAAAGGTCTATTGTCAATGTCAGGGAATGGGTAGGAGGGGACTGAGTGAATGGGTAGGATGGGTAAGAGATTGGGTAAGGTTGAAGGAGGTTAGTGTGACTTTTGGGTAGAGTGGTAAGGTGACAAATGATTGAGGTGGCAGTGGGTAGAGTGATAAGTTGATATGTAGTTAGATAGGTCATGGTAGTTGGGCCAGGAGGGGTGGTTAATCAGGTCTTTGACAGGAGCTATTTGACAAAGGGTCATCTGGACTCAAAATATCAGTTCTTTTCTCTGTTTGCAGATGCTGAGACCCGCTGAGAGTTTCCAGCATTTTCTCTTTTGGTATTGGAAAGGGTGGTTGGGTCAAGGAATGATCAGGTCAGATTGGGAGTATTGGGGATACAAGTGGAGGTGTAATCAGTTTATCAGGGTGGAGTCGGTGGGTCAGCTTGAATGATTGGGGATCAGTCCTATAGTTATCCAGGAGTTAGACTAGAACTTTTCTGTTTAATATTTCCTGGGTAATTATTCAGGTAAGTCACACGGAATATCTGAAGTTTTCAACTCTAACATCGAACTGGAGACCTTTGCAAAGGTTCCCGGAGAAGATTTGATTTGATTTATTACTGTCATGTGTATTAACATACAGTCAAACGTATTGTTTCTTGTGCGCTATACAGACAAAACATACTGTTCATAGAAAAGGAAACGAGAGAGTGCAGAGTGTTACAGTCGTAACTAGGGTGAGCAGAAAGATCAACTTAATGCAAGATAAATCCATTCAAAAGTCTGACAGCAGCAGGGAAGAAGCTGTTCTTGAGTTGGTATGTGACCTCAGACTTTTGTATCTTTTCCCAAAGCAAGAAGGTGGAAGATAGAATGTCCAGGGTGCGTGGGATCCTTAATTATGCTGGTTGCTTTGCCGAGGCAGTGGGATGTTTAGACAGGGTCAATGGATTGGAGGTTAGTTTGCGTCTTGGATTGGGCAACATCCACAACCTTTTGTAGTTCCTTGTGGTCTTGGGCAGAGCAGGATCCATACGAAGCTGTGATACAACCAGAAAGAATGCTTTCTATAATGCATCTGTAAAAGTTGGTGAGAGTCAGAGCTGATTTCCTTAGTCTTCTAAAAGGAATAGAGGCATTGGTGGACTTTCTTAACTATAGTGTCAGCATATGGGGGGACCAGGACAGGTTGTTGGTGATCTGGACACCTAAAAACTTGAAGCTCTCAACCCTTTCTACTTTATCCCCATTGATGTAGACAGGGGCATGTTCTCCTTTATATTTCGTGAAGTGGATGACAATCTTCTTCGTTTTGTTGACATTAAGGAAGAGATTATTGTCACCATACCAGTTCACCAGATTCTCTATGTCGTTCCTGTACTCTGTCTCGTCATTGCTTGAGACCCGACGCATTATAGTGATGAAGTCAGCAAACTTGAAAATTGAATTGGAGGAGAATTTGGCTGCACAGTCATAGGTGTTTAAGAAGTACAGTGGGGGGAGGGCTGAGAACACAGCCTTGTGGGAGATCGGTATTGAGGATGATCATGGAGGAGGTATTGTTGTCTATCCTTACTGACTGAGATCTGACAGTTGGGAAGTCCAGGATCCAGTTGCAGAGGGACATGCTGAAGCCCAGGTCTCAGAGTTTGGAGATGAGTTTTGTGGGAATAATAGTGTTGAAGGCTGAGCTGTAGTCAACAAATAGGAGTCTAACATAGGTGTCCTTGTTATCTGGGTGTGCTAGAGTTGAATGCAGGGCCAGAGAAATGGCATCTGCTGTGGACCTGTTGTGGCAGTAGGCAAACATCATGGATCCAGATAGTCTGGAAGGCTGGAATTGATTCGTGCAATCACTAACGTTTCGAAGCCTGTCGAAAGTTCGAACTACCTGGACAGTTCCCCCAGAGGTCAGTACAGCTGATCTGACATTCTGGGGACTGGGAGATCTAGGCCAATCTATCAGCTTAGGACATTCAGTGACAATTTTATCGGAAGTGTTTTTTATCTTCTGCATTTATTACACTTTTGCTGTACAGCTTCTTTTCTGATGTGATCTTTTTTTCACCGTACTCAGTCTATTCCATGAGTTTTCAAATACTTCCTGGCTCTTAGCCTGTATCAATTTGCCCCTTTTCCTTGCTAACACTTTTGTTCCCAGTCCTTTGTTGCATTTATATCTTTCAATAGTCTCCCAACATGTGAATTGTCCATCTTGAAATCAATGAAGCAAGAATTGAGCAGTTTCTCGTAGTGTGGGCTGATCTGCATGTCCAGAATACAAGTGGAAAATCTTATCTGTGACCAACGTTTCCATTGGTTCTGTAACAATTGGTAATCAGTGTTATAGTTAGGAGGGACATTAGTGTTGCATTGAACCTTGATGCAATCCCACCACGCTGTTTGCCAGCTAGCTTCCTTTTCTAATTTTGCTGGGAAAAGCCTTTAGAGAAGCTGCATTACCAGTAGTTGACATTTACATTTTTCATCTTAAATTACTTTGCTGCCAAGCTTACGTGGAGCCGAGCAAGTTGAAAAAAAAACACTGCAACATCAGTACTGAATTAATCACACTGAGTAAAGTACAGATTCTGAAAGGAATACGGATAAGGGAAGCTGGTGTTTCTGGTTTAGGTTATCCTTGATTTTAGCTGTTTCTCTCTGAAATATAATAGTCACAATAAGTTACTTTCAAACCCACATAGGGTTTGGTGTTGCCAGTCAATAGCAACAAGGACGTTCAAGTTAAATGAATGTGTTCTTAACTGTGTAGCTAACTTAATTTAACACTGCAAACAAAGAACAAGGAACAAAGAACAACACAGCATGGGAAACAGGCCCTTCGGCCCAACGAGCCCGCGCCGCTGTCCCAACGTCTTTATGACATAACCATGCCTATTGTGGAAGATTCCCACTGCAGCTCTCATATAATCTGCCCTGGAGAATCAGTCAGAGAACTTGCTTTGCTGTTGCTGCAAGGTTTCAATTCAATATCAAGGCATTGGTGATACAAATTATCATCCTCACACCCTGCTAAAATGTCAGTGGTAAGACAAGCTAACCCTCACCAGGTCAGATTTTCAGTGGATGATATGGGAATAGACTTCAATTTTTAAAGAAAATGGGGCAAATTTTACAATCTCGCCTGCTATGGGAGTTGGAGTGGCCCTATTGTGGACCATGGAAAGGTCCATTGATCCCGGGTGGGGTTTTGGGGCGAGTGTGGCTGGACAATCCTGCCCAATTTCAGTTGTAGATGCGCCAAGTTTGGTGGCGTTTAAGAGGTTAGTTGATAAGTATATGGAAGAGAAGGGAATGGTTTAGTTTGGAGGGGCATTGCTTTTTATATTGGTCGGCGCAACATCGAAGGCCGAAGGGCCTGTTCTGTGCTGTAATGTTCTATGTTCTATGTTCAATGTGTTTGTTATCGTCATTGACCCCATAGGGTTGATGGCTTCTTGTCCACTCCAGAGCTTTGGGAACAAAATGCTGAATTTTGAAACAAATTTCAATACTGAGGGAGCACTGCAGTGTCAGAGGTTCTGGCCGGAATTCTCTGGCCATTCACGCTGACAGGATTCACTGGCCCCGTCAGTGGTGCACCTCCTGCTGTAGGTTTTCTGGCAGCTTGGGGTGGCTTCAGTGGGAATTCCCATTGACAGTAGTGGGACCAGAAGCTCGCGCATTGCCTGTGAATGGCGTGCCACCTCTTGCCACCAAGATAAACACTGAGGGGCAGGCCAGAGAATCTCACTCACCATCTTTCAGAAAGACATAGGTGCTATTTTGAAGAACAGTAGCTTTGCTGTCCTGACCAATATTAATCCCTCAATCAACATCACTGCAAAGGGGCAGATTATCTGATCATTATCACATTGCTGTTGGTAGAACTTTGCTTAAGGTGCAAATTGGCTGAGTTTCCTGTGTGACAACAGTGACTAAGCTTCAAAAATATGCCATTGGTTATAAAGTACTTGTGAACTTTGAAATCGTAAAAGATATTGTATAAATCCAAGTCTTTTTTTTCCCTTTTATTTTTCATATCTTTGAAAATTCAACAAAAAACACAGAGATTCAGTAAGATTGTTCTCTTGTGTGGAGGGACGTTTTGTCCTTTTCAAGAACAAAAAAACCCCAGGAGTAGAATTTCCAGTGACATTTCTGTGAGCGAGAGGAACTATTGTTCATACACAACAAACAAAAATCCCTCCCCAACTTCTGACCAGGTTCATCGTTCAGCTTACTTTGGAATTTGCACATTGATGTCTGTGTGGGTTTCCGAATGATCTGTTTTCCTCCCATACTTCAAAGATGTATGGGTTAGTTTGATTGGTCATGCTAAATTCACCCTAGTATTTAAGAGATCAGCAGGGTAAATACATGGGGTTGTGGGTATAGGGCCTGAGTGGGATTGTGGTCAGTACAGACTTGATGGGCTGAGTGGCCTCCTTCTGTACTGTAGAGATTCCATGAATGGGTTAGCCACAGGCCTCTATCTCCATCTGTTTTTTTGGAATAGGATGACACCATTAATTGGGCATTAATTATCCACTTAAGGGCACTGTGGGGAAGTAATGTCCCCCAGCATCTCTGTATGCCAATACTATCATGGAGGGGTGGGGTAGTTGGAGTGGCAGTGGGTACACAGTTAATAGCATGGCACCCTAAGTTATGGGTTTACCCTCTTGTTTTCCCACCTGCTGGTGGTCTGTAAAATTCAGCTCATTAGATTTGTTTTAAATGCTGATAGCAATTGTCCTTTGTATTCACACTCATTTCTAATTTAGTAAATGAAGCATCTCGTGATTTGGTACTTACTCTAAATAGCTGTAGTTTTCATTAATGAGGACTTTGGGCGCAGTAGTTCAGCCCACTGTCCTCTTTACCCAGCCGCCTGATGAAAATTCTGCTCAGAGTAATGAGTTGAAAGCACCACTTCTCCTCGCTCTTGAGGATCTTGCATGAAAATAGTTTAAGGAATCTTAGTTGCATTTGCATTGAGCAATGGCTCACAGCTGTTCAAAATTCTGTACGTACTGGCAATCTCTAAATGTGAAGGAAAAGAAAGAAATTTTCATTTACATACATACAAATTAGGAATAGTTGTTGCCAATTGGCCCCTCGTGCCTGCTCCACCATTCAATAAGATTATGGTAGTTTTGATTATGGTCTCAATGATACTTTCTTGCCTAACCCAATATCTTTTGTTTTGCCTTGTTAGTCAAGAATCTATCTACACATGCCTTAAAAATATTCAAAGATCCTGTCTCTACTATTCTCGGGGGAGGAGAGTTACACAAGTTCACAACTCCCTAAGGGAGAAAGATTTCTCTTCATTTCTGTCTTAAATAGGAGGCCTCTTAATTTTAAACTGTGTCTCCTGGTTCTATCTCTCCCACAAGAGGAAGTATTTTCTAGCATCCACACTGCCAAGTTCCCTCAGGATCTTGTATGTTGCAGTAAAATCATCTCTCCTCCTTCTTAACTCCAGTTGATACTGGCTCAACCTTTCCTGATAAGATAATCCGCTCATCCTCCGATGTAACACCATTCACATCCTCGGCATTCCTAATGCTTTCTGGGCAATGGGGTATTATCCTGATGTAGTGAAATGCAGCAGCTAATGGTGCAGAGTGAGATCTCACAAACAGCCACAGGACGACTGATCTGATAGTGTTGAGGAATAAATGTTGTCCAATGCACAATTCAAATAGAAATGACACTTTTTTTTAAATAGTGAAGCTTCACTAAATGTACATATGTTTGTATATCCAGTGAATGAAATATCTGATCTAATTTGGTTTAAACCAAATCACCATGATATGGTCCCCATCACTTAAATTGACTCTGACCAATTTAAACAACTGCTCAATTTAAACAAGAAACACTAAACATTATCATTTCCATTATAGTCAATTACACAATTGCCACTCAGGAATTAAGTGCTTCATCTAAACCAGAAACAAGTGTTCACTCAGCGGTGTGCACCTCATTAATGTATTTTCCCCTTGGATACCTAATCACCTTCACTGGTGTTGGGTTACAGTTTGCACTATTCAGCCCTGGCTGCAATAGCAAACATGCTCAATTAATACTGTAAATAGAGTCTTGCATGGTCCAAGTATCCTTAAATAGTATTATGTTGGAGCTCGCACTGCTGCACATTGATGACTTTTGAGGAATAAAGCATGCTACATGTTTCAGTACTCTCCTAAGCCTCCTGAACAACATTGATGGGTTCATGGTGACACCAATCAATGTTCTGAGAATCTCACATTGCAGCATCCTGATATAAAACCAGACTCCAATGCCACCAGAATGGTGGATATAGTTTGGTGCCCATATTATCAAAGAAATACAGTTCTAACTTGATTTGCAGAGGTTCATAGATTGAAGCAATTCTGTTCAATTATATACATTTAATTAAGAAGCATTGATTTAATCACTTTTAACATCAGTTTGATTTTATTTTGGAAGATGTAGTTTAAATAAAACTAATTATGATCCTGCTTTATTATTCAAGAATAATTTGCTGCAGTCTTGTTCACCAATAATAATGGTATCCATTTAAATAACCAATGTTTCGAATGAGCAAACTGCTCATAGGATACATAGGGTTGCATTAGTTTAGTAGTCATGATGTGGAGATGCCAGCGTTGGACTGGGGTAAACACAGCAAGAAGTCTCACAACACCAGGTTAAAGCCCAACCGGTTTATTTGGTAGCGAACCTTTTGGAGCGCTGCTGCTTTGTCAGCTGAGTGGGGAGTTCCCACTCACCTGACGAAGGAACAGTATGTTCTGAAAGCTTTTGGCATTTCCTACAAATAAACCTGTTGGACTTTAAGCTGGTGTTGTGAGACTTCTTTCTATAGATCGTAAAAGCAGCTACTTAAACTATCTTTCTGGTTCACAAATGATTTCGGCCATTCTGTGTGGGGTGCCAGTTTTACAGTGTGAGGACACAAGGAAAAGGCAGTAAATTTTACCTTGCCCCTTTACTCACATCCCGAGAACAACTTGTCTTTTTCAAAATGCTTGACTGCACTAATTGGTCCCTGAAGTTCAAAGTTGCAACATACTTCAAAACACTTAACATTCATCCTGATGAGCATAAATACTCAATAACAATGTATATATATTTTCAGACACACTGTCGGAATTTTTTAATAAACTGCCACAGTGCAGAAACATAAAATGAACAGTGGTGAACCAGTTGTCTTTTTTACAGACAGAATCCTTTCCATTGAAATCTGCTAGTTTTAAGCCTCTGCCAAAGGTCAGTGTTAAATCCCATTTTGCCTTATCTCAAGTTATATTTATGAGAACTGAGTAAAGATTAATTATGCAGCATTGAGAAGTAAACTTATCTGCTGAATGTTCCTCACAATTGAGAAATATATATTGTCCTGTTATTCCTATTTAGTATTCAAGGTCAGCTTCCATTTCCAACAGATTTTATTAAAACAATAATTGCAGAATGTCATAATTTCAGCATTGGGTATAATTATTGTGCTGGTGTTAACCTGCAGCAGATTGTCATCAATGCTGGAACAATGCATTTTTTTTTATTATCCTGAAGAACAGCGGTTGCCATGATTTGCAATGCAAAGCGGTATATTTTTTAACCCACAAACACTTTTGAATACATAGATTCGTTACCAGCATGATTTAATGTCATTTGCTGTCCGTACCTTTCTTCTGTACTTCTTACCTGAATCCTATTAGCGAGACCTAGAATTTTTTACCATTACCACATTGTAAGAGCTGCACCATTTCTCGTGGAAAATTTGTGCCTCGAATTTAAAATAGTTGTGAAAAAGGACAAAAAACAATCAAGTTTGAGAATACTACAAAGTTTTTTTTAATTAGTGTCACAAGTAGGTTTACATTAACACCGCAATGAAGTTAATGTCAAAGCCCCCTAGTCGCTGTACTTTGTCGCATATTCGCGTATATTGTGGGAGAATTTAGCATGGCCAATGCACCTAACTAGCATGTCTTTGGATTGCGGGAGGAAACCAAAACATCCAGAGGAACCCCATACAGACAACAGTGAGAACGTGCAGTCTCCACACAAACAGTGACCCAAGCCAGGAATTGAACCTGGGTCCCTGGTGCTCTAAGGCAGCAGTGCCACTGCGCTGTCCTTAACTGGAGGAAGATTAATTTTAGTGATTTGTAAAGAGTTCTCACCTAGGTATACTGGAAGAAAAATCGCTGAGCAAAACAGTGATTGCACAATGGGAAGCTTTCAAGGAAAAAATGGTTTTGGTATTCATTCCCATGAAAGAGAGAGGAAAGAGATCCAATGCCAGAACTTCCTGGATAATGTAAGATTAAAAAAAAACAAGAAAATTGAAGCCTTTGACAAATGTATTATTTCTAATACAGTATTGAAAGCACAGAAGAGAGGTGATATGGTTGGGGGAAGGGAATAAAAGACAGGGTAGGATTTTACCATCTTCCCTCCAAGGCAAGCTTTGCTGTGGTAGAGTTAGCCTGCCATTGGTAAACAGTGGGACCTTCCAGTCCCACCGTTGTTGATGGGTTTTCCCATTGTTTGCGCCATTCGCCACGGTAGGGATCACCATGGGCAGGACCAGAAAATCCCATCAGTGGGAACAAGTAGAAAGTTTTGGCTAGAGTGTATGAAAATACACCATTGGCTAACATAAAAGGGAACGCAAAAGTCTTTTATAAACTTGTAAATCATAAAAGCATAACCATATTTGAAATAAGGCTGATTATGGACCAAATAGAAATCAGTTTCTGGATGCAGAGGATATGGCTGCTGTACTAAATGAGTACTTTGCATCCATTTTCACTGAAGAAAAGGATGCCATCAGTATCAACGTTAAAAAAAGAGGCAACAGTGATATTAGTTTGGATAAAAATATATATTAAATGATTGGCAGCGCTTGGACCAAGTTGATGAATCTCCAATGTACTGGGGGAAGTAAACATGGAGATCGCAGAGGCTCTGGCCTCAATCTTTCACATCTCCACTGGATATGCACTGAGCACTGGAGGATAGCTAATAATACACCCTCTTTCAGAGAAGGAGGATAAACTCATCAATTACTGACTGCTTAGCCTAGTATTGGAAATACAGAAACTTTTAGAGATAACAATCCAGGATAAAACTAATTGGAATTTGCGTTAATAATGAAAGTCTTTGTTAAAGGCAAATCAGGCTTGACAAACTTGATTGGGTTCTTTGATGAAATAGTGCAAATAGTTGATGAGGGTAAAGTGTTACAGAACCATAAATACATTTGTTAGCTCCATTAAAATCTGTGGAATTTAAGAGGAAATGACGATGGGAAATTGGCTAACAGAAAGAAAGCAGAGAGTGAAGTTGAATGGTTGTTTTACAGACTGGAACAGAATATACAGTACTGTTCCCAAGTCTGTCAGTACTAAGAATCTCTTTGATATATATTAGTGACCTGAACTTGGGTCTACAAATGGCACAACACTATATGGGAGATAATAACAGACTTCAGGAAAACAGAACTGGACAGACGGATGATAAATGGTACTTAATGTAGTGAAGCATAAAGTTGGGGGTAAGAAGATGGAAGAAAAGTAAGATAAACAAAATGGCACAACTTTTACGAAGGATGCTGGAACAGAAAAACCTAGATATATAAAAGAACAATATATGAACTTTGGCTTTATCAATAAAGACATTGAGTACAAAAGCAAGCAAGTTACTCCAAACCCTTATCAAACTGTAAGTGGAGTATTGTTGTTCAGTTTTAGATACCATATCATAAGAAACATATGGGAGCCTTGTAGAAGGGACAGAATAGGTTTATTAGGAGAGTAACCTGGGTATGAAATTTCAAGAAGATAAAGAAAAAATTTGATAAAGGAATTGAAAATCATGAAACGTTTGACAAAATAAAGGAGAAGAAATTGTTTGCACCAACAAAGTTACCGAAGAACAGATTTTGGGTGCTTATCAATGAACCAGAAGTGGCGTGAGGAAACATTGTTTATGCAGTGAGTTGTGATCTGGAATGCACTGCCTGAAAGACTGATGGAAGCAGATTCAGTAACAACTTTCAAAAGGGAGTTGGATAAATGTGTGAAGAGAAAGCATTAGTAAGGCTATAGAGAGAAAGCAGTGCAGTGGAACTGATTAGCTGGCTGTATCTTCTATGAGTCTAATTTATACTGGTATTAGCTGTAATGTAAATTTCCTCGGTCATCTTAATGTCAAATTTAGGAACAGCCTGACACGTAGTCATCTGACTTCAGCATTAATAAGATTTCTAGAATTTAATGGTGATTTTATTCACGATTTTAAAACAAAGTTTTCAATCTTACAGAGATCTTCCCTATAGTTATCAAAATTGATGCTAGTCTCAGAACACCAATGTTCTTTGGGCCTCTGCATTCCCCCACCCCACTTCCTCTCCACACCCCAATCCCTTGCAGTCTGCTCAGAAGAACAAAGTAAAACTATGCAATAAAATATAAGCTCTGTTTGGCACAATGATGGAAAAGCAAAAAGGCATGTGGTTCTGAGAGAGAGGCATTGATGGCAGAAGGTATGTAGAAGGAGAAACCATAAGCACAGCTTTGCAATATTTGGAAAAGCCTCTTGTGTTTCGCCCACTCCCTAGTATTATTTTACTGGCAAAATGGTGAAAACCCCATTGACATATTGTTGGAATGGGAGAAATTCCTTGGCCAAGGTAATACTTGATATGATGGGGATGTTAATCTCAGAAGATAAATTTGAAATAATTCTGATCTTAGCAAAGATTTTGCTTCATGTTGACTTAATTGATGATAAGAGGAAGGTGCATAAACTATTTTTATTACTGGACGTAACAGTGGAGCTGTTACTTTTTTAGTTGCATGAAGAAATAAGGGGTTCATTTCTCTCCCAGAGACCTGGTGATGAAATGTCAGGAATCTCAACTGTGAGTTTGAGTGAAGGTTTGACATTAATTCATATTTCCTTTCCCTCATTATGTAAGTTTTGAACGTGCTCATCAGAGCACTAAATGATACAGCATTGTTCTTGAGAAGCATCAGTGCTCAATTTCATACTTTATATGCTCAAGTTTCACATTTTACTACAGAAGCCCATTAAACAGCAATACGGAGGCACAGTTATTTTCTGTGGAGAGCAAATTTAAAACGTATCTACAGTTGCAACACATAATATACCCTGTGAATAAAAATTAATAACACAAGCATGAAACTAAAACTGAAGACTCCCCATTTGGATCAGTGGGCTTCTTCACAAATATCTGACACATGCAGACATGGAAGATGAAAGTTTGATTTTTGAGGCAGAGTTCTCTGGCCTCACTGGTCGAAAAGCCGGAAATTCCCATCCGACCATCAATGGTGTTTCACATTCTCTGCAACCCGCTCGCTGAAATTCCAGTGGCGGGGGGATGGGAGAATTCCAGCCCTGACCTCTGCTCAGATAATTGAACTCCTTTTGGTGGTTGTGGAGCTCTTTAGTGGTGGCACTACAATTGACCTCTTCATCTTCTTACGATTGAAGGAAACATATTTATCCAGCTTGCAGCTTCTGATTGCTTCTGTATTAGAAATGTCCATATGGAATATTATGTAAGGGCAAAATCAGCTTCTACTGAAGCACCTCATATAAAAATAACCTTTTGGCTAACAATTCAGCTTCAAATTTCCTAAATCGATTTATGTGAGAAATGATGTCCAAATTCATGTCTGTACGCTTGCTGATCATGCCAGCTTGTACTTAGGCCAAAATTCGCTGCAGTGCTTATGTACCAATGCCATAAAATACAAACTGACATGAAATAAGTACAAATATAGCACCACTGAATGTTTACCTTCTTACAGAACAAGTGAGTTTATTCTTTCGCACTGTTGATGATAAGGTTTTTTGCAATCATTGTTGCTCCCTTGGTTATGAAATTCTGTTGATCCTAACCCAAATTGGACTGTTTCCACAGCTTTACCAAGTCTTTTCTGAACACTTAACCCATTTTAAAAAACTACATTGCATTTTCTGACTACCGTGGATGACAACATTGCTTGAAACTTGTGGACTTTTCAAAATATAATTTCCCCAGTTGCTGCAGTAATGTGATTGTTAAAACAAAATACCACCACCATAGGCTAGTGAGAAAGAATACCACCAGTTTGAGTTTAGTTCAGGGCATTCTATAATGGCAGCAATTTTGAGAAGTTTCAGCTCCAACATTTGTTTTGAGCATCTCTAATAACCTTTCACAGAAGCCTGAGCGACTGATATAAACTCTTGTGGCACACATCACAGTCCTGCAGGCCTGAGCCGACCTCCATTTATCATTGAGACATTTCCTGACAGCACAGAACTTAGATAGGCTTCTTCTCTGTATTTTTCAATTCTTTTAACAGATGTTGAATAGAGATTGTTTGAAGAGTCTGCAAAGAGGCTTTGAAAGACAACGCCGGTTCTGAAGAGGAAATGGTAACCATCAAGCTGAACAAAAGATTCTTATTATTAGACAGAGTAGATGAAAAAGATAGCCATGTTAATTCTGAAAACAGCCATATCTTCTATATTTGTCATGCAATGTCAATTTGCATTGACCTTTTTTATTATTTGTGTAAAAAGCTTAGCAAAGAATAAATTTAACAATTTATCCCTTGACCTAAGGTTTTGCCAGCTGCTTTACAAGGAAAGGGAAGATCACAAAAAAAATCTGAGTATCACAAGGATATTTTCAGATTCACTGAACGATGCAATCTCGCTAGGTACATTCTACAGTCGCTCCGGACAATTTATGCAAACTACCATCTTCCCATGATCAAGAGCTGCAGCAGCCAAAATGCCAAACTGTGTTTTTAGTAGTGAATAAGTAATAAGGCTGTCATCTGAATAGATGACCTACATAGAACACATTAAGAAAGTATATTGCCTCATCATCAAGTCACTGCTCAGAAAGACATGAATTCAGCTGAGTTCTGGAGTCTGATTCTGCTTTTTTTTTCCTCCTCCCAGCCCACTTGTCCCTTGACTTGATCACGATCAACGTTTGACTAATGACAGATAACAGAAGTGCAGGTTTGAATTGTGAACCAAGTGAAAGAATGTTCACAAATCACCAATGTAGAAAGACAATTTAGAACATTAGTATAAAGGCAAAACATTGCGGATTTGGAATCTGAAACAAAAGCAGAAAATACTGGAAACTCTCAACAGGTCTGACAGCATCTGTGGAGAGAGAATAGAGTCTCGAGACATGAAGGTACTCCTCACATTGTCTTGAAACGTTGGCTCCGTTCTCTCTCCACAGATGCTGTTGGACCTGCTGAGATGTTCCAGCATTTTCTCTTTTTGTTTAGGACATTAATACTTGGAGAACAAACATTATAGAATGATAATGTTGTCCTCAACATTAACCAAAGATCCATCCAACCAATCGAAGTCAAAAAGGGCATTGGGAGATGGCGGGCAGTGCATATCAAATTAGGAGTAGATACGTATAACTTAATAGTAGCCGGTTGTGAGGTTTTGGGACAAGTGTAGAAGGACGTTAGGTTTGGCAATCTTTTGAGATCATTATCATGTTTGGCAGTACTGCATAGGGAAAACCTACATTTTGGTAGCAGTTAGGTTGGTGAATTGGAAATGTTACTTACTTCTTGGAATTTAGTAGAAGTGGGGTTATCAGTATTTGGATAATGGGAGTTTCAAGGCACAATGGCAATGTGAGAGTGCCTTGATATCTGGAACCATTGAGGAAATATACAGGGGATGAAATTCTCCCCGGAAGATTCAAAGTGTCAAATCCACGTGTGAACTGGAGTAATTTACATTGGTTTTCTCAGTGGGAGTTCAGAGAAGAACCTTCCACTCTGTGCACTGCAAAGGCCACCAGTGTGAATATCATTAAATTTCAGTGGGCGCGGCCTATCCCCCACTGGACAGCCGGCAGCATAGCACTGAGTGGGACACTGCACATACGCAGATCTGTCAGTGTCGATTGGTACCTGTGCAGTGGCACTGATGGCCTCCCAATTGCTAGATAGCTCATTCGCTGGCCAGCTCCCCTGCGGCCCAATTACTGGTTCCCCGACCATTCCCAGGCTGGGCCCTCCTGACGTGCTGCGATCTCCAGCCCACCCCGCCATGCAGGCTGACTGCCCCTCCCCTTCCAGCTAAACCCAACACTCCCTGCCCAGCCCACCCTAATTGCTGGCCTCCCTCCTTCTCCCCATGATCCTGATTGCAGAGTGCTGCTCCTACGCCCCACCGACTAGCTCCCCATCCCCACCGATCACCCCCATACATCCACTGCCTCCTTTGGCATTGTTCCATGCCTGATGGACAATGCCAAGGTACCCCTAGGCATTGGCACTTTGTCTCTTGGGCACTGCCAGGGTGCCAATGCCCAGCAAGCACCCTCCCACTGCCCAACCCTTTGGGAGGCCCTGATTGCTCCCACTTCACTCCAGTGGGGTCAGGTTGCTATCTTGCCAGAAGTGGGGGAGCTAGTGTAATCCCTGCTGGAGTGAAATACTCTGGTGCAGTAGGAGACACTAATGAGTCCAGAGACTTCAGTCCTGGGCTCGCTAATCATATTCACACAATACTGAAATGACCAATTAAGTGGTCTGTGTGTCTCCCCCCTGAATCCGACTTAAAATGGGACAACCGTGGCCTGAGTCTCTTTCTTTCTCTCTCTCTTCCCCACATGCAAATTTGCAGTTTCTGTCTTTCCTATGCATGTCTTTCATCTTCCCGTTCTTTCTGCAGTACAAAATGAGCAGCTATTATTTAAAAGTGTTGTTGAACACTGACTCCAATTCATCATTCATGAGTTTGTATTCAACTCATTTTCAAATCCATGATGATACAATTTGACTGTGTTTAGTCAGTGCTATTTGTCAGCTTTGAAGTCAGTCTCTTTTCTGCTGCCTCCTTCGAGCAGATAGTATATATTTCACAAATACCATCCCATCTAAGCTCTATCTGAATTGAGTTTTCTTAAATTTGCCCTCTAACTTTGTTTCAAATTTGAAACAAAACTCAAATTGATAGTGTGAAGAGACTTCAGGGACACTCTGCATCAGTTAAGCTAACTAATGTTGCCGACGCATCCTGAACAACTGTGCACACAGCACATGTTCTAATTGCAAAATCTGCCTTCAACTAACAGGGTCATAACTCCAAACATGAATATTAAATCCGAACCTCGGCTTCTGAGAGACATGAAGCTTTCAAGTAAAAGGAAATCAATGAGAATACTCAAGGACACAAAAGATTGCTTTCTACTTATGTTTAGTCAAATTATTGTGAAATATGTGTTCATGGTCTGAATTTTACCCCCATCCTGCTCCCCACATCCTCCTCTTGCTGGTAGATTTTCAGAGGGGCAGTATGTGAAATTGAATGGGAGATCCCACATGCCCGGAACGGGACCTGACTTTATGGTCGGGCACACAGGACCCTGGACAAGAAGCCCACCCTTGCATCAGTTAAGGTCCTTTAGCAGCCACTTAAGGGTTTTTTCCCATCCAATATCAGTTTTTAGGTTGATGGGCATCAGGTAGCCCAGGGTGCAAAACAGAAAGATTTTCAATCCTCAGTCTGGGGTGGGATGTTAGTGTGGCCCCTTTTAACTGGGAGCACCCTCCCTTTGAGAATTGGGTACCTCCAAGTTGGAAGCTGGTTTGTCTGCCTGTTGTCAGCTGGCAGATTTGAAGGTCCTGGTGCCGTACTTAAATGCCAGTCCTACACATAGATCTTACTCTTTGCAGCCCATCTATCTTCACAATGCTCTCTAACATGTGGGAAACAAGAAGCAAATGGCGAGCAGAGTCAAGAAGATGGCTGCTGTCCAGTTCAACCAGCAGGCCTCTAGAGGCCTTGATCCAAGGAGTTATGGCATAACGACATGTCCTGTTCTCGAGTTATGGCTGCAAGAAGTACAGCAGCTTCACCACTCTGGCTTGGAAGGCCAACGCCTAGGCCAGCACGCTTGGTCATAAGGCCGAACATGCCATCTGGTTCAAGAAGGATGAATGGTCTCATCTGCTGCACAAGGGTAAGTCCCCTCTCAACTCCCTCCAGTATCAAATTTCGATCATATCTTCAAAAGGGACTCTCTTCACAGATGTCATACATTCACTTGCAGGGAGACACATACCCACACTCATTCTCTCTCAGAGACTTTCATATCATAACCACCCCATCTATCATGTTACTCAAACTCCATCTCTGATCCCTCTGGGGAGGGCTCGCCACACACAGGGAGCATACATCTCACTCAACCTCTGCAACAATGCCTCTGATCGTAGACTTTTCTTTCACTTTATATTGGCCAAACCTGCACACAAAAAAGACAAGAGAGCCCAAAGTAGGAGAGAGGCAGCAAGGTGCAGCCAAACTTGCTGGGGAGGATAGGGATTGCTCCTTTGGGGATGAGAAGACTGGTCTTTCCCTAAAGCAAAATATGGAGCACAGCTCCGTCAGTTCTTCAAATCCTGACAATCAGAACGAATCACATGTAGCCTGAACTAGCTCATGTTCATTAACTAAAACTCTGTTCTCTATTTTCTAGGCATGAGTAGATTGAGGTCTGCCAGCAGCTGAACAGCACATTGAGTCTCCAAACCACTTCCAGGGACGGGGTGGTTCAGGAAGATCTGTCACAACACTCACACTCACCCTCCATCAGTGCAGAGACACACAGCTGAATAGGGACAGCACATCTCTGAAGGAACTTTTCCCCTGAGATGCTAGCACACTCACACATTGATGTGATCTAGCTGCCATTCTAGAAATGTAACATTTGGACAAGATGTGCAGAGTAAGAAGTCTCACAACACCAGGTTAAAATCCAACAGGTTTATTTAGAATCACAAGCTTTTGGAACACTACTCCTTTATCAAATGAGTCAACCTAATGATCAGGTGACTCACCTGATGAAGGAGCAGCACTCTGAGTTCATGATTCCAAATAAACCTGTTGGATTTTAATCTAGTGTTGTGAGACTTATTGTACTCCCCCAGTCCAATGCTGACAACTCCACAAGGTGGAATTAAGATCATTAAACCAAAGCAATTCTGTTCTCCATTCTTTGAGCTGACATAGCAGTTGCCCATGGTCAATGAGTGGAAGTTGCTTGACAAATGATAAATGATGTTTATTGTTAACGTGTGACTGCCTTTTGCTGATGGGATGCCCTATATAGTGGAGCTGTGCCTCTTCACAATTGCCTGTATTCACCAAGACTACATTCCTACCTATACTCTGACAATGTTGTGACTTTGATGTGAAGCTAGTGAGTTGTGTGTATTCCTTTAACAGCACAGAATGTAAGGATTAGCTTTCAGTTGCTTCCTGAGCAACAAGATCTCTCTCCTTTGTAATTGACCTGGATCCTGTCTGCAGTAGCAGTACCCATAAGTGATAGGACATCCCCAGGAAGGGGCCCCATTGCCTAGCATAGTGGTCCTCCCACACTGCATTATACTCCTCCCAGACAGAACCAGTGTTATTTTTGTTTTTGTTTGACACAATTGTTCTGGGACCTCATAGTGATGCTCCTGCGCATCTACTTCAGGATCAAGTTCAATGCCTTATCCTTCACTGTCCGTGTGTCGACAGTTTACCTTGAGCATCACAATATGAAGTTAGAACTACCTCCTATATTCCTCCAGCTTCCCCAGTAATACTGGATCCCATTGTTGGAATAGACATTTAAATCCTCTCCCCCAAACCCATCACCTGTGAAGTGCCCATACCCCATGAGCTCGATCCATCCGACCTGGAGACTGTGTGCACAGAGGTGAACCTCCTGATTGTGTCTTCCCTATCTACAGGCTGCAGATGTCATGAGTCACCATTTTGTCTGAAGCCCAATACAGAACCTACCAAGCCCAGGAACATTGACTGTAAGACAGATCTGCACACAAGCTGTGGAGTACACAACTCTTGCTCCTTGCTACAGCTGAGGTACACCATGCTGCCAATGATTGCTCCTGTTAAATGCCCACTGTTCTTCTGCACTATCTCATCACTCTGACTATGAAGTTCACATAGCCCAAGACATCTGTGGCTCCTTTCCATTTTGCAACTGGCAACTGCTGTTGCCAGCTCCTGAACAAAAACTGTAACCTTCTCATAACATAGTTCCTCATCTCAATGAAGGCTAATGATAACAATGACATTCTCAAAACTCACACCCCTGACTTCTACATTGCCCCTTAATATCCAAAGATATATAGGTTACGTGGATTAACTATGATAACTGTGAAGGGTTACGAGGATAAGACGAAGGAGAGGGCCTGGGTAGGATGCTTTTTTGGAGAGGTGGTGCAGACTCGGTGGACTGAATGGCCTCTTTTGACACCAGAGGGATTCTATGATTCTGAGTCTTTTTGTGAACCATCTCCAATGTACCATGCTGCCAGTCTCCTCCCCCAATACTTCAGACTTTATGTGCATCCCCTTCCAGTCAAAGATTTGTTATCCTTTTGAGCTTCTTGTTTGTCAGTTTAATAAGAACAAAGAACAGAACAGCACGGGAAACAGGCCCTTTGGCCCAACGAGCCCGCACCACCACTCTGATGTTCCCACCTCTACCCGTGATCCCTGTCTATGTTTATAGATCTTGTATGTAACCTTCTTAAGTCCAGCTTCCTTGGGTATTCTCTCTTCTTTCCATTGTTCATCATCTCTTTGCCTCTCTGCCTTCTGTCATATTCTATTGCCCTGCAATTCCCCCTCCTCTTGCATAGCCTTGTCTTCGTCATCTTCACCTGCACCCTACCATTTCAAATTGGTTAATGTGGAAACTGTGGAGGTGCCTGCACTCTACATTCCCAGCACAGTAACAGACTATGTCTGAACACAGAGGACTGTGTGAATACCATAGTACAATGCCAGCTTTGCAGACAATATCGGCACAGAACAGGAGGGGACCAGCTCTACAGCCACAGCAGTATAGCGTAGAGCGGCACAGACTATGGCAAGTAATCTATGTATATTGCGCTCACCTCAAAGTCACGAGTGAACTGGGATCTGGCTTGTGCACACTAAACATTTTCAAAAGAGTTTGAGATCACCCTAATTTCTGGCTGGCATGATGCAAGATTGGAAGGTGCGAGGAGATACAGGCAAGCGTCTTGTTTTAATGAGCATGAGATGGAAATTAATGCAAATGGCCTTCATGCCACCAGGCAGCAGGACAACCAAACTGCCATTAACCCACCATTAAGAGAATTGCAATCTGCTTTTATGCTGGTAGGTTTCCAAATTTTTGCCTGCCACGAAATTTTCTGTCCCCATCCATCAGGAACCTGTCACAGATCGGAAGGGAGGATTTTGCTGTTAGTCCCAGGCATAGCATTGGAGTGCCTCAACTGGCCAATACAGCATTGTCCCTGGATGGAGGATGGAGGTTCCGCCTGCTGCAGTAAAAGCTCATTAGAATGTAAAATGGCAGTGGGTCTGTTGGAGTAGTGGGGGATTCATTTCCAATCATCTGTCCAGATAACTGGGGCTAGTTCAGGCCTATGTCTTTTTGCGCAAGTTTCTGAATCTCAAGTATTTCAGTAAATAAAGAAACAAAGATTTTTTTCCTCATTTTCATTTGAGTAGATCCTCCTAACTCATTGGTTGGTACTTCTATGTCTTTAACATTTTCTTTCTCTTTCACTGACAGTTTTCGTGCTCCTTCCTTTACCTTAGATTTGTCAATACCTTCCCTTCAATCGTGATTTTCTCATTAAAAGGTTGTAGGGGGCAATATTACTTTAATCCTTTTTCCTCTCAAATGGGGTACATGTTGTCACAGGTTAACACCCACTGACTGATTCTTTGGTTAAGATGAGAAAATTACTATGCAGGTAAAGAGGCTATAATCCTTCATTTTACTATATGCAGTGTTATAACTTAGGTCAGAGACTCAAAGGTATATTGTGAAGTCAGCCAAGAACACACATTTTGCACTTTGAATTTGGCACAGGTAAGCATTAGATATTTCACTCCAGGTATGATTCAAGTGACCCACTAGAGAGCTGTTATCAACCAAACTTATTTGAGAATATAGTTAACACACAGTAAGAAAATTAGCAATAGCTTTTACCAATTACACAAACACAACTATAACATTGTATAAACTTTAACAGCTAAGAATGTTAAAAGCTGTTCCAAACAATCACATCCCCACAAACATACATCTCATTGTAGGCTTAGCACAAAAAGCAAGTATGCTCACGTGATGCTGGATTTTGCAGCTTTGCAACATCCGCTCTGCATCAGAATTGAAACCGTGACTTTTCTGTCCTGGAGCTCCCAGCACATCTTGAGGTAGAGACAGAGCCACTTCTCGTCTTTAGCTTCTAGCTAACAAACTAAAATTTTCACTCCAGAGTAGCAAAAAAGACTGCTAACATTCTGTAATCCAAACAGCTTCTAACTAGCCAGCAACCAGCAGAATTTCCAATATCAGGGACAGAGACAAAAACACTACCCCCTGCCTTCAGTCTAAGCAGCTTCTGCCAACCTAAAGGTAATCTTTGAATTTTCCTTGTGAAAAAAAAACTGTCCTACCTGGCCTGTCAATCATTTTCCCCTAACAATTCAAGAAGGGTCATAAAACCCCAGGACACTGTATTAGGTCCAAAATGAAAATAAACAGTAAAAGGACATTGGCTCAGACAGGAGGCCAATAACAAAAAAAGAGGCCTGCTTACAAACTGCAGAGAACATGATTAGAAATATATTTCTTAAAGGCACAGTAGCGTCACAGCAGATCACTTTTTTAAAAAAAATTCATGATTTACAAAAGCAAATGCAACACATTATATTATTGACTATTCTATTGCACAATTTTAAATGTTATATAATAATGTAAAATACATCCTAAACTTTGCTATGTTTAAGAATAAATCAAAGGTGAGTTTGCTTTCATTATGCATGGATGATTCTCGAAATGACTACAGTGAAAGTAGTGATTGTATAAAACCTGAGCTTTGAAAGTTCTATGACATTGTTGAAATGGTAGGGTAGAAATTAATCTGGACTCCTTTTATAAGTTCAGATTTGATTATGTGTGACCAATGTGTACTCAAAGCAAGAGGTGTGATGATCAACACAAATTGGTCCTGTTGCCAACCCACTCACATTTTTAAAAGGAGTACACATGGTAATTAGGCCCCTCATTTACATATTTAAGGAGATTGAGCTTGTTTCAGAGGGCCTCATAAATTTTGCAATGGACACAATATTTGTGCATATTCGGCACAGTACACCTTCACTGCTGAAATAAAATGCTTTGTACCCATTTGGCACCTGAAAATACAGGTCCAATGCTTAGCAATTTCTACTCCAGTATATTGTATTTCAGAAGAAAATTGATTTCAGAATAAGTAGTACATTCTCAGAATATAATCTTTCCTGGGCATTTACCTAAATAGAAGTAGTTTGAAAATTAACGTTGTTGTCTGATGGCTTTTCTTATTCTCTCTGATGCTGAAAAATACTTTCCAAAAAAAATGTTTTTCATTGTCTGTTTTAAACTTCTTCTCAGTTATTTTTAATCTTTTTTGCTAATATTTTCTTCCTATTGTGTTTAACTGAAATGTTGACATCAATAATCAGTTGGCATGAAATTATCTTTAAGATAATTCATATGACTTCTATCCATTTGTTCTCTTTGTCCACCTTGAAGCTGTCAAACCATGTAAAGACTTTGCAGCCTATAGAATGCGTAGCTGGTACTTCTCATTTCCATTCAACTGCTCATGATTATAATCTTGCCACTAAGAGCATTGCAAAGATATATCACATCAGTATTAAATTGCTGGGCCTTTTAACACACCAACCTGTCCAACCTTCTAATTTTTCCTGCTATTTTATCGGTCACTGCAGTGCAATTTCTGTCAATGCATAATTATTACTTCTATTATTTTTATAATTTGAAATATTGCAGACAAGTGCAATTTTTTATCCTTCAAACTCAGTTTACATTGATTCGTTATAATGCCTATTCACTGCAGACGTAATTCGAAGATTAATTCAATCCCATTGTAATGTCCCATTGTGTGATCAAACTATATTTGGCAAATAGACAGCATCATTTTATAATTATACCTGAAAAAGTTTGACTGTTATTCTGAGTCTATCAACTTGCAATGTGAATTGGTAATCAAAATCAATGAAGTTTTGTATCATTCATACTACCAACTTCCTGGTTGAGTTATTCACAGTAAAACACCATTAATTTAGTGTATATGGTTGAATGATATTGATACATTAAAGTATGAACCATTATTGACAAGTTGAACGCATAGGCAAAGCTCTATTAAACATATATCAATAAACACCTATCTATATAGATTTGATGGCATTTTATGGTTCATAAATTATATTTTAAAGTTGTAATTGTACAAGACTAAGAAAGTATATAATGCACTTAGTTTGCATGTTGTCCTTAATTAAAGTAACATTGCCTTTGCAAAAACAGAATCAACAAAAGTACAACAAAATCAAAAAAAGGCTGCATTTTATGGAAAAACAGGAGGCTGGATCCCATAACTTAGGGAACTATTGGCAGCCTCATCATGATTTTATGTGCAGCAAGAGAGGCATATGGTGGATCAACCGCCCATATCTCACTGAGGCCCTCAAGAGGACAATTAAATGCCTCTGTTTTCCTGAGTCACCAATGCCAAGCAAAGGCCCCTCTCAGAGTTTTGAGTTTTGCTTCTTCACAACCACCCTGGCCACCCAACACTGATACCCTGTTCCCCATCGCCCCCCACCTCTCCCACCTACCCCTGCACAAAATATCCCGCATGACTGTCAGCCAACTCTTAGCAAGATGCCTAATATTTCTGAATGTCCCAGTCCATCACTGAACACCACTCCCTTGACCACACCTCCGGCCTCTAATTGGGTGGAGCTCCTTCCTTATACTAATTAAAGGAGTCATCACCAAAAAAAAATAAAGAGGGGCAAGCTGGCTAAGCAGGGGTGGGCTCATCCCCAATGTTTAGGTTGGGGCAACTGGAGTCACCCCACCTTTGCCCCCCCCACGCCACAGTAATAATCTAGCAAAATGTTACTGAATAAAGATATTTTTCAGAAAACATCCATCTCCATATCCAACTATCCACATATCGATCTAATTGATTAGTACATAAATTGTGTTACTCTGACAATCTATCAATTATTAACCATTTTTTTTCCACATCCATTTTCATCTCTTCGTACTTCTGAGCTCTTCTGATCTGAGGAGCTTCTTGCAGAATGCCAAGCAATAGAGCACATTTTGTAATCCAGACCTGTCTAGTTTGGCAATATAAATTAGTAAACTGGAGTGCTTGTTGACAATTCCTTTTCTCCTTTATTCAGTTCTAGCTGCTGCTTTCACTACATGGCGTAGTGCCAGTATGTGATGTTATTTTTGCTGACATGGGAAGTTTCATATCTTGCTCTTCTATCCCTTGGACACGTATTCAATCTTGACTCAATCAAGTTAACCATTTTGCTTGATTTTGTGAGCTCTGCCCTTTGCGTCAAGCTTTATATTTTTCCTGAAACAACTCAGTTTTCAATCTTTTTTTGTAAAGTGGCTGGATCCTGGTTACTATTGCTAAATGCAACTTTATTGAAAGGCATTCCTACTATTGCCTACTGTTACTATTTCTATTGTCTTCCTTGTTTTTCACTAGTTATTCTTTCTAATCAAAGCCCCCTACTTCTGGGTATTATTTTTGTTTCTCTCGTTTCCTGATGCCATTTTTCCACTTTTTGTTCTAACTTGTGTCCCAGCAATCTTATCTCCACTGCTTAGTTATTTCCAAATATTCTACCATTTGTCATCAGAAGTTCACAAAGATTTGAACCAAAATCTTAAGTAACTTTGCCCAAATATGTGTGCAATTCATAAAGCTCTAAATATGTTGGGTCGCACGAAACATATAATTTCATTGTCAACTGTCTTGGCTGTTTTAATGAAGAGCACTTCTAAATAATTTTTAATACTGTATAAAATCTGAGCGATAAACACAGCATCAATATCTGGGGACACTCTTTCATCTCAATCTTCTGGACAGAATACCGAAGTTTCTTGTTTTATGTGAGTAAAAGTAAAGTTCATCTATTAGTCACAAGTGAGGCTCACATTGACACTGCTGTAAAATTCCCCTAATCGCCACAGTCCAATGCCTGTTTGGGTCAATGCACCTAACCAAGATATCTTTAAGACTATGAAAAGAAAGTGGGGCATCCAGAGGAAATCAGTACTGACACGGGGAGAAAATACAAACTCCGTACAGACAGTGACCCAACGGGGAATTGAATCTGAACTCCTGGTGCTGTGAAGCAGCAGTGCTAACCACTGTGCTCTGATGCCACCCCATGTACTTTTTTTACGTTCAATACTCAACCTCTCTCTTTGCTATAATCTTTCAATCCTATTCAGCTAGCACCACTATGAGCAATACTGCTGCAATTTCTTGATTTATTCTTGATTTATTTTACAATGCTTTGCAATCTTGATGGTGTACTGCGCTATGGACCTAGGTTTTATTAATTTCTCAATAAAAAGATGATTAAGTCTCCAGAGCAGCATGATACCATCTTCTTTAGATTACTTTTGTGTCATGCAATACCACTAATCTGTTAACCAAGTATCCTTACTCCATTTAATTGCCTGAAAAGCAGATAGAAATTTAACTAAAACCAAATGCATAAATAAAATCAAATGATAACCTTTTTTAAATATTTTCATTTTAATATTCTACCTTGGTTAATCGCTTATAATTATCCATATCTCCCATATATAATGGAATGCTATTTGTTTTTTAACCTGTCATCAATTATATAAGATGATACTGATAGATTATGATATTGAAAGATTGTGTTTTATTCCTGTTCAATATTGTAATTCATATCTTTGATCCCTATACAAAGCTCTCAAATCTTTTTGTTATTACATATATGTAATTTATTAATTTTTATGTTTCATCCTTCATAACTGTCTTGTTATCTGATTCCTTGCAAACCTTTGATTCTGAGCAGGTTTATCATATTTACTGCTCTTAATGATTACTGACATTGACCTAGATACAGATGGTCCAACAAGCAGACTTTGCTTCTTTTAATGTTTCTTGACAACAAAAAGTGCAATCTTCATCAGAATAAAATAGTTTACCTCAGAACAATAACTAACCACTGAACTCCCCCTGAATGACTTTTCTCATTTGTTTAGGGCCAAGAGAATACAGCTGCCTCTTGAGTTCAGTGAATTTTATTCAGAATATAATATTCCACTTATGATGTAGATCACAAATGGGCCTGATCAAAATATACAGTTGTAATGTTGGCATTCATTTATTTTATTTGGTGTTTTCAGTGAACAATAGATAACACAAAGGTTTGTCCACAATTTCTGGCAGTCCCCTTCAAATGTTTACTTGCCTTTGGGGAGGTGAAGATACTCTAAATGTGTCAAATCCTTACAAACTGGAAGGGAAGGGAAAAATGCTTTCTGTTTCATGATTCTCCTATATTTCACCACATTCATCTGAATTCCCAAAGATATGCACCACTATGCTTAAAAAAATGTGTTGGTAATGAATGTTCGGTATCCCCAATAATAAGGCTCTAATGAGCCACAAGAAGGTTCATAGTTATTAACTATGAATGGGTCAGCCTCTGATGTTATGTTCACATTGACCCGAGGTGCTTGACTTCTGCTTGGCACATGCATAATAGGATTGACAACAGATTAATATATTAGATTGAAATACACATCTCTCAATCTTGTGGCTTTTGGGGGAGCAATACATGCAAATATAAAATCAGTAATTGGGACAAACTTTTCCACATTTGGGGACTTTGGGTTCGGTACTCATTAAAATGTTGTAGAAATGCTCCAGTGTGTTGGGAATGGTACGATAGAACATGGGAATCAAAATGGCTGCTTGGTCAAAAAACAATTTAAATGAAAGCTAACAGGCCATTTTGGCAACTATACAGCAACTGAAGCAAAAATAATTGTTTGCAAATGGACCATATACCCATTCCTTTCAATTGGGAGCTAAAAGAAAAAAATGTTTGAAAATTCGACTATAGAAGCACCAAGAATCTTGTGGTTTCTTCACATTTGGGCTAACCGATGAATACTGATGGATTTAACATTGATCTTATAGCTGCTTGATACATAATCTTTTGCGATGGGTGCTTTAAATTATAGATTTACTTCTTGGGAGTTCCTGCACTAAGACACTCATTTGCGACAAGTCTGCAATATTGATTAAATGCTGTCTGCACTTTGAAATGCTCGAGTCAAATAGCAGTTTTTATGTCCAAGTATAAATACACTTTGATCTCTGAGTTCAAAATCTTTCCATTGTGCTAGTCAATAAATGAATAATTCAATAAATATAGAAATTTGTTTTAAAAAATGTTTTTGTTACCCTTCCCTTTTAAAAAGAGGATGCAAACTGTTTAGCAAACTCTGTGAATGATTCTTTTGAAGACGAGTCTAAAACTAATACTTTCAAAGACAGATGGAAAGCTAGGCAGTGAGTACCACCAGATTACTGCACCGTAGGCGCTGAAACGGTTCAATTGATCCAACCCTGCTGCTCTCATCTGGATTAAATGTGCACTCGCTTTAACTACTTGTCAACTTCTGAGTCTTCAGACTGATTTTGACCTGGACGCACTGACAAATAGTGTGAGGTACCAACATACATAACTGATCTATTTACCATGAGGATCACATTAAGAGCTCTTTATAGTAGTGATGTGAACAGTCTGCGACTCCCATAGCAAAGGCGACTGAACGTTATTGAAAAGTAGGTAGACCCAATCACAAAATGAATTTCTACTGACATGGTATCGGGTTCCTGATATGATATCTTAAAAGTGGAATAAGGTTGTACTGTGATTGACCTCTGCGAATAAGCCCAGCAGCTTCATTGACTGCAACTGGAAACGAAGTAGAGGTCATCACCAGAAACAATGCAATGTACATGGTGTGTTCGCCACCCCCGCGCCAGGAACTGGCTGTATTCCGCAGAGATTAAGCATTCCCTATTGTGGCTAGAGATCCTGTACTGTTTGCAACAGTACAAGAAGGAGACTTAAATGTAATAGGAAACTGTTCTCACCTGAGCCCTCATGAGTTGTTGAGTGTAATCTGTTCAATTTTGATTTATTACAGAAAATAAAACAATTGGGAAAAGAGGGACCAGACCTCACTCTACCCACTCTACCAACCGTGTCGTTGGACACCCTCAACAGGATCAACTCCACCAGTTTGCGTATTATAGAAGAGGATAAAAAGTGTTCGACAAAACCCCAAGTGGAGAAGCAGAGCGCCGGGAAAAACGAGGAGCCCTCACTAAATTCGCCTGAAAAACCCGGCGTGGACAATGTGGAGTCACTCAGTGACTCTCTGTATGATAGTTTCTCATCTTGCGCCAGTCAAGCATCCAATGAGGTGTAGGAATAAAACGCGTTCAATTGAGTACTTGGGCCGCTAAGTAAAAACATTGGGAAAATCGGCGAGACGGTACCACAGCGAAATGAGCCACCAGCTTGAATGGAGAGAGCCCAACAACTGGCGAACGAGTTTCAGACATTGACAGCTGTTGGCGGAATGAAAACTGGGAAACGCTGCAACTCCTGTAATAGTGAATTAACTGATTTAAGGAAGACGATTTTGCACTGTATAAATATGTTACTGTTTCTGTAAATTGAAAAAAATATATATTTGTAGCAAATCCAAGAAGCAATAAATGGCAAAACAATGGTGCAATTCTCTTGGGCTTACACACTTCGAACTGGACAGGCGGCTATCACAGGTTAACGCTGACATTTGTTTATCCTTGCATTTGGTTTTATCAGTATGATTGGAATTAAATTCCAGAAGCCATGAACTATTCCACAAATGGTGTGGTAGTCTTGAGATATGACAGATGGCTTTTTTTTTTAAGTGTACAGCCGCCTTTAGCAGTGTTTCTGTACTTTTTCCCAAGTGCAGTATCCACATGAGTGACCGAGGAAGCCAGGCCAGGGAATGCAAATGTTAAACTCTCAGGTGACTTGAATCAATGTGTTTCCCAGGCTCTTCCGGGGTTTTTGTCTACACTCTCGCCCCCTCCCCGCTTTTTTTTTTAAAAAACTAAGTCTATATCAGGGACCCACACGGTAGTGTTTTTGATTTTAAATATTGTTCTACATAATGAGCACATCTCCCGTTAGAAGCCAAACTCAAATTGTTCCCAGGGGAGGGGAGAGGGATGGTGAGGCAACCAAACAAATTCCTTCTCCCCCCCCCCCACCCCCTTCACTTTTGAACAAACTTCATGCTAAATCTCAGCTGCAGTGACAGCGGGCAAATGTCAGGAACAGCTCTGCTCTTATGTGTGCTGAGCTGCACTTGGTGATCCCACCCCCTTGTTTTCTAACAAGCTCGGATGTGTACTTGGCGGGGGGGGGGTGGGGGTGGCTAATAAAAGGTGCGATATTTCAAATGGTGTGTATTTTTTCTAGCCGTGAGATATTTATATCTACTTTTGTACATGGAATTGTAAAGTAGTATATTGATATTTTCTAGGATTCTCTACACAGAAGTCTTTGATCCGGAGCGGCTAATAAAGTGTACCAAGTGTGTGTAAAAAAAACCCGAAATCTTGCGGTACCAACAGTGTTACTTTAATATCTGGGTGCAATCTTTTAGAGTGTTTATATTAGAAATTCATGTCATATTTTCATGTAAGGACGAATATAATAAAAAAATTAATAATAAAAAGAATGCTTTCAGACTTGTGTCGTGTCTGCACCTTGGGTCACTCTTTAGTCTCGGCGGCAGAGAGGGGCAACTTTCAAAATGAGTAACCTGGTTGCAGGAAGCTGGGTCCGCTTTTGTTGTTTACTGTATGGCCTTTTGCTTCAGTGGGAATGAATAAAGCATCTTCATTCAGGGTTTCAGATGGTTAACCGGGAGTGGGGAAGGGCGGGGGTAGGTATCAGAGGCCAGTACCAACTCTATCCGCGCACTCCCTCTTTCCACTCAGAAGATCGATGCCAATGCCAGGCTTGCAGCGTACCTGCAGTTACTTAATAATAAAACACTGGGCTGCGGTTAGAGGCCAAATCGTAAATGCGCTTTTATTCAAAGTAGGGATTTGACCACTGAACCGCGATCGCAATAATATATAGAGAGAAAGGAAAGAACAAATGGAAAAGCTTTGAAGCATACAGCTAATCATCCAGTGTTTCGGATAAGCCGCTCTAATACTGTTACAGTAACGCTTGTCAGGCTTGTTGGGATTAACTGTGTGAAGACTGTAACTGGCGCTTTTGTCAGCGAGTTCCCTCCGCGTGAGAGGAAGGAATCACTCACTCCACTTGGCACCCCAGAGCTCAGTCCCAGTGATTGCGGTATTCCCGCAGCCCTTATGTTGGGTTTTACAAACTGACCAGCTTCAAAGCCCCCGGGCACACAAACCCTGCCATTAGTGTGGAACGATCGCCTCTGCCACTTTTATCCAAACTCCCGAGGAAATTGTGGGAGGGAAGAATTGCGAGGCTGTCGATTTTGTTCCCAAATCAGTGTCCTTATAATTATTAGCTTTGATGTTGTCCATGGGGGGCAGGGTTTAACACCCTTTCTGTCCTGTAGAGCTCCCCCTTACAGTAATATATCCTTGCCCCTCTCCCTTTGATCAGTATTCCTCCACTTCTCCAGCTGGGATTGTTCCTCACTCCGCTCTTTCTGAGTTTTAATGACTATTTCACCTCCCTCCCCCTGATGTATCTCCCTGAATCCCAGATAGATGACTGCTATCACGTGGTGCGAGTCTCTTGTCCATTTGCTCTCTCTCTCTCTCTCTCCAAACTCTTCAGTGTTTTTCTCAGCCGAGGGACCCAGTGTGCAGACATGGCTGGACCAAGGGAGCTCGCCTGAGCCTGGTCGGACGCTCTCTCCCCCTTACCTTCTCCCCGCAGCCCGAGCAGAATGGAGCTCTTCATTTACACAACTTTCTGCGGATATTTAGCCTCCACAGGTAAGCCTGTCACTGCCTTGCCCTCTCCTTTTCTCCCCCCGTCTCCCCTCCCTCACCCACCCACCTTCCCAGGAAAGTCAATTTCACACCATCCGAAGTCATTTCTTCTGAAATTGCTTCAGCCAAAAAAAAACTGACATGCATTTTCTCTGCTGTAATCAATGCTAAGGTTGGAGCAGAGAAGCATTTCAGGTTTGTGTAGTTTATTCTCCATAAATCAATATGTGTGATCTGTCGGAGCGCGGAGCAGTTAATTAATGACAATAAAAGTTAATAAGGTCCATAAGTGAATCAGAAACGAATGATCAAAGCTTATATAATCTCAGACCGTGAAATTATTTCGCATGAGCGATCCTGCAGTTTATTGGATTCACTTCACTCTGTACTCTCCATTGTCATCTCAATGGGCAAATCTTTAGATAAATTAAGAGCGACGAGGCTGCCTTGACACTCGATTAATGCACGCACCGTATTCGTTTTAACTTTATTATATCCCCCCTCCCCCCTTCCTCTCCAGGTCTGGGCTTTCAAATCCAGTGCTACCAATGCGAAGAATTCCGCTTAAACGACGATTGTTCGTCTCCGGAGTTTATAGCGAACTGTACAGTCAACGTGCAGGACATGTGTCTGAAAGAAGTGATTGTCAAAACCGATGGTAAGGAACTGTTTCCCCCAGTACGTTGCGTTGGAGAATATTTATTCAGGTCCGCTAGTTCTAATTTACCTCTGGGCTTCCTCGTCGGTGGATGTAAACATAAATAAAAATGGATTATTTTGACACTGCAACCTTGTAATTAGAATCTCTTCCTCTCGACTAGATACAATAAACATCCCTAATTTAATTTTTATAGACCAGCCAATTTCTGCCTGAAGTGAGATATAGTCCCCATCAAGCAGTGAAGTGTCCCGGGTTCTTGTGAACCTAGGTCTTCCTTCATTGCAGGAGAACTAAAATAAATCTCAGCCACATAAAACGCAGCTGATCGATCTACGTTCCCATTCAATGTTTCTTCTGTGTCTACCTGTTTACCATTCCTATGTATGGGCAATAGATCTAAGCTGCCACTGACATGATTACACTTAGGAGGGATACAAGCGCAAATTGCATTGTAAGATTTAAACTGCATGAATGCGGGAGGTTGTCCTCTTAAAAACTTCAAGAAAAATCATTTTCCACTTCCAGGATTAAAGTGAAAACTCTTTTTGCTCAAATGTATTCGAAAGTCTTTCAAAGCCTTTGAATTCTGTTGAGATTAGAAAAGATTGAAGTCACTTTAATCAGAGCGGAAAAGAGAATGTGGTGACACAGTAATTAGCCATCTCTAAGTAATGTTTTGAAAACATCAAAATTCAGAGACAATTTCAAACCAGTTTTAGATTCTGTCCGAAAAAAATACACTACACATCAAAAGTTTCCGTAGCACACAATCTATTGTAGAAGAAATTATACTGGTGAGATTAATATAGAACATGCTATGCTTTGTGTGAAACTGAATGACAAAGTGTAGTAAAATAGGAGAAAAGATTAAAAATATATTTAGGAACAATAGGCCAATAAAATTATGATTAAAACAAAAAATGCTGGAAAATCTCAGTGCATAGAATAACAGAGTTAATGTTTCAAGTCCAATATAACTTCTTCGGAACTCCAATTATGCCATGATATTAGAACCATTGTGATAGCTCTAATACACACCATCTATATTTTCTTGCGATGCTGCATTCAATGGTACCAAAAAGAATGCAAAGGTTAAATCTGTTCTGATGTATAAAAATCTCTATGTCTAAACATCCTTGAACTGAATGGAATCATATAGGTATACAGATGGAGACCTTTTGGTCTGTGCTCCTTAACCGTTGGCAAATACAATAAAAAGCACAGCACATGCCATGTGCCTGAAGGCCTCAGAATTAGTTTCAAACACTGCAAATATATTTTTCCTAACCCTTGTTGTCATTAGGTTTGGGTGGGAATACACTGAGCCTTTGTAGGACTCACTTTTCATGCGGATTTTGTCTCATTCAGTAACTTCTTGGCATTGTTTTGCTAACTATTGTAAGACCTACTCAAGATAGAATTTCTCTGCAGCAATCACGTGAAAATAATTTCTTGCTGACCTGCAGTAATGATGTCATAAAGGAATATTAATGTTTTCAGCCAATATCATGCCTCACTGTACTGAAGCTATGAAAACCTCCTACCAATAGGTGCCATTAACATATACTGCAGAAGTTTAATGCATTACATTTATATAAAGAATACTCAACCAACTCTGTATTGTCCAGGTCAGATTATCTTGGTGTACTATCTCAGTTCTGCTGTTCTAGTTTATGGTATCCAGATTCATACATGGATAGACAATGTAAAATTAATGTCCTAAAAGACTAAAATTAAACTTTACACTTAAGTTGACTATTTAAATATGATTGAATTTTCGCTCTCATAAAGCATGATTTAATCAGAATCCATTGAACAGATTATAGGCCTGTAATTCAATATCAAATATCCATACTTCTCCCATTATTAAATGAGAAATAAGACAGCATACATTTCCTTAATAAATCTGCATACAGCAGCAGGAAAGTCTGATGAGTTTAGGATTGCTTTAGGAGATTCAACACAGGCATAAATGGTGACAATTTCTTCTTCTGTTTTGTAAACGTTTACAGCTTTATGGACATCCTCGATTCTCTCAGCAAATTTCTGAGGGACTGTGATGCAACGTCTGAAAATGTTTATTTTTTTCTCTCTGGGGGTATGAAGCTATTAAACCTACAGAGCAGGAGGCACCCATTCTCAACCTATGGGTAGTATCTAATAATGACCTAGTGAAGGCCTCAAATTTCATTTTCCCTTTCCCTTTGTTTGACTTTGCAATCTTTGTCATTAAAGCTAAAGACATCACATGATGTGGTATCAAGGATTTGAATATGGAGAGTACTACGCAAAACTGGAGTCTGGCAAAATGAATATCTGAGAGGTTAGGCCCATAGAAACAGGAGAAGGCCATGCTGCTGCTTATGCCTCTTTTATTACTCGATGAGATCACAGCTAACCTGAATTCCAACTAAATATTACCAATGCAGACATGGGAAAAATATATCAGTCTCAGTATTACATGTGTTAATCTATTCTGTTTATGTTGGTGATTCTAGACTTCTGTCGTGGGAAGAAATATTTCTTAATTTCTTTCATGAATGACTTGGATGTAAGATGAAAATCATGTAACCTTGAATACACTTCCTTTTTCAAAATCTTAAAAAAATGTCTTTGAATCCTCCCTTAAAATTCAGGAATATATGTCTCATTTAACCTTTAAAATCTTGGTAAAGTTCTGATTAATCCATGCTGCATTCATTCCATGGCCAATATATCCCTATAAAGGAGCCGAATCCAATTATTGTCTTACCAGGGTTTTATTTAGAACATAGAACATAGAACATAGAACATTACAGCACAGAACAGGCCCTTCGGCCTTCGATGTTGTGCCGACCAAAATAAAAAGCAATGCCCCTCCAAACTAAACCATTCCCTTCTCTTCCATATACTTATCAATTAACCTCTTAAACGCCACCAAACTTGGCGCATCTACAACAGCTGCAGGCAGGGCATTCCACTCCCTAATCACTCTTTGAGTAAAGAACCTACCTCTGATATCCGTCCTATAACTCATACCCCTTAATTTAAAGCTGTGTCCCCTCGTGCTAGCTTTCTCCATCCTAGGAAAAAGGCTATCACTGTCCACCCTATCTAAACCTCTAATCATCTTATATGCTTCAATAAGATCCCCTCTTAGCCGTAGATGTAGCCGTAGCCCTTTAGATGTAGGAAAACATATATCTGTATATTTTAGCCCCCTATATGTCAAGCATTCCATCAGAATTTTGATCATATTTACTATATTTTACATTTAAGAGGCCTGTTTTATTGAATCCCTGAATCATTTGAACCTCTAAGATTCCTAGGGCAGAATCTACCAGCGTTTGAATTGACGGGATTTTCTAGTCCCACTGCAGTCAACAACGATTTGGCCGAGCGCCAAATTCTCTGTCTTCGTTTGCAGTAGTGGGGTGTCAATAGCTGGAAAATCTTTCACCATATTGGACATATCCTATTTAGGTCACATCACACTTACCTGTGTTGCAATCCATCTGTCTCAGTTTCACCCACTCATTTAAGCTTAATCATTGTATTTTGGAATTTGATGACTGTTCACACTACTTACTCTGCTACTTACATTTCTGCAAAAAATTCTGTTAGCTAAGTTATTAATAAATATACTGAACAGTTGACATGTATGAATGCAAATTCATTTTCTTGCATTCTTCCTTATTTCCTAACCAGTTCAAGAATTTTCCTTCAATTCAATGAGCTTTAGTCTTAACAAATAAACTCTTAAGGTAAATCACCATAGTCCCAGGTGGCCATAGGATGCTCTCCCCTTTGGTGGGGGAGAGCTGATTGGTGGTAAAGTAACCTGAGGATCACTACACCTCACGCAAGGGCAAAGATGAGGAGGCAGGCTTTCCATAAGAATCTCAGCCGATGCGGGAATTGAACCGTGGAAGTGGAATCATAATGAATGTCTTTGGAAGTATATACAAACTGCTAACAAAATAATTATGTTACTTCCTCAAAAATTTAAATTAGGCTTATTAGACTATGATCTTATTCTTTATTAGTTTATTTGCCTCTCTTTGATTTTCCGAGATTTCTCTAAGTATTTAAATACTTTGGCTGGAATGTTACCACCATTCACAGTGATGGGATTTTCCCAGCCCACTGCAGTGAGATTTGACTGGGAGCTAAATTCTCCATGCTCACTACAGCAAGAACATGGTGTGAATGGCATGTAAGATCGCATCCTTCATCTTTAATATAGATTCAATAACCTTTTCACGACAGATGTTAGGTTAACTAGCCTATTAGGTCTTGCTAGAGTCAGCCAGACTTGAAATGTTAGCTCTATTCCCTCTCCATAGATGCTGTCAGACCTGCTGAGATTTTCCAGCATTTTCTGCTTTTATTTCTATCATGACTTGGTTTTGCTGTCCCTCAATTTTCTTAAATAATGGAGTTAAATTTTAATTTCACCAATCTTAAAGGGCACCTTCTGAATTGAGAGAGTTTAGGAAAATTCTGGTTAATGAATCTGTAATTTTCTCACCTCTCTCCTTTAAAACCTCATGGTGGAAATCATCAGGTCTTGGTGATTTGTTAGTCTTTTGAAGTATTACTTTTTTCTAATTTTTTTCTTGCTACTTTTAAATTTAGTGAGTTTCTCCTTCTCTGCCCATGTATTTTTATTTTTATTTACAATATTACCCAAGTAGGATGTGTCTGATATGGTCAAATAAGGCCTATATTACATTTGCCAACCCTTTTTTCCTTAAAATTATGAAATCTTTTTGTGTTAATCTTGATATCTGTCAGAAGTTTCTTTTCATATTACTTTCTGCACTTCTTAATGTATTTATTTTGTTCTTTGCTTTTTTTATATATTCCTTCCATTACCTTAGATCTACATAATTCTTTTCAGTTTTGCATGCTTTTTCATTTAGCTTTATGTTATCTCTCACTTCCTTTTTGATCGTGGATGTTTTATTTCCTATGTAGAACTCTTCACTGTAAGGGCTTTATACTAGTCCTGTGTGAGGCTAAATTATATTTTCAACACCTCCCACTATTTATAAGAGCAGTTTTGTCCAGTTATCACTTTTAACTGGATTCTCTTTGATTTCTGCAGCATCATTTGCACATTTGTGTATTCCCAGGGAAAACAAAATAGTATAAATCTTTTCAAACTTTTATATCACCTGCTTCAAAATTGCTGTCAATGAAGCTATTTGGTGTGATGGTGTAGAGAAGACTATTCATCTCCAAATGAACAATGAAGATTTGGGTCTTTGAATGCAAACAGAGATGGTAAGATCCACTTGGCAATTGATACCCTATTAGTCAATGCATTCAGTGGCCTTGGTTGTTGACTTAAAATGGTGAATCTTCAATGAAGAGGGATGTTCTCACCTCTTGAGAATGTGAAATACCCTCTGTCAACAGCATCGAGATCGATGTTGAGAGGAACTTGGGCAATTGCACCTGAATGAGATTCTTGGGTTGATTGGCCATGGTAAACAGCCCCTTAGTGTCAGAGGGATTAGCAGGATTAGCAGGGGTGTTAATGGGATACAGTCTAGGTGGGATTGTCGCCAGTGTAGGCTCGATGTCAGAATGCCTCTTTCTGCACTGTGGTGATCCTATATTTAAATTCATCATCTTCTTTTCTTCAGTTTGGTCATTTTTTTTTAAATCAATGTTTATGTCAACCTCTCATACCTATTTATACCTAGAACAAAATGAAGCCACAAGACCAAATGATATTTTTTATTTTTTAAAAAAACTATTCCAAACATAATAGTGTAGATTTATTTTTCTTTCAAAGCATCTTACAATGTCTATCTTGTCAGAGGCTTAAAATATGGTAAAATAAATTTTGTTAGTATATATTTGTAAAAGCCCAAAGAATATTCATTAAAAAAGAATCATAAAATTATCTCTTGCAGTATGAAACACTTTTCTATTGCATTCTAATTTTTTTTTATTTTGACCCAGCATATATAACCTCTATGCTGAAATCCTCATCAACTGTCGTCTGCTATGGTCACTAAATATCACTTATTCAAGGCAAGTCCAAGCATATTTACAATATTGCAGCTAATTAATAAAAAATCCATTAACTGTACAATGATTTTACTAAAATCATTGTGATGAATGTGATCTTATAAAAACAATGTTAGATGTCATAAACCTAAAGCAAACTGATGACAGTCAAACTGTACAAAAAAAAACAAACATCTGCTCTCATGGTGCTCTTTGTAATCTTAACTTTTTTTAAAAAAAAGTCAAGTTCCAAAAAGAAGCTCGTGGTAATAATCTCAAACTTAATTCAGCATTCCACCCTATAAATGAAAATATTTGGAAATTATAATCAACAAATACGGGAATCTCAAACACACTGGGAAATTAAAATCCTACAGGGTTAGAAAAACTCCTTAGGAGATCAATTCCGCCATGGTTTGATCAATGGGAATCGTTAATTGCCATGCACATTGCAACTTTTAACTTTATTCATCAAATTAGGTCCCCTGTAACATTAAAATCTCTTCCTTTCACTTCCGAAACATGATAGGTAATACTCTTCCCATTAAATATATGCTTTAGAGACTCTCCTATTTTCCTTCTTGTACTGCAATGCCAAGACCTTTATCAGTTCCAAACCCTTTAAGACAAGACATATGTAAAGGATAACTCTAACCTCTGATACGCATTATCAATTTTTCAGTTCCTCCTCTTATAATGCTGACTCATACAGAGGTACTGTTCCACAGACATTAACAACCTTCCAGTATTTTCTTCTAAGGGCCAATATTTTTATACGCAAGGAAGGCCCCTAATCTTGGGCACTCGGCTGCGGCAGGCAAAACAAGCAGGATCTTTGGTTATTTTTAAAAAGATTGAATTAAATTATTTGTTTAAAATTAGAAACAGTTTGTGATTGAGTCTGCCTTTTGTTTTATAATCTTTATAAATGTTAAATGGTTAACTTTTTTTGATGTTCGATATTTTAAATGTTTTATGAGAGCACTGTTGATTTTAAAACTTGTTGCCTAAAAAGAAATAGTAAGTTACTGCACACTGCTGCCACTATTCGTAGGTGGTGAAGACAATGAATGTTTGTTGAAGGGGTATCAATTAATTCCAAATATTTGACAATTAATCATGTGCTTGATTATATCTGCATTCAGTAGGGCTTAACATTGCATATCCTAAATAGGAAAGGCAGAGGGCCCTCACAAGACAGAGCAAGAAAGGATTCTAATTTTATTGCAGTATGATGGTATACCAGCTGCAGAGGTTGAAGGCAGATACAGGTCGAAAGGGACCATACTACAGTTCTTCTATACCCTCAATCTCCTCCCCTATAATCAGACTGATAATGAACAACTTTACATGAGTGAATGATAGAGTCTGCCAGCACGAGTGAGATTAATAAGGACCTGGAGTCACATTCTTTTTAAATCTACTACTGATTACTTTTCAATGCAACAGGCATCATGATTCTCCTCTATTTATTCCTCTACTTTGCACCAAGGAACTGATTACTCCCCAGGCACAAATTGGAGGAAAATCATGCCCATTATATTTTAGTTCTTAAATGTGAATATTCTTGTCATCACATTATTCTTCACATGGTAGCTCTGTATTGATAACAAGACATGGAGCAGTAAAAGACCAGGACAAATAGTGTTTTGCAATTTGTGCTGTAAAATTACAATTTATTCTTCTTCGCTGCTTTGCCTTGTTGCATGTTATTCAAAAGCAACAAGAAAAAAGGGCAAAGGAAAACTATTATTCCTTTTACTCTAACACATTAATACTTTCTTGTTTGGTCAGAATGGCAAAGAGGAAAATGGCTTCTGATTTAAACAGAGGTCTAAAATGGTACATTTGAGCCATCAGCCAGGTAGTGTAACCAGAAGCTTAAATGACGGGGAACATTTAGGAGTCAATGATCATTGTATCGTGATGTTAAGAATGATGGTGGGAAAGGATAATAGACAATCCAGAGTAGGAATAATGAACTGGAGGAGAGGCAAGTTCAAAGGGGCAAGAATGGAGCTGGGCCGGTTAGACTGGAACAAAAGGATAGTGGGAAAATCTGCAGCTGATTAATGGGCTACTTTCAAAATAGTAATGGTTCAGGAACAGTCAAGATATATTCTCTAAAAGGGAAATGTAGGGCAAAGAGAGCACCCTGGATGAAAAAGGAGATAGAAATTAAGAGAAGAAAGAAAAAATTGTGCTTATGAGAGTTGTCAGGTAGAAAATACAATTGAGAACCAAGAAAGATCAGAGGGAAGGTCAAGAAGCATATTAGAGAAGTGAAGCAGGATTATGAGTAAGACTGGTAGCCAATATAAAGGGAGATCATAATGCCTTCTGCAAACATATAAACAGCAAAAGACTAGTAAAAAGAGGTGTGGTGCCAATTAGGGATCTAAAAGAAAACTTATACATTGAGGCTGGAACCAAAGCTGAGGTATTAAGTGAATATTTTGCATCAGTCTTTACAAAAGAGCTGGATGATACCCAGGACATGGTGACACAAGGAAACTCTGTCTCTCAAAGGGTTCAAAATTGATAAGGAAGAAGTTTTGAACAGACTGTTGGTACTGAAAGTTGACAAGGCACCAGCACCCAATGAGATGCATCTAAGGATGTTGAACAAAGTGAAAATGAAAAGTGGGCACTCAGGAGGTGCCAGAGAATTGAAAAACTGTAAGTATTACACTTTTGTTCAAAAAAGGCTGTAAGGATAATTCGGTATTTATACAGCAGTCAGGTTAATGTCAATAATGGGCAAGCTTCCAGAAACATTTATTTGGGATAGAATTAATAGTCACATGGAAAATTGTAGATTGATTAGGAAGAGCTAGCATGGATTCCTAAGGGGCAAATTGTGTTTAATGAATTTGCAGGAGTTGTTTGAGAAGGTAACAAAGAATTGATGAGGGTAATGCTGTGAACTTGGTGTGCTTGGACTTTCAAATGGCATTTGATACAGTGCCACAACAACAGACTTGTGAGAAAATTACAACTCTTGGAATAAAAGGCTTAGTAGCAATGTGGATATAAAGTAGGATGAGTAATGGGAAGCAAAGGGTAATGGTCAATGGATATTTTTTGAGCTGAAGGAAGGTGTTCCCTAGTGCTACTGTGACCATTGCTTTTTCTGATATACATTAATGACCTAGATATTTCTGATATACATTAATGACCTAGGGCACAGTTTCAAAGATTACAAATCTTGGAAGTATTTTAAACTGTGAAGGGGAAAGTATAGAATTTCAAAAGGGAATGGACAATATTGGTGGTGTGGGCAGATAGGTGGCAGATGATAGAAAATATGGAAATATGTGAGGTGATGTGTTTTGGTAAGAAGAACATGAAGAGACAATATAAAACAAATGGCAAAATTCTAGAAGGGGTACAGGAGCAGAAAGGCATACATGTGCATGGATCACTGATGGTCAACTGGAGAGAGCGGTTATTTATACATGTAGTGTTCTGGACTTTACTATTAGAAGCACGGAGTACTAGAGCAAGGAAGTTATGCTGAACTTATAAAATACACTAATTACAATTAGTGGGAAATTGTACACAGTTCTGGGCGCCACACTATAGGAAAGATTGGAGAGAATGCAGAAGAGGTTTGCAAGAATATTCCAGAATGAGAAACTTCAGCCATGAGGATAGATTGGAGAAGTCGAGAAAGTTTCTCTTGGAGAGAAGAAGGCTAAATGGAGATTTGATGATTTCAAAATCATGAGGGAGCTGGACAGAGTACTGAGGAGAAATTATTCCTCCTCGTAACAGATCAAGAAAGAAAGGGCACAGATATAATGTGATTTGCAAAAGAAGTAAATGTGATGTGAGAAAAAAATATCTTTTCGTACAATGAGTGGTTCCGATCTGGAATGCGCTGCCTGGAAGAATGGTGAAGGCAGATTCAACTGAGGCAATCAATAGGGCATTAGATGATTACTCAAATAGAAATCCACATGCAGGAGTTCATTTGGATACCAGCACGGCCACTTGGCTCCAGATTTCATTCGAGCCTTAGTCCAAACATGGACAAAAGAGCTGATTTCCAGATATGAGTTAAGAAAGACATGAAGACAGCTTGTAACCCAATATTGACAGTCACCAAGCAACAACTATCTCCAACATAAGAGAATCTAACAATCCCCTCTTGATATTTAATGACATTACCAGTACTGAAACCTCAGCATCAGGTTCATCTCTTTGCATGTTTGGATCAAGGCTGTGACGAGATCAGGAGCTGAGCAGACTTGGCAGAATCCAAACCGAGCGTCAGTGATAACGTTACTGCTGAGTAAGTGCCACTTGATAGTACTGTTGATGACCCATTCTATCACTTTGCTGGTGATTAAAGGAGACTGATGCTATTGTAATTTGGTTGGGTTGGCTTATGGCTGCTCTTTATGGCTAGGATACACCGGGTAATCTTTCACACTTTGTGTAATGCAGTACTGAAGCTGTATTCATAAGACTTCTATTTGTCTGCAGCATGAGTTTCACCTGTGCAGGAATTCGCTATCACTGAAATGCTGGCAGACTTTTAGCCAGTATGTACACTTAACTTATTTAAACCTCATATTCACTCTTTTCATGGCCAACTGGGAGTTAACAGCAGGAGATTTCTGAATAGATTATTTTGTGAACTGTGGTAGACTATAGAACTTGAAATCATTAATTTGCAAATGGTCGAGGGTGCTTGTATAGGATTGCCCTGCAATTTAACCTTTTGCCACCCCTCACCACCCCCCCATCCCATTTTATGTCTCCTTAGCAGGCTATTTGTCCATTATTTCTGCTGCATTTCTTGGGTGCAATCTGGGAAACTATTTGGAGTTTTTGCTGCAAGCTTGTGCTTGGCAGCATTGTGCTCCTGCCCTCAGCTGCAAAGTGGAGAAGGAACGCCAGGAGACCTGAAATAGTATGAAGAACCCACCTCTCCTCCCCATCGCCCTAACACCCCTCTACCTGTCTCCTTCACCATCCCAGTCCCATGGTCAGCCATGTTTATTTTATTTCCCAAAAGTTGACCCCCCTGAAGTGGTCAGAAAAGAAGGAAGTTCAGGCGCTGCAGTGTAGCGACTGGGAGAATTTCACGGTAACTTTATTGCAATGTTGATGTAAGCCGACTTGTGACACTAATAAATAAATTTTAAATTGATCGGATCGAAGGATCTTGGTTTGAATTTGTGTTTGACACTGAAATCCGGTTAATTTGGAACTGATTTAATTTACTTGTGTCTCTAAGTCCTCTGAACCTCATAACTATGACCTGATAGTAAAACCAGTTATAGAAAATCTGCAGGACTGGAACTAAATATATTTGATTATATTTTTCAGATGGTTTAGCAATAGAAAAAAATGAAAGAGAGATGGCCTGACTAATTAATGGTGAGCTTGCTATTTGCTGTCCATCGCCATATGCGCTCTTGTGCTTAATGATGATAGCATGCAAATAACAGGACACATGTTGCAATATATCATTCCATCTTTTGCATCCCATTTTAACATTCCTGCCATTTGTAAGGCAGCACCACCTTCGATGGAAGATTGTGCTTCACATGGAGAAGTGCACAACCTTCCTCCCCCATCTGCACAGCACAGCTACACAATAAAATCAGTCATGAATAGGAAATGTTTTATGCATGGTAGGCTCACATCAATTCTGTCAGGCCAGAGCTAAAAAATAATATTTGAACATGTGTTGCAGTGAGAGTACATTATAGACCACAAAGTAGTGTGATAGAAATTGAAAGTGACACTTTTGGACAATTCTAACAAGTAACAAAGTTGTAATGATAACTTTTGATTTGATTTGATTTATTATTGTCACGTGTATTAGCGTACAGTGATAAGTATTGTTTTTTGCACGCTATACAGACAAAGCATATTATTCATAGAGAAGGAAAGGAGAGGGTGCAGAATGTAGTGTTACACTTATAGCTAGGGTGTAGAGAAAGATCAATTTAATGCAAGGTAGGTCTATTGAGAAATCTGATGACAGCAGGGAAGAAGCTGCTCTTGAGTTGGTTAGTATGTGACCTCAGACTTTTGTATCTTTTTCCCAATGGATGAAGGTGGAAGAGAGCATGTCGGAGGTGCATGGGGTCCTTAAATATGCTGGCTGCTTTATGGAGGCAGCAGGAAGTGTAGACAGAGTCAATGAATGGGAGACTAGTTTGCCTGATTGATTGGGCTACATTCATAACCCTTTGTAGTTTCTTGCAGTCTTGGGCAGAGTAAGATCCATACCAAGCTGTGATACAAATACAAAGAATGCTTTCTATGGTGCATTTGTAAAAGTTGGTGATTAAAATAAATTAGGCCAAATGGTCTATGCACTCAAGAACACTAACAGAAGGGAGCAGGAGGACAAATCTTGATTTTCAAAATGCATTACAAATGAAACTAAAGAACTGATTATCATAGGAAATATTTCATCTCTATTATATTTTGAGAGGGAAAACAGGATATGTAAAGAGGTGACACAGTAGTTAGCACTGCTGCCTCATAGCACCAGGGACTTGGGTTCAATTCTGGCTTTGTGTGGAGTTGGCACATTCTCCCTATGTCTGCGTGGTTTTCCTTCGGGTGCTCTGGTTTTCTCCCACAGTTCAAAGATGTGCGGGTTAAGTTGATTGCTAAATGTACCTTTGGTGTCAGGGAGATTAGCAGAATAAACATGCAGGATGCATATTTAGGACTAGGGTGGAATTATTGTTGGTGCAGACTCAATGGGTCAAATGGCCTCCTTTGATACTGTAGGGATTCTATAATTCTAAGTAACTATCAACTGTCTAATGCTAAATCATTAGTAGAATAACTAGGGAGTATACTTTGAGATAAAACAAATGAACTCTTAGCAGGTTATTGACTAATCCAAGATAATAAACATTGTGAAGGGTAAGTCATGGCTGACTTTTCTAAATAGAATTTTTTGACAGTCAGGGCAAGTGTATTATATAATTAGATGTATTGATCTCCAAAAAGCATTTGAGAAATGCTGCATCAGTAATTGGTTGAGAAAAAATCAGCACCTGTGATTATCAAGGCAGACTGAAAGTGTGATAGTAAATAGATATTCCTTGATCATGTAGCTGTTGATGGCTCCATCTTTTCGGGTTCCTCGGGGATCCCTGTTGTAACCACTTTTGTATTGTGCATGGAAGATTCAGGTAAAATAGGGTTAGAGATAAGCAATAATTGGACAATGAACACAAATGTTATTCAGCCCCTTTTTCAAAGTAATTAATTCTGTCCTCAATTTTAAGTTTCTATGATAAATTTCAGATTTCTAATTGTAACTTCTGTAAATTTGTTGCACTGTGATTACAACCTGTGGTGATAATACAGTGCCTGGACTGGAGGAGTAATGTAATTTTATATGATGTCCAGACAAGCAAGTTCCAGTATAAACTGCAAAAAAAGTACATGCTGGTAATGGAAATGGAAGTGCAGAGATGCACAATTTTTAAAAAGATGTTATAGATCTATCTCCTGTACATGGGGAATCTAGGTTAAAGAGGTGATTTTAACTCTAACTGCCTAGTGGATGAACCGTTACAATCATTTTGCTGACTTACCTGCTGATGTTTTGTTCTGATTTTGCCTTCATCAGTTTTATCCTGTTCTTTGGAGTAGGCAACAAAGACACAAGAAGCCAGCAGCATTCCTCCTTGAGTAAGCAGTTGAGTATCCAAAATACTATTGTACATAAACTGCAGTTTCATAATGGCTTGAGTAGGAAAGATAATGACGAAGAGTCCAGTGGTAGAAGAGATCCAAATGGGTAATCTTTCTTTACTTGTGGAGTCAGGAGAACCAAGTTTTGGCCATATTTGGAATTCTTTGTCATTTCTGTTTATCAATGTGATTTACCAGCATAATATTGGAATGGGTCATTTGGATGATGAGAAATAGATGGAATAATTAGGACTATGTGCTGTTTAACAGGAAGATTGATGCAGGGTTTGATGGGGTATTCAAAAGAATAAAAGGAAAAAGCAGTTAAATATAGATCATTCCCATTGGTAGGTAAATTGGACACATATGGAGCTAAGTTTTAAATATATAAACGCGGGATTAAAATAATTTATTTATGCCATGTTATCAAAATGTGGAATGCTGTTTCACAAATCCAGCATCCAGAAATGATATTGCATAATTAATGTGCAAAGTGTGAAAGGTTGCAGAGATAAATCAAGAAAGTAGTATACATGTAGGAGAACAAGCAAGAAAATAGGACTCTCTAAATTCAGCCTAGAATGTGGCTTACACTGAGCCCTGATGGACATTGAGGAGTGCGGATACTGTTAAATTAACCACCGGCCAGTTTTGAGAGTGGGTGTCTAGACTTCTCTAACACTTCTGGCCAAAAAGACATCAAAAATCCAATGAAACTTGTGTGCCTGCTGAGAAAAAAGGTAATCTAATCCCAAAAAGAACAATCATACGTTAAAGCAAACATTCATTCCTTGTGGGGATAAATAAATTTCACTTCATTAAGCTCCTCTAAATCCCAGAAGCTAACTATGGAGGAGCAGAGTGTCTCTGGTATATGCCCTTTTTTAAGGAGTAAGTTCTTGGAGGCTCATGTGACCCAGTTGGCCATTTGAAATGAGGTGGGCAAATCCTGGGGCTGAACGTGGATTTTCTTTGCAGTTCAGAGTCTGGAATCTGGTCCTATCAGTGACACCGCTACAGACAAAAGTCATACTGCAGCAAATTACCCTGAAGAACAATGGAATTCCCACAATGAATCCATGAAGTGCGCATGAAGCCATTTGATTGAGTTCGCACAGACTCAACAAATGAACATCTTACCAGGCCCACTCCATCCCCGCATCCCCATACATTTCACTACGGCCAATCCACCTAACATGTATATCTTTGGACTGTCGGAGGAAATCAGAGCACCTGAAGGAAACCCACATAAACACAGGGAGAATGTACGAACTCCATGCTGTCACCCAAGACCAGAATCGAACCTGATTCTGTGCCACACTAAGAAGTATTGTTCCAGTGGGAACTGGAACACTAATCTGCACTGACTTACTTTTGCAACTCGAGAGTCAACCCATTAAAGCTCAAACCAAAGTTACCTCTACTGTGAAGCTCCTGTAATTGAATTACAACACTCCCAAGAGATGTGGAAGTCCCCAGACTGACTTACCTTAACAAGGACTGTGTTTGAGGTTCATTTGTGTATAATATGTTTAAATTTAAGTTTTAAATTTATTTATTGGTGTCACAAGTAGGCACACAATAACACTGCAACAAAATTACTGTGAAAATCTTGTAAATAGTTTGATTGTTTTTGCGTGTGTTAATCAGAAACCTAAAGGGGGAAGGATGTAGTAATGTGCCCCTTTAAAGAGCAAGTGCTCAGATGGTCATGTGACCCATTTGACAAATTGGAACAAGGTGCACAAATCCTGTGGCTGAGTGTGATTTTTCCTGCAGTTAGCAGGCTGGAGTTGTGGAGTTCAGTAGTTTTTATATTTTTTTCATTCCAATAAACCTTTGCTTGTTAATCTACTTGGTGGTCACCCATCTTTGAAGATACTACAATGTCATTCTAATTTTAAAAGGCCCCATTAGGGTCACTGCCGCAGCATGATTGCTGTCTACAATAATCAAACCATTATTGTGTTAAACTATTGAGCCAGTGGACATGAATTCAAATCCCAAAATGATACATTATTAAAGTAAATTCAATAAAGCTGCTTAATTGTGTGCTACTACTGAAAAAAAAGTGAAAGCTGCTGCACTGTTATTAAAAACTCAATCGATTTATTAATGTGCTTCAGTAAATAGAAGGGAGTCTGTGTACCCTAACTAGTCTGATTTTTATGTGACTCCAGCCCCACATTTTGTGGTTTAACTTGGGGCAATTAATTTTTTTTTAAAAAATCATAAATTATAGATATTGTTGGCTAGGCCAACATTTGTTGCCATTCTTAATTGCCCTTGACAAGGGCAATTAAAAATGGGATAGCTTGATCTTGAGTTCAGACATAGCTCGACATAATATCGAGGGCTGAAGGGCCTGTACTGTGCTGTACTGTTCTATTCCTTCTTCTAAAGTGGTGCTGTGCCTTCTTCTTGAACTGCTGTGGCCCTTGTGTTGTAGAACACGCACAGTGATGTTAGGATAGGAGTAAGGATTTTGACCCAACAAAAAGTGAAGGAATTCTAAATCATTCTAAAGTATGTGACTTGGACAGGAACCTGTGGTGTTCCCATGCATTTACAACATTTGCCCTTCTGAGTAGTAGAGGACACGATTTTGCAAGGTGCTGTTAAAGGAGACTTGGTGATTTTCTGCATTACATCTTATAGATCTGCACTCTGTTGCCACTGTGCATCAGTGGTGCAGGGATTGGATGTTAAAGGTAGTGGATGAGGTGGTAATCTAGTAGGCTGCTTTGTCTTGAATCAGTTTGACCTTCTTGAGTGTTGTCAGAGCTGTACTTCTCCAGGCAGGTAAGAGCATTCCATCACACTCCTGACTTCTGTCTTATACGTGGTGGACAGGCTTTGGGAAGTCAAGAAGTGAGTTGCTCCCCTGCAGGATTCCTAGCCTCTGACCTGCTGTTTGATCACCCTCTTTACATGGCTTGTCCAGTTCAGCTTCTGGCTGATGATAAAGAGTGATTCAATGCTGGCAATGCCATTGACTATCATGGGGAGGTTGTTACATTCTCTTTTGTTGGTGATGGTCATTACCTAGCTCTTCTGTGGTATGAATGTTACTTGCCATTCATCAGCCCAAGTCTGAATATTGCCCAAGTCCTGCTGCGTATGGACATGGACTGCTTCAGTATCTGAGGAATCATTAATGGTGTTGATCATTGTGATTGTTGGGAAATAAACATTGCTTTGCTGATATCTCCATCACAAGATTTATTTTTAAATAGAAAGAACTTTTCCTGTCGTTGATTAAATTTACTGTGCAGCTTTTGCCTAATATTTTTTGTTGTAAACTATTTAATTATGAGTAAATTGAATTATTTGTTTTCATATCTGTGCAAATTATTTATTGCGATCATTTCTATCTTTTGAGAGACAGAAAGAGTGAATACGTAATGAGAATTTCACACAAATTACAAAAACATCAGGCGACCTAGAGTGTTTGATAAACTTCAGCTACATTAATTTTCAAGACAAAATTTTTCTCCCAAAAAAATTCTAGTTGTGGGAAAATGGGAATAAATCCCACTGGTATTTGTTAGTGTGATTTCCAGAATGAATCCCCAATAGTTTGTGCATCAGAGAATGCCTGAGCGTGATTTACCTTGGAAATCAGGGAGTGGGGCCTGTTCCCAGTCGAAAGGCAGGCAGCATAGCAGGCCATTGCGCATGCAGTCATCTGCAAGAGCAGAGATCGGCATATGCGCAGTGGACCTGCACTGCCAGACTCCAGTTCGCTGGCCAGCCCTGTAACCCTCTATCACTGGCCTTGCAGACCCCCTGCACCACCCCTCTCTTGGCCAGCCCAGATCACCCTGATTCCCACTGTACCTCCCCCCCCCCCCCCCCCCCCCCAACCACCACCACCACCACCACCCCACTCTCAGGCCATCCCAGATCTCCTGATCCTTGACTTCCGGAAAACCCCGATCTCCCGATTAACCCCCCCACCTCCACCCCCCACCCAATCCCAACCCCCACCCCAACAATCCTGACATCCCCCAGTAGCCCTAAACTCCTCACCCATCTGGATGGCCAGCCCCAATCACTTCTTCCCTCCCTCTGCCTGCATTCCCAATTGCACAGTGGCAGTGGGACCCCACCATCACCCACACCGATTGCCCCCTAATGGGCACTGTCTCAATAGGCCCCTCCCCCTTAGCATTGCCTAATGCCTCGTGATCAGTGCCGATGTGCCCCTTGGGCAATATCAGTGTGCCAGGCTGGTACTGCCCAAGGAGCACGCCCCTCTTACCACAATCTCCCAGGGGGTCTCAATGGCCTCTGTTCCCTTCAGTAGGATCGGACTACCTATTTCCCCATTAGTGGGGAGAAGTTGTAAATCAAGCTGGAGTGAACCACTCTTGGCAGGTGGAAGCAGCAGGAGATGCTAGTGGACCCAGAGACTTCAGACCTGGGCCTGCTAATGACATTGAAATAGTGATTTCCATGTGGTAATCAACTGTGCGCCAATTTCCGGCATGAGCTGTTTACTCTGGAAATCTTGGCCACAGAGATTCCGGAGACTCGAGCAGCGCAGTGGGCTGGGAGACCCAGAAGCCTTGAGCAGTGCGGTGGGCTGGGAAACTCCAGAGGCTCGAGCAGTGCAGTGGTCTGGAAGACCCTGGAGACTAGAGCAGCGCAATAGGCTGGGAGACTCATGGAGACTCGAGCAGCGCAATGGGCTGGGAGACACACAGAGACTCGAGCAGTGCCGTGGGCTGGGAGACTCATCCCCACAGATTTGGTTGTCAGGCCAATCGCATCTATTAGTAGTGATTGGCTAATTAAGTAAGTTAATACCCAATTAAGGTCAATTGTCAGAGGCCAAGGAGCCAAATCTGATTTGGAACAAGAACTGAGCTTTTTAGCTATCTTCAAATCTAGATACACAACTGAATAACATGATTTCAGCGTTATTATACAAAAATGTTAGGGGGGAAGCAATTCTCCCAGCAGCACCGCAAGGCGGGAGATTCAATGAGAGACCTTCTTGCAGGCATCCCACTAAGTGCTAGGCCTCCACAAGTCTCTGAGTGCCAGATTTTCGCACGGAAATTGACACATGCTGAATAATTTATGCAAATACTAATTTTAATATAATTTAAATCCAATTAGCAGGCCCGGGACTGAAGCCTCCAGACCTGCTAGTGTGATTCCACCCTCACCTCTCCACCCAACGTCTTCCACCCCAGCAGTGGTTGACTCCAGCAGGCTTTAGTATAGCTCCCCATATGCAGGGAGCTGATTGCCCGACACCACTGGAGTGAAGGGGGGGAGGTCATCACGGTCCTTCAGAGGGCCGGGGGTTGGGATGGGAGGTACTCCTTGGGCATTGCCAGCTTGGCAGTGCTAGCCTGGGCCTCCTGGCAATGCCCATGGAATAAAGTGCCAATTTCCAGGGAGCACCTTGGTACTACCAACTGAGTACTGGGCAGTGCCAAGGGGCAGAGCTTAATAGAGTTGAATGATCTATGGAGGTGGGGAGTCCTGTTGCCACTGTACATTTGAGCTGAGTGACAGGGGGAGGGAGGCCAGCAGGTTATCTGTGGGCATCGTTGGGGGGGTGGGGGGGGTGACTTAGCCGCAGGGGAGGGCAGGAAATTGGGAGATCAGAGTCAGGGGGAAGATTGAGCCGGGCTGGGGATTAGGGGGTTGATGCTGGCCTAGACATGTTTGTGCGGCCAAGTGATTAGGCCCTGGTGAAGCGGGGGGTCACATGCATGGCTTTTTGAGGCTGGCCAGTGATCAGAAAGCTGGCAGCACAGGGCCACTGCCTCTGTGCCGATTGCGGCGCTAACATAACACCGCATGCGCAATGGCCCACTCAGCATTATGCTGCTGGCTTCTCCAACCCACTGAATTTTCACGTGATTTACACTGAGGTACTCTGCAGTGCACAGAGTATGGGACATTCATTTTGAAAATCCTGCTGAAAAAAAACCCACTGGAATTTAGTCTAATTTTTTCTAAGAATTCAACACTTAGAATTTTTGGGAGAGAATTGTCCCCATGGTGCTTTTTGAGACATGTGATACATAATTTTCGGTTTTGTATCAGGATGTCAACATTGAGGCCAAATAGAAGTTCCAACCCCAGACTGTGTGAGGAACAATTGCCTGATAGTAATTTTCCCTAAATTGACCAGTTTGTGGCCTGAAGGTCAGTTCACCATCCAATTAAGGATGACAGACAAGATTCCAAAGTTGGAATATCAATGGGAGGTCCTCTAGCTTAGAAAGAACTGCAGCTTGCCATCTCAGGTAGGAGGTGTACTTCCATCTTGAAGCAAACTTGAGTACTTTTAAAACTTTTCAGTTAAAAATTGGCCATGATTGCAAGGCCTGCATTAGACAAGCAAGGGCTAGGGCATCAAAATCAAATAGTTATCTTAAAGGCAGCTGACCTTCTCCTGATGCTGCGGTGGGGTTAAGCAGTGATGTTGGCCACTTATAATTGACCTTAATTGGGGATTAACTTACTTTAATTGGCCACCCACCACTGTCAGGTAGGTATTCCTTCCACCACTATCCAACTCTCCCCGCCTTCTGATCATACTTCTGAGAAAATGGCTCTCGGGTGGAATGGTACTAACAAACCATCTGGTTGAGCAAATTTATGTACCCATATGCCAGCCTCCTTTCCTGCACCCAAGTGAGGGCAGAAAACTTACCTATGGCATTTAAGAAATTGCTGTTAAGAACCACTCTAATGTTAAATGTGATGCTACCCCAAACATAGAAGGGTAACTTAAAACACAGATTCTTAGTAATGCATTTTCTAATTTGGTATAATATGAGAAAAGATATGCAAACCAGTAAGAAACAGTCCAGCATTGTAATCAATTAGTAAAGAATATTTATTAACTTAACAGAAAACACACAACAAGGAAGATGACAACACACTACAGCAGTACACTAAACTACAATACAGGCTATACACATCATATCTCATGAAGTTAACTCACGTTTTGAGCTACCAATGTTTCTTGAACTGTTTTTGCAAACAACATCTATAAGCTGAATCCAGCATATTGTTACCACCCAAATGTTATTTTACAGCTTTGGGACCATCTTCATTCCATCATAGTGGCTCCTCTCTGTTAGAATTTTTTTCTAACGGCAGCTTTAGCTTATTATTATTTTTCCTGTGTTCAGGAGAGCCTGATTTTTCAAATGGAAGGCACATTCAAAATGCATTCAGGCAGAGGGATCTGGGTGACTATATTCATGAATTGCAGAAAGTTAGTATGGAGGTGCAGTACATAATAAAAAAGGCAAACGTACGTTGGGATTTATTGCAAAGGGACTGGGTATAAAAGTACAATAAGAAATCTCACAGCACTAGGATATAGTCCAACAGGCTTATTTGGAATAACAAACTTTCAGAGTGCTGCTCCTTCACCAGGACTCATCTGATGAAGGAGCAGTTCACTGAGAGCTTGTGATTCCAAATAAACCAATTGGATTTTAACCTAGTGTTGTGACTCTTCTTACTGTGCCCACCTCAGTTCCAACGCAGGTAATATGGCAATTGTATAGAGTGATGGTGAGACCACATCTGGAGTATTGTGTTCAACTTTGGTCTCCTTATTTGAGGAAGGACATGGTGGCATTGGAGGCAGTTCACAGGAGGTTCACCAGGTTCATTTCGAGGATGAATGGGTTGACGTAAGAGGAGGGATTAAACAGTTTGGGTTTATGCTTGCTGGAGTTTATAAGGATGAGAGAGGATCTGATCAAAGTATATAAAATTTTAAAAGGGATTGATAAATATATACCGGATGTGTTTTCTTATGGGGCAATCTTGAGCAAGAGCTCATAGGTATAAATTGAGAAGCAGTAGATTTAAAACTGAGATGAGGAGGAACTACTTCTCGCAGAGGGTAGTGAATTTGTGGAATGCGTTACCCCATATGAGATCTATGTTGGGTTCAATTCTGACCTCGGATGACCGTCCATGCAGAGTCTACATGTTCTCCCAGTCTCTGAGTGGGTTTCCTCCTGGTGCTCCGGTTTCCTCCCACAGTTCACACATTAGGTTGGTTGACCATGGTAAATTGCCCTATAGTGTCAGGAGGACTTGGGCAACGCAGTAGCACAGTGGTTAGCACTGCTGTTTCACAGCTCCAGGGACTTGGGTTCGATTCCCGGCTTGGGCCACTGTCTGTGTGGAGTTTGCACATTCTCCTCGTGTCTGCATGGGTTTCCTCTGGGTGCTCCAGTTTCCTCCCTCAGTTGAAAAATATGCGGTTAGGTTGATTGGCTGTGTTAAAATTGCCCCTTATGTCTTGAGATACATAGGTTAGGGGATTAGTGGGTAAAATATGTAGGAATGTGGGGGGGGTGGGGTTAGGGCCTGGATAGAATTGTGGTTGGTACAGATTCAATGGGCTGAATGGCCTCTTTCTGCACTGTAAGGTTTCTATGATTCTATCATTAACAGGGTAAATACATGGGGTGAAGGGGATAGGGCTTGGGTGGGATTGTAGTCACTGCAGACTTGCTGAGCCTAAGGCCTCCTTCAAGGATCCTATGCTTCTTTGGCACAATGGAGTCTGATTTGTTGACTGGCTTCAAGGAGATAGATATATTTCTGATAGAGAAAAGGATAAGGGGATATGTAGAACAGCTGGGGCGATGGATTGGAAACCAGGAAGAGATCAGTGATGATCTGACTGAATGGTGGAGCAGGTTCAAAGGGCTGAATTTGCCTAATTCTGCTCCTAGTTCCACCTGGGTAAAGCTATGATGGTAACTGTTTCTCTCTTATCCTCCTATGGTTATACTGTCCTTTCCCTTTGATGTTAAGTTATATTAATAACACCTCGGATTAGGCTTTTAGCATATCAGTGCAAACTATATTCTCTCTCTCTACTTTGAACTCTATAGTTCTAACACCTATTTGTATATACCGTTGGTTTCCCCGATCACTTTGGTAAACATTTGTTTTCCTACTGCTGTGCCACATCAAAAATACCCATTCAGATAGCTGTATTTGCTGTTCCCTTTTATCCAATTTCTTTGCTTGATTTACCCAGTTTCATTTTTAATCTTGATTTTATTCAATTCTTAAAACTTCTTTTTATTCAATACCTTAACATTACCTATTTCAGACATCAGGAACTATTATAACCAATGGTTCTTTAATGTCCATTTGTTAGTCTTGCAATGTCACAAGCAAAAATTTAATTAAATGCCATCTTCTAGGACTGTTGAGTGGGTGAATATAGGACCTACTTAGTTTCTCCTGTAATCTGCAAAGCCACATTGGTCAAAAAGACAGGCTTTTGCAAAGTCTTTGCTGATTCCAGCTCCCTAAGAACATTATTAGAAACTTAACAAGTCATAGGTCTCCTGATCTCTTCATTTCAAGGCAGTTATCTGTTCCAGCCTTATTAAGGAAGGGTGGCTCAATCCCAGGGAGCTAAATCTATCCTGTGCAGTTATAGCTCATGACACCAGCTTGTGAACTGTGTGGACAGGAGGAGAGGTCCTGAATGCTAATGTAGCTCACATTACATGCAGAATCACTGGAAATATAGAGCAACATTTTCACCATTTTCAGACAAATATGAAGATGGGAAGGTCGGACTATTCCTTATTGGTATGTTTCCCAGAATTTCACAATGAGTTTTTAATTGGTGTGTGATTCATTTTTCTCCTGACAAATAAACCTAAGCTTTTAGGTTGAAGGAAAGGATACTAAATAGCAAAATTAACAAAGTGGTAGCAATAAATTGATTATCAAGCCAGTACTTAAATTTTTAAAGCAGCGATCTACAGCTATAAATTAATGTGGAGCTAAACATGTCCAGATGAGACACTAAATTAATAAACAGCTGCATCTTCTTCAGACACTATTGCTAGGTACTTCTACAATGTAACATCATAGAATCCTACAGTGCAGAAGAAGGCCATTCGAGTTTGCACTGATGTCATTCCCACATTATGTCATTCCCACATTAGGCCTACCCCCCTAATCCCATGCATTTCCCCAAGCTAGTCCTCCTGACACTAACGGGCAATTTAGCCTGGTTAATTCATCTAACTCACACATCTTTGGACTGTGGGAGGAAACCGGAGCACCCAGAGGAAACTCATGCAGATATGGGAAGAATGTGCAAACTCCATACAGACCGTGACCCAAGGCAGGCATCGAACTCTGGTCCCTGGTACTCTGAGGCAACAGTGCGAACCATCGTGTTACTATGCCACCCCATACAGAGCAAAACTTGAATAGAGTTTATCGTTTCAAATTTTTAAGGTCTGACATCTTCCGAATACCTGAGGTTATTTTCATTAGAGAGAAGGTTACGCGGTGACCTAATTGAGGCGTATAAGATGATCAAAGGACTGGATAGGGTGGATAGTGAGAGCCTTTTTCCTCAGATGGTGATGACCAATACGAGGGGACATAACTTTAAATTAAGAGGTGGTAGTTATAGGACGGATGTCAGAGGCAGATTCTTTACACAGAGGGTGGTGAGGGCGTGGAATGCCCTGCCTGCAGCAGTTGTGGACTCGCCTACTTTGGGGGCATTCAAATGGTCGGTGGATAGGCATTTGGATGATATTGGAATAGTTTAAGTTAGAGGGTCCACTGGCCGGCGCAACATCGAGGGCCGAAGGGCCTGTACTGCGCTGTAATGTTCTATGTTCTATGAATATTTTCCTAACTTCTGTTAGTGTATAAGACCACAATGCACTATTTGTTAATTTCTCTTCTGTCTTCTATGGACAGAAATGCTCCATATACTCTATCTCCAGAAGGAATCTGCAGGCCTGCCTGATGTGCTCCAGTGACCAGTCATTTTGCAATGTCAAGTTTCACCTTGACTTTCCCAACTTGACTAAGACTATAAATACCTCCTAATTGCAGTTTCCAAATGATTATGTCTTGTTTAACCAGCTGCGTGGGTGTTGAAGAAAAAATCTTATCACGTGCCAGTTGTCTGAATTTTAAAATAATGGTGTGTTTCAGTCTATACATTGGTTTGAAATGCAGTACTTCATACAATAAAAAACTGCCTTTCACATATAGATAAGATATTATCACCCAATCAGATCAGTTAGAGGGCAGGATCTCAGCCTGTCAATCAAATAGAATCAGCATTTATATGAAGTAGCCTATATTAAATTAGCAGAAAAAGAAATGCCATAGAAATTTCCTATGAATATGTTAACCTCACCAATTGTAATTTTTAACTTTGTGTTTTTGAATTTTAGCAACGTGTAATGCAATTGATTGATTAACTTGTGACAGAGAAAGAAAGGTTAATGTGTGCGTGACGTTTAGTCATAGTTCAGTTCTAAGGTTTTAATTGTGATATTCATTACTCAATCCAATATTTCTTAAAGTTACTAAATGGTAAAAGTTATTTGTTTAACACAGTTGAATCAGGTTTGAGCAGTTAAAAATTTTAAAATGACACAACCAACCTTTGTCTCATTTCCTTTTGGTTTTAATGGAAATGGGTTGGGGGATGACCAACTCCCTTGCAAGCTATGGGCTGGGTCCTTGAATGAAATATTTTCAGGAGATTGTGAGCCTCCATTTTAGTATTATTTTTACTCTTAAAGCTACAGGCTAATTTCCTGGGTAAAGGAAAAGCCAGCAGCTGAAGGGGGCTGTGAAAGACTGTCAGAAACCGACTAATCTATTTTTTTGGCTGCATGTAATTTTATAGCAGTAGTTGAGGCCTAAGAGAAGTAGAGATTTTCACCCTGTCTCAGCAAGCAAAACTGTAAACATCCGACCATCACCCTCCACCTCTCCCATGGAGCACCCAGAGGATGGCTACTGACCGATTACCCGCCACCTACTTCACAATTCTTTTTAAAGAGAAATCCTATCTTTAAATTCAGAAGACACACATACGTCTGGGTTTCCTGTTGCTAAATCCATGTACCCAATTTCCTTCCCATCTGCCTGTTACTACTGAGCTCCATGCATTCCTGAAACCGATAAGAGTCCATGGGACAGGTGTGATAATGAGGCATGTTTACTTTTTGAATGTAGAATAAACTTCAAATCAAATGAGTGTAAGTCTATGTTGTAAAATGCTTTCATTCACAAATTAGCATGATATATCATGGGGAGCGGACACTCCAAAGTTGTACTAATGTTCACATATTCACATAAAACATTGTAATATTTCCAAGGTAAGTTTTGGTTGACAGAATTAATGTAGAATTCAAGTTCTGGGAAATATATCAAGTAAAGCATTAAAATAAAAAGGATTCTTTGGGGAATTATTCTGCCGATCCCTGAAGACAATAAATCATATCTTTTCAGCATTCAGGTCTCCTTTAATACTTTCCAAATCCATTGCTGCATTTTTCTACACCTTAGGGTTTGGAATTTCCTTGGATCTGCTCCCACTTCATTACTATAACTTCACCAGAAGAGCATAGATTATTAAAGGTTATTGTCCAGAAGGAAAGCTTTAAGAACCACCAGGCTCTGGTCACTGAGTATTTTGTTCTATAGGAAGCAGCCTGCAGGATCATTGCAGTTTTGCAGCAGTAAAATAGAAAATCTTCCTGTGAGTCTTAATGGAACCTAATTCCAAAGTCTGGTAAATTAAATGACAAAAATCACTGAATTATCTCATTCATTTATGACATTTTCCCCATAACCCTGCCATTGTTTAATGCATAATTCAATGACAGCAAACCCTCCATCCCAGCAAGATATCTGCCTTCACTGTGTTAAGAACCCTGCTGACATTAAATGTGAGGACAATCCAAATCCCAGGAGTGAAACCTGGTATGCTGGTCTTAATCATTTATTTTGTAGTTTGTTATAATATGAAGAAAGAGATGAAAACCAGAGAAGTAAGGTTAGTCTTGTTGTAATCATCAAATATAAAAATGTTTATTAAACTGTAAAATACACAAGGGCACTGATACAGAATAAAAATCGCAATTAACTACAATGATGGCTATGCACAGAGTATATTTGAATTAACCCCATTTCAAATTAATCTACTTTTCAAAACCCTGAGATGATACCTGCTCCGAAACAACATCCCACAGATTTTATCATTATGGTCCAACAATAATTAAGCCCCACGATCTGTTTCTTTCTTTTATGAAACTTTGCTGTCTGGTTCAGATAGAACCTGTTCGATTTAAAACAACAATCTTTAGGACAGGTGTTTGTTCTTGGGAGAGCTTTGTATCCAGATAGCCATTGCTGCGATCTTGGTCACGTGTGAGCTCTTTTATGTTAGGATTACTCTGCCACTGATATATAGTTTATCAATTTTGACCTTGTCTTATCTGAACAGCTAGTTTTAGAAGTCATGTTTTTAGCATGTAAGTGAGGCATTCACTCTTATTTCTCATTATGAGTGCCTGCCTTCTTTATTTTAACTCCTGTAATTTTTTTATTTAAGTAAATAACTGTTCACCTTGCCTCTCGGCTGATCTGCATTTCAAAGTCCTCAGTGCAGTTGACTCTATATTAGTTTCCTTGTATCCAGTTCTTGAATCTTCATTTTATTCCAACTTCCTGACAATTTGGTCTCTTTTAACACTGGACTGAAAATTACCCTTCAAATGTATTACCTCTTCCAGATGCCAGGAACAAGTTAACTTTCTTCCCACTTCCAAGGAAGAAGCTAGTATTCTTCTTCCTATTGGGTGTGCCAGTTTCAAAAGATGCATCAGACTTCTTGAAAGTGAAAGATTTTTCTCAAGCCCAAATTCTCTAAACCAACAGCCTGATAATTGCCGTATGGAGGCTCAAACACCTGTTAGGTCTCCAGAAACTCCCAGCGGAGACCAGATTGTAACCTATTTTCCCATCAGCGACACAATGGTTAGTACTGCTGCCTCACAGCACAGGGACCCGAGTTCATTTCTTGGCTTGGGTCGCTATGCGGAGTCTGCATATTCTTCCTTTGTCTGCGTGGGTTTCCTCCCACAGTCTGAAAGATGTGCTAGTTAGCTTCATTGACCATGCTAAATTCTCGCTCATGTGCACGAACAGGCGCTGGTGTTTGACAACCAGGGGATTTTCACAGTAACTTCATTGCGGTGTTAATGTAAGCCTACTTGTTAAATAATAATAAAAAATAAACTTAAACATCTATTTGCCACACTCCCATTGATTGCAGCAGAAATATAGCAGAAAGGCTAAAGAATTTTGATCCAATCTTACTTTTGTGTTAGAGAGAGTAAATGATGGAATATACAGTGCAGCGATGTAAAACTGAAACTTATCTGACCATTACTATTTTTCTGTTTGCAGGAGTTATGTATCGGAAGTCTTGCGCTGCATCTACATCTTGCCTCATTACGTCTGCAGGCTATCAATCATTTTGCTCCCCAGGAAAAGTGGGATCTGTGTGCATCAGCTGTTGTAACACACCACTCTGTAATGGACCCCGCCCCAGAAGGAGAGGAAGCTCAGCGATGTCATTAAGAGCAAGCCTAAAACTCTTAGCCACTGTCGGAATTCTCACATCAGCGCTTCTTCTAACATAAACTCATAAAGTGAAGGAAACTGTAGCAAGAATCATTTCCAGGTGTAGGCGTTCTGAAATTCCCTGCCTTGCTTTGCTGTCGACATTTCATGTGCTGTTGTGTAACAGCTTACATACTGATAACTGGCAGACACCATCTAAGAACATTAACAGACCATTTTAATGCAAAGGCAATTGCCAATTCTGTTGCTTTATTGAAAGTTTACATTGATATTGTAAAAACGACTTTTGGAAGAATCACTAACAGCACTTTGAAAATCTTCTCTGTAATTTTTGTTTGATATATTTATGTTTTTATAAAAAGTCTCATATTTCTGTTTCACTTACTCCATTTGGTCGCTGTATTCGGTGTAGCTCAGAGGTGCTCTCTGGGAGAGGAAACTCTGAGTTAATTTTTGACAAGCAAAGTCCTGAAGCTGAGTTGGCGGTATTAAATCCAGAATCGGGCTTTGTTATGCTGGCATCATGGTTGTGTTGTGACAATGGCTCAAGCTCAAAATTAGTCTTTTTCATCACAGTATTTGAAAGGGTCTTGTCACCTTTCCTGCGTGAGTTGGTGCGTTTGAATGTGGAACGGAGCAATGAACTTGTGGAGCGGGTATTGCTGCCCTTGGAGCTGATATAGGTTCTTCTTAGTGTCCGCATGTTAACATGCTCTATGGATTTACAGCGTAACACCTGCATGAAAACTTCCCTGAACTGCTTAGAAGACAGGTTATACAGCAATGGATTTAATACTGAGCTGAGATAAAATAAAGTATCTGAGACAGGCAATAGGTTTACGAAGGTTCTGAAATATGTCGTTGTCCACTCTGACTTTGCTTTGGATGCTGCCATGATGCGGCGGATTTGAATCGGGGTCCAACACACAGCCAAGCTAACCACAATGAGCACTGTAGAGAGAAAGAAAAATAATCATTTCTTCAAAGGTCCTACAGTAGCAACTTTGTTCATAGAACACACTTTCAAACAAATTATTTAAACACTGACCTACTTTCTTAAAGTTAGAATCTGCCAAAAGTGTGGTTGCATAAGTTGTGCATTAGGTCTGAAACAGTGCAAAGGAAAATGCATGGGAAATACTTGCATTGCAAGTAGAAGTTAATTATACATTTCAATCCTGTCTCCATGTATTCTTAACTTAAAGAACTACTGTGACTTATTAAGAGAGTGGGTAAATAAATATCAGCCAGAACAAACTCCTATGTGAACTCTAATGTGAAACACAATTTCAGATTATTAATGTGTTTTGTTAATCAGGGGTATAACAATTTCAGGCATGTTCTCAGCTTGCCGTTGCAGCAACAAATTAAGCCATACAATGAAAACTATGGGATACTAATAAATAGTAGGTTCAAGATATACGGTAAGCTCATTTTTTCCCTTCCATGGTTTTTGTTCATTAGGTGTATAAATAGCTTGGTATATAACATATGATCCCAATTTTCTGTATACGTAGTCATGAAGCAATACTGTACGGAAACAGGCCCTTCAGCCCAACTGGTCTATGCCGACTGTGGTGCCCTCTCAGCTAGTCCCAATTGCCCGTATCTAACAGGCAGTAAATTTAGCAGTCTCAACACCCACCTAATGCCATCCATGAGAGGTCCAAAACATTGACTGGCTTCACTTACAATGAATTGGCAAAGCTGTCTGCGAAGGCAAATTATGCTTCCGTGTACGCGATTTAAAGAAAGAAAGTGACAGTTTGTCATGACTGGTTGCTATTTTAAACTTAGTTTTATTTTGCCTAGCATGTCAGCGTTAGGGAATTAAACTCTCTAGGTTGCGGATAATAAGCTAGATGGTGAACAAGGTGATATTAACTCCACTGCAGAAGTATACCATTTGTCTTGAGTCCTTGCAGCAACCAGAGTAAGGGGATATCCATTTCAGAAATTAATTTGGATTCAAATCCAGATATCAGAGGTCAAAAGAAAGTCTGCACCCCACTATACCATCTAATTTTCTCATAATAATTCTATTTAACAAAATGTACAACACATTGCAAGCAAAATAATTCATGAAGGTTTTCATAATAGCTTTTCCATTCACAAACCTGTTTATAAATGATCATCTCACCTGTGAAACAACTTCCCTTCTTTTGTGAAATAGTTGTTATTTATTAAATAGGCAGTAGTGTATTATTACTGTCATTCCTCAGGAATGGTGGAATTACCTCCAGTGCTGATGAACAATATCTGCCTGAGGCAGTTATTATACCACGCAACATGCTCTAAAGCCGATTTCAACGCTCCCATTGCATTTTACATCATCACCATGGCAGCTGAACAGATTCATCTCCTGCTTCCTGGCAACTTTTCTGCTTTTAAACTTGTGGAAAACAATTATAAAACTTCTAAATTCATCTAATTACAAGATACAAAAGAATGAACAGAAAGAAAAAAAGTTAATAAGAATAGCACTGTTGCAATAATAGATCCGGGCTGTCATTCCACGATGGTGTGTGACTGATTCAAATTCACTGCAGTAAATGGGAAATCCAACTTACTGACAGCTCAGTGAATCATTCACATTTATTAATTACCACCAGTAGCATGCCAGCAAAAGTCTGTTAATGATCATTTTTGCTTGTTAGTGAAATAGAATACTGTATCAATTAGCAAAATATTTGACCATGAACCTGTATATATTCATTCAAAATGAAATTAATTTTTCCAACTTGTTCATTAGTTTAATTTGCTGCTATACTGTTAAAAAAGCTTTACCTAAAGTAGTTCAAATAATGGAAGAATGATGAAGAAGTATGACTCCAGGTTGCCTCTGGGACACTGCCATATGATGTGCTAATTCACAGAAGATTCACAATTACCATATTGTTAAATTTGATCTGGTTGGCATACAGTCATTAAAAGAAAGTGAAGTAACATACTTAATGATTTGAATACATTGGTGATTCTCTTCTCAATTCTTTGTGCGCGTGTGTGTGTGTGTACTTGTATAAGTACAATACTCAATCAATAGCAGTAAAAGGAAGAACTTGATTTTTTTTTGATAATTATGCCAAGTAATTAATGGCAAACATTCTTTGGGTATAAAGTTCTGACCAAGGCAAATTAGAACATATGTTTCAAACAAATATCTGTGGAATATTCTCATTTGTTTTGGTCTTGAGAGATGATTTTTTTACAAGCTCCATATATAATTAACTTGAAAACTAAAGTACAGCAAAAGGAAAGAAGAAAGAAAAAGTAATGATTTGAAGCATTTTAAAGTATACTTAAGTTGCATGAACTGTGTATAAAGCACTAAGTGCTTTCTGCACATTTATGCAATTACACAGTTCAGTATAAATGAAAGCCAATAAAGCAATCTGGCTTATTAAACTTCACCCAAACTACTGGTGAAGAATACTGTACAATGTCATGCCTTCCCTTCTCCCTAAGAAAGTCCAATTAGAGGCAGTCGAGTCTGGCTGCCTTGATCTGCCTCCTACTGGGTGAACAATGGAATAAAAGGCCAATATAAGTTCTGCTAAGTTGCCTGCTGATAGATGATGGAGTTGCGGTAAGAGATTGTGAAAGGAAGAGTTTCAAATTGTGGTAAGAGCAATCACTAAGCACCACTTTGGCTCAGTTAGTAACAGGATCATCACCAGGCTTCAAAAACTAGCACTGGATCAGCCTGTGGATTCAAGTCTCATTGGAAACATGAGCACAAAAGCTGACACTTTGCTACAGTACTGAGTGTCACATTGTTGAAGGGGTATGTGAAGAATGGGGAGAAGTTCTTTCATTTAGATAAGTCATTAAATCAAGGGCAAAGCTCAGGGAACATAACAGATCCAAAAGAATCATTATATAAAAATATAATGATGATGCTGGTCTCCTTGCGATTTTTTTTCCCTCAGCCACTATCACCAAAAGTAGATTAGCTGTTTGGTCATTTGATGTTTGTAAGTTCTAGCTGCAATTGAAGTAGTTGCGTTTATCTAAATAATTGGTGTCTACACTATAAAGATCATCAATTGGTAAGGAAGCATTTTGGGAAAGTCTGTGGTAAGCTTCTATCTACACGCTTGCTATTTTTTTCTGTCTAGCTCTGATGGAACATCTTCACTTAAAGTCCTATTCCCAATCTTAGTTTGGATTTGATATAAAGACAGAAAGTGCTAGAAATACTCAAGCCAGTTTGCCAGTGTCTATGGAGAGAGAAACAGAGTTCCTTTTACGATTCCGATATGACTCTTCTTCAGAGGAGTCATTTAAAAGTAGAAAATTGGGAAATGAGTTGTTATATAAACGTGTATTAAGTGTAATAAGCGCAGTTGAAAGTATGTCAAATAATACTGGTCCATAATATTAAACCACCTTTCCTGAACAGCACTCACACTGTCATCCATATGACAATATTTATATTAAATCAAAATTTATATTAAGCGAAAATGATTACATTTGAATTTTCTAAACCATTATTCTTTCATTAGAAAAAAGTTAGAAAGCTAGAACTATTTTCAGAAGTTTCTTGCCACATACATGCTGCCTGACAATCGAAATTCTCCAGCATTTTCTGTTTTTCTTTCTGATATCCAGCTAATTAGTTGGATAGATGGATAGTGTGGTCAGATGGGGTTTGAACCCTTTTCTTGATCAGGAAAAATTGTGGTGTACCTTCATGCCCTATTCACTTTGCTGTGATTCAATGAATAATCACTAAGGACTTGCCTTTGGGAAGAATTTGGAGAAGAAGATTGGGGATGTGGTGCATTAGTGAAGCTACTGTCTTTCAACTGGGACAATGATTTGAAGTGTCTTCAGAAACCGTGATAAAGAGGGTTTGTAGCCATCATTCCTCCCTTAACTATATTGGCAGTAATTTGCTTTTGTAGATACATTTTAATCTTGCTGTCATTATATCGCATGTATGCAATTTATTTTTTTCAAATTTTGCAACAGCTTTGATACTTTTAATCTTAACAGTATAAACTCAGTTCAGTATATAACAGAACTTCAGAAAGAGCTCACATAGACAGCTCAGTGACTATCGCTGTGCTGTGCAGATACATGGATTTGGGCCTGTGTCTGTGGGAGTTTGTGCATTCTCCCCGTGCTTGCGTGGGTTTTAGAACATAGAACATAGAACATAACAGCACAGAACAGGCCCTTCGGCCTTCGATGTTGCGCCGACCAATATAAAAAACAATGCCTCTCCAAACTAAACCATTCCCTTCTCTTCCATATACTTATCAACTAACCTCTTAAACGCCACCAAACTTGGCGCATCTACAACTGCTGCAGGCAGGGCATTCCACTCCCGAACCACCCTTTGGGTAAAGAACCTACCTCTGATATCCGTCCTATAACTATCACCTCTTAATTTAAAGCTGTGTCCCCTCGTGCTAGCTTTCTCCATCCTAGGAAAAAGGCTATCACTGTCCACCCTATCTAAACCTCTAATCATCTTATATGTTTCGATTAGGTCCCCTCTTAGCCGCCTCCTTTCTAACGAAAACAACCTCAAATCCCTCAGCCTCTCTTCATAAGACCTGCCCTCCATACCAGGCAACATCCTGGTAAACCTCCTCTGTACCCTCTCCAATGCCTCCACATCTTTCTTATAATGTGGGGACCAGAACTGCACACAATACTCCAAGTGCGGCCGCACTAGAGTTTTGTACAGTTGCAACATGACGTTGCGGCTCCGAAATTCAATCCCCCTACCAATAAAAGCCAAGACTCCATATGCCTTCTTAACAACCTTCTCGACTTGACTGCCTACTTTCAGGGATCTATGCACATACACACTAAGATCCCTCTGTTCATCTAGACTACTAAGAATCCTACCATTTGCCCTATACTCTACACATTTATTATTTCTGCCATAGTGCATTACCTCACACTTTTCCACATTAAACTCCATTTGCCACCTCTCGGCCCAGCTCTGCAACTTGTCCAAGTCCCTCTGCAAACTATAACACCCCTCTTCACTATCTACCACTCCACCGACTTTAGTGTCATCTGCAAATTTACTAATCCATCCTTCAATACCCTCATCCAGATCATTTATAAAAATTACAAACAGCAGGGCCCCAAAACAGACCCCTGAGGTACACCACTTGTCACCGAACTCCACGATGAATATCTCCCATCAACCACCACCCTCTGTCTTCTATCTGCTAGCCAATTCCTAATCCAATTAGCTAAATCACCCTCTATCCCATACATCTGCATTTTCTGCAGAAGTCTTCCATGGGCCACCTTATCAAACGCCTTACTAAAGTCCATATATACCACATCAACCGCCTTACCCCCATCCACCTCCTTAGTCACTTTTTCAAAAAACTCAATGAGGTTAGTAAGGCACGACCTACCCTTCACAAAACCATGCTGACTATCTCCAATCAATTCATTACTCTCTAAATAACTATAAATCCTATCCCTAATTATTCTCTCCAATACTTTGCCCAATATTTTCCAATACTTTTCTCCGGGAGCTCCGGTTTCCTCCCACATCCCAAAGATGTGCTCTTAGGCTAATTGGCAAAACAAATTCTCCCTAAATTGTCTCAAATTTGGTTTTTAATCCATAGATCTATAAACATGGACAGGGATCGCGGGTAGAGGTGGGAACATCGGGGTGGCAGCGTGGGCTCATTGGGCTGAAGGGCCTGTTTCCCGTGTTGTTTTGTTCTTTGTATATTTGTGCAAATCTTTACTGCCCAGAAATGCTGCAATTAATTATTTTGACACATGTTTACCTGATGTGGGTGAATGCAACAGTTAATTTACATGCAATTAGGTCCCACAAATAGCATTGGGATGATTGACCATTTGGTTTTGGTTGAAGGGGGAACGATTGTCAATTATGCTATTTAGCATGAACTTGAGCTACCAGAACAGACAAAAGATAGCTCAATAAAAGCAAAATAATAGAAGCATACAAAATAGCACACAAAACAGCACACAAAATAGGCCCTGTTTTGGGAAATCTAAAATAGAAAAAGAAAATGCCGGAAAAACTCCGCAGGTCTAGCAGCATCTGTGCAGAGATGAGCTCCGAAAAAAGGGTCATATCGGACTCGAAATGTTAACTGTTTCTGTCTCTAGAGATGCTGTAGACATAGGCCCCAACAAGAATAAGGTTGAAATCCCATGCATTTAACTGATCCATGCATTTAGCTGCCTAGCCAACTGAGTCAAGTACTCTCCACGCCCTCAATACTGCACTGAAGTATCAACATAAGTTACACACCTAAGTTCTCAGATAGTCCTGAACCATAACTTGCTGACTCAAAAATTAACTTTTGTTTCTTTTATTCCTCATTCTGCAGAAATGTGTGAGGGCTAGTAATTTAATCACTTACAGTAATCCAGCTTACTAATTTTGCCTAGTCTCACATACAACAAAATTCTGTTCAGAATAACAGAATACCAAAAAGGACAAACCAAATAAACTAGCAGCCTGAAGCAAGGAGAAACTTATATATATATATATATAGTACATTTTAGAGTTACAGAACAAATTGCTTCATAATCAATTCTTCACTCTTTGCAATACAGTTACTGCTGTATTGAGGACAAAGACAGATGAAGTATATTTATAGTAAGGTCCCACCAATAGTAATGAAATGAATAATCAGTTAGTTTCAATTTTGGTGCAATTGAATTACAGTTGAATATTGCCCAGGATAATCAAAGAGTTTCCTGTTCTTCTTTGAAAAGATAGCATGAGCACTTTTATATCACTTGAAGGGTGATATCCCCTGGTTGGGAAAACGAGAATGAAAAGACACAGTTTGAGGTTGAGATAAGGAAATATTTTCTTTTTTCGGCACGTCATTAGTGTGAGGAATTCTCTTCCCCTGAAACCAGTGGAAGCTGGTCACTGAATTTATTCAAGGCTGAGTAAGATTGATTTTTGCTGGACTTTGCTCCTAAGCCTTGTAGTCCTCAATGACAGAGAAGGATTCTAGTCTTACTTCATTCATTAATGCAACCTCATCTCAAAAGGTACACAGTCCCTTCCACCCTCGATCCCTTGACTGAAGATCTACCCAGTTGTGATATGGCAGAGTGTTAGCCGTAAGATTTTCAGTTTAGCATTGGCAAAAGGAGCAGCAGGTCACTGAAGCTTTTTGATTGCATTAGGATGAACACAAAAATACTAAATTCCAAATGATTACAACAACTTACGCTACAGAAGAAAATTGTACTGATTGGTTGACAAGTTGATTCTGGCCAGGATGTTGCCATGGAAAGAGCAATGGGGAACTATAAGCTCCCCAAGCACCTGAGTAATTCAAACAAGGTGTAAATCTTGATTTTTTTTTTCTTTGCAGAGAATGGGTCCCTGTGTATAAATGCATGTCGCTTCTAACACACCCACAAATCAGCCATGTTATGACATTGATTGATTATCTGAAATTTGGTAGCCAATTGCTGTTGCTCCTGGGTCAGAGGAGCTTAGCTGGAATTAGTCTGAATCAGGTAGGTCATTCTTGATGCTAATAGCATCCTGATTTAGGCCTGGCAACCTCCCTGTGCAGCCAAGACACTTATTGGTCTGCACCTTATCCCTCCACTACTTCCTACTCTGCTTCCATATCCTGCTGTTCTTCTTCTTCTGATGACTCCATTGTTCATGGACCACATGTCTCTGAAGGGCCCATGTTACGGACGGTGCAACAGTCCACCACAGTGTTAGAGAACCTTGCAGGAATATATTGCAGAGCACCACCTATCTGTTCCAACAGCTGAACCCCATTTTCAGCAGGCTGCTCGATGGGATTCTGCTGAGCAGATGGTTTCCGCCTGCACCTCGGTAGCTCTGTCTCAGGCTCCTCAGAAAGGAATGAGCAATCCCATCACTTGAAAACATAGGGAGAGAGAAAAAGGGAAGGTTACGGTCCAGTAGTCTGATATTAGCAGTGGAGAAAATGATAGAGTTGATTATAAAAGTTGAGAACAGAACAGTTAGAAAGCATTAACAGGATTGGACAAAGTACGCATGGGTTTATGAAAAGCAAATCATGCTTAACAAATCCACTGGAGTTTTTGAGAATATAGCAAGTAGAATAGATTAGGGAGAACCAGTAGATATGATGTATTTGGACCTTCAGAAAGCTTTTGATAAGATTTCTGGTGAGAGGATAGTGGGCAAAATGAAAGCACATGGGATGGGGTTAATTATATATATATATATATATATATATAGTATACATTGAAAGTGGAGAGGCAGATGCAGCAAGCAACCAGGAAGGCAAATGGTATGCTAGCCTCCATTGCAAGAGGAATTGAGTTCGGAAGTAGGGATGTCTTACTACAGTTGTACAGGGACTTGGTGAGACTACAGCTGAATTATTGTGTGAAATGTTGGTCTCCTCCTAAGGAAGGATATACTTGTCATAGAAGGAATGCAGCAGAGATTCAATAGGCTGAGACTGGAGGTGGTGGGACTGTCCAATGAAGAGAGATTGGTTTAACCAGGCCTGTAGAAGGATGAGAGGAAGTCTGATTGTAACCTATAAAATTTTAAATTGGCTGGACAGACATATGCAGGAAGGATAGGGAACCTATCAAGAGCTTTCTGAAGGTCCAAATGCACTATATCCACTGGTTGGGGAATCTAGAACCGGGGATACAGGGAAACTATTTAGGACAGAGATTAAGAAAAGTATCTTAAATCTGTGAAAGCCCTGAAAGCTGTGGGGACCAAACCACTGAATCTACTCTAGAAATGGCAGCTCAGTAGCATAATAGTTTGCATTGCTGTCTCACAATGCCAAGGTAACGGGTTCGATTCCAGCTTTGAGTGACAGTGTGGAGTTTGCACTTCCGCACATGTGTGCGTGGGACTCCAGGTTTTCTGAGGGCTCTAGTTTCCTTCCACAGTCTAAAGATGTGCAGGTTTGATGGATTAGCCTTGGGGAAGCGTGGAGTTAAGACAGAGAAGGCCTGGGTGGTGGGGATGGAGTGAAGAGCTTTGGCAGCTGTTAACCAGGAGGTTAACAATCCTCTGCATTGCCTGAGCACAGTCAACACTCTGCCCACAATCTTTGCACACCCAATGGCACCAGTGTGCTAAAGGCTAAACCACTCTCCCTTTTTTGAACGCAGGCAATATCCTGGGGTGGCCATGACTGGCTTCTCACTCAGTTGTTGTTCTATGCACCTGGTCTGCCCATGACTAATGTGCAGCTTGATGTCCCCACCAAAATCTGAACATAGCTCTCACCAAGCTTTCGGTCATCTCTTTAATTACTTCAATCACATCCAAATGCAAATGGGACCGGTTGTTTGGATTGGCCTTCTCCCTACACAGATGAAACACAGGAATGGCAGAATGAGAAATCAGCATGCCAACTGGTTTCACTATTTCAATCACGTGCCAGCCTCCTTTGATTTTTTGGAGTACCAAAAAAATCAAGCCTTTGACTTCTGAATCAGCCAGCAAGATAAGATGTGATGCAAAGCTTCAGATTCACGTGTTCATGAAAGAGCAACTAAATGAAAAAGAGAGATTTACAGCCTGATCATTTTTCCCTTGTCCTTCTAGCATCATTGGAGTTATAAGTGGCACAGAATGAGGCCAATCGGCCCATTGGATGGATTCCGGCTACCTGCAGAGCAAAGCAGACAGTCCTTTTCCCAGACTCAATCCCTGTAGCCCTGCAAGTTTATTTCTTTCAAGTGTCCATCCAATTTTCTTTTAAAATCATTGATAGTTTAGCATCCATCACTCATGAGCAGCAAGCTCTAAGTCATTACCACTCACTGTTGAAAAGAAGTTCTTCCTCACATTCCCCTTCTAACTCTTGCCCAAAATCTTAAAATCTGTGTCCACTTGTCCTTGTCCCAGCAGCTCATGGGAAGAAATGTTTCTTGCCTAACTTATTTAAGCTTGTGATAGTTCTGTACAGCATTACAAATCTCCCCTCAATCTCCTTTGCTCCTTGGAAAATAACCGTTGTTTTTCCAGCTAACGTTATAATTAATGTCACTGTGTGCTCAGCCATCCCTGGGACTATTCTGGTAAACAATAACATCTCGTGGGTCTTCACACCTCTGCAAAAGTGTGGTGACAGAACTGGATAAAACTCTAAATGGGACGTAACTAGAGCTTTATAAAGCTTCAGCATAACTTCCCAGCTTTTAAACTCAATGCCTCTATTTATGAGCCCAAAATCCCATATGTTTTGCTAACCACCCTCTCAATGCACCTTACCACTATCAAAGATCAAAGCACATACATCTTCAGGTCCCTCTGTATATCGTTATATTTTAAAAATTGCTTTTTTTTTCCTTTAGAAAATGGTCAGACAAGGAGAAGTGAAACAAGTGAAATCCACGGGTGAATTTACAATCCCTAAGGCAGGTATGTGCAATGAAGTACACAATGCTATTAGCAGCTTCTCAAATTCTGTGCACACATTCATATGCAGGACACCAAGAGTGTGAAAATGTCTATAGCATTTTCACATTTGTGATAACTATTACATAATATCTAAAATATTTTCCAATCAGGGTAATAAATAATGTTTCTGAAATACTCAAAAAGAAAATGCATGCTTTAGACAGCAGAACAGTGGTAATGTTGCTGGACTAGTAATCCAGAAGCCTGCACGTACTCTGGAGACATGAATTTAAACACCACAATGCCAGTGGAATTTAAACGCAATTAATTGAAAAATCTGGAATAAAATGTTAGTCTCAGTAAAGGTTACCATGAAGTTATTGGATTGTAAAAAACATCTTCACTAATGCCCTTTATAGGTCTTCAGGGAGAGAAATCTACCATCCATAACTGGCCTGGCCTGGCCTCCATGAGATTCCTAATCCTTAGCAATGTAGTTAAACAGCCCTTATAACGGATAAGAAAAAGTGCTGTGGGTGTTCCTACACCTTTGCGATGTTTCATAAAGGTGTCTCATCATCAGCTTCTCAAGAGCAATTAAAGTCTATTTATCAGTGTCACATGTAGGCTTACATTAACACTGCAATGAAGTTACTGTGAAATTCCCTTAGTCACCACACTCCAACACTTGTTTGAGTATACTGAGGGAGAATTTAGCACGGCCAATGCATCTAACCAGCATGTCTTTCAGACTATGGGAGGAAACACATGCTGATGTGTACAGATCCTTCACACACAGTGATCCAACTGAAAATTGAACCTGATCCCTGGCAATGTGAGGCAGCAGTGCGAACCACTGTGTCACTCTGCCACCCCAATTATGGATGTCAGCAATTCTCACATCCCAAAGAATGAATAATAATTTTTAAAAATTCTACTGAGACATACATGGATACCTCACCAAGAATTAATAACAGTGCTTGATGGACCTAAGTAACAGAGTGAAGTGAATGGTCTTTCACTTTATGTGCACCTTTACTAAATCTAATTTCCTAATTACAGATGTGGAAGTTACAGCTGAATACCATTGAAGATATATATCTTTGCAATATCAACACACTCATCCAATGGTAGGCCTTGAGTATACAAGCAGTTATATGTATTGACAACTACTTGACAACCTAACCTGCATTGTAGATGAAAAATGTACATTTTTGGTATGAAGTTCACATTTTGGAAATCTGACAATGAACTGACCTTAATTTGAAATAGAGGTAAAGAGCAGTTTGGAAGACATCAAATTTTTTAATATTTTCTCAGAACATACATTGATGTGCATGTTCCTACATAAGAGCTAAACCAATATACAAAAGTGTTGATTCAGAAAGGGCCACTTAACTGGAATGAGTCTACTCCTTCCATAGACTTGCCAAAGGATGGCACAGTGGCACAGTAGTTAGCACTGCTGCCTCACACTACCAATGCACCTAACCAACACGTCTTTCAGATTGTGGAAGGAAACCAGACCACCCTGAGGAAACACATGCCGACAGGAGAATGTGCAGATCCTGTTCAGACAGTGATCCGAGCCCAGAATCAAACTCAGATCCCTTGCCAAAGGGTGGCACTGTGGCGCAGTACAAGTTAGCTCTGGTGCCTCACAGCACCAGGGACCCAGACTCAATTCCAGCCTTGGGTGACTGTCTGTGTGAAGTTTGCACATTCTCCCTGTATCTGCATAGGTTTCCCCTGAGTGTTCCAGTTTCATCCCACAGTCCAAAGATGTGCACATTAGATTGATTGGCCACGCTAAATTGACCCTTACATTGGAACTCTTCCATTTCACTCATCACGGAATCGCGTGGGTGATAGTCCAACCACAGAAATCTCTGTTGATCATGGCTGGGAATTTCCAGTCTCACCTGTGCGAGGCTGTAAAATCTCACCCTTAGTGTCTGGGGGCTGAGCAGGGTAAATACGGGGGTAATAGGATAGGGCCTGGGTGGAATTGTTGTTGGTGCCAGCTTGATGGAGTGAATGGCCTCTTTCTGTTATGATTCTATGAAAACTAATTGTGATATTCTCATGCCTTCCATCTTCAATTGTGAACTGTTGAACATTTCCCAATTCAGCCATCAGATCAAATGGGTTCTTAGGAGAGAGCAGGGCTGGAGGATTTAGGATAATGCATCCACAGATGTACAAACATAATTCAGTCACCACTGTAAAGTTAAATATTCTGTCTCTATTGTTTAATATTTTTATTTTATGTTACAATTATATATCAATCTAAAAAACAGGAATAGTTAAGACGGACCAGAGGAGTTTGTCTATATTAATGAATTTTTGAGAGAAATGAACTGATAGAGGGCTATGACTGGAGGCAGGGTGTCATGTTGCTATGTTGAGTAGGTATTGACAATGTGCATAAAAATATGATCATGCACGTCATAATGAAAATGTTGACAAGAAGGCAGTGCGGTGGCCAGTGGTTAGCACTGCTGCCTCACAGCACCAGGGGCCCAGGTTTGATTCCATCCTGGGGTGACTGTCTGTGCTGAGTTTGCATGTTCTCCCTGTGTCTGTGTACGTTTCCTCTGGGTTCTCTGGTTTCCTCCCACAGTCCAAAAATGGTTGATTGTCCATGCCAAATTGTCCCTTAGCGTCAGGGGTACTAGGAGGGGGAGTTATAGGGATAGGACCTGGGTGGGATTGATATCGGTGCAGTCTCGATGGGCCAAATGGCCTCCTTCTGCACCGTAGATTCTATGACTCTAAGGTGCACAGATATCCTCAAGGACTATTGATAATTTTGATGTCGGGGAAATGGAATGAGCATGATTTAAAGAACATAAAATAAATGTATTCATTTGCATCCTTTCCACTTTTTCAATCTCATCAAATTTGCCGGCTCACATCCCTCTCCTCTCGTATTAATATCCATTAGCATCTTTCCTTTATAATTTTGTATATTTACTTCACTATCAGAGGAAAACACAACGTGAATTGTTGACTGCCCATTGTGGAGAAATTCAATTTCACTATTATCAGTCCGCAACAGCAACTTGTTGTCCCACTGTTCCGAAGACAGCCTAAGAATATAAATTAGCTTAAAATTATAATTTGGATGTGAGTATAAATGCCATATGTCATGACCAGTGGCAAAGTAAGATAAATAAGCAGAGCTCGCAACTTAGCATTACTCACTCATGACACGACACTCTCTGAAAACATTCCATATCACTCCTCACAGGAAGTTTGCATTCCAATAAATGCGCTAACCTTACTTTATTAGACAATTACTTCAGGTTCAGTCCGTATTCTCTAAAGCGCAAAAATAATATTTGCTCACATCTACTGCTGTTTGAGGAGGCTTGTCGCCATGGTGACATGCCTTCATGCTTCTTTATAGACAATTGTGCAATTGCAAATAATGTGATTAGTGACGTCACTGATATCATCTGATGCTATCTAGTTATCATTACTTCTTTCAAATAAAAGTTAAGGATTGCAGAATAGTTTGCTCAAGTTTATGCTGCGGCAAAGGAGTTCTCCAGGGTAGCGTCCTAGGTCCAAACACTTTCAGCTGCTTCATCAATTACCTTCCAGTGTAAGGTCAGAAGTGAGGATTTTGCAGATGATTGCACAATGTTTAGCACCGTTCGTAATTCCTCAAGTACTGAAGTAGTCCATGCCCATCTGTAGCAACACCTGGACAAACATTCAGGTTTGGATTGATAAATGTTGTGACACTGATTGTATACTGTCAGAATTAGAAGTCCTTGACAGAGAAAGCATTAACATGGAACTGGAGAACAGTACCATCCATGATATGATGTATAGATTCACATGGTATACAGAAAACATTCTGGATGTCTACCTACATGGAGAAGTAGCTCCATGCATGAGAGTAACCTGGGATATTTAAGTAGTAAAAGACTAATAATAAATGATTCATTTTTAATCGTACAAGTCTCAAGATCTCATCATTGACATTTAAAGAACCCAGATTACAGCAATAAATAACAAGTAATATTCATGCTGCCAAACTGCCAGGCAATGACTATCTCCAAAAAGAGAATCCAACTATCTCCATGTGACGTTCAATAGCATTAGCATTGTTATATCCTAGTGGTTACCATTGACCAGAAACTGAATAGAACAGCCATATAAATATTGCAACTACAAGAACAGGTTAGAGGGTGGGAATTCTACTGTGAGTAACTCATGTCCTAGCTCCTCAAAGCCTGTCCACTCTCTACAGCACACATTAGGAGTGTGAAGGAATAAGCTTCACTTGCCTGCATGCATGCAGCTCCAGTGAAACCGAAGAAACTTGACCCTATCCAGGACAAATGAACCTGCTAGACTGGCACCTCATTCACCACCTTCAGTGATCACTACCTCTACCACTTGTTCATAGTGGCAGCAGTGAATATACCATTTGCAAGATGCACTGCAGCTACTCATCAATCTCCTTCGACAATACCTTGCAAACCCACTACCTAAATAACATAAAAGAGCAAGTACAGCAGAGGCCTGGGAGCACCATTACCTGCTATCTCCCTTCCAAGTCTCTCACCATCCTGACTTGGGAATGTATCACCATTCCTTCATTGTCACTGGATCAAAATCCTGGAATTCCCTTTTTAACAGAACTGTAAGTGTATTTATACTACACGGACTGCAGCAGTCCAAGAAGGCAGCTCACCACATCCTTCTCAAGGACAATTAGGAACGGGGAATAAATGCTGGCCTAGCCATTGACACCTACATCCTGTGAAAGTATTAAATAAAAATACAATATCTGAGACATCACAAGGAAGCATAGCATGAGAGGTCCACTAAATTTACTTCTTCCACTTTGAGGGTGGCACAGTTGCACAATGGTTAGCACTGTTGCTTCACAGCACTGGGGACCTGGATTCAATTTTGGCATTGGGTGACTGTCTGTGTGAAGTTTTCACAACCTCCCTGTGTCTGTGTGGGTTTCCTCCAGATTTTCTCCCACAGTTCGAAAATGTGCAGGTTAGACTGATTGGCCATGCTAAATTATCCCTTAGCGCTCGGGGGATTTGTACGGTAAATATGTGAGGTTAAGGGGGTAGGACCTGGGTGGGATTGCTGTCAGTGCAGGCTTGATGGGCCAAATGGCCTCCTTCTGCACTGTAAGGATTCTATACTTCAATACGCAACCTATTCATTTACGAGCAATTTCCCCTAATTCTCAAAGAAAACATTTCAAAACTCCAAAACCATTAACCAGATCCTGCTGATTTCTAAAAAGAAATCATAGCGGCCTTAAAAAATTATAAAATTGCTTCACATTCTTTGAACATTTTTATTTATTAGTATGTGCTAGAATTGGGGAGAAAAAGACTGTTTGATTCGGTAGAGCTTATGGAAGTGGGATGTCAAGTGATAAAGCATTCAAGAATATAGAGTTAACAATCTTAAATTCCGCAAAAAATTATTTTAACCCTAGACTTGTGTAAGCTTGTTTACTAAAAGTATATTCAGCTCTTTTGATGCAAGATCTATAAAATAAACTGCCTAAGTATGCCTCCCTATTCTCAGCATGCATTCACACCACATATGTGCAATGGATGTGTAGTAGTTTTGCTTTGTGTCTTTTACAGTTAAAATGATGCCTAAATCTGGCATGAGGACCTTAAGCTGACATTTGAGTGAAGTGAATTGAGACCCCTGGGAGGTTGTAGATTCAGTCCATTTCGCTGCACTGAAAGAGTGAGTCCAAAATACCCAATTTATCCTTCACATGTTCAGCATTCAGTGCAAAAGCCAGAAGTGTTGTGCAACTTCACTTAATTGTGTTCTGAGTGTACTGTAAAAGTCAGGAATGCTGACCTTTTCTTGATACTAACACTGCTACATTGTTCCAGAATTTCTATCGATGTAGTATGGTTTAGGAACTGAGGATGAAGTCAAACTTGCAGAGATGCTCTAATTGATAAAGAATGGAGAATTGTATGCGTTTCCAATATCCATTCTTGCTCTTAGTTCCCAATACTCATTTCCTTCTCAAAAAGCAAGCTAGTGTGCATGACCAAAACTTCAAAATAACTGTGAATGAATGGAATGAGTAATGAGTTACCATGACGCAAATGATCAAAGCTGATCACAAATGTATTTCTGATTCAAACGTCAACCTCTGGATGTTTAGGCAGTACGATCAGAATTACCATTTTTATGACTGGGTGAACTTGCAATATGTGCAGGCTCAATGAACAAATTCAGTATTCATATAAGACCTGGGTCTACTCACAACTTACTTGTGCCCAGATGATGCTTGACAAAGCATGATATAACCAATCTGTCAACTCCTGTCTCCATTAGGTTAGAAGTGCAGCAAAACAATTAAGCCTGTAATTTCTTTGCAGTTGGGTGAATATTCTGTGAATAATGTGAGTTGGCTTGATAATTTTCAAATTTTGCATTTACTCGATCTTCAGTATGAGATTGGGAAACCAAACATCTGGATCATTCCAGTTTCTGCCCCTGCACTAAATCAGTGTCAGTGACATGATGTGATTTTCAAATACAAATATCCTAACTGGTCTATTGGCAAATTCGACACTGAATTAGTGGCTTTGAGAGTGGCTTAGAGGCAACATCCAATAACCGAGGGCATCTTTAAAAGGGAAACGGCAGCCATGACCACGCCTGAGGTTTGGTACAGCATTGAGATCAAAAAATCAGAACTGGCCAGGGCAGTCGGGCTCCATGCTCTCTTGAGGTTTTGATAAGTGTTGCATCTGCGAGGGGAATTTGCACAGAGTGTGTAGATTTGAATGCACTGTCTGAAAATAAATGTATTTGAAGGGAAAATAATTACTTTGGGGAAAGAGCAGAGGAATGAGGTTCATTCAATAGAAAAGTACAGGCATGATGGACTGAATGGCCTCCTTCTGTGCTATATGATTCAATGATTCTATTAGCTTTACCATTACTGGTCAAGAAGCAAAAGAAACAAAGGAAAAGAGTCATTGGGGGATTGTCTTTCCATGGCTAAGTTCTATCTTAGGGGGGTCTCTGGCATTCGGAAACTTGTTGGCCTCTGTTTCCACTCCTTGAAGGCTTTAGAATCAAGGGCCATAATCTAAAAATTAAGGCCAAGCCATTCAGGAAAGATGTTAGAATACACTTCTACAAGTTGAGAGTGGTGGAGGTTTGGAACTCTCTTCCTCAAATGGCATGGATGCTGGTTCAGTTGTTAGGTTTAAAACTGAGATAGACAAGTTTTTACTGTGCAGGGCTATCAACGGATATGGGCCTAGGGCAGATGCATGGAGGTAGATCACAGATCAACCATGATCTTACTGAATGACAGAGCATGATCAAGATGCTGAATGACCTACTCCTGCTCCTATGTTCCCACCTATAGCATATACAGCCAATTGTTGGGATAGAGAATTGGCAGAGGCCACAACAAAATTGGTGTTTGTTGGTTGTAATTAAAACATTCGGGCCTGATTTGTAACAGATGCTTGTCTTTTCTGCATTGATGTCCATCTCAAGTCAGAATGGTTGGCGATTCAGATCTGAGTTTCTATGACTGGCATCATATTATTGTGCTCCTGCTATCTCCCAGTTTTTAGACACAAATCTTTCAGTCACCAAAATTTGCATGAGAACATAATATCCTTTCAGAATACTAAATAGGATTTAATTGACTGGTTAATGCAATAGGAGAAATGCTGTCCCTTGATGTTTTTTAATTTGGTACCTTTGTAAAGGCTCAGAATGAGATACAGTATTGTTCAAAATTGCTAGTCAGTAGCAAACATTTGTTTGTACCTGACAGTTAAGCACTGCAATTACCATCTTTCATCTGGGATTTCTTTATTGTTCCCCAAGTATAGCAATCAAGGAGAATCACTTCTCTACCTCATTAACCAGTCTATTAGAGAAAAGACAAGCAAATCAGAGGGAAGTGTCAAATTACTTGAGTCAAGAGACTAAAATCAATGGAAAATGTCAATATATCACAAGAAGGATACCAACTTAAATTCAAAATCATTGCATATGTTTTAGGGGTATAAAATGGCCATAACAGTAGCCAATTTAGCAAGTCAGAAACCTTTGTTTGATCTAGTTGATCATGTTAAATTTGTTGTGGCCTTTTTTTCATGCAGCCTAGTGGCTGCCATAGATGAACACAGTACTTATTTAACGTATAAATTAGGCTCCCACGCACTTTTCAGATTTATTTCCTAAACTAGCATTTCTGAATCTTCAGTTGCCTAATGAGACGTCTTTAAAGAGACTACTCATCAAATGACCCTGGAATCTTATAAGATTTTGATTTTTTTTGTGTGGGGCCTGAAAGATCAGGACCACTCCTCCTTTCCCCGCAAAGCAACTGCAGATCCTCACTTAATAACCTTCAACCCCCCTCTCTTATTAATTACTGTATGCCATTCATCTGTGGAGCACCCAACATTTGTTTGGCTCTAAGGAATAGGATGCACAGACTACTTGCTTCTGTACCTTCCCTGAATTATGATGGCGAGGCCTGAAGATAAATGTATTTCAGTCCTTGGGCTGCTCTGTTTTGACTGGTCACTGCTGCTTGTTCAAATTGGGCCCAGACTGGAACATTGACTCAATGATATGCAGATTAGGTGGATTGGCCATGCTAAACTGCCCCTAGTTGTTCAAAGTTGTGCAGATTAGGTGGATTAGCCACGGTGAATGTGTGGGGTTACAGGAATAGGGTGAGGGAAAGGGCCTGGGTAAGATGTTCTCTCGGAGAGTTGGTGCAGACTCAATGGGCCGAATGGTCTCTTCTGCACTGCAGGGAGTCTACAATTTAACATCCTTTGCTTAGACATTTGATTGTAATAGACTGCTTATCGAAAGTGTTTTACAGGTGTAAAACAGGAACATAAAAATTTAAGATATTAGACAGCACGTACATGCTTGTGGCAGGCTGGAAGTATGCTGGCCATTCTACAGGTAATACAAAGGTGGTCAGAACCTGCACTTTAAACACAGGTTAGGATCTTTGCATGTGCAAATTGAGTGACACATGCTTGTCTGAGGTTGACTTCACAAAATCTCTGAGCAACAGGTTGCAGTATTTATCTTACAAGTTGCACTCAATCGGTTATTCATGAAGGGCCACCTTCTCAATCTTGCCTCTCGTCTGAGGTGTGGTGATTCAAAGTTAAATCACCATCAGTTGGAGAGCAGTCTATGGTCATCTGGAACAGTGGCACCTTTACCGTTATTCTTAGGCAGTTGGTAGCCATACCAGATATCCTTAAAGGGACCACTGGATGTTCCTTTAGAAAGAGTGTTTAATTTTGTTTAAACTGCTTTACTGAAAGTGTACTCCCCACATGTGCAGTTGCAGTGTCTGTGTTGTCACTCCAGTATCTGTGTTGTCTTAGGTAGGTGTCTTTATCAAAGATGGTGCAGATCTAATTCCAACAGAGAAGATTGCACCTTGAATTGGAAACTGCATGGAATACTCTTCCCTTCCATTATAAACACATTTTTAAAGTAACAGTGGTATTGCAGGTTGAGCATTAGATAATTAAAGCTTAAGATTATGATGATTCCTAAATTAACTGTTTCACGATGTGACTGTAATACTCGTGAAAGCAATGAATTTTCTGATCTGATGGAAGATTTATAGGTTATTTTTACACTTGAAATGACAGTGTGCTGCTTTGCTCTGTTTCTAAACCATGTTCTAGCTTCCCTGGGATTAGTTGGCTCAATGGTAAATGGATCAGATTAATGCCAACAACATGGAGATTCAATCTCTTTTCTGGCTGGGAAAGATTGAGCTTTCTGCCACATTCCTGTGGTGAAAAAAGTCATAACGCTTTGCTATAGTTTGGCTAGTAATCAGTAGAGACTTGCCTTTGGATTGAGAGCAAAAGAAGAAGATTGTAAATGAAATATTACATATCGTTCTGAGCTGATTTTTCTTTATGAGAACATCTACTTGATATCCCTCTTCCAAAACTGAAAATCCCAGGTTTTCTCACAACACAAACTCCTGCTCAGACAATATCCCAGTAAATCTCCTTTGCACCCTTTCCACATCCCTCCTATAACGTGGATTCCTATAATGTGCACCTTATACTCTAGCTATGGCCTAATTACCATTTTATATAGTTCCAGCATAATATCCCTGCACTTAAAATCTATACCTTGACTAATAAAGGCAAATATTCCATATGTTTTCTTAACTGCTTTATCTACACCAGGCATGCACACCTTAAGGGACCAGTGTACATGCATACCAAAACCCCTCTGGCTCTTCATGCTTCCCAGGGTGCTGACAGTCATCATGTCTTCCTTTGCCTGGGTTTGTTCTGCCCAAGTGCTTCACTTCACACTTACATGGATTCAATTCCATTTGCCACTGATCAGCCCATCTGCAATGAACTGTCAGCAGCATTTAAGTTTTGTTCTTGGCAACCAGAACTGGGTAAAGGACTCAATTGACAGAGAACTATACAGTTTGATCAACATTTCCTCTGACTTGTATCATTTGCAAATGCAACCAGTTTGTATTAAAATTCAAAATCCTTTATTTCCCAAACCTTTTTTCCTAGCCTTCACTAGCTGCTTTTCCCAACTTTGGGGTCATTTTTGTGTCATAAAGCTGAATGCCACAGTAATGCCAACCAATCTTTGTTTGTATTTTTAAAAATTCTTTCATGGGATGGGGGGGGGGGGGGGGGGGGGGCGGCATTGCTGGGTAGACCAGCATTTGTTGTCTATCCCTCATTGCCCTTGAACTAAGTGGCTTGCAAGACCATTTCAGAAGGCAGTTAAGAATTAGTCATATTACTTTGGATATGGAGTCACATGTAGGCCAGAGCAGGTAAGGACAGCAGATTTCCTTTCCCAAAGGATATAAGTGAATGTGATGAATTTTTACAACAATCAATGATAGTTTTATGGGCACCATTTCTGAATTGCCTTTTCAATTCCATATTATTTCCAGCTTCCATGTTAAGACTTGAACGCATGTACCCAAAGCAATAGTCTGGTCCACCAATCTATGGACATTACCACTATACTACCATGTCCCCTAGCAACCCAATCTTCCAAGAAGATTTCAATTAAGAACACCATATCTCCAGGATCATTGTCTATTTGGGGACAACAGGTGAGTTGAAGAATTGGGATGGTGAGCCAACAGATCTGTTTAAAAAGCATTTGGCAGCCTTCTCGATGGCTGCACTGAGAGTCTTGATGAGGTGAGTGATGCAGTCAGGTGAGATGTGTGCGAGAGAAGGTTGTAGATACAAACTTCTTTGCACCATGAATAGTGCCCATTGACAGCACTCTTTAGGAGATTGTCTTGCAATGGCAATCATCTGCTTGTGGCTGACATCTGGCTTGTCACCTTCCCCATTTAATGCGCAGATTGAAAGTCTTTTTGGTGCTGCTTTTACCTGCTGTGTGCTTGTCTCCTGTGAGTTGACAAGCTGCAGACATTGGGGTTCTGTGTGGTGTTTGTTATTGCTTTACAAATGGCTGACAGTTAATGCAAGCTTAATTGGCTTTCTGCCATACAAACATTCTTCAGGAAAAGCAAGAGGAGTCAAGAACACATTGACATACCTATCTGATGATATTTTTGTAAGTTTTCCCACCCTTGGACCAACTTGCCTCAAAGAGTCTCCAAAACCCCTCCAAGTGCCTGGTAAACTTTGAGCCATCACTCCCCTAACCCCCAACAGCCCAAGTCATTCATCTGCAATGGAAACAGCACTGCTCCCACAATATCAAGCCTGAGAACATCAATTAATACTTCTTCTTGCATTATCCACACTCTGGCATTATCCTTCAAACCAGCACCTCGTTTCTTTCATCCTTTAACCAATTTCTTATCCACAGACAAGTCTTGCTCTGAATCCCTATAGCTTTGAGATTAATTAGTGACTTTTCATGTGGAACTTGTTCAAATGCTTTCTGAAAGATTAAGTACATAACATCACAGTTGACTTGTCACTTTTTTGGAAAGCAGGGAAGTTACTATTTCCCAATAAGAAACAGTTATTTATGAGATTGTTGTACAGGTAAACCTCAAATGTGCATCAATAATTGATCTTTATTCTGCATATAGCTGAAACCAGACTAATAGAATTGTAGTTTCTGATAACTGTTTTATCGCTAAGTTGAATATAAGCATCACATTAGTCTGTTACCAATTTATTGATGTCCTCCCAATGTCCAGTGACTTCTTTATAGTGATTGTTTATGCCTCACAAATCTCCGTGAAAGTCTGTCTAATACTCAAAGAACCAAACCATCTAACAATAAGAATGTCTTAAAGCTTTTCCCAATCTGTCTTGGATTATAGTCTCATTATATTGAAGTCTTGAATTATATTTCGGGAGTGAGGATTGTGGTGTGGTAGAGTGAGTGGGAAAGGCTGTGTTATCCATGTCTTAACTTATGGCTTTTTTACAAAGGTAATCACGTAAAATGCAATAGGGATCTGCTTAAAAGTACGTCGTCTGCTCATTTCCCCATACCTTATGGTTTTGCACTTTCAAAAAAACAAAGAACAAAGAGAGTTACAGCACAGGATCAGGTGGTTCGGCCCTTCAAGCCTGCACTAACCGTGCTGCCCGACTTAACTAAAACCCCCTATGCTTCCAGGGACCATATCCCTCTATTCCCATCTCATTCATATACTTGTCAAGATGCCCCTTAAAAGTCACTACCGTATTTTGGCAGCGCAGGCTCATTGGGCTGAAGGGCCTATTTCCCGTGCTATAATGTTCTTTGTTCTTTGTATCCACTACCTCCCCCAACAACAAATTCCAGGCACCCATCAATCTCTGTGTAAAAAATCTGCCTTGTACATCTCTTTTAAACTTGCCCCTCACATCTTAAACTATGTCCCTAGTAATTGACTCTTCCATCCTGGGAAAAAGCTTCTGAGTATCCATTTTGTCCGTGCCTCTCATAATCTTGTAGACTTCGATCAGGTCTCCCCTCAATCTCCGTCACTCCAGTGAGAACAAACCAAGTTTCTCCAACCTCTCCTCACAGTTAATGCCCTTTATACCAGGCAACATCCTAATAAATCTTTTCTATACCCTCTCCAAAGCCTCCACATCCTTCTGGTAGTGTGGTGACCAGAATTGAACAGTATATTCCAAGTGCAGTCCAACTAAGGTTCTATAAAGCTGCAACATGACTTGCCAATTTTTAAACTCAATACCCAGGCCAGTGACGGTAAGCATGCCATTTAACTTCTTGACTATCTTCTCAAAGTCGGAGGAGTGGTAGATAGTGAAGAGGGGTGTTATAGTTTGCAGAGACAAGTTGCAGAGCTGGGCCGAGAGGTGGCAAATGGAGTTCAATGCGGAAATGTGTGAGGTAATTCACTTTGGCAGGAATAACAAATGTGTAGAGTATAGGGCTAATGGTAGAACTCTTAATAGTGTTGATGAACAGAGGGATCTTGGTGTATATGTGCATAGATCCCTGAAAGTTGGCAATCAAGTCGATAAGGTTGTTAAGAAGGCATACGGAGTCTTAGCTTTTATTGGTAGGGGGGTTGAATTTCGGAGCCGCAACGTCATGTTGCAACTGTACAAAACTCTAGTGCGGCCGCACTTGGAGTATTGTGTGCAGTTCTGGTCCCCACATTATAAGAAAGATGTGGAGGCATTGGAGAGGGTACAGAGGAGGTTTACCAGGATGTTGCCTGGTATGGAGGCAGGTCTTATGTAGAGAGGCTGAGGGATTTGAGGTTGTTTTCATTAGAAAGAAGGCGGCTAAGAGGAGACCTTATTGAAACATATAAGATGATTAGAGGTTTAGATAGGGTGGACAGTGAAAGCCTTTTTCCTAGGATGGAGAAAGCTAGCACGAGGAGACATAGCTTTAAATTAAGGGGTGGTAGTTATAGGACGGATGTCAGAGGTAGGTTCTTTACTCAGAGGGTGGTAAGGGTATGGAATGCCCTGCCTGCTGCAATTGTAGATGCGCCAAGTTTGGGGGCGTTTAACAGGTCAGTAGATAAGCTATGGATGAAAAGGGAATGGTTTAGGCTAGAGGGTCACTGCTTTTTTTTAATTGGTCGGCGCAACATAGAGGGCCGAAGGGCCTGTTCTGCGCTGTAATGTTCTATGTCCTATCTATGTTCTATGTTCTACCTGCATTGCCACTTTCATTTGCTTACAGAAACCTCCCATTTTAAGTTTGTGAATAATATAACAGGAAAAGAACTGGCTTCCTACAACCTTCCTCTTATGTGTTTAATTAAAGCATAAGTCCTCTTTTCAAAGGATCCTAATGCAGAATATATATTCCACTCTAATATTCCACCTAAATTTTAATATTCTTAACTTTTCTCCAGCAGTCTCATTTATTGTTTGTCATATTTCACCTTAGCTGCTAGACTTTTTTATTTTTACAGTGTTTCTCTTTATTGCTCTATGAATCCTTTTAACTTTTTCCTGCACAATCCTAGATTCATGGAACCTCTACAGCACAGAAAGAGGTCAGTTGACCCATTGAACCTGTACTGACAACAATCCCACCCAGGCCCTATCCCCGTAATCCTATGGAGTTATCCTGTTCATCACTCTAACATTAAGGGACAATTGAACACCGTCAATCAACCTAACCTGCACATCTTTGGACTGTGAGGGAAAACCGAAGCACCTGGAGGAAACCCACGCAGACATGAGGAGAATATGCAGACTTCACACAGGCCCGAATTGAACCTAGGTCTATGGCATTGTGAGGTAGCAGTGCTAACCACTGTGCCAACATGCCACCCAATTCGTCCCAGTGAGTTCCTCTACTTTTCTCTTGTGGAGCTATGTTTGCTTTACATTTCATTTTAAATTTGTTTATCAATCTAATTACTTGATTAATCTAGGGTTGATGATTTATGTTCCATACTTGACTACAAGTCCGGTATTGGTCTTTTAAAATTGTTCTGTTTGTCTTGCATTGAAATGTTAACAAATATCCACACATGTGATGCCTGTGTTTTAATAACTGTTTACAAGGCATCTGGGATTATAATTGACTGAATTTGGTCTCTTTCTAATATCCTGGAACAGTCCCTTGAACTTGGATCTCAGATCACGACTAAAATACTTCCTCTTTCATCTATGAATAAATCTGAATGGCAGAATTGATTTTCTTAATTTAATTGTCTTCTTAAGTTTACTATGTTTAGTGTATGTTAAAAGTACAAGAGTTTTATTTGTATTTACATATTCTAACCTTTCATTGCAAATTAAATTAAGAGCTGCTGAACTGACATTTCTCAAGATTATTTAGTAAATTAGTTTTCCAGGTTATGTACAAGGCCATTAATATCAAGCATGGCACTTCATTATAAATGTTATTTTTAAGACGACAGATCGACTCCGATTACCTTTACCGGACTCCCAAACACACGTTAATTAATCTAGGCTTACTTTGTACAGAGATGTTATTAAGTTGATACTCCATCACTTTTTCATTTGCGGCTCTTCAATCTTAATAGCGTGTTTATTTTTACTGGTGGTATGAATTGACGGGATAACATCGGAAATTTTACTGTTCTTATAGCTCGACATTTCAACCACTTATAAAGAGCTCCTCTGTAAGCACTATTATTGGTTTAGCAGCATGAAAATCTGTGGACTAGAATTGGTGGTAAAAATAATGGTGAATTCATCACCGCTCCTCATTATTAAAGAGTAAATCAAACAATTATTTCCAACGTTACACATGCAGTTGAAAGCAGTTGCAGTCTGCATTGCGCTTCTCTTCTGCAAACTTCGCTGTAACAGTATCTTGTCCATTCAAGTGTAAGCAAATTACATATTATATAAATCTTAATTACTGCCAAACAACCACTCAAGCTTAGAAAATTAACTTCTGAAGTGTGGAATCTGGTTCCTTCAGATTTTAATTATTGTTAAAAAAAATTGGAAAAAAACATAAAGCATTCATTTACCTTTTTCTTTTTCCAACTTTAATCACTCTTTCCCAATCCCATCTTTCTTTTCTTTTTTATATTTTGTCTCCTGTGGCTGAGTTGACAATGAATTCAATATTCCATCTAGTATTTCTTGTTCATGAAAGAATCTTCAATCTCACTGATTAAGGGGATATACAGAGCAGAATTTTGTCAAGAAGGCAGAAGTCCCACTTCTAAGGCCATAATTGGGGTCATCACTGAACACTCGCCCACCACCACGACAATGTTGCAGTGAATGGGGGCTGACATCTTGCCAGCAATGGGCAATTAGGTGGCTACCACTGCACCATCATCCAACTAAGGATAGCAACTCATCCGCAAAAGCCAACAGCTCAGTAGTACCACAACTAGCAGTGACTGTCGCTGGGAATTCACCTGCCACAATGGCCAGGTCCCCTCAATGAGAATACAGATAGGTTAGAGGAAGCCTAGAGTCTGGCAGACAGGTCCCTATGATTAGGGAAAGTAAGTGGGGTCATGCAGCTCCTGTAGAGAGCATCACACCAATTGGGCTTGTTATTGCAGTGCAAAATCTCAAAAATCTGTGGCCAGGTGGCCAAATGTAATGGACATCTGGTGTCCCCAGACTTTGCTCAGAGCAAAATTCGACCCAATGTATTCCAATCTCTATAAAGTCAGGCAAATGATTCACTGTTTTTACGATATTGTTCTGCTATCCAGCACTAGTCTTTGATGGAAAGGTGTAAGAGTTGACATAAGCCCTCGAACACTCTGCTAAAATTCTCAGAGAAGCTGTCCTGTAGTTTATGGGTCACCAGAGATTTTGTGCAGGGGAGGGTTTGTAGATTGGGTATAAGATGCAGGTTCAGTATGCTGCTCCATGCAGCCTGTCCTTGTAAATAAATGGAGTTTGACGATAGCTTTGAAAAACATCACAATTTTTTTGTTATATAACTCATTAATGGTTTGGAAGCTGAACGGTTCAACATGCCCGATAGCAAACACAACATTTAGTTTGTCAAGATAAGTTGCATATTCCTGGACATCTAAGCTAAATACACATTTAAAATAATGTATGAGCACTACTTAAATACTTGTAAACAATTCATTTTGCTTCTTCATAGGTTCATGAAAAAGTCTCACAACACCAGGTTATAGTCCAACAGGTTTATTTGGTATCACAAGTTTTTGGAGAGCCATTCCTTCATCAGGTGACCTGGCTCCGAGAACCTGTGACACCAAATGAAGCTTTGGACTTTAATCTGGTGTTGTGAGACTTCTTACTGTGTCCACTGCAGTCTAACGCCGGCAACTTCTTATCATATATTCACAGAATCCCCCACAATACAGAAGGAGGCCATTCAACCCCTTGAGTCTGTACCAAGCACAAACCCAGCCAGGCTCTATTCGAGCAACCACACACATTTAGCCATCTAATCCCCTTGACACTAGGGTCAATTTAGCATGGCCAATCAACCTGACCCACACATCTTTGGACTGTAGGAGGAAGCTGGAGCACTGGAGAAAACCTGAGCAGACAGAGGGAGAATACATAAATTCCACATAGACAGTGACCCAAAGCCATAATTGAATCTGGGACCTTGGCGCTGTGAGGTATCATTGCTAACAACTGTGCCACCATACCATCCTAATGAAACTTAATTCCCTGACTGGAAATCAATCCCAAGTTGAGGTGGAGAAATCACCAAAATCATACCAGATTGTCTGACCTTTTAAGAAGCTTTGGAATTTTTTTCTCCTTTCCTTCTGCCATCTTCACTCAGACGTGCACAGTTGCACAACAGACTGTTAAGGCACTGTCCATTGAAATAAACATGCTGTGGACTGAAAAGGAATTTTGAGGCATCATTGATCTCCATCACACATTTTTCTCAATTTAAAAAAAACACTTCGCTGTCATCCGGGCTGCTCTCCAACCTGCCACTTACGTTTTAAACAGAAAAGGTGATAAATATTTGAAAAGGGTAGAAGGAAAGTGCAGAGAAATGAGACAAGCTTTTAGAATTACCAGACACGTTGGGTTGAATGTCTCTTCAGATGAAATATAAATTCATAATTCTAGGAGTCTTTCTCATAATAAAAAATTTGGATAAGTTCAGCAGTCAGTTTTTCAGAGGTTGTAGCAGTAGGTTTTGTGATGAGTTGTGGCATTTATCACAAAGGTCCCCTTTTCCCCTATCCTGCACATTATTGTCAAACCAAAGAAAAATCAATGTGGTAGAATCAAGATTGCTGCAAGTAAACAGCAGATAAAATTTGCACTGAAGTTTCAGTTTATTACTGATAAGTGTACAATAACAACATCTCATCACATCAGAAGCCAAAAACCTTCCATGTGTAACAACATTTTCTTTTAAAGAACACCATTATAATTTTATTTTGCAAAGCCCAAAGAGAAAAAAATTACCTCCTAATGAAATAAGGGACAATGCAACAGCTCAAAGGCTATTTGGCAGACAAACCGAGACATAACCCCATTCTGCAAGCCAGTCTCTGAAACAAACAATGGTAACTGATGTAATATGGTGTTGTTAAAAAAAAGCCAAACATGTTCAGCTTTACACTAACAGTACCAAAGAATTTGATAAGGTTAGGGAAGAAAATTTGACAGTTTGCAGCCAATAGAGTACAACTGAATGTCTGATAGAATGTAGTGTGCAATGATCTTTACAAAGACAGAACTAGTTCTGAGTCTCTGAACCTTTCTCCCCTGGTGTGAACCATTCGCTGGGCAGATGGTTGCAGAATACGTGAGAGGGATTCATTTTGTCAGCTACCCAGTTCCCAGTGATGCTTCAAGACATATTCAACTTAAGTGTTAAGAATGGAAATATGTGATCTGATTAGGGGCAGCACAGTGGCTAGCACTGCTGCCTCACAACACCAGAAATCCCTGGTTCGATTCTGGCCTTGGGTGACTGTCCGTGCGGAGTTTGCACATTCTCCTGGGTCTGTAAAGGGGATTAACGACGTTAGGGGAATGGGGTGGACCTGAGTAGGATGTTGTGTCAGAGAATCAGTGCAGACATGAACCGAATGTCCACCTTCTGCATTGTAGGATTTGATGATTGATTCTATGTTAACTCATCATTAACATATTAACAACATTAAATGTCAGGAATTCCATTGTGTTCCTCTCAAGCACTAACATTAAAGAGGTAGAAGTAATGTTAAAATATGATGTTGAGTGCAGACTAGTGCTTTGATTACAGAGCAGCCGCACTATGGACTTGTAGAAATATTCTTTAAAATAAGTTGATGTTAATTTTTTTCCTCATACTGTGCTGTATGAGGACAAGTGCTGGTGTGACTTCTCACGACTTTACTTGAAATGCCACTACAGGTGCCGGAATTAGCTTGAGTCCAGGCCGCAGAGTGAGCCGGTCAAAGGCACAGGCTTGGCAGTGCCCCTTTCTTCATCTTTACAATTCCACAACTCTACTGTTTGCAATGCAGCCTTTACTAACTCCATTAACTGCCTGCTGGTTTCAGGATAGCACTCCTGTCACTGAGTCAGTGGCTGTGGCTTCATTTTCCACTCCAGACACCTGAGACAGGATTTTCCAGCCATGTTTGCCCTAAGATTGGAAAATCCTGCCTGAGGTCATCGGACCTTTGCGTTGGGTTTGTATCCTGCCTGCTACGATTCGAGATGGGCAAGCGAGACAGGACCGCAGGTCTGCATATTGTCCTCCCTTGAGCACAAAAATCTTGGCTCTCTGTCATGGAGTGCTGCTGCATTGTCTCTCAGAAGAAAGGTTAATGCAAGACTACGCCCTCGCACTGCGATGTAAGAGATCACATGGCACTGCTTCACAGAAAGCACAAGAGTTTTCTCTGTTCAAGTAAATATTTATCCTTCAAAAGTATCACTAAAACAAATTACCTGATCATTATCACATAGCTGTTTGCTGTGCATTAATTAGCTATCATGTTTTCAACATTATAACAGTTAATACTTTAAATTAAGTGCTCCATAATATCTAATTGAGATGTCCTGAGATCATGAAATGCACTATAAGTCTGTCTTTCATTCCATTGGTTTGCTGTCACCCAAGATATTGATTGAGAAATTCTTGCTCTTGTCCTCATATGTTTGCAACAGCTTCACCACATTCTTCCTGCAGCTTTAACACTGCATTGGACTTTACAGGTTGCTGTTTTCCCCATATCATTGTGCTCCCACTAATCCAAAGTTGAATGTTCAACCTCCTAGATGAAGTGATATTACGATATTAGCGATTGCATTGCCACGATAGTCTGTGCAGAGGCACTCTTCAATTTTGCAGTCACAGAAAGACAACTCTATTGAAAGAAGACAAACAGCAAGGCAGACGGAAAAGAAAGAAAACAGTTTTTTATTCAAGGTGAAAAAGAAATCCCATGGAGGAAACAGGCTGATCCTTTCCTGTTTATAGTCAGGAAAATTTGCAGCTCGCCTAAGCCCAAACCATGAACAAGAGGTGAGGTAGCCTCCATTATTCAGTGTCCTTGATGCGGCAGGAAAAGGCTGCATCAGCTGCAAGACCATCCCAACAAAAATGGGGAGTGCCAAACAGGAGCAGAAGTCATTTCAAATCAATTTGTTGTAGCAAACAGCATTTAACCAAAAATTAAGGGGGCAACAAACAAGATTGGGAAATTGAAGACATTCAAGAAATTGAAGGAAAAAAGGAAGCAGAAGTATCAATCTTGGGACCAATCACCAGATCAAATGGAAACTATAATGGGCCAGAATTTTATGTTGCTCAGACAGGCAAGTACACCCAACCTTGAAGTGTGTGAATTCGCAAGAGAGATTGTTGGGAATGCATCTCAGCATCAATGTGCACTCACACGATAGTTCAGTCAGTGAGTGCGCCGAAACAGGTGACACTAAAGTCGGTGGAGTGGTAGATAGTGAAGAGGGGTGTTATAGTTTGCAGAGGGACTTGGACAAGTTGCAGAGCTGGGCCGAGAGGTGGCAAATGGAGTTTAATGTGGAAAAGTGTGAGGTAATGCACTATGGCAGAAATAATAAATGTGTAGAGTATAGGGCTAATGGTAGGATTCTTAGTAGTCTTGATGAACAGAGGGATCTTGGTGTGTATGTGCATAGATCCCTGAAAGTAGGCAGTCAAGTCGAGAAGGTTGTTAAGAAGGCATATGGAGTCTTAGCTTTTATTGGTAGGGGGATTGAATTTCGGAGCCGCAACGTCATGTTGCAACTGTACAAAACTCTAGTGCGGCCGCACTTGGAGTATTGTGTGCAGTTCTGGTCCCCACATTATAAGAAAGATGTGGAGGCATTGGAGAGGGTACAGAGGAGGTTTACCAGGATGTTGCCTGGTATGGAGGGCAGGTCTTATGAGGAGAGGCTGAGGGATTTGAGGTTGTTTTCGTTAGAAAGGAGGCGGCTAAGAGGGGACCTAATCGAAACATATAAGATGATTAGAGGTTTAGATAGGGTGGACAGTGATAGCTTTTTTCCTAGGATGGAGAAAGCTAGCACGAGGGGACACAGCTTTAAATTAAGGGGTGATAGTTATAGGACGGATATCAGAGGTAGGTTCTTTACCCAAAGGGTGGTTCGGGAGTGGAATGCCCTGCCTGCAGCAGTTGTAGATGCGCCAAGTTTGGTGGCGTTTAAGAGGTTAGTTGATAAGTATATGGAAGAGAAGGGAATGGTTTAGTTTGGAGGGGCATTGCTTTTTATATTGGTCGGCGCAACATCGAAGGCTGAAGGCCCTGTTCTGTGCTGTAATGTTCTATGTTCTATGTTCTATGAAACTGGAGTGTCCCTGCTCAAAATTAAACTGATAATAAAACCCACTGGGGGGGGAGGGGGTGTCAAGTAAAAACAATTTCTCGTGTCCTTGTTTCCTTTTATAGCTAGCCAGTGAGCCAAGTGGTGAGGCAACCTTCGCGTTTTAGCTGAAGCTTTGCTTCAGGTTGGGATGAAATGCCAAGCCTGAAATAAAATTTTAGAAAGGCGTCTGGGAACTGAAGTTGTCTGGGTTCTGCTGTCAGGTGTTTGAATCTGCTGCCTGAGCACAGTTCATTGCGTGCTTTTTGCATCACATTTAATTTGTACAAGTCTGCATTTCTCTGAGACAACTCTGCAGCAACTGTCCGCTTCGAGGAAGCGGTTAGAAGTGCTAGCCTGCACACTTCCTATTCTTGGATCCTGCCCTCTTCTTGCCCCCCTCAGCAACGCTATCTGTTAATTGGCCGGCCACAGAAGCTGAGTCAGGTACACCAAATATAGAAAATGGATGAAGAATGTGCAAAAATCAGACAGCACTGCAAAAATAGATGGACAGGATAAGTTCTAAAGATATCATCTGAAAAACAATACTTAGAATAATGCAGACACCTCTGTGTTGTGATTATTAATCTACGAGAGATTGGGCAGACCAATGGTCCTCAGATACAAAATCCTTCAAAGAATACACTAGGGACATCTGGACATGGCAAAGCATAGAGCAAGAGCTCAAAATGCAGCTTTTTTATTTGTTTGTGGGATATGGTCATCGCTGGCTGGCCAGCATTTATTGCCTATCCCTAGTTGCCCTTGAGAAAGTGTTAGTGAGCTGCCTTCTTGAATCGCTGCAGCCCATGCACTGTGGGTTGACACACAATACCTTTAGGGAGGGAATTCCATGATTTTAACCCAGCGACTGTGAAGGAACAGTGATATATTTCCAGATCAGGATGGTAAGAGGCTTGGAGAGGAACTTGCAGATGCTGGTGTTCCCATGTATCTGCTGCCCTTGTTCTTCTAAGTGGAAGTGGTTGTGCGTTTGGATGGTGCTATCTAAGGAACTTTGGTGAATTGCAAGTTCACTCAAGGGTGTGGTTTTGAGTTACATCATCTGTGCAATCTGTCACCGACAGGAGAATGAACCTGTGGTGGTTCTAGCATTTTCATCCAAACGTTGGGAATGTTCTGGAATCGATTAGGGGATCAAACTCAAGGGGAAAACATTCCTCATTGTTGTCAATTATTACTCCAAATGGATTGAGGTCAAACATCTTCATTGAACAACCTCAGGACCAGTCACTGGTTCACTAAATTTATTGTCACACGTGTTATTCCTGATCTTGTCATGTGTGAATACAAGAGTAAAGAAATTTACAGAAGGCTATATATTTTTCCCACGGATTATTTCACCCAGCACCCACAAGCAAATAGTGAGGCTGAGCGAGGTGTACGAACGGTCAAAGTTTTTTTGAAAAAGAATGACGAGCTTAGCTTAGTACTGTTGACCATTACACAGCACTACAATCGATTAGCTTTGTCAGAATTGCTGATGGGAAGAAGATTCTCCACATAACATTCTGTTCTTCCACACACTCATACCATGGCTGAAAACTTCTGACATTGAGGGAATAAGGGAAAATGAGGATGAATATTATATAAATCAGACAATTAAATACAACCACCACCATAAAGTGCAAGAATTATGAGAACTCCTTGCAAGGTGGTGGAATAGTGGTTTGGCACTGGAGTAATAATCCAAAGGGCCAAGGTCTGGGGATTGGATTTGAACCCCACAATGGTGGAATGGCGGAATTTAAATTCAATAAAAATTTGGAATTAAAAGTCAAATGATGATTATTGTTGATTATCGTAAAAACCCATCTGGCTCACTAATGTCCCTTAGGGAAGGAAACCTTACCTGGTCTCAGCTATGTGTGGTTCCAGACCCACAGTAATGTGATTGATTCTTAACTCTCTCTGAAAAAGCCAGTCAGTTAAAGGGCAATTAGGGGTGGGCAACAAATGCTTGGTTTGCTAATATTGCCTACATTCTGTGAAAGAATTAAGACAAAACTTCATGCTGGTAAGCCAGTCTGGATGAGAGACCAGAATAGAGAAAACCAAATGTTGTAAAGGTGCAAAGTCTGAGAAGTTATCTGGTTGAAATGTGGAATGGGATAGTGAGAAGAAATAGAAGCATGCTCCTATCAACAAAAAGAATGGATTTACTATTCATTTGATCAGGAAGACAACTCAAACAAAGAACAAATAGTCTCTGAAAATTCAAACTACTCAGAACTACTACTATTCAAGAGAGAATAGAAAGAAGCTGAAACCTATTCAACATTTGAGAGAGATCAAACAAGGTCTGGCAGATTAGTGAAATCATCACAATGCTAATCTTTGTGAATCAAATTTGAAGGTAGAGACTTTGAGGCTGGTGGGGGAATAATATAAATAGGACCTATTGAGTCAAGGGCTTGCGACAGTGGTGTGAGTGGGAGAGGGGAGGGAGATGGGATTAACCATCACACTTTTTTTTTTATGTACAAATATACCCTCATGGCAATTTCTGAATTTAAAACTGGGCCTTGGCTGAATGCTGACCTATTAAAAAGTGACTAATCCTCTTCAACTGAATTTTTGTCTGTGATTGCAGAGCAAATGCAGCAGCTTTGGAAATCTCTCACCTTGCCTCTGAGGAGCCACTAACAGTCAGCCAGGAGTTACATAGCCCAACTTCAAAGGGAGCTACGTTAAAGGATTTTTGTATTTGATAAGCCAGTTTGCCAGTATGGATGTAATATCTAAAAGGGTAATGGCCTCTCAAATATTCCTTTTAATACATGATAGCAGGAAAATTCAGCAATCTTGAAAATAAAACTGAATCCCAGATACTGGATAAAGATCCTTTGGAGAGAGGTAATGTCACATGACATAATCCTTTGGCTTGTTGAAGAAGTTGACAACGCTTTGCCGGTCTGCGTACAACAGTCAGCTCTCTAACACCTGACCAGCAGCCACAGAAAGAAAGAAGCTCTAGCTATGTGGTCATCTGGCCCCATCTATACTGCTGAAATGCTGTACCATCGCCTATCAAACTGATTCATTTCTGCAACATTCATTCTCTCAGCACTGATGTACAGTGGCAGCAGCGTGAACAATCTGAGGCACTGCGGCAACTCTACAGCTCCTTCGACAGCACCTTCCAAACTGTTGGCCTAGAAGGATGAGGGCAGCAGCTGCATTGGAACGTCATCCCCTGCAGTTCTGTCCAAGCCAGGCACTGGTTTCACTTGGAACAGCATCCCTGTTCTTTCATTTTATCACTGGGTCAAAATATTGCAGCTCCTTTCTTAAGATCACTGTGGGTGGTTTTATACTATCGGAATTCCAGTGGCTCATTATCATCTTTTCAATGGCAATTAACAATGGGCAACAAATGCTGGCTGAACCACTGATGTCCACATCCAATGAAATAAAATCACTCCCTCTATCACTAGCACAAGTGACTGCAAGATGTACCACCTACAAAATGACTGCAGCAGCTCACCAAGTCTCCATTGTCCAAACCTATGGGCTCTACCACTTAGAAGACCATATAGAAATGCCACCATATAGAAATGCTACCATCTGTAAGTTTCCCTCCAAACCACACATCCTTGACTTGGATATATATTAGTCTCCTTCATTATCACTGGGTCAAAATCCTGGAACTCCTTCCTAACCATAATATGAACGTACCTACACAACCTGACATCAGGAGTTCAAAAAGGCAGATTGCCATCCATCTTCTCAAGGACATATGTGCAATAAATGCTGGCTTCACCAGTAATATCAGTTTCCCTTGAACATATATAACAAGTTATCACACCTCAGGATTCTACAAATTTCTTCCTAAGCCCATCTGCCTTATCTGAATTTCCCCCTGCCTTAAAAAAACTTCCCTAAAACTACCTGTTGAACACATCTTTCAATGCCCTTCCCTAACTCTCTCCGTGATCCTTTCTTACTATCCATCAATAAAAGGGTAGAACAATGCCAATATAGCTGTTATCAGCAGGTAAGAGATAGTTCAAACTACACTGACTTCCTCTAACCACCTGTCCAAAAACAGAAATGGTTCTGAATTAGTTTTTTTTAGAAGAATGAGAAGCAGCACATTTTTCTAGTTCCTCAGACTTTGAGATTTGACTGATAGTGCACAGCAAACTTGTGAGATTAAATTAGAAGGTTAACTTATTTTATACATTATGCAGATCCAGAAAAAGGAATGTTCATCACTCTCCACTTTCACACAGTAAATGGGGGATAGAAAAAATGTGTGATATTGTATAAAGACCACAGAGAAATGAATATTAGTTGACATGAATTCCAGAGTCCAAAATTAGATTTGAAAGGGGGTTTCCTTCATGGTGGGGTTCTACTCCAATGAGTTTCTAGTTTCCCCTTTCCTTAAGATGCAAGTTGAGAAGTTCTCTAATTTTTTTTTACTGTTGGCTACTTCAAATCTACCTTCACTAGTCAATATATGCATTGAAATTCCTGCAGCTCCATATGCTATACAATTGCCTTTATCGGCAATCTTGAAAAGAAGGGCCCGAGGCATTTGCTCGTCATGCAATCTTAATGCTGAAATAGGATGAACCAAAGTTACCCTGTGGAATAATGGCTATCTAATCAGATCAGTGGCAGCATTTATTGTACACATTCAGAAATGAGTCTGATGCTTCCACTTTCAGATCTGAAAAATGCCCAATCTACCTCAAATCACCATAGAAGAGCAAAAATATTTCAATTTTGAGCAACAGACTAATCTAGCCATTTCACACCACTACTATATAGTAGAAATACAAGTGGTATTTTCCATGCAAGCCAAAAGATATTTTCCCTATAAGTGAATAACATAATAGATGAACTTCAATGCCAGTGTAATGCCAGGCATGTAGGCTATTAGTCACAATGACTGATGGGTTATATCAAATTGCATGTCACTTTAACTGTTCACAACAGGCAGAATACTAGCTGTCATCATTTAGTCTATCCTGGCAAAATTCATTAAATGCGATTTCCCAATTGGACACTTGCTGAACAAACCCAAGTGTGTTAAGAAGTACACTAACAGCCAACTTAAAATAACAGGTTAGGAGAGTGGGAAAAGAAATGGCAGATGGAATACAGTGTAGAAAAGTGTGAAGTTATGCACTTTGGAAGGAGGAATGGAGGCATAGACTATTTTCTAAATGGGAAAATGCTTAGGGAATCAGAAATATAGAGGGACTTGGGAGTCATTGTTCAAAATACTCTTAAGGTTAACGTGCGGGTTCAGTCGGTAGTTAGGAAGGCAAAGTCTGAGTTACAAGGAGAGGTTAGGCAAATTGGGACTGTTTTCCTTAGAAAGACGTAGACTTAGAGGAGATCTGATAGAGGTGTACAAGATTATGAAGGGGATAGATAGAGTAAACAGGGTTAAGCTTTTTCCTAGGATGGACTCAAATAGCACGAGGGGTCACGGGCTTAGGGTGAGGGGGATAAGGTATAATTTGGATGCTAGAGGGAGTTTTTTCACACAGAGGGTGGTGGAGGTATAGAATGCGCTGCCAAGTAAAGTGGTGGAGGCAGGTATTCTGGAGTTATTTAAGAAATATTTAGATAGGCACATGAACAGAATGGGAATGGAGGGGTATAGAAAACTGATTTAAACTAGGGATCATGAGCCTTTGGAGTCCCTGGGAAGTGTGTAAATAGATGATATTGATGTACTTGTTTTTATCCTACAGGTGCTTTGGTCCACCTTGTTGACTAACGAGGGGCATACACGCGATGGGTCGTGAGAGGACTGCTCTTGGATCTTTTGAGATTTTTCTAGTGCTTCACATCGTTAGTGTATGCTTGACCTGGACCATTTGATGGGCAACACGACAGCTCAGTGAGTATCGCTGTGCTGTGCAGATACATGGATTTAGGTCTGTGTCTGTGTCAGTTTGCGCATTCTCTCCGTGCTTGCGTGGGTTTTCTCCGGGCGCTCCGGTTTCCTCCCACATCCCAAAGATGTGCTCTTAGGCTAATTGGCAAAACAAATTCTCCCTAAATTGTCTCAAATTTGGTTTTTAATCCATAGATCTATAAACATAGACAGGGATCATGGGTAGAGGTGGGAACATTGGAGTGGCGGCGCGGGCTCGTTGGGCCAAAGGGCCTGTTTCCCATGCTGTTTTGTTCTTTGTTCTTTGTTCAAATGCAATGTTAGCATTCATGTTGAGAGGGCTAGAATACAGAATATATCTGAGGCTACAAAAGGCTCTGGTCAGACTCCATTTAGAGTATTGTGAGAAGTTTTGGGCTCCATATCTAAGGAAGGATGTGCTGACCTTGGAACATGTGCAGAGCGGGTTCACAAGAATGAGGAACTGCTGAGGATTCTGGGTCTGTACTCATTAGAGTTTCGAAGGGTGAGGGGGGAATCTTATTGAAATTTACAGGATACTACAAGGCCTGGATAGAGTGGATGTGGAGAGGATGTTTCCACTAATAGGAAAAACTAGAACCAGAGAGCACAAGTTCAGGTTAAAGAGATGATCATTTAAAACAGAGACGAGGAAAGTGGTGAATCTGTGGAACTCTTTGCCGCAGAGAGCTGCGGAGGCCAGGTCATTGAGTGTCTTTAAGACAGAGATAGATAGGTTCTTGATGAATAAGGCGATCAGGGGTTATGGGGAAAGGGCAGGAAAATGGGGTTGAGAAAAGAATCAGCCATGATTGAATGGCAGAGCAGACTCAACGGGCCAAGTGGCCTAATTCTTCTCCTATGTCTTATTGTCTTGTTATTATCAGTTGACTTCACAATTTAGATCTCATATGTTTGCTAGAAGCTACATATTGTGCGTTTTTGAATTAAGTAACAGCCTGGGGACAATACCTCTCCATAGCATCACCTCAACCAATCAAAGCTGACTTGTCAAATAATTGTAACCCCTTTCTCACGCAGTACATTTTGTATGCTGCCTTTAAAATTTGGCATTCTTGTATCTGTTCTGATGAATGCAAGACAAAAAGTTTTGACAGCCTGTTTGTTTTTTTTTAGCAATACTGACACTCAGATTGGATAGTTTATTTCAGATATAATGGTATGGTTTTCCTTTGAGGCTGGTGATCAATTGCTATTGAGTTGAAACTTTTATCAACACTGAATTACAGTTTATTCTGACCTTGGAGTTGTTTTATGTTTGACAGCTGTGATGTAGAACCAAGATAACTGCACAATAGAAAACCCATTTTACTAGATCTACAGTAAGAAACGTCATACCTTTACATCCAGTCTTAGCAATATATTTTCTGAGCATAGGTCGCAGGCCAGATATATAATGAAACACCAAACTCAAGGAGCAGCCCAATTCACTATTGTGAATTTTTCTCATTTTCCACATCAGTGGCCATTGTAGCCTCTCTGAGTAAGGTTGCAAAATCAGTGCCTGTTTGTGCCAAACTATTTGGTGTGCTCGACCCAAGTCCATTATAAATTAATTTTAACATCTGAGAATGAAAACCGTCCTCCATTTAGATTGAATTCAAACCTAATTATTTTCAGAGATATGAAGACAGCATGTTAACCTACCCACTACTATGCTATTTTTTTTTCTCATTTTCCGTTAAAAACATTTCTATTCTTTGTGATTCAATACCAAGCATAATCTTCAGGTGATGTGAAGACAAGAGGGCAGGAAATAATTGGATCTGGGTGCACAAACATAATTCAATCCTCATTTTAAAGTCATACATTCTATTTTTACTGTGATTTTACGTGATTATTTATAGTGAAGCAAAAAAAGAAAGCTCATGGCAGTTTGAGGAACAGAGAAATAGATTTGTTTGGAACAAAAAGGGTTTCTCTTCTGAATAGATTGAGAAACTGGGAGAATCAAAACTGAGGCACTGGAATAGTATGAGGGCGTAATATCAATATGAGAGCTTGATTAATCGAGGACCAAGGAATTTTTAGAGGAAAGCTTGGCATATAACATGATAAAAATGCGACAAAGGGCAGTAAGGTTTGATAGACAGGAAATAAGAACATAAGAAATAGGAGCAAAGGAGGACATTCAGCACTTTGAGCCCACTCCGACATTCAATGAGATCATTGCTGATCTTCTACTTTAACATAGATAGGTTTGACAGTCAGAATCTTTTTCCCCAAAGTTGTAATGTCTAATACAAGGAGGCATTCACTTAAGGCCAGAGGGGGAAGTTCAAAAGAGATGTGAGGGACAAGTTTTTTTTGTTACACAGTGCTGCCACGGTGGTGGTGAAGGCCCAAACAATGGGGACACTTAAGGTGCATTTCGATAAGCACATGAATGTGCAAGGAATACAGGGATATGGACCAAGGGCAGCAGAAGGGATTAATTTAATTTGGCTTCAAGTTTGGCACAACTTTGTGGGCCAAAGGCTTGTTCCTGTGCTGTACTGTTCTATGTTTGATGGCTTGATGTTCTAACACTATTTTCCAGTATTATCCCCTTATCTCTTGATGTGTTTAATTGTTTAGAAATCTATCAATCCCAGTCTTGAGCATTCCAAAGATTCACCACCCTATGAATGAAGAAATCCCTCCTCATTTTAATCCAAACTTAGCTGCTGTTTATTCTGAAAGTATGTCCTTTGGTTCTAGAGACTCAATCAGGCAAAAATCCTTCCTGCATTTACTCTATTGAGCTCTGTTAGATTATTGCAGGTATGAATGAGATCATGGCTGATATTTTATGACTCACTTGGGCGAGGCTTGTAAAATCCCACCAGAGGCCAATGGAGAGTTCTGTTCTGCAAGCCACACCTACTCCAATTTCAGGGCAGGCATGGTGGTAAAATTTCAGTCTATCTTTCATTCTTCTAAACCCCAGATAATAAAGACCCTGCCTATTTAATCATTCCTCGTAGGACAATCACTCCATCAGGAATTAATTTAATTTGTGAAATGAGTAAATATTAGATTTTTACCTTAAGCGATGTGAATGAAATTAGGACTAAGGATGAAGCAGTTAAAATATAAATTATCTGTTAGCTGCAATTAGAATACTGTATCTCCTTTAAAGTTCACTTCTTCATGAAGGATCTAAAGGCCATAGAGAGAACATGCAAGAGATTTAATAAGATTAAATAAATGTGGTTATAAGAGACTTAGAAGAGAGATTAGGGAAACTAAGTCTCATTAACTAGAACAGAAAAGCTTAAGATCTGATAGTTACACTCATGCATGATGAGAGTGGGGCAGAGATTTAAAATATCAACAGGCATAATGCTCACTAGAGTCATGCCACACATGCAATCCACACCCAAGTTAACAGGAACTTTTTGGCAGGCCTCACAAGTGGTTCTGATGCAATTAATTAGATCCAGTGATATTTTAACCACTGATACTAAATTTGGCAATGCCAGAAAGATGCATGAGCGGAAGAAGACAGAAAGGATAAAATTATTTCCTAGGATAAAAGTTGCTATAATGGGTCAGACAGAGGTACTTCTCGGAGTTCCATAGTGTGTCCTTGGCCTTCCCTGCTTTGCACCTCCCTTGCAATTGGGAACATTCACTATTTGTCTGGAGATAAAGTTGTGGCTTATTATATTTCTAGGCAATTAAACCAAAACAAACTGAATATTGTTCAGCACTCATAATTATCATAATTTTTAATGATTAGGAAAGTGATGGAACAGGATTCCTTTCCTGTATGGTTTGAAACTGATTTCTGCAGAGCCATCTCTTGGTGACTTATTGTTACGACAGATGTAAAATACAACTTTATAATGTGACAGGAGTCGGCCATTTAGCTTCTTGACTCCCTGTCATCCAAAGAGATTGTGGCTAATCCATGACCTAATTCCATATACTCGCCTTTGCCTGATATTCCTTAATACTTTTGGTTAATAAAACCCTATCAGCATCTTTTTAAATTTAACAATAGATTGGTTCCCATTGTAGAAGAGAATCCCAAACTTTAACTACCTTTTGTGTGTAGAAATGTTTCCTAACTCACACCTGAAAGGCCTGGTTCTAATTTTTAGACACTACCCTCTAATCCTAAACCCCCACTCCCCCAACCAATGAAAATTGTTTCTCTTTATTGACCCTATCTGTTCCTTTTAATATGATGAAAACTTTGATCAAATTCTCTTTCAACCTTCTAATCACAGGGAATATGATCCCAGTTGTGCAAAATCTCCTCGTAGCATAACCCTCGGACACTAAGTAAAATTCTAATTAACTTACACTGCATCTTTCCCAAGGCTAGTGTACACCTTCTAAGGCCTGCTGCCCAGAACAGTTCCCAGTAATCTGGCTCTGATCTAGCCAGAGCTTAGTATAGCTGAAATATAAATTCTATCCCATGTTGTCTAGTCCTCCGGATATAAAGGCCAGCATTTCATTAGCTGTTTTGATTACTTTTGTACCTTTTCATGACACTTTAATAACTTGTGGATGAGACCCATCAAATCTCTTTGAACCTCTACTGTTTAAAGGTCTTTGGAAGTTAATGGAAAGAGAAAACAATCCAAGTATATAGTTAAAATAGCAGCAACATTGAGAAACCTTTATAAACTAATAATGGGAAAAGATCAAATGGCACTCCACCTGTTGCACAGACCTAAAATGGATGGAATATGATTCTAATTTTAGAATCAATGTTCAACTATCAAGAGATGTATCCAACCCATAATGGGTCAGGCCGTTGACATGCATTCCTGGCGTCTGCCTAATACAGGCATTAGACTGTTTACATTTGTAAAAGAGAGGCCAAGCATCTTTCTTACAACCCCACAGCCATACTGGATTGCGATGACTGGAGTGGCTAACTTTAGTTAGGATTTGTCAGGGGCCACAGCAGCCTAAATAGTGACCGTCACCAAAAGATAAGTTTCATAAAATAAATAATAAACCTAGTTGGTGCTCGACTAATCACTCTCAACATCACAGTACTCACTCTTTACCCCATCCCTGCCACTTCACCTAAACCTCTCTCAGGGCTTGCTGCCAGAGAAGCAACTGGCCCAATATTCACCTGCATAAAAAGAATAAACAAAGAGCAAAGAACAAGGGAAAATTGCAGCACAGAACAGGCCCGCCGGCCCTCCAAGCCTGCACCAACCATGCTGCCTGATTTAACTAAAACCCCCTACCCTTCATATCCCTCTATTCCCATCCTATTTATGTACTTGTCAAGATGCCCCTTAAACGTCACTATTGTATCCGCTTCCACTACTTCCTCTGGTTACGAGTTCCAGGCACCCGCCATTCTCTGTGTAAAAAATCTGCCTCGTACATCTCCTTTAAACCTTACCCCTCGCACATAGTAATTGACTCTTCCAACCTGGGAAAAAGTTTCTGACTATTTACTCTGTCCATGCCTCATAATCTTATAGACTTCTATCAGGTCTCCCCTCAACATTCATTGCTCCAGTAAAAACAAACCAAGTTTATCCAACCTCTCCCCATAGTTAATGTCCTCCATACCGGAAATCATCCTGGTAAATCTTTCCTGTAATCTCTCCAAAGCCTCCACTTCCTTCTGGTAATGTGGCGACCAGAATTGAACAGTATATTTCAAGTGCAGCCTTACTAAGATTCTACAAAGCTGCAACATGACTTGCCAATGTTTAAACTCAATGCCCCGGCCTATGAAGGCAAGCATGCATATACCTTCTTGATTATCTTCTCCACCTGCATTGCCACTTTCAGTGACCTATGTACCTGTACATCCAGGTCCCTTTGCCTATCAATATTCTTAACGGCTCTGCCATTTACTGTATATTTCCTCTTTGTATTAGATCTTCCAAAATGCATTACCTCACATTTGTCCAGGTTAAACTCCATCTGCCATCTCTCCACCCAAACCTCTAGCTGATTTATATCCTGTTGTGCCCTTTGATGGTCCTCATCGCTATTCGCAAATCTACCAACTTTTGTGTTGTCCACAAACTTATCAATCCAGTCACATTTTCCTCCAAATCACTTATATATATATATTACAAACAGCAAAAGTCCCAGCACTGATCTCTGAGGAACACCACTTGTTACAGCTCTCTATTCAAAAATGCACCCTTCCACTGCCACCATCTGTCTTCTTTAACTGAGGTAAACATAGTAAGTTTGTAAGCAGAACTCTCCACTCACCTGATGAAGGAACAGCGTTCCAACAGTTCGTGGTGTTTACTACTAAGTAAACCTGTTGACGTGAGACTTCTTACTGTACTTCTTTGACTGAGCCAATTTTGTATCCGCCTTGCCAGCTCACTCAGATCCCATGCAACTTCATCTTTGTCACTTCCTCGAAAAGCTTGATCAAGTTTCTGAGTCACAACCGCCCCTTCACAAAACCATGTTCCCTCGCACTAATATTTCCACTTATTCCCAAGTAACCCTCTTTCGAACAATCCTCTCCAATAGTTTCTCTATTGGAGAGGATTTCTTACAGTGATGTAAGACTCACTGGCCTGTAATTACCTGGATTATTCTGGATACTCTTCTTAAACAAAGAACAATATTAGCTATTCTCCAACCCTCTGGGATCTCCCCAGTACTAGTGAGAATACAAAGATTTCCCTCAAGGCCCAACAATTTCCTCTCTTGCCTCTCTTAGTATTCTGGGGTATATCCCATTAGGTCCTGGAGATTGTCTACCTTAATGTTTCTCAAGAACCCCAATACCTGCTCCTTTTCGATCTCAACATGACTCAAACTATCTACACATCCTTTCCCAGACTCATCATCCACCAAGTCTTTCGCTTTGGTGAATACATATTACTCATTTAATACCTCGCCTATTTCCTCTGGCTCTACACATAGATTCCTTCCCTTGACCTTGAGTGGGCCAACCATTTCTCTGTTTACCCTTTTGCTCTATATATATATATGTTTAAAAAGCCTTGGCATTTTCCTTAATCCTGCTGGCCAATGCTTTTTCATGACCCATTTTAGCCCTTCTTATTCCTTGCTTAAGTTTCTTTCTACTTTCTTTGAATTTTGCACTTGCTTCCTGTGTTTCCTGCCTCCAGGCTTTGATAAATGCTTCCTTTTTCTCTTTGACTAGGCTCACAATGTCTCTCATTATCCAAGGTTCCCAAACTTGCTATCCTTCATCCTTACTGGAATGTGTCAGTCCTGAATGCCTATCAACTTACACATGAAAGCCTCCCACATGCCAGCTGTTTCCCCCAATCTACATTCTTCAGTTCCTGCCTAATATTGTTGTAATTAGCCTTCCCCCAGTTTCGCATCTTAACCTGAGGACTACACTTATCTTTATCCATCAATACATTAGAGCTTACTGAATTGTGGTCACTGTTCCTGAAACATCGACCACCTGGCTGGGCTCATTCCCCAATACCGGTCCAGTATGGCCCCTTCCCTTGTTGGATTATCTACATACTGTTTCAGGAAGCCCTCCTCGATGCTCTTTATAAACGCTGCCCTATCCATACCACTAGCACTAAATGTGTCTCAGTCAATATAGGGGAAATTAAAATCTCCCACCACGATAACCCTGTTACTTTTACATCTTGCCAAAATCTGCCTACATATCTGTTCCTCAATCCTTACTGGCAGGTGGGTGAGCTATAGTGAACCTCCAATATTGTAACTACACCTTTCCTATTCCTGAGCTCTATCCATATTGAGTTGCATTTAGAGTTGTGTCAGCCACCAAATAATATAAGTGCAGCTCAAGTGCTTCTTGGTCAGGGTGCATTTATGTTCCACATTAATGTATCTGAAAAGAGTCATAACCAATTCCTAGTTCCAATATCCCATTGATAACACTTAATCTTTTTGAATGGCTCCGAAAGACTGTTTTGTAATTGCTGAAAGAAAAGACTTTCACTCATCAAGATAACTCACACAAAAATACCAACAGTCACAGGGGAACAACAACTTATACCACCTGGGAAGAAAGTGCTGATTGGTTGGTGAGTGGGCTCTGGTTTGTGGAGGAATTTCCACAAAGAATTCAGCATGGAACAGTTAACTGCCCAGCTTTATTCAAATTACACACCCTAACCTAATGGGTTTCATCTTGCATTCAAATTCACATTTGAAATGGTGCATTCATTTCTTTTTTATTCATTCAAAGGATGGGAGCTGCATTGACTAAGCCAGCATTCATTAGTCACCCCTAATTGCCCTTGGGAAGGTAATGGTGAGCTGCCTTCTAGAACTGCTGTTGTCCATGTGGTGTAGGTATATACACAGTGCAGTTAGAGAGGGAGTTCCAGGATTCTCACTGAATGACAGTAAAGGAATGGCTATATATTTCTAAGTCAGGATGGAGTGTGGTTTGCAGGGGAACATCTAGGTACTGGTGTTGCCAGGTATTTGCTGCCCTCGTCCCTCTGGATGGTAGAGATTGTTGCTTTGGAAGGTGCTGTTCAAAGAACCTATGTAAGTTACCGCAGTGCACTTTGTGGATGATACACATTGCTGCTACTGAGCATCGGTTGTGGAAGGCATGATGATAAAGTGGGTTGTTTTGTCCTGGATGGTGCCAAACTCCTTGAATATTTTTTGGAGCTGCACTCATCCAGGCAAGTGAAGGATATTCCATCATATTTCTGACTTGTGGCTTTTTGATTTGATTTATTACTGTCACATGTATTAGCATACAGTGAAAAATATTGTTTCTTGCATGCTATTCAGACAAAGCATATCATTCACAGAGAAGGAAAGATATGGGTGCAGAATGTAGTATTACAGTCATAGCTAGCATGTAGAGAGTGACCAGCTTAGTCTGAGGTAGGTGATTCAAAAGTCTGATGGCAGCAGGGAAGATACTGTTTAAATTGGTTGGTACATGACCTCAGACTTTTGTATCCTCCTCCCGAAGGAAGAAGGTGGAAGAGAGAATGTCCAGGGTGCTTGACATCCTTAATTATGCTGGCTGCGGGAAGTGTAGACAGGGTAGGTGGCTGGTTTACATGATGGATTGGGCTACATTCATAACCTGTTCTGGTTTATTGTCGTCTTGGGCAGAGCAGGAACCATACTATGCTGTAATACAATCAGAAAGAATATTTTCTATAGTGCATCTGTAAAAGTTGATGACAGTCGTAGCTGATATATCAAGTTTTCTTAGTCTTCCGAGAAAGCAGAGGCATCAATGGGCTTTCCTAACTGTAGCGTTGGCATGGAGGGAACAGAACAGGCTGCAGGTGATCTGGCACCTAAAAACTTGAAGATCTCAACCATTTCTACTTCATCCCCATTGATGTAGACAGGGGCATGTTCTCCACTACACTTTCTGAAGTCAATGACACTCTCCTTCATTTTCTTGACATTGAGGGATAGATTATTGTCCTCACACCAGTTCACCAGATTCTCTACCGCATTCCTGTACTATCTCTCATCATTTTTTGAGATCTGACCCACTACAGTGGTGTCATCAGCAAACTTGAAAACAGGCTTTGACAATCCAGTAGATTAGTTATGCACCACAGAACTTCTAGCTTCTGACCTGCTTTTGTAGACATTGTATTTATACGCTCCAGTTGAGTTTTGGGTCAATGGTAACCCAGATGGTCTTTATCTGGCATTTGTTGGCGTGAATGTTGCTTCCACTTGTCAACCCAAATCTAGATATTGTCCAGATTTTGCTGCATTTGGACATGGACTGTTTCAGTATCTGAGGGGTTGAGAATGATGCTGAACATCATGTATACTGCAAATTCTGTGACTAGTGGTGTGCCTCAGGGATCGGTATTGGTCCATGGATATTTGTCACATGTTAATGATTTCGATGAGAATTTAGGAGGCATGGTTAGTAAGTTTGCAGATGATACAAAGATTGGTGGCATAGTGGATGGTCCAGAAGGTTATTTAGGATTGCAACGGGATCTTGATCAATTGGGCCAGTGGGCTGATGAATGGCAAATAGAGATTAATTTAGAGAAATTTGAGGGGATGCATTTTGGTAGATCTAAACAGGGCAGACTTACTCAATTAATGGTAAAGATCATCGCCAGGGGCTCTGCAATCACTTCCCTGCACCCTCTCCTTTCCTTCTCCCCTATGTACTCTATGTATAGTATGTTTTGTATGTATAGCATACAAGCAAAAATACTTTTCACTGTATCCCAATACATGTGACAATAATAAATCAAATCATCTTGCCACCATCAATAAATTCCAATTTAGGACCATAATCAGATTCAATCATCCTTTTAATATTTATCTGCCCATAGCAGAATTTTGGGGATGAATTTTCCCACTCTGCCTTCCACGGGAATCGGAATGGGTGAGGGACAGACCATGGAAAGGCTGACTGACCTCGGGTAGGATTTTCTGGTTTTGTGCCAAGCATGGCCAGAAAATCCTGCCCTTGGATTCCCTTTTACATTATCCGCCAGTCACTACTCACACTCAAACAGTCAAAGATAAACACTTGCTACTTCATCATTATCAAAACTAGCATCACAGCAGGTAAGAGGTGTTGAGAAATATTTCACTATGTACAGTACTTTGATGATAATTCTAGAACTGCTCTTCAGAGTTATCTTCTGCTTCATGTTTTATTACTGAAGCCCTCTCTTTCTTCTTGAGAAGACTTTTATGTACACTGTCCTTCAAGTTGTTGTTTTGATGTCTGATGTGCTCTGAACTCCATTCACAACTGATGCCATGTACAGTACACATAGCTTTCTGGTGAAAGATGAGTTCCTTTATACAGTTAAGCAAGTGAAGAACTTTGAAACTAAATGATGATCTTAAGCTGCTTGAAGTTGGAATTGGGTTACTGTCTTTATACTGCAAATTCTGTGGACCACCAAAGCAATTTTGTGTGTTATTACATAATAACCAATTAAACTTACATGCGGTTTCTAATCCCAGTAGTAATGCTGACCACCAAGCTTTAATTATCATCAATTTAGATGCTAATTGGAGAACATAATGGCTTTAATAAGTCCCACTTGAATTTCTTCCTTAGCAACTTGAGTACTAATAACACCTACAGTTTTGCAAAACACTATTAAAGATTAGATAGAAGCAAACAGTTCGGACAGCTGCAACCTCCTAGAGACAGCAAGAAGAGGAGAGAGTCCATATCTCTCCTGGATTTCATAGTGCAAAAACTGGGTCAAATGGAGAGATAGCTGAAAATGAAGTTAAAAACCCATAATTATGTGACAATGTGGGAGTTCTTTTGGACTTCTAGTACTGACATCAAAAGGTTTTGCATGATTTTGTCTTCTGTCTATTGTAGTCTCCTTCTGCAACTTCTGCTCCTCAGCCATAGCTTGTCTCAGATTGCCTGGCAGTGGGCAAGCCTGCCTTGATAAAACTTATTGAATAATTCAGGTTGCCCACAGTCCAGTTTTTTTTTGCAAAAAAAACATAAGAGGTGATTTCTTACCTTTGGGGATTTTAATGTGATTGCAGTAATTGGGCTAGTGTGCTTAATGAATGGATGTTTTATGCATTGACAATAACAGAATACTTACAGACTTTTTGTCAGGTTACCAGACTCTTTCCTAGGAATGAACATATCTAAAACATACATTTTGCTTGCCAAATACCAGTTAACATATCGTGCCTATATTTCATCAGGATTTACTTAGCTCGAAACTATATAAAAGAAAATCCCACTTGTAATGTCTTTAAGCAACGGAAGAATTCCAGCGATGAGGAAGATATATTGTTTAAAGGAAAAGAACTTTTGAAGATTCCAACAACGTGGTTATTATCATTAGTCTGGTGATGTGTTGAGGAAGAACTGAACAATGAAAACCTGAGCTTTGGGGAAGGGTTCAACATGATTGGTGGAGAACTCCAGTGCAAGTTAAACATCTGGTTCTCGGCTAAGAGCAGCATGTAAGAATACACCTCAACAAGAATGAACTTCTGAGCCAGAGTTCCATCCATGGGATTATATTCTAAAGGTATTCTCACTCAAGTAATGTGATAATAACTAAATTCCATGGCAAACAAAAGTGCAGACTTCAATATGACGTCACTGAGAGTTTAGATGTATTCTGAATACCAGTTGAAAGAATTGCTGAGGGAGGCAAGGGCAGAGAATGTACTCTGGATGTGGGACTTCACTGTGCATTACCTGTAGCAGCTTGCTAACTTGACCACTGACCAAGCTGGCCAAATTCTAAAGGGCATAGCTGCTCAACTGGGTCTGTGATCTTTGGTGAAGGAGCCAGCATAAAGGAAAATTATTTGTCCTAATCATCACCGATCTAACTGTCAGAAATGAATCATTGTCTGTGGCAGTGTTTGCAGTTGTGACCACTGTGCAATTCTTGTGGAGAAGAAGTCCTATCTTCACATTGAGAATACTCTCCATCATGCCATGTGGAACACGCACCATGCTAAATGGGACAGATTTTGAACAGATTTCACAGCTCAAAACTGGGCATCTATGAGCTGTTGTATGTAGCCCATCAGCAACAGCAGAGCTGTATACAACAACAATCAATAACCCCATGGCTTGGTATATCTCCCACTCTGTCATTACCATCAACTCAGGGAACCAACTCCTGTTCAGCGAAGAATACAAGGGCAGCACCGGGCATACCTAAAAATCAGGTGTCAATGTAGTGAAATTACAGGACTACCCATTTCTTGTGAAGTAGATGTGAAAGTAAATGTGAGATAGAGCAAAGCACTCCCACAATCAATGGATGAGATCTAAGTTCTACAGTCCTGCCACATTGTGAATGATGGTGAACAATTCAATAACTCACTGAAGATGGCGGCTCCACAAATATCCCTATCCTCAGTAATGAGAGAGCCCAGTACATCAGTGCAAAAGATAAGAATGAAGCATTAAGCTTCAGGCAGAAGTGCTGAGTGGATGATTCATCATGGCCTCCTCCAGAAGTCCCAACAGTCTCGGATGCCAAGCTTCAGCCAATTTGATTCACTACATTTGATATCAAGGGAAGGTGAAGACACTGGATATTGCAAAGATTCTGGGCTCTGAGAAGATTCCGGCAATAGTACTGCAGATTTCTTTTCCAGGATTAGCTGTGCTGTTCACATCTACCTATTGATGTGGAAAATTACCCAGGTTCCAACAACAAAAAGTAAGATAATCCAAATTGGCCAATTACTATCTCCATTAGTTTACTCCCTCTCATCAGTAAAGTGTTAGAAAGTGGTTGACAGAGTTATCAAGGGGTGCTTACTTAGCAATAACTTGTTCACTTTGACATTCAATTTGGGTTTCACCAGAGTCACTCAGATCCTGGCTTCATCACAAACTTGGACAAAATAACTGAACTTCAGAGATAAGGTGGGGATGACTATCCTTAAAAGCAGCATTTGATTGAGTAAGGCATCAAGGAGTCAATGGAAATTGAGAGGAAACCACTCCATTGTACGGAATCATACCTGATGAAAAGGAAGATGACTGTGGCGATTGTTGGCCAATCATCTCAGCTCCAAGATATGGGAGTTCCTCAGGTAGTATCCTAGGCCAAACCATTTTCAATTTCTTCATCAATGACCTTCACTCTATCATAAGGTCAGAATGGGGGTGTTCATTAATGATTGCACAAAGTTCAGAAACATTCATGACTCCACAAATAATGACACAGGCCATGCCAATATGCAGCAAGATCTGAATGAAATCCATGCTTGGGCTGACAAGTACCAAGTAACCTACATGTCACATAAATGCTAGGCAATGACTTTGTCCAGCAAGACAGGATCTAAACATTGACATTCAGTGGCATTGTCATCATTGAATCCCCCATTCTCAACATTCTGGGGTTGCTATGGACTAGAAACTGAACTGGACCAGCCATATAAATATGGCTATTTATTTATATGGCTACAAAGCACATCAGAGGCTAGGAATTTTATGGTGAATCATGCATTCCTAACTCCTCAAATCTGGTCCATTGTTAACCAGGCACAACTCACACTCTTCATTTGCCTGGATATGTGCAACTCCAAAACATTCAAGAAGCTCAAGATAATCCAGGACAAAGCCTGACTGGCACTGCATCTTCGACATCCACTCCCTCTACTGCCAACGCACAATGGCAGTATTGTACTGCATCTACAAAATATAGCAACTTGCCAAGACTCCTTCAAGTGCACCTTTCAAACTCATGACCACTACCACCCAGGAAAACAAGGGCAGCAAACACCATTACCTGCACGTTCTGCTCCAAGTCACACATCATTCTGACCGTTCCTTTACTGTTGCTGTATTAAAATCTTTTATCAGCTCCACAACAGTACTGTGGGTACACCTATACCACATAATACATTCAGGGATCTGGGAATCTGCTCATTGCCACCTTCTCACATGATATTAGAGCTGGGTAATAAATGCTGGCTTAACCAGTGATGCCCAAACTCTGTGCAAAAATAATTACAATTTTAAAAATTACAACTTTATATGAGTGCAGATGTCAGGTGCCTTTTTAAGCTGAGGGCACATTTTTATGTTCAGGTGGGTGTAAACAATCCGATGGCACAATTTGCATAAGGTTTTTCTAGGCAGCCAATCCCATCAATCAATCCGATTAGAAATAGATTAACTGTTCATCTTGTTGCGTGGGAATTGCCACATAACAACACTTCAAAAAGGAATTAATTGGTTGTGAAGTCCTTTGCAACATTCTGAGGATGTGATGATTTGAAATATTTTTCTGCTTTCTTTCTAACTACAACTGCTGCTACAAGTGCAGTTTTTGAAAAGCAGGCCTAGATATGTTCATAATATATGAACATTTCAATTATGAGTACCTGAAACTGATTAATATTTGACAGGGTGTGCACTGGGAAAGATTAAAGATAGGTCCCTGAAGGACTAAATAGATTGCAATTGCTCTATGTGTGCCACTAGGTAATTACTCACGTAGTAAATCCAATAAATTACAGGAGAACCACAATATTAATCATTTACTATTGAAATTTATTTTTAAAGTCACAGCAAATGAAGCATGTTTATTATTTATTCAGAGGATATATAGGAGCAAACTACTCTTTACTTTCAATTTGCCTTCTATGAATACAATACACATTTTAGATGCTTTACCAATAATTTAAATGGCTCGACTCAAAATTCTGATATTTTAGAAATATGCAAGATTTGTTTTGGGAAAATGATTTGTTTTGACTTGGACTAGATGGTCACCCTCACTTACATTACACCGGCAAACTATGGGGAGCTTTGGGAGGAGGGGGGAGGTATAGAGAGGGGATGCAAATATGTTTCCTGATGGAACTTATCAGATTGGGACCAATGCCTCCCATCTATAAGGTCAGTAGAATGGGCTAGGCTTGTTACATTTTCAGGTATTCAAAGGCAGCAATAGCCCCTCTTATGTACTATAATGACCTTAGGTGAAGGATTAACTGAGATTCAAAATATATTTTAGGGTTGTGGTTTATTATTTCTGAGAAGTTACAGCAGCAAAACAGGCCATTCAGCCCAACAGGTCCTTGCTCCACAAGAACCTTCTCCGACTGTTACATGTTCTTATTGCCTATTGAATTACAGCACCAAAAGAGGCCCTTCACTGCATTGTGTTGCTCCACCCATCAAACACCTATCTATCTAATTCCATTTTCCAGCACTTGGTCCATAGTCTTCTATGCTATGGCATTTCAAGTGCTCATCTAAATGGCTTCTTAAATGTTGCAAGAGTTCCCACCTCTACCACACTTTTAGGCAGTGAACTCCAGATTCCCACCACCCTCTGAGTGGATATTTTTCCTCAAATATCTCTAAAACTCCTGCCCTGTTATCTTAAATCGATGCTCCCTGGTTATTGACCCTCTACTAAGGGGAAGTTTCCTCCCGGCTACTCTGTCTATGTCCCTCACAATTTTGTTCCCCTCAGCCTTCTCCAAAACAATCCCAGCCTAACCAATGTCTCTTGATCTTTGTAATAATTACACTTTAAGTTTGCAAGGTAAGACTCTTTATGTTTAATAATTGCTATTCTGCCCTGGACAACAGAAGGACTAGTCTTAAATGGTTCTAATACACACTGCATGACTTTCCAGGTGCAACTGTGAAATGTGATGGCCTGGAACCTTACACAAAACAATTAGTTCCTAACTAATTAGCTCCTCACAGATAATGAATATTTTATACCCACCCTTCTTCTTTTCATCCCATTGACATATTCTTTTCTCCCTCATGCACTTAATAATTTCTTCTTAAATGCACCAATGCCGTTCACCTCAATCACTTCATGAGGTAACCAGTTCCATATTCTAACCAGTCTATCAGTGAAGATTATACTTTGTGGAGATGAGTACATGGTGGAGATTGGTCTTTAGGAATGGGAAACAGCAAGATTATTTTTGAAGGGATAGTGTTTAAATGGGGTGGAACATAAAACCAACTCTTTGGCCATTAGCAATTTTCTATTGATGATGCTTCTGACTTAACAGTGACAATAAGCAACATTAAAATGCCCAAAAGTCACAAGTGAGATCCCCAAAATTGACATCAACCAACAAGGAAGTCTTCAGCAGATAAGTGTCTGAAGCAAGGAACAGGGAGAGGAAGCACATAGTAGACGCTTTCCTTTCAATGACAAATGTTTTTAAGGGCTAACTACCATCTTCTGGCATGCGAAGTGGCCCAACGGGGTTAGAAAGAAGGGAGTCTGACTCCTGCTACATTTTACATTAATATGAGGTGAAGGATCAGCAGTTTTGGTGAGGAAAAGGTCAGGGAATCTCATCCAGCAATGATTTCCAGCCAGATAATGGAGAATTCTCTCTCTTGTGTACTGTAATGTCTCAGTTGAAAGACTAACTGAGGTTCAAAATACATTAAGTTTAATGTTGCAGTTTGTTGGCACTAATATAACTGATCACAGTATTAAGCATCTCAATCTAATACAGATTTCAGTGCATAGTGATTTATGCATCTGTGTTGTCATTCAGTGTCTTATTACTGGGGATAAAAAGGGCCACCTTTCTTTTAAGTAGGGCTCTGTAGATTACAATGGTGATCACCAACACTATTCTCTGGCATATGTTTAACATCAAAGAACTCAGATGAAGAACAGAGCCAGTTTGTCAATAGCAATTTTATATAGCTCAGAACATGTGTTCTTTGAAATGAATAGATTCCATGAAATTGTTATGCCATCTCTTGCTTTGCAGTTTAATATTAGTGTGCATTAATGGCTGAATTCTCCATTAGCTTTGCCATTTTTGTCACAAGCTCTGTCATACGTTCTTGCAGCATGAGCACATCAATCCTGTTTAAAAGTGAATCCCTTCAGACACTGAGCCTTGTCCAGACTAATCAGCTGCTGGTCGTTGTAAATACATCAAAAAATCAGGAACTATATACAATCCCATAAATTTACCAAATTCACATCTCTCTGGTCCACAATCCTTTTATGTATAACAATTTCACAGCCCTGCTTCTGAAGCTCATAACTGTAGGATTGCATTCAAAGAAAGTCAGATGTCTACTTGATAAGTGCAAATCTGAATGGATTTTTGTAGAATTAGGTTTAAAAAATGAAGAGCTGCTACAATTAATAAAATGGCAGACAGACTTTAGAGTGGCATGGTGACACAGTGGTTAGCTGTGCTGTCTCACAGCTCCAGGGACTTGGGCTCAATTCCCGGTTTAGGTCACTGCCTGTGTGATGTTTGCACATTCTCCCCACACCTGTGTGGGTTTACTCCCATAGTCCAAAGATATGCAGATTTCGTTGTTTGGCCATGCTAAATTACCCATAGTGTCCTGGGATTTATAGGTTAGAGGATTAGTGGGAGATGTTATGTGTTCGGGCCAGGTATGGGATTGTTGTTGCTGTTGTCAATGGACCAAGTGGCTTCCTTCTGCACTGTAGGATTTCTATGACTTCAAGCACCACATGGCCTTTGGCTGTACTAGTATAAGTAGTGTGATTAGATAGTTTGATACATAGCTGGAGAAATAGTGCATCTGGGAGGCTCTCAGTTTCCTGTGGCACCAGGGCCAGCTCTGGAACAGCAAGAACCCATATAGCATGCATAAGGTGCAACTGAACAGGGCTGGGTCCAATGTCCTTGCAGTAAGAAAGGGATTAAACTAATTTGGGAAGTGTAGGAGCACCAGGGTGAAATATTACAGAGGAAGTATAAGATGTACAAAGCACTGGCATTGACAAACAGTTAGACTAATATGTAGCTCAGAAATGGAAGTAATCAGGCAAAGGAAAGCATGAGTCATACTAAGATGGGTTGAGTATATATGTTGTTAAGTACCCAAAGTGTGATAAATAATATTGATGGCCTTGCTAGTGGCTACATGAATACAAAATTGGCTAAGGAGCAGAATGTGATGAATTGCTGTTTTTCCATCTGCACAAAGTGTGCAGTGGTGTGTTCCATGAATTGGTGTTGAGACCAACACCTTAATGGCACATAGTAATGATCTGGACATAATTCCAAAGCTTGCTGATGACATGAAACTGAAATGTAGCGAACAGTGAGGAAGCGCGGTCGTGTTCTAAATAAAATTCAATGCTGACAAATGTGAATATGATTAGTTTTGGTAGGAGGAATGAAGAATTGCTACTTAAACTGAAAGGAACAAATTGAAAGGATGCATAGGAACTAAGAGACAGAGGCACATACATATACATCTTTGAAACTGGCAGGACAAGTTGAGAAGCTGTCAAAAGGACATAAGCAATCCTTGACTTTAATTAGTGTAATAAATATACAAAAGAAAATGTTTTAATGAAACTTTCTAAAACTTTCAAACTAATTACATAACTTTATATTCATTGATTATATCCCATCTGGGGTATTATGCCCATTCTGGGTATGAATCTTAGGAAGGAAATTGAAATTAGAGTGAGTTTGCAAAAGAGGTTTACTAGACTTCAGTTTCATTGAGAAGATAGAGAAACTTAGGTTCCTCCTTTTAGTAAGAATTCTTTCCATGCACCTGACAAAGAAACAGCATTTCCAAAAGCTTGTGGGTTTATTATCAAATAAACTTGTTGGACTTTAACCTGGTGTTGTGAGACTTCTTACTGTGTTTACCCCAGTCCAATGCTGGCATCTCCAGATCATTTCTCTCTTTAGGCCAGAGGAAGTTAAAGAGAGAAAAGCAAATGACTGGATGCTGGTTAAAGAGAGATTTGATACACGCTCCCAAAACTTTTGCAAGAATTTGTTCCATAGGTCTCACTGAGAAGTTCAGAGGCTTATAAGATTGAATGGTAGTGTTTGTTGGTGACACATGACTATTTGCGTACATATGAAGCACAAACCAGACTAGGAGCTAACTTTCTGCTGACTTCTACTTGAATCTTTCCATACACCTTTGTCTTCTGTTTGCTATCTTGTGTCTGTCTACATCATATTGAGGGTAGTCCATTCTCCAGTCCCACATTAACCCTTACTACGCCAAACACTCTTATACTACATATCCCCAAGACTTTTTCCAATGTATTTATTGCATAGTCTTCCTTTATGTGCTCCCTCTTCTCCACCATCCCTCTCAAATCTCGGACTTCATAATTCAGATGGTCGAGAGGCTTGATGATTCTTCCAATTCTTGTATTTGTCACACTTGAATGAGTGATAACCTCAGTTGCTTTGTACAAATGTTGGCTTGGAATTGAAATGATGATACTTTGTGCTTCAGGTACTTGGCTGCCTCCATCTTATTTTTCATAGTGTAGTAGGAATTTACCTGATGAATTTCTTCCTGTTCTGCCTGCTTGTACCTTTGGGGTATGTATCAGATCTGACCTGGGTTGATTATCATCTTTCCAGATAATAACACACTATCTTTCAATGTCCCTGAATCAAACCTGGTCACCTGTATTGTAATTGGAGCAGTTTCTAGTGCAGTATCTCCTATTGTATATGCAAGGCTATCTGTCTACAGAGCTATTCTCAGTCCTGAACTTTCAGTTGTCTTGACTACTAACCCTGGGATTAACTTCTATGTTAAAAATGCCATTGGGAAACTTTTCTTTATTCTCAAAAGGGTTTCAATTGTGCAGACATCTCTCTCTGCCTCACTGTTAGATTGTGAGTGCCTTGGAGAATTGGTAAGATATTGAAAGCTGTGTTTGAGTGCAGTATTCATTCATAAATTGCAGACCTCATCGATATCATCTGATCCACGGTGCTGTGACTCTCAAATACAAGGACCTAACGTCTGCCTCTGTAGTTGTCAGGTGTAAATATTTCACTTTGATTCATTGGGAGAAGTGATCAACCATGCGGAAGAGATCAATTCTTCAATCTCTCTTCGTATTCACTTCCATTACAGGGGGCCTGTGCTCTGCACATTGTAATTCCCAGGTGGCCTTGGTGGATGGAGAATCTCTGGCTGAAGGGAAGTGAGAGATCATACTGGCAGGCCATCTATTATAGTGAAGTGTTTCTGTTGTTCAAAACAAATTTTCATGACATTGTCTCTTGGCCTCTACTGTGGCCACCTTTGTTGACAGTAATGATTGATATGGATACAATCCTCCTCTCACAACTGCTGCTGGTGTACTTGCTGAAGCTTTCCTGAGATAGACAGCAGTTGTTTTCTCATCAGTTGGGAATATGACTTGAGCTTAACAACCCTGTTTATGTGTCACAGGGAAGTCAGCTGTGGCTTTTGATAGTGTGTCTGCAATTGTTTGATATTTCCCTTGAACATACACCATATCCTATGCAAAGTATATGACACAATTGGAATCTCTGAATTCTGGGGGCACATCTTTGCAAATTCCTTTTCATCTAACAGTGAGCTTACTGGTTTATGATCTGTTCTGATGGTGACTTTCAGGCCAATAATGTAGTCAGAGGCCTTCTCTCAAGTCCACGTGACTGCAAGGACTTGCTTTTCAATAACATCATACTGCAGTTCTGTGTCTGACAATCCTCTAGGTGTGCCCAGCAGGGCAGCACAGAGCTGCTTATAATAACATAAATGAACATACTCAGGGCTTAATGCCTACGTCAATTGGATTGCTGCAAGGTAGCTGTTTTCTGCTGAAGTTCCTTACCTCCAAATTCATCCAAAATCTGTTAATTAGATTTGATATAAAATGTGTTGATGTTTTGGTGAAGTTTTGATGTGAGTTGTGTCGTTCATCCTGTTGTTTAATAGGATCTCAACAACAACAACTTAGGAACTTGCAGTTATATGGCATCTTTGAGGTAGTAAAATATGCCAAGGTGCTTCACAGGGGAAATGATCAAACAATGGCTCCTCTATGCATTGTGTGTGGCTTCAAGTTCAGACAAATGTTCATTTAATTGACCACTGCTGACTTCTGGTAGGAAGAGGTATGCATGATTCACTTAAGGTCAAGCTTGTAATGGAATATTGGAATCTAGTCAATCTTCTGCAGAGACTTGATTATCAGATGTATAAGTTAGACAGATCTGCAGTATTCTAAACTGCCAGTTAGTTAAATAGGTGAGTTGGTACTGAGACTCAGATTCCTTCCCAGGCAATTTCAGACAACCTTGAATGTGAATGATATATAAAGCAACTCCTGTTGGACAATCAGCAAGACACCTCACATTGTTCATTTTCAAGAGATTAATGCCCAATATGTATCCCTGTACACTTTGAGAAACTTAAGTTTTGCTTCTAGACACCTTGAGTCTGTTATCTGAGTTTAAGCAAATGGCAGTGTGTTCCTACAAATGAAGAGCATACTCCCTTATTGAAATGAGCAGCAATTATGCATTGGATCTCTCAGTAATTCGGTTTAGAAGCTGTCAAAGACGGTGATGAGCTTCTGTGCCTGTCAGTCGTACAGATGATTAAAATGAATGGAGGGCATTCCATATAATCCATACTTTTTATCAGATATTATGCATGCATCTTTAGTTTCAGTGTGTTCCAGATTAATTTAACCACAAAATATATGTATCTCCCTGTCTTATTAAATAGCAAAAGAATGTAAAACTATACCACATGGTGAGCTCTACTGCTCTGAAATTATATGTCCAATGACACCTCATAGAGCTTATAATGAGATTTTAATGGATTTTCGGACAAGAATTCCTGGCACATCTATTAAAAACTTATTCAAAATATCATGAGGTTTTGGTTTTCAAGTTTAAAGTGTTTTACAGAATTTTGATGAGGTTTTTCTTTTAATTGAAAGTGCAAGATGCCACTTAAGTTGATAAAGAGCAGAGAAAATGAAGTAAGTTATGAAATAGGAATTCAGCACTGCCAAATTTTGACTTCAAAAGTTTAAAGATTGGGTGAGGAGGAATAGATTGTAGGAAGCAAAGAATCCTGAGAGATTAAAATCCTGGGAAATAAAGACCAAGAATAAAAAACCTTGTGATGAGCCTTAACTTAAATACAGTGGAGTTGCAGGAATTATGGAGGCAGTGTAGAATGGAATGATTGGAGCTTGGAAAGAACAAGAGCAAAGTTAGAAGTGTTTTATCATTTCCTTTCACAATATAGAAAGATTGGAGCAGAATGAGAGACTGAATGCTGGGGACAAGAATGGATAGCCTTTCAAATGGCAAGTTTTACTACTACGTTACCTGAGGGTGTGAGAGAGGTGGATAGAATTGCCTATTCACATATGGGGCAGTGTTCTAGGCAAATGGATTTCAGATTTATGTAGTCTTAGGAATTGCTAAATGATGGGGAGAATTTGGCATGAAAGAGAAATTGAGATTCAAGGAAAAAATAGAAATGCAGTTGCAAGACTGCTATTTGAAATGGTCATGAGACTAAGGAGAGAATGTTACGGCAGTTCATGCTGGTGGAATTTTTACATCCCGCTGCAGTGAATGGAGATTTGGCTGGGCACCAAATTCTCCAACTTTGCTGCATGTGAAATGGCCGGTAAGATTGCGTCCCCAGAATATTAATATATGAAGGGACACGGAATCAGACCATGCTTTCAGGCAGATGACATACATATCTAAATATTATCAGGATTGACATGTCATTTGTTGCAATTCCAGCATAGTTCAGGCACGGCAGAATGTGGCAATCCTCATTAAATGATCTATGTTTCAAGTCAGGTTGGTTATGCACTCCTCTCGTTCCTCCACTTTATTGTCAACTGTATCTTCAGCTGCCTACATCCCAGGTCTGAAATTCCCTCTCTACACCTACTACTTCTTTACTTTTCTCTCTTTTGATAAGTTTCTATTTGAAATCCATCTCTATGGGCAAACTTTTGGACACCTCTCCTCAGATCTCCTTCTTTTGGCTTCCTTTGATTTGATTTGTTTTATTATTGTCACATGTATTAAGATACAGTGAAAAGCATTGTTTCTTATGCACTATACTAACAAAACATACCATTCATAGAGAAGGAAATGAAGAGTGCAGAATGTACTGTTACAATCATAGCTAGGGTGGAGAGAAAGATCAACTTAAAGCAAGATAGATCCATTCAAAAGTTGACAGAGCCAGGAAGAAAATGTTTTTGTGTTGGTTGCTATGTGACCTCAGACTTTTGTATCTTTTTCCCAAAGGAAGAAGGTGGAAGACAGAATGTCCATGGTCTGTGGGGTCCTTAATTAACTACTTTGCCAAGGCAGCAGGAAGTGTAGATAGAATCAATGGACAGGAGGCTGGTTTGCGTGATGGATTGGGCTACATTCAGAACATGTTGTAGTTTCTTATGATCTTGGGAAGAGTAGAAACCATACCAAGCTGTGATACAACCGGAAAGAATGCTTTCTATGATGCATCTGTAATTATTGATGAGAGTCATAGCTGACATGCCAAATTTCCTTAGTCTTCTGAGAAAGTAGAGGCATTTGTGGGCTTTCTTAACTATAATGTCAGCATGGGGGTTGGTGATCTGGACACCTAGGAACTTGGAGTGCTTGCCCCTTCCTACTTCGTTTCACATTGATGTAAACAGGGGCATGTTTTCCTTTTCACTCTCTGAAGTCGATGACAATCTCCTTCACTTTGTTGACATTGAGGAAGAGATAAATGTTACTTCACCAGTTCAGTAGATTCTCTATCTTATTCCTATACTCTGTCTGGTCAACGTTTGAGATCCAACCCACCCACAGTGGTGTTATCAGCAAAGTTGAAAATCAATTTGGAGGGGAATTTGGCTGCACGGTCCTAAGTGAATAAGGACTATAGTAGGGGACTGAGAACACAGCCTTGTGGGGCACTGGTGTTGAGGATGATCATGGTGGAGGTGTTGTTGTCTATGCTGCTGATTGTGGTCTGAGTTAGGAAGTTCAGGATCCAGTCACAGAGAGAGGTGCTGAGGCCCATGCCACAGAGATTGAGATGAGTTTCATGGGAATAATAGTGTTGAAGGCTGAGTTGTAGTCAATAAATAGGAATGTGACATAGGCATCCTTGTTATCTGGGTGTTGCAGGGTTGAGTGCAGGGCCAGGGAAATGGCATGTACTGTGGACCTGTTGCAGTGGTAGGCATTGGGTCCAGGTATCCGGGAGGCTGGAATTGATTCATGCCGTGACTAACCTTTTGAAGCACTTCTTAATGATGGATGTCAGAACCGTTGGCTGATAGTCATTAAGATATGCTGCTTGGTTTTTCTTAGGTACCAGGATGATAGTTTTGTCTGATTATGTCTCTGCAAAGTTCCTTTTGCCTCAATTCTGCTAGCTAAGCCATCACAACTAGTCCCCACTATTGGCGACAAGCTGTGATTCTCACAGGAGAGAACATCTTCTGGCAAGGCCACAGAGGCAATTGATCCTGGCAATTCCATCCTGAGCTCATTAAATATATGCAAAACAGGTTTAAAATACATTTAAATAATTTATTCAGCCTCGTGTCAGAAATGGGTGCAAGGGTAACCTTGCCGGATATCCAGCGCCGGTAAGATCGTGAGCGGAGAGAAATCAGGCGCGAACCTGTTTTCTTGGCTCTGACATGATCTTACCGCTCACCCCATCCATCGAACCTGACACTTTGAAAAAATGAGAAAATTCTACCTTGATTTCCAATTTCCTTTCTCCTGTTTGGATCTGACAATGTTTCCACTCCTTCTTCAATGTATCGACTGTGATGATTCAGAAATCAACTGAGTCAGTTAAAGACTATTATTGCGGCTGAAAAGTGACAGTTGGATTAAATTGAGAAGTCATTGCTTCTCGTATTCATTGAAAAAGCGGAATGCATAATATGTTTAGACACCTTATGCATATCTTTCAGAAATACGCACATATATATGGCTTATTATAATGCCTTAACTGTAACACTGACTTTTCAAAACTTTGATTTTATAAAGGGATCTTAAAAGAATACAATGTGCTATTATTACATTTCAATAAATGTTTCCGAAATGATTTATTTGGCACATTTGTTATATTAAATGGTTGTGAGATGAGCAATGATGCTATTATCATGTGTTAGTAAGTAAATTAATGAAGTGATGTAGATGAAGTGAAATCATCAATCAGGTTAATGCACACTGTGCATGCTGATTTCCAACACAAAATGTGTACGCATCATTATTTACAAGTGTTTAAAGTCAACCACAACAAAGATTCTCATTGAAGCAGTTCCGTTCAGATACATTTCCATTACTGATTTCGAATAAACATGTCTCGATTGTAGAATTTATGAGGAAGGTTCAAATGCTGAGTAGATGTCTGGTGATTGTGTCTCACAAATATACATGTAATACCTGATTTAAAACAGTATTTTACAATAGAAAGCAACAAATAGATAAACACATATTATGAATTAATTTCCTTTAGGGCATTTGTCAGTGTTGAAAAGCTATTCAAATGGATGCATGCATTGCAAATATCAGATTGACTCAGATACAGACTGAAATTGTCACGGGGCAGCAAGCATTTGCATTGAAGTGGGGAGGAAATTCCAGCAATGATCACAGGGGCAGGGAGGGAAATGCTGGTGATGATGTGAAGTTGGTGGGGAGTGAGGTGCTGGCAATGATCTGGGTTGGGGTGGGTGGAGAGGAAGATGCTAGTGATAATGAGAGGGTGGGGGGAATTGAGGTGCTGGCAATGATGTGGGCTGGGGTGGGTGGAGAGAGACATGGGGTGGAGAGAGACATGAGGTAGTGGGGGAAGTGAGGTGCTGGCAATGATGTGGGTTGGGGTGGTTGGAGAGGGAGATGCTGGTGATGATGGGGAGTGAGGTGATGGCAATGATGTGGATTGGAGTGGATGAAGAGAGAGATGCCAGTGATGATGGAAGTGAGGGGGAGAATGAGGTGCTGGCAATGAAGTGGGTTGGGGTGGTTGGAGCGACAGATGTCGGTGATGATGGGGGGATGTAATGGGGGTATGGGTGGTGGGGAGGGAAACAGGGGAATGGGTGCCCGTGATATCTCTATGGTAGGGCAGGGTGGGAAGGATATTTTTTGTAGTATCAGATATGGGAACACATCAAAGTCACAGATAGGTCCTGCAAATCAATAATCTATTCAGCTTTTGATGAAGTTCAGAACTGTACTTCTGATGTCAACTGAGTTGCCCTCACACAATATTATGGATCCTGACTACATTCCAGCAATAGTACTGAAAATTTGTGGAAATATAATGTTGTGGTTATAACAGAGACCTCACTCATAAGAGCAGAACCGGATGGTAAGTATTCCTTGACATAAAGTGTTCAACAAAGATAGGAAAGAAGAAAAAGGAGCAGTGGCAGTATTGATTGAGAAGGGCATCGGGGCAAGGGCTGAATCCATTTGGCTCCAGTTAAGGAATATTGCCACTATAGGGTCTCCAAAACAAGATATTTGAATCATTGATATTCATGGGTAAAGCACCTGAAGATTAGAGAGAGGCAAATGTGCTTTTGTTTAAAAAGAAAAAGCTTGGGAACGACGGGTCGGCTAGCCTCACATCTGTGGTGGGTAAATTGTTGGAAGGTATTTTGAGAGACAGGATCTACAGGCATTTAGAGATGCAAAGACTGATTAGGGATAGTCAGCATGGCTTTGTGAGTGGAAAATCATGTCTGTCAAATTTGAGTTTTTTGAAGGGGTAACCAAGAAGATAGATGAGGGCAGTGCAGTTGATGTTGTCAACACAGACTTCAGCAAGGCCTTTAATAAGGTACCGCTTGGTAGATTGTTGCATAAAGTTAAATCTCATGGGATCCAGGGTGAGGTATCTAAATGGATATAAAATTGGCTTCTTGATGGAAGCCAGAAGATGGTTGTAGAGAGATTTTTCAACCTGGAGACATGTGACCAGTGGTGTGCCTCAGGGATCACTGTTATTTGTCATTTACATTAATGATTTGGATGAGAATATAGGGGACACGGTTAGTAAGTTTGCAGAGGACACCAGGATTGGTGGCATAGTGGACAGTGAGGAAAGTTATCTAAAATTGCTGCAGGATCTTCATCAATTGGAACAGCGTGCTGACGAATGGCAGTTGGAGTTTAATTTAGACATATGTGAGGTACTGCATTTTGGTAGATTGAATCAGGGCAGGACTTATTCAGTTACTGGTAAGGTGTTGGGCAGAGTTACAGAACAAAGAGATTTAGGGTACATGTTCATAGGTCCTTGATAGGGGAGTGACAGGTGGACAGAGTGGTGAAGAAGGCATTCGGCATGCTTGGTTTCATTGGTCAGAACATTGAATACAGGAGTTGGGATGTCTTGTTGAAGTTATACAAGACATTGGTAAGGCCACACTTGGAATACTGTGTACAATTCTGGTCACCCTGTAATGGAAAGGATATTATTAAACTAGAAAGAGTGCAAAAAAAGATTTACTAGGATGATACTGGGACTTGATGAATTGAGTTAGAAGGAGAGGCTGAATAGACTGGGACATTTTTCTCTGGAGCATAGGAGGCTGAGGGGTGACCTTACAGAGGTCTAAAAATTAATGAGGGGCACAGACAAGATAGATAGTCAATATGTTTTCCCAAAGGTAAGGGAATCCAAAACTAGAGGGCATAGGTTTAAGGCGAGAGAGGAGAGATACAAAAGTGTCCAGAGGGGCAATTTTTTCGCACAGAGGGTGGTGAGTGTCTGGAACAAGCTGCTGGAGGTAGTAGTAGAGGTGGGTACAATTTTATCTTTTAAAAAGCATTTAGATAGTTTCATGGGTATGATAGATATAGAGGAATATGGGCCAAATGCGAATAATTGGGATCAGTACAACCAATTTAAAATAAGGGTGGCAGGGACAAGTTGGGCTGAAGGACCCTGTTTCCATGCTGTAAACCTCTATGACTCTATGATTCTATCTGGTGTAAATGATATCGATGAACAAATTTGAAAGGAAATTACAGAGAAATGCAAAAATTATAGAGTAGTTATGCTGCAGGACTTAAATTATCTGAATATAGACTGGAATATTGGTAACGTAAAGGGCAAAAAAGTGGAAAGATTGGTAATATGTTGCCAGTCCAATGAAAGGGGAGACACTGTAAATCTGATTCTTCGGAATGAGATAGTCTAAGTAGATTAAATATTAATTGGAGAATATTAAGGGGACAGTAATCATTATAACATTTAAATTGACTATGGGAAAGGACAAAGTACAATATAGAGTAAGAATAATTGACTGGAAGGTGGCCAACTTCAATGGAATGAACTCAACTGTAACAAAGCATTGAACGGCTAATGTCTCTGCTTCCACTGCAGCACAAGAAGAAGAGGTAGATATCTCTGTGCACAACTCCTTAGTAAATTGAAAACCAATGCTTTTCCAGACTGAGAATGTGATAGGGAAAATGCTCTCTTAAGAATCTGGGTGAATCTTATTTCCTGTTGAGGGCTTTATTCCCTCTCTTCCTTTCTCTTTCAGCAGTTTGTCCTCCTATGTATTGCTCATGCTCATTTTTCCTATCATGTTGCGGGCCAAGAGGACAGAAACTATAGCATCCGTAACTAGGTGTAAGTGTATTCAACAGAAATGAGAATCAAGACTTTCACTACATCATCCCTCAAGTTTAAATAGCAGTTAAAACCATCAACTACTTCTACTAATTTAGCAACAGACAGTAGAAGACAATCAGCAACAAGCTTGAAAATAGCATGGATGGCACAGTGGCACAGTGCTTAGCACTGCTACCTCACAGCACCAGGGACCCGGGTTCAATCCCCACTTCGGGTCACCATCTGTGTGGACTTTGCACATTTTCTCTGTGTCTGCGTGGGTTTCCTCTGGGTGCTTCAGTTTCCTCCCAGAGAAAATGATGTGTAGGTTAAATCGATTGGCCATGCTAAATTGACCCTTATTGTCTAGGGGAATAGAGGATAAATATGTGGGGGTACAGCGAATTGACCTATATAGAATTGTTACTGGCACAGGCTTGATGGGCTGAATGCCCTCCTTCTGCATGGTAGGGATCTATGATTCTGGTGCTGGGAGCAGCCCTGAAGGAATCCTTCCTACAATGCCTTGTCTGTTATGTAAAGTTAGGAAAGATTTTAACTGGAATATTAAGCTCAAAAAATACACTGCTACCGTCAAATGGGTGTTACACGCTGAATGACATGAAGATCAACCTCCTCCTTTCCAGTGGATGCTTTCATCACTCCAAGATGGTAACCAGTGTAACTTGCACCAGAATCATGTGTATGGAACTTGATCACAAAATAGCACCTATATCACCAACAATATGGGCGTGACTCATACATATTTTATGGTTAGTATATTTATTTTTCTACGGCACAATAGTCATAACTTGTGTGAAATTTAAACATAAGCAAATGATCTTTATTGTTGCAGATAAATCTTGTCTTTATGTAATAGCGCATGATTGGTGATAGTGAGACAGCATTATTTAATGCAAATAATTAACAGGAGAGATATAATTGGCTGGCTTTCATCCATATTCACAGTCACATGATATCAAGATTTACTCTTGGACTCTGATATCAGCATTGGAATCCGCCCCAGGGTAATCAAAAAGTTTTTCCATCCGCAACATTAAGTAGCGAAATGTTTATTGATCATACAATTAAAAAAAATCAACACATACTATAATAATGATGGAATGCCAGTTAAATTTCCTTTTTCTTCTGTTAATGCCAGTCCCTGGCTGCGCTGTTTTCAATTAGCCTTCTTTTTTAAGAGGACTACTGGGACCATCCAAGGAGAGCAGTGCAAATTTCCTAATGTTTGAATTGTGCTAACTAGGTTAATCAAATGTTGGCTGTTGGATTAATATCTGGGGGCGGGGGGTGGTGGTGGAAATATTGACCACAAAATTCAGCTCCTTCAGGCAGAATTTTCCTGTCCTGCCCACCACAGGAATTTTACCGGGCAGGACATAACCATGCAAAGTCTATTGACCTTGGGCAGGATTTTTCTGTTCCGGGGCGAACACAGCCAGAAAATCCAGCCCTCAGTGTTTAATTTTGATTTTTGATGTTTTGGTTCCAAGCACCTCAAACATGAACCGTTCTGGATGACATTTCAGTGTGGAGATTATGTGCACAGAGAAGGCATATGTTAGAAGTATATAGGGCAGCAGATTGTGGTATCAATCACTCCAGATAACACTATTTTTAAACACACACATTGAATAGGCGGGGGGAGGAAATGGCAGTGATATTGTCACTAATGATCAGGGTTCAAATTCCATTATGGCAGCTGGTGGAAGTTGGATTCAGTAAGAATCTGAGATTAATGGCGACAATGAAATCAATTTTGATTGTTGTAAAAAAAATCTTGTTTTACTAATGCCCTTTAGCAAAGGAAATTCTGCCACCCTGACCTGGCCTACATGTGACTCCAGATCCACAACAATGTGATTGACTCTTAACTGCCCTTTGAAATGGCCAAACAAGCCACCCAGCTCAACGGCATTTAAGATTGGACAACAATTTCTGGTCTTGCCAGCAACACTACAGGAAATAAATGTAACACGAGATGAAGGAATTTGTTTTGATGTCAAGGATTCTGCATTGACCACTTGTTATTAGACAGGGGTGCAGTAGTATGCAAAGCTCTTGGATTTCAATGTGATAAGAAATATCAGTAGAGAATCATGCAGGTCAATACTAGGTAATCTGGCAGTCATCATAACACCTTCATCTGCAGAAGTCCACTTAACCATTTGTTCTTGAACCACCAGGACAAACCGGTTACAGGGCAACATGGATTATGTCTAAAGATATGCAGGTTTAGGTAGATTGGCCATGCTAAATTGCCACTTAGTGTTCAAAGTTGTGTAGGTTAGGTAGATTAACCATGGTAAATGCACAGGGCCATGGGGATAGGGTAGAGGGGAGCAATCAGGTCGGAAGTTCTTTCAAGGAGTTGGTGCAGACTCAATGAATCAAATGGCCCCTTTCTGCACTGTAGAGTTTCTACGGTTCTACAGTTCTATCTGCTGACCACGTATGGTTATTTGTGTATGTATATAATGCAAAATCTGAATAAATCAGTTCAATTGCATACATGAACTCCACGTAACATACAGTTCTTCTTGTCCTGCAAAGGTATTAGTCTGGCAATGAGGATTGGATGTGGGTTCTCTAGTCAAATAAATTTGGAATGGGAGAAGCTTTCCATAAACCAGTAAAGGAACTTGGCTTAAAAATGTGGCATAAGACAAAGGAATGTTTATAGAATAATTTTCAAAGATGATTGCATCACAGATATCATTGGGTGTCTGGAAGAGTAGAGCCATGACTGAGTCTTTTGTTGTACATGTAGAATGATGAGAGATGTTTTCACTGCTAATAAAATTGACAGCGTTTCTGATAATCTAACTGTTAATCAAGTGGGGAAAAAGGAGAAGGGCAATATTTTTGATGGAAGCACATTCAGTAATGTGTAAAATGTTCAAGAATTTGCTAAATACTGCTAAACTAAAAGGTATACCACTGTCAACATTTAGCCATAATTCTCTGGCCATTCATGCCTGTGGGATTCTGCAGTCCCACAAGCAGTGCATTCCTGCCAGCGTGGAGTGAAGTCAACGGGAATTCCCATTGACAATGGCAGGACCAGAGAATCCTGCCACCAGCAAACAATGTGCCACCTCCCGTTGGCAGGAAACATACAGTTGGAAGGCAGAATAATCTCATCTATGATATAGGCTTGAGCAGCACTTCAATCCAAAACCATTGGACATTATAGAAAACTACCAACTTAGAAGAAGGAATTATTTGCCCAATAAGGACATTGGAGACTTTATTGTGACCTGAAAATTGTAAATTTGAGGAATTTCAAGTGAGGAAAATGCAGGGTAGATTTGTGCGTGCCTTAAAAAGTGAATTTTTCATGGTAGGTTACTGAAATTGCTAATGTTCATTTCTTTAACAGCATTGTCTATGGACATAAACAGAAAATGCTCGAAAATCTGAACAGCCCTGACTGCATTTGTGGAGGGAGAGCAGAGCTAACATTTTGAATGTTAGCTCTATTCTCTCTCTCCACAAATGCTGTCAAACATGCTGAGATTTTCCAGCATTTTCTGTTTTTGTTTAGATTCCAGCATCTGCTGTACTTTGATTTGGTCTGTTGAGGACATGTTCAGAATGTGGTTTGAGAGAAGTCAGACTTAACATTCCCTGGCCACCTGCTGAAGTAAACCAGCTGTAGCTGTGTAGGCTGAGGACCCAGTGACATAAGTTAATGGTAGCAGATGTACAACAAAGTGCTGAGGTCAACTTTGAATACAGAATGGCTCATCTATGAAGGAAGAATGAGAGAGCTGGAAGAAGAAGTGTCATTTTGCCAAGGCATGTTAGAAGAAAGGGAGAAAGTGCTATCTGTAGGAAACAGCAGTCACTACATATGGTTGTGGAACAACAGCAGGTCAATGAGGGGTCAGTTGAGATCCAGAAATCTGAAGCACAAGGAAGATCAATGAAAATTCACAAGGCACCGCAATGAATGGAGATGTGGCAAACATGAAGGTTGGCATGAATGCATCAGAAAATAAGATTCTTGAATTGCTATACCATAAAACGTTAAGTTAACATCAATCAGAGAAATCACAAATAGAATTCTGAAGCTGTGCAGAGGGAATATTATCAAAATCGGAAATGTGTCAGTTCCAATAACATGCAAGAAGCAATGTGAAAAATTGCCCATAGTTGTGGTGAAGGATGAAGGGTAAAAAGCCAGCATTGTTAGGGAGAACCTGCTTAAGTTAAATTAATTACACCAGTTTATTGCAGACCTTGTCAGGTAACCTAAATTCTAAGAGAGAAGGTAGAGCATGAACTGAAAAGACTTGAAACCAAGAACAATGGACCAAACCTTCCATGGAGTGGCAATCATGATCAGATTGCTACTATGCTCTTATTTTCCAATCTTGGCCTGGAGCCCCACATTTTTCAGGCCTTCAATTAGAGCCTGCTGAGAATGGTGAAATATAGGTGCTCTTGGATTCCTTCTGTGTAATACAGGAGCATTGGGGAAAACAAAGCCATTTCTGCTTTTTATAGCGCTAACTTACATTTTCCAGTAAGTTTATATTGCCCCAGTCAGCTAGGCAGGCAGAGAAGGCAAGCATGTAAGGTTAAAAAGAACATAGAACATAGAACATTACAGCGCAGAACAGGCCCTTCGGCCTTCAATGTTGCACCAACCAATTAGGAAAAAGCAATGAACCTCTAACCTAAACCATTCCCTTTTTGTCCATAAACTTATCTACTAACCTCTTAAATGCCACCAAACTTGGCGCATCTACAACTGACGCAGGCAGGCCATTCCATACCCTTACCACCCTCTGGGTAAAGAACCTACCTCTGACATCCATCCTATAACCACCACCCCTTAATTTAAAGCTATGTCCTCTCGTGCTAGCTTTCTCCATCCTAGGAAAAAGGCTATCACTGTCCACCCTATCTAAACCTCTAATCATCTTATATGTTTCAATAAGGTCTCCTCTTAGCCGCCTTCTTTCTAACGAAAACAACCTCAAATCCCTCAGCCTCTCCTCATAAGACCTGCCCTCCATACCAGGCAACATCCTGGTAAACCTCCTCTGTACCCTCTCCAATGCCTCCACATCTTTCTTATAATGTGGGGACCAGAACTGCACACAATACTCCAAGTGCGGCCGCACTAGAGTTTTGTACAGTTGCAACATGACGTTGCGGCTCCGAAATTCAATCCCCCTACCAATAAAAGCTAAGACTCCATATGCCTTCTTAACAACCTTATCGACTTGACTGCCTACTTTCAGGGATCTATGCACATATACACCAAGATCCCTCTGTTCATCAACACTATTAAGAATCCTACCATTAGCCCTATACTCTACACATTTATTATTCCTGCCAAAGTGCATTACCTCACACTTTTCCACATTAAACTCCATTTGCCACCTCTCGGCCCAGCTCTGCAACTTGTCCAAGTCTCTCTGCAAACTATAACACCCCTCTTCACTATCTACCACTCCACTGACTTTGGTGTCATCCGCAAATTTACTATTCCATCCCTCAATACCCTCATCCAGATCATTTATAAAAATTACAAACAGCAGGGGCCCCAAAACAGATTCCTGAGGTACTCCACTAATAACCGAACTCCACAATGAATATCTTCCATCAACCACTACCCTCTGTCTTCTATCTGCTAGCCAATTCCTAATCCAATTAGCTAAATCACCCTCAATCCCATACATCTGCATTTTCTGCAGAAGCCTTCCATGGGCCACCTTATCGAATCCTTACTAAAGTCCATATACAGCTTTAAATTAAGGGGTATGAGTTATAGGACGGATATGAGAGGTAGGTTCTTTACTCAAAGAGTGATTAGGGAGTGGAATACCCTGCCTGCAGCTGTTGTAGATGCGCCAAGTTTGGTGGCGTTTAAGAGGTTAATTGATAAGTATATGGAAGAGAAGGGAATGGTTTAGTTTGGAGGGGCATTGCTTTTTATTTTGGTCGGCACAACATCGAAGGCCAAAGGCCTGTTCTGTGCTGTATTGTTCTATGTTCTATATACCACATCAACTGCCTTACCCCCATCCACCTCTTTGGTCACTTTTTCAAAAAACTCAATAAGGTTAGTAAGGCACGACCTACCCTTCACAAAACCATGCTGACTATCCCCAATCAATTCATTTCTCTCTAAATAACTATAAATCCTATCCCTAATAATTCTCTCCAATACTTTGCCCACAACAGAAGTAAGACTCACCGGCCTATAATTCCCCGGAAAGTCTCTCTTCCCCTTCTTGAACAATGGGACCACATTCGCTATCCTCCAGTCTTCCGGCACTATACCCGTAACCAACGACGACCTGAAGATCAGAGCCAGAGGCTCTGCAATCGCCTCTCTCGCCTCCCAGAGAATCCTAGGGTAAATCCCGTCCGGCCCAGGGGACTTATCTAACTTCAAACCCTCAAGAATATCTAGCACATCCTCCTTATCTACTTCAATACTTTCCAGTTTGCAACCCTGTATCCCAGTGTTCTCCACAACTACATTTACATCTCCCTGCGTGAATACCGAAGAGAAATATTTGTTCAGTGCCTCTCCAATCTCTTCAGGCTCCACGCACAACTTCCCACTGCTGTCTATGACTGGCCCTAATCTTGCCCTAACCAATCTTCTATTCTTAACATATCTAAAGAAAGCTTTAGGATTCTCCTTGATCCTATCAGCCAAAGTCTTCTCGTGTCCCCTTTTAGCCCTCCTCAACTCACTCTTTAGCTCCCTCCTGGCTAATCTATAGCTATCCATTGCACTAACTGAGCCTTCAAGCCTCATCCTGACGTAAGCCTCCTTTTTCCTTTTAACCAGCAAATTAACTTTTTTAGTACACCATGGTTCCCTTACTCAACCATTTCCTCCTTGCCTGACAGGGACATACTTATCAAGGACTTGCAGTAGCTGCTCCTTGAATGAGCTCCACATTTCAGATGTTCCCAGTCCCTGTAGTTTCCTAGTCCAACCTATGCACCCTTATTCCCTCCTTATGGCCTTATAATTACCATTCCCCCAGCTATAACTACTGCCCCCATCTTCATGCCTATCCCTATCCATCACTAAGGTGAACGTAACCGAATTGTGGTCACTATCACCAAAATGTTCACCAACTTCCAAGCCTAACACCTGGTCTGGCTCATTTCCCAGCATCAAATCCAATGTAGCCTCACCTCTAGTTGGCCTATCTACATAATGGGTTATGGGGAAGAGATGGGTTAGGTTAGATAATTAGGTTTGGTGGTTAGAGGGTCATAGGGGATTGGAGCCAAGGTAGTGAGGTGGACTAGTCAGAGGGTAGTGTGAGTTGGGGGATGGGGGTGGTTAGTCAGAGGACCAGTGTAGGAGACTCAAATTGTATAGTTTCCCAGGAATTAGAAATTGTTTTAACTCTCCTAACCTTTCCTGGGTAACTATGTCAGAACATTCCAAAGTCTCCAGTTTTGAATGGGAGTTTTGGAGGTCTCCCGATGCAGGGTAATTGCCTAACATAGGTTGAAATTTCCTGGAAAATTCCTATGTGTCAATTCATGGGAATGCCAGAAGGGTTTCCTAATGCCTCTTCCCGGGTACTTTCGGAATATGACCCTCTGGAGGACGGAAGATCTGGGCCATTATCTCTAAAGTACAACAGAGTATTTGAGCTACTCATATAAAGCTGCAACCAAAGACAGGGGGTAGTATAAGAATATTTCAGGATTATAATACTCAATATTTTGACAAACATAGAAGATGCGTTCAGCATGTTGTCAGAAGGCCTTTTTTTTCAAACTTAAACCTGTCTGAGTATGCTTATCTGCATCTTGAATTAAATGATGGGCCTAAGTCATCTTTGTGTGTTAATACACGCGGGTCTATTTCAGTCTCATGGGCTGTGAATTGATGTTCCTTCAGCTGCTGGATTTTCCTAAGTGTTGATGAAATAAATTTTGCAAGGAATTCAGAGAATAGTGTGCTATTTAGATAACACATGTATTTCAGCTCCAAACTGAAAAATCCATGGTAACAAACTAAAAAAGTTGCTTTTTCACAGACTTTGAGCAAAGGCACACAGATATGACATGTTTCAGAGCTGTGCAGATTATTTGGGACACATAGTAGACAAAAATGGGTTTATATCCAACCAAGAATTAGGCTCAAGCAATAAGAAACATGCCACACCCTCAGAATATCTCTGAGCTGAGATCATTTTTCGGTGCAGTGAATTATTATAGTAAATTCATACCAAATTTGGCAATCTTTTTACATCCCTCAAAAAAAAGTTCTTAAAGAATTGGACAAAAGAATGTGACAACTTGTTCAATTTGATAGGTAGGAAATGGGATGAGGAGATAGTGTGAATATAGAGAGTTAGGCAGAAGGCTAAAGTGCAGGACCTAAATGTAGTAATTTCTGAACTATTAACAGTGCCATGTGCTAGCGAGATTAGGAATAGGAAGATTAAGCAGATGAATGTGTGGCTTGAGAACTGGTGCAGGGGGCAGCAATTTAGATTTTTGGATCATTAGGATCTCTTCTGGGGAAGGAGTGACCTGTTCAAGAGAAACGGGTTATACCTGAGCTGGAGGAGAGTTTTGCTATACAGCCATTCAGGAGGATTTAAACTGGTTTAGCAAGTGGATGGGACCCAAAGCAGTAGGGAGACAGAAGAGAAGGTTGAGGACAGTACAGAAGTTAAAGAAAACACATTCAATAGTAATGGCAGTGTCAGTAAATTAGTACTAGACAGGTCAGGCAAAAATAGGGCAGAAAATAAGGGAAATCCAGATTAAACTGCATTTATTGCAATGAAAGAGGTTTGACGGGCAAGGCAGATGAATTCAGGGTTTGGATGGATACATGGGACAGGGATATTACAGCTATTACTGAAACATGGCTAAGGGAAGGACAGTTTGGCAGCTCAATGTTCCAGGGTACAGATGCTATAGGAAATATAGAACAGGAGGTAAGGGAGAAAGGGGAGTTGCACTTTTGGTGAGAGAAAATATCACGGCAGTGCAGAGAATGGATATATCTGAGGTTTCGTCCACTGAATCTTTATGAGTAGAATTGGGATAAAGAAGGAAGAAATCACTTTGATAGGGTTGTACTGTAGGCCCCCAAATAATCAGCGGGAAATTGAGGAGCATAGGAGATTACACATAGATCCAAGAAAAATATAGTGTAACTAGAAGGGGATTTTAACTTTCCCAACATTGATGGGGGCAGCCATAGTATTAGATTAGATGGGGAGAAATTTGTTGAGTGTATTCAGGAGGAATTTCTCATTCACTATGTGGATGGCCTGACTAGAGAGGCAGCAAAACTTGACCTCCTCTTGGGAAACAAGGTTTACGGCATGAAAAGAGGGCCTTTGGCCCAACGTGTTCACAATGCCCTTTTATTAAACCCCGAAGCTAGTCCCAATTGCCTGCATTTGGCCCATAACCCTCTACACCCATCTTACCCGTGTAACTGTCCAAATGCTTTTTAAAAGTCAAAATTGTACCCACCTCTACTACTACCTCTGGTTTTGGCAGATAAGACAATTGAGAATCCAAAGAGATTCCACATGTACATAAAGGGCAAAAGAGTAACTAAGGAGAGGATAGGGCCTCTTAAGGATTAGCAAGATCATGTATGTGCAGATCCACGAGAGATGGTTGAGATCCTAAATGAATATTTCTCATCAGTATTTGCTGTTTAAAAAGGCATGGATGTTAGGGAACTTTGGGGAAATAATTAGTGATGTCTTGAGGAATGTACATATTACAGAGAAGAAGGTGCTGGAAGTCTTAAAGTGCACCAAGGTAGATAAAGCCCCGAGACCTGATGAAGTGTACCCCAGGACATTGTGGTAAGGGAGGAAGGAAATTGCGGGTCCCCTTGCAGAAACATTTGAATCATTGACAGCCACAGGTAGGGTGCCTAAGGATTTGAGGGTGGCAAATGTGCTGCCTTTGTTAAAAAGGGCTGCAGGGAAAACCTAGGAATTACAGGCTGCTGAGCCTTACATCTGGAGTGAGTAAGCTATGAGAAGATATGCTGAGAGATAGGATCTACAGGCATTTAGAGAAGCAAGGGCTGATTAGTGACAATCAGCATAGCTTTGTGAGTGGAAACTCTTGTCTCACAAATTTGACTGAATTTTTTGAAGGAAAAACCAAGAAGATCAATGAGGGCAGCGTAGTTGATGTTGTCTACTTTAGAAGGCCTTTGACAAGATACCACATGGTGGGTTGTTACTTAAGGTTAGATCTCATGGGATCCAGTGTAAGGTAGCTAAATGGACACAAAAGTGGATGGATGACAGAAGACAAAAGGTGGTTGTAGAGAGTTGTTTTTCAAACTGGAGGCCTGTGACCATCAATGTGCCTCAGGGATCAGTGCTGGGCCCATTGTTACTTGTCATTTACATTAATGATTTGGATGAGAATATAGGGGACACGGTTAGTAAGTTTGCAGAGGACACCAAGATTGGTGGCATAGTGGACAGTGAGGAAAGTTATCTAAAATTGCTGCAGGATCTTCATCAATTGGAACAGCGTGCTGACGAATGGCAGTTGGAGTTTAATTTAGACATATGTGAGGTACTGCATTTTGATAGATTGAATCAGGGCAGGACTTATTCAGTTACTGGTAAGGTGTTGGGCAGAGTTACAGAACAAAGAGATTTAGGATACATGTTCATAGGTCCTTAATAGGGGAGTGACAGGTGGACAGAATGGTGACGAAGGCATTCGGCATGCTTGGTTTCATTGGTCAGAATATTGAATACAGGAGTTGGGATGTCTTGTTGAAGTTATACAAGACATTGGTAAGGCCACACTTGGAATACTGTATGCAGATCTGATCACCCTATTATGGAAAGAACATTATTAAACTAGAAAGAGTGCAAAAGAGATTTACTAGGATGCTACCAGGACTTGATGGTTTGAGTTATAAGAAGAGGCTGAATAGACTGGGACTTTTTTCTTTGGAGCATAGGAGGCTGAGGGGTGATCTTATAGAGGCCTACAAAATAATGAGGGGCATTGATCAGCTAGATAGTCAATATGTTTTCCCAAAAGTAGGTTAGTCTAAAACTAGAGGGCATAAGTTAAAAGTGAGAGGGGAGAGGTACAAAAGGGTCGAGAGAGATAATTTTTTCACACAGAGGATGGTGAGTGTCTGGAAAAAGCTGCCAAAAATAATAGAACAGACAGGTACAATCTTGTCTTTTAAAAAACATTTAGATAGCTACATGGGTAAAATCGTTATAGAGGGATATGGACCAAACGCAGGAAATTGGAATTAGCTTGGGGATTAAAAACAAAGGGATGGCATGAACAAGTTAGGCTGAAGAGCTTGTTTCCATGTTGTAAACCTCTATGACTCTATGTAGAGGTCAATTGGTGAATGGTACAATATTTATACATTATGATGTGTCCCATAAAATTACACTAACATATGGGGGGGAATTCTCTCATCCTGCCTGCCATGGGAATTGTAGTGGGAGTGGGGGGCGGGCAGACCACACAAAGGTCCATTGACCTCAAATAGGGTTCTACAGTTTTGGGGCGAGTACGAGAATCCTAATGATGATGCCTCTCCACATGGAATAGATGCTGTCATCTCTCATGTGTTGGATAATGGTGATAAGAGACAAACTTGTATTTGGCACACACCTCAGTGCCAATGAATTGAATTATGCTCAGAAAGAACATGAAGTATTGACTTTGATTTTTAGAGTAAGAAGATTTCATGAATGCTTGTATGCTGGTGGTTTCACAATTGAAATTGATCACAAGCCACTGATGGTTACTTTAGTCCACCTTAGCTGCAGGCTGAATGCTGAGATGGGCTTTGATTTTGTCTGCTAATTAGCATGACATTAAGTACAGGTGATTGGAAGATCATTGTAATGCTGATGTGATGCTTAGATTACCCTCACCATCAAAGGTAGAACCCTACCTGGAAAGATAGCATTTTCTTTTTGCACATAATGAGTTGCCATTCATAGCGGATGACATTGATATAACATTTCACAAAAACCTGTAATGGCAAAGGTAGATGGGAAATGGGAAGCTAAAACAGATACTGGATTTAAAAATCAAGCCATGTTTTATATCTAAGAATGATTTGTCAATTGATAACAGTTGAGTTTAATTTGATTTGATTTGATTTATTACTGTCACATGTATTAACATAGTCAAAAGTATTGTTTCTTGCATGCTATACAGACAAAACATGCCATTTGTAGAGAAGGAAACAAGAAAGTGCAGAATGTAGTGTTACATCATAGCTAGGGTGTAGAGAAAGATCAACTTAATACAAGTTAAGTGCACCCAAAAGTCTGACAGCAGCAGGAAAGATGCCGTTCTTGAATCAGTTGGTTCGTGACCTCAGACTGGTGAGAAGGGCATTCCCCGTCAATTCTTTTAAACACACTCGAGGTCGCAGCAGCACCGCATGTTGCCCTCGAAGCAGCTGTGGGGCTGATGAGACAGTCACATACCTCCTTGTGGAATGTGCCTCTGCAAAGAAGGTCTGGAGTGAGATGCAGTGGTATCTGTCGAGGTTCATCCCGAGCAGCTCAGTAACACAGGACCCTGTGCTCTATGGGCTGTTTCTGGGGATGAGCACCAAGACGAACATCAACTGCTGCTGGAAGGTCATTAACTTGGTGAAGGACGCACTTTGGTCCGCGCGATACTTGCTAGTCTTCCAGTTGAAAGAACTGTCCTCGACCAAGTGTTGCAGATTGGCACATTCCAAGGTCCAGGATTACGTGCTGAGGGATGCGCTGAAGCTTGGGGCAACTGCCGCAAAGGTACAATGGGGAAAGGCCACAATTTAATGGAGGCAGACCAAGGGCCCGGAAACTGCAGAATACCCTTGGCCTGCATAACTGTGTGCCAATCTGAGAAATAACGGCACACAGTAATTTTTGAGGCATGTGTACATTTGTAAGTTTTGAAATGTTATGAGTGTAATTTGCGTGGAACTATTTTAAAAATTTTTTTTTAGTTCTGCACTGTTTGCAATTCAAAGACATGTAATTTTGAAGGGCTTTTTTGAGGTTTTTTTTGTGAATAAAGTATATTTTTTTGAAAAAAGGTGGTTGCTGTGTGCCTGTCTGAGCAGTGGCGGCACACGGCAGTTTTTGGGGCATATAGGAGGTTTTTAGGAGCCGCAGCATCATGTTGCAACTGTACAAAACTCTAGTGCGGCCGCACTTGGAGTATTGTGTGCAGTTCTGGTCGCCACATTATAAGAAAGATGTGGAGGCATTGGAGAGGGTACAGAGGAGGTTTACCAGGATGTTGCCTGGTATGGAGGGCAGGTCCTATGAAGAGAGGTTGAAGGATTTGAGGTTGTTTTCGTTAGAAAGGAGGCGGCTAAGAGGGGATCTTATTGAAGCATATAAGATGATTAGAGGTTTAGATAGGGTGGACAGTGATAGCCTTTTTCCTAGGATGGAGAAAGCTAGCACGAGGGGACACAGCTTTAAATTAAGGGGTATGAGTTATAGGACGGATATCAGAGGTAGGTTCTTTACTCAAAGAGTGATTAGGGAGTGGAATGCCCTGCCTGCAGCTGTTGTAGATGCGCCAAGTTTGGTGGCGTTTAAGAGGTTAATTGATAAGTATATGGAAGAGAAGGGAATGGTTTAGTTTGGAGGGGCATTGCTTTTTATTTTGGTCGGCACAACATCGAAGGCCAAAGGGCCTGTTCTGTGCTGTATTGTTCTATGTTCTATGTTCTATGTTCTATATATAGTTTGTAAGTTTTGAAATGATATGACTGCACTTTGTATAGAACTGTATGAAAGTTTGAACTTTGCACTGTTTTTGCAATTCAAGACATGTAATTTTGCAATGGTTTATTTGGAATTTTTTATGAATAAAGTATATTTTTGGGGAAAAAAATTTTCCAGAAAGAAGAAAGTAGAAGAGACAATGTCCAGCGTGTGTAGGGTCCTTAATTATGCTGGCTGCTTTGCCAAGGAAGCGGGAAATGTAGACCAAGTCAATGGATGGGAGGCTGGTTTGCATGATGGATTGGGCTGCATTCACGATCTTTTGTAGTTCCTTGCAGTCTTGTTATTTGAGAATCCAGAATTACAATCCCCAAAAGTACAGCTCGCAGTTGCTGTGCAAATTACATGGTTAAGCTTGTCAATGAAACTAGAAGTTATCTTTGGTGGCCAGGATTAGATAAAGATATAGGAGGCACTGTGAAAAACTGTAGAGTATGCCAAGAAGTAGAAAGAAGCACCATCAATATTTTTACAACCATGAAAATGTCCATCTAGAATGTGACAGAAGCTGCAATAGATTCTTAAAGTTTGAAGGCTAGGAGGACGCTTGTTTGAAGCATAAGCACAGTTGTGGAGCTGAATAGTTTGTTTCTGTGCAGTTAATACTTTGTAATGAAATGCTTCAAATGAGATGGACATGTTGGTTGCAAATAATCCACATATAATAATTTGGAGTGTTCAATGCAGAAAGTTATAGAAAATTGTGTGGATCAGGGTTCTGAAATATATTAAAAGGAACAAAAATTTACAAAAAAATGTAGTTAATGTCCATAATAAGGTTGGTGAAAAGATGACCCAATTCCTTCAACATATGCTTCCCAAAGATATTCAAGACAAATGTATAAATTTTAAGGAAAAACTGCAATAAATTTAAGTGAAGTTTTTTGGAACAAACTTTTCTTGAAGAAAATCACTCATTAAGTACAATATCAAACTTTTGTTGGACAAAAGATCTGCAAGCTCAGGCCATGATGGGTCAAGATTTTTCCCCAAGTTCTGAAAGAACTTAGATCACAAAGACACCTATATCAAACTCCTATTTGTTGATTATAGCTCAGCCTTCAAAACCATTATTTCGACGAAACTCATCTCTAAACTCTGTGACCTGGAGCTTGGCTCCTCCGTCTGTGACAGGATCCTGAACTTTCTAATCCACAGATCACAATCAGTAAGGATAGGTAACAACTTCTCCTCCATGATCATCCTCAACACTGCTGCCCCATAAGTTGTGTTCTCAGCTCCCTACTTACTCCTTATATACCTATGACTGTGTAGCCAAATTCCCCTCCAACTCGATTTTCAAGTTTGCTGACAACACCATCGTAGTGGATCAGATCTCAAACAATGATGAGGCAGACTACAGGAATGAGATAGAGAATTTAAAGAACAAGTGCGATGACCATATACTCCCTCAATGTCTACAAAATGAAGGAAATCATCATCGAACTCAGGAAGCGTAGTGGAGAGCATGGAAAACATGCCCTTGTCTACATTAATAGGAATGAAGTAAAAATGGTCAAAAGCTTCAAGTTTTTAGGTGTCCAGATCATCAACAGCCTGTCCTGGTCCCTCCATGCCAATGCTACAGTTAAGAAAGCCCTCCAGCACCTCTACATTTGCAGCAGACTAAGGAAATTTGGCACATTAGCTCCGACTCTCACCAACTTTTACAGATGCAGCATAGAAAGCATTCTTTCTGGTTCTATCATGGCTTGATCCTGCTCTAACCAAGACCACAAGAAACTACAAAAGATTGTGAATGTAGCCCAATCCATCGTGCAAACCAGCATCCATTGATTCTGACTACAAAGTAGCCAGCATAATTAAGGACTCAACATATTCCGGACATTCTCTCTTCCACTTTCTCCCATCAGGAAAAAAGATACAAAAGTCTGAGGTCACATACTAACCAATTCAAGAACAGCTTCTTTCCTGCTGCTGTCAGACTTTTGAATGAACTTACCTTGCATTAAGTTGATCTTTCTCTACACCTTAGTTATGACTGTAACATTACAATTGAACTCTCTCATTTCCTTCATTATGAACAGTATGCTTTGTCTGCATAGCGTGTAAGAAACAATGCTTTTCACTGTATACTAATACATATGACAATAATAAATCAAATCAAGAAAGTTTGGGTCAAAAAAAGAAGATATCCTCTTAGGAATAGGAAACCAATGATTAAGTTTGATTTATAAATGAATGAGATAACAGGAAAGTATATAATTCATATGATGCTTCATTATTTTCATTAAGGAGGGGGGGTAGTGTATTAGTACCCTGCCGTGCCTATTCCTATATGTATTAATATAAATCAAAACCAGCTCAGTTGGGTATTTGAACGTGTGTCTCACAGAGTTTGTCCAGGAAAGCTAACACAGACTACATAGCTTAAGACTTCAGTGTGGAACCTATTTATAGGTGGACAGCATGCACGCAATGAAAAGCTATGTTGCTACAACAAATGTGATAGAGCAAAGCATTATTGAAACAATAGTTCTACTGTCCAGGAGAGTGAGTGTTAACATTCATGATGGTCTGCTGCATTTGGACGAGCCTCGCTTTCAGGATGGTACAGTTCTTACAGCAGTTAAATGGCAATGAAATAAGGATCAGGAGGAGAAGGAGAAGTGGGGGAAAAGAGGAAGGTGCAACAACCACAGGCCCTTTCTGGCTGTGGTATCCAGACTCAACTGACTGCTACAAGTAAATGGAACCACAATTCTCCATTCAGCCCCACACCTCAGCTTCTATCAGATAGTCACTAATGATCATAGCATCCTATTGGCCGCAATGCAGTGGTAAAAACAAATATGAAAAGAACATTCTAAATCAAACTTTGAAATCAACACATGCCAAATTGCATACAAATGTCAATGAATCACTCTTGCACATTCCCCTTCTGCCTGTCTACCATTGAGTTTTGCTTGGTCTAGTGCTTCTCTGCAGATGTGGCTGCAACATTGCTGCTGGAAGGTGGTGGGGAGATTGCAGATGAACATGAAGGGTCACCTCATACATTTCTGACTCTTGAAGACCTAGCTGCAAATTGCATTCAGTCCCCAGCAGTTTGTTGGTGGAGCCAAATGCAAAGGTAATTGGGGGGTGGGGGGTGCTGGCAGTGTACTGCTGGGTTAGGCTGCTAGGCCCTGATCAGGAAGCTGAGATGGGTGGAGGGCCAGGTTGGAGATGCTGTGGGGCGGGAAAGAGGGTTTGAAAGACCTTATGGGTAGTACGGTGGCACAGTGGTTAGCACTGTTGTTTCACAGCTCCAGGAATCTGGCTCAGGTCCCTGTCTGTGTGGAGTTTGCACATTCTCCTCGTGTCTGCACGGGTTTCCTCCAGGTGCTCCGGTTTCCTCCCACAGGCCAAAGATGTGTGGTTTAGGATGACTGGCCATACCAAAAAATTGCCCCTTAGCATCCTGGGATCAGTGGGTAAAATACGTAGGAATATGGGGATAGGGCCTGGATGGGATTGTGGTCGGTGCAGACTCGATGGGCTGAATGGCCTGTTTCTGCACTGTAGGGGTTCTATGATTTGAATGGCACAGGAGCTGCTAAAGAAGTTATACCTTCCCTAACCAGCCACCAGTCAAATCAGTGAAAGCTATCAGATTGCAATTTTGGCGTTGGCCAAAGTAAGGCACAAAAGAATTACAGTGTATGCTTCTTAAATTAAACATTGGGAAACACTATTATAGGTGTTCACTGTCCCATAGTCAGAATCTAGACTGCTGAACCAGATCCCACCTTTTGGGGGAGCTAGCCCCACTTCAGGATCAGATGACCCTCACTCTTAAAGGGGCAATAGACACCCCAAACCCTCAACGTACATATATCACACTCACTGCAGACTAAGTCCCAGCAGTGGAAAGGAAGGAGGTCCTTCAATAGGTCATAGAATCATAGAACCCCTACAGTGCAGAACGAGGCTGTTTGGTTCATTGAGTCTGCACCGACAACAATCCCACCCTGACCCTATTCCTATAACTTCACATATTTACCCTGCTAATCCACTGACACTACGGTCAATTTAGCCTGGCCAATCAATCTAACCCACACATGTTTGGACTGGGGGAGGAAACCAGAGAACCCGAAGGAAACCTACGCAGACATAGAGAGAATGTGCAAACTTCACACAAGCAGTGACCCGAAGCTGGAATTGAACCCAGGTCCCTGGCACAGTTCTAACCACCGCCCCACTCTGTAGAATTAAGACAGCATTATGAATGGATTGTGGTAGCTACCAGAAACAGTAGCATGTCATTGCACCCAGTTTTGCAATTCGCTTCTCTCCGCCCCCTTCCCCACCTGGCCCCAGGGGGCTGGAAAATCCAGTTTCACAAATTCAAAAATGCAGCAAGCAATCAAATTTAATAGGGTTGGGGAAATATTAAGTACAGTTCAACGATTTGGAGCATGAGAAGGATGTGATATAATTTATGTTACACATCATTGAGTAAGGTTGTTAAGAAGGCATACGGAGTCTTAGCTTTTATTGGTAGGGGGATTGAATTTCGGAGCCGCAATGTCATGTTGCAACTGTACAAAACTCTAGTGCGGCCGCACTTGGAGTATTGTGTGCAGTTCTGGTCCCCACATTATAAGAAAGATGTGGAGGCATTGGAGAGGGTACAGAAGAGGTTTACCAGGATGTTGCCTGGTATGGAGGGCAGGTCTTATGAGGAGAGGCTGAGGGATTTGAGGTTGTTTTCGTTAGAAAGAAGGCGGCTAAGAGGAGACCTTATTGAAACATATAAGATGATTAGAGGTTTAGATAGGGTGGACAGTGATAGCCTTTTTCCTAGGATGGAGGAAGCTAGCATGAGGGGACATAGCTTTAAATTAAGGGGTGGTGGTTTTAGGACAGATGTCAGAGGTAGGTTCTTTACCCAGAGGGTGGTAAGGGTATGGAATGCCTTGCCTGTGTCAGTTGTAGATGCGCCATGTTTGGTGGGATTTAAGAGGTTAGTAGATAAGTTTATGGATGAAAAGGGAATGGTTTAAGTTAGAGGGTCACTGATTGTTCCTAATTGGTCGGCGCAACATCGAAGGCCGAAGGACCTGTTCTGCGCTGTAATGTTCTATGTTCTATATCCCACTCATTTCACCCTTTCACTCTTAAATTGCATCCACATGTTAGTACTAGCACAAATGCAACATGAGAATAGCACTTGGCTTGGCTTTATCCATCTATTCTCTTTAGCAAATTAAAAAAAAAAACAACGAACACAACACCACACCATTAAAAAATATTGAAGTACTTACCTAAAAATATAATACTCTGTTTTCTGGATGTTTCTGAGGCTGTGCTCCCATGCTTTGGGACATCTTTACTTCCAGCATCAGACTTCATTCCAATTAGAGTTTTCATCATCATCCTGCACATAAATGTAACTGAGACAAGAATTACAACGTACAGAATGAAAGCACTGAAAACACTCAGCTGGAATCCGATCTGGTAGGAGCTGAGGTTGGTGCAAATAGTTATGTTTGAATCTCGGATGTCACAGCTACTGTTACGAGAATCTTTAAAAGCTTTTACTGGATCTTCCACCCCCATTGAAAAAAGGAGAGGCAAGGCCACACAAAATGAAGTCAGCCAGACAAAGCAGATCAGCTTCACTGTTCTTGAACCAGAGAACGATTTAAACTTGAGTGGATGACAAATCGCAATGTAACGCTCAAAACTCAAAGTAGCAACATTCAATATTGTGGCATAGCTACACGCTTCAAAGAGGAAATGATAAATCTTGCAGGCTGCGTCTTCAGTGGATTTTAAGAATGGATTCCATATCATAATGTACAATTCCACAGGAATTCCCATTAAAAGAACGAGTAAATCTGCACAGGAAAGACTGGTCATGTGATCCGTAACACTCTTCTGAAGGTATCCTTTCCTTTGAAGAACATTTGCGACTTTTATGGTTAGACTGTTTCCAAAAATGCCAGCCACAAAAATAATACTGTAAATTACTGTAAGGCCTATTTTGACTGATACAGACACATCAAATTCAGGTACATGTTCGTAGTTAAAAAAGGCTTTGCAGTTAGCCTGACGTTCCATGATTAAAAATAATGAGGAAGAATTAATTTCTGAACAATTTAGAAAGGAAAAAAGAGGAACAATTCAGATGTTCTTTACGGAAAGACAGCCCAAATTGTAATCTGATCCAAGAATTCCAATTAACAATTTCCATCTAGACAGAACAAAGTTCACCTTGCTGGATAGTCTGAGAAATCAATTCTTCTGCTTGTTGTCCAAAAGTTAACTTGCTGAACTATTCAGATCTCTCATTTTTTTTTGACAAGCTTTGGAAGTAGCTAGTGTGCCGTCTGATGCAAAATCTTTGAATATGAACTTCGGTAGATTCTGTTAAATATTAAGCACATAATCTCACAATGACGTACCAGAAACTATGGAGCAATGAGCTCTGTCTGAGCCTTTCAACAAATCAGAATGGTTGGACACAGATGTGTAAACAAAGGTGGGGTGATAGGAAAGGAATGATTTCCTTTGCCCCTAAAGCAGTAAGTCTATGCATAATCAGCCGAAAGCATTCTAAATATTATTGTAAACTCTCTCAAGCTCTGCTTTACAGTTTCATCTAGCTAACATTATCTTTTCCAGATGAATTAACATTTGTTTTTTTCTTGTGGGTGAGCCAGTGTTCTGTTTTCTAACTACGTGTAGAAGGTAATATTTCAGAAAATCAATAGAATTTCCAGCAAAGCAACAGCATATTTGAACCATTTAACTATGTCAGTGTTTATACACAAGCCCCCTTCTATTTTCGCCTCCCACCCTCATGGATTGATCTATTCTTTTTTCCCCTTGTTAAGCTTTCTGCTTCATCGTCTCCATGTGGCTGGGAGTTCCACATTCTGACTGCTTTCTGTGTAAAGAGGTTCCTCTTAAATACTTCAATTAATGTCCCAGTGGCTAACTTATATTTATCACTCCTGAGAGGGGGATGACCAACAAGTATGAACATCCACCTCATTGAACCTTTTCGATATTCTTAAAGACCTTCATCTTCATCCTCACTTTTCCAGAGGGATAAGTGCCAGCCTTTCCAATATTTCCTGAGAATTCCATTGCTGTAGACATCCTTGGCACCCAAATGTGTTGTGTTTTTAATGGCAAGCTGACAACATTCACTGTCATTTCCCATCTGAAACTGGCCACAACTTCAGGGTTTAGCACATTAACTACTTAACATGAGATTGTGGTCTGTCATTCACTGCTGCACTGAGAAACATCCCCTCATCCAACCCAAGCCAGAAGTCAGTGAAATAAATTGACATGAAAATAAATTTCCCATTTTCTACTCTCACAAAGCTGACAAAACCACTGACAAAATCCGTGAAAAAGTTAACTCCCTTTCAATAAAATGGAACAGGATTTTTAACACAAATCTGTTTACCAACTTCGGTTGAACTGTCAACCTGACCCTGATTTAAAAAAAAACATATTTTGTGGGATGTTGTTAAGCTCCTCCATTGTGATCATTACTAGATGTTTAGGGGTGGCACGATGGTTAGCACTGCTTGCTTCACAGTGCCAGGGATCCGGCTTGGGTCACCGTCTTCATGGAGTTTGCACATTCTCTCTGTGTCTGTGTGGGTTTCCTACAGGTGCACCGTTTTCTTCCTACACTCCAAAGAGTGCGGCTTAGATTGATTGGCCATGCTAAATTGTCCCTTAGTGTCCCGGATTGAATAGATAAGAGGGATTAGCAGGCTAAAATACGTGGAATAATAGGGATATGGCTTGGGTGAGATTGTTGTTGGTGCAAACGCAATAGCCAAGTGGCTTTCTTCTGCACTGTAGAGATTGTATGTTTAAAAGAAGAATTATTTTAAAAAAAAATTCATCATAGTTCAGTTTGTATCTTAATCCCATGCCTATGTCCCAATTTTTATTTCACTCTCAATAAAACATTTAAGCAGGGATTGATTATTAGTGCTTTACATTTCATGGTTTGCATCTGTAAGAATGCTTTAATGCGATTTGTTGCTTGTTCAGCCTGCAGATATCACTGCAGCTCGATACTGTGAATCCCCATTAAACTATCAACTAGGTGTTCAGAGAGGTAAATAGCCTATAGCCAATAGGATGAATGAATTTGGACCATTCCCAAAAAAGGAAGGAGGAACGGGAGGCAGGGGGTAAAAGTTGAGAAATCATAAAATACATTGGCACGCCATTACCATGGCTTCTGGGGTATGACTCTTCTGGGACACAGTTGAATATAAGATGAGAAATTTCTATGTTCTCTTCACTGCTTGCTGTTAAGTATATGCAAAACCTTGCTTAATTAATTCTACATGATACACAAACACTAGTTATTTGTACTTTATGGATCAAACACACTGAAAACACTTGTGTTAGAAATTAAAAATTTAGACCTTAAGAGAATGTTTTCATTTGAAGGGTTTTACACTTCAAAACCTTGAACCTTGCACAATTCAATATCTTGTCAATGGTGACCACCAGGATGTTGATCGTAGGAGATTGAGTGATGGTAATGACAATAAATGCTAAAGAGAGGTGGTCACTTGTTGGAAATGGTCTTTACTTGCCACTATCAGCCCAAGCTGGAATGTTGGTCTGGCTGCATGTGAGCATGGACTGCTTCAGTATCCAAAGAGTTAGAGTCATAGAGACATAGAGGTTTACAGCGTGGAAACAGGCCCATCAGCCCAACTTGTCCATGCCACCCTCTTTTTTTAGAGTCCTAAGCTAATCCCAATTGCCCATATTTGGCCCATATCCCCCTATACTATCTTACCCATGTATCTGTCTAAATGCTTTTTAAAATACAAAATTGTACCCACCTCTACTACTTAACTCTGGCAGCTTGTTCCATAACTCAACACCCTCTGTGTAAAAAAATTTCCTCTCTGGACACTTTTGTACCTCTACCCTCTTACCTTAAACATATGCCCTCTAGTTTTAGACTCCCCTATCTTTGGGAAAAGACATTGACTATCTAGCTGATCTGTGTCCCTCATTATTTTATTGACTTCTTTTTATAAGATCACCCCTCAGCCTTCTATGCTTCAGAGAAAAAGTCCCAGTCTATCCAGCCTCGCCTTATAACTCAAACCATCAAGTCTTGGTAGCATCTTAGTAAATCTTTTCTGCACTCTTTCTAGTTTAATAATATCCTTTTTACAACAGGGTGACCAGAACGGTACACAGTACTCCAAGTATGGTCTTATCAACGTCTTGTACAGCCTCAACAAGACATACCAACTCCTGTATTCAATGTTCTGATTGACGAAACCAAGCATGCCGAATGTCTTCTTCGCCACTTTGTCCACAAGTGACTCCACTTTCAAGGAGCTATGAACATAGATCAGTAAATTTGCAGATGATACTAAAGTTGGTGGAGTGGTAGATAGTGAAGAGGGGTGTTATAGTTTACAGAGTGACTTGGACAAGTTGCAGAGCTGGGCCGAGAGGTGGCAAATGGAGTTTAATGTGGAAAAGTGTGAGGTAATGCACTTTGGCAGGAACAATAAATGTGTAGAGTATAGGGCTAATGGTAGGGCTCTTAATAGTGTTGAGGAACAGAAGGATCTTGGTGTATGTGTCAATAGATCCCTGAAAGTAGGCAGTCAAGTGGATAAAGTTGTTAAGAAGGCATATGGAGTCTTAGCTTTTATTGGTAGGGGGATTGAATTTAGGAGCCGCAGCATCATGTTGCAACTGTACAAAACTCTAGTGCGGCCGCACTTGGAGTATTGTGTGCAGTTCTGGTCCCCACATTATAAGAAAGATGTGGAGGCATTGGAGAGGGTACAGAGGAGGTTACCAGGATGTTGCCTGGTATGGAGGGCAGGTCCTATGAAGAGAGGTTGAAGGATTTGAGGTTGTTTTCGTTAGAAAGGAGGCGGCTAAGAGGGGATCTTATTGAAGCATATAAGATGATTAGAGGTTTAGATAGGGTGGACAGTGATAGCCTTTTTCCTAGGATGGAGAAAGCTAGCACGAGGGGACACAGCTTTAAATTAAGGGGTGATAGTTATAGGACGGATATCAGAGGTAGGTTCTTTACTCAAAGAGTGATTAGGGAGTGGAATGCCCTGCCTGCAGCTGTTGTAGATGCGCCAAGTTTGGTGGCGTTTAAGAGGTTAATTGATAAGTATATGGAAGAGAAGGGAATGGTTTAGTTTGGAGGGGCATTGCTTTTTATTTTGGTCGGCACAACATCGAAGGCCGAAGGGCCTGTTCTGTGCTGTATTGTTCTATGTTCTATGTTCTATGTACCCCTAGATCTCTTTGTTCTGTAAATCTCCCCAATGCCCTACCATTTACTGAGTAAGTCCTGCCCTTGTTCAATCTACCAAACTGCATCACCTCGTATTTATCTACAAAGAACAAAGAACAAAGAAAATTACAGCACTGGAAAGGCACTTTGGCCCTCCATGCCTGTACCGACCATGCTGTCTGACTTAACTAAAACCCCCTACTCTTCAGGGGGCCATATCGCTCTATTCTCATCCTATTCATGTACTTGTCAAGATGCCCCTGAAACATCACTACTGTATCCGCTTCCACTACCTCTCCCTGCAACAAGTTCCAGGCACCCACTACTCTCTGTGTAAAATATCTCCCTTTAAATTTTGCCCCTCACACTTAAACCTATATGTCCTAGTAATTGACTCTTCCACCCTGGGCAAAAGCTTCTGCTATTCACTCTGTCCATGCCTATTATAATCTTGTAGACTTCTATTAGGTTTCCCCTCAACCTCCGTCGTTCCAGTGAGAGCAAACCAAGTTCCTCTAACTTTCCTCTTAGCTAATGCCCTCCATATCAGGCAACATCCTGGTAAATCTCTTCTGTACCCTCTTCAAATCCTCCACATCCTTCTGGTAGTATGGTGAGCGGAATTGAACACTATATTCCAAGTGCGATCTAACTAAGGTTCTATAAAGCTGCAACATGACTTGCCAAATTTTAAACTCAATACCCTGGCTGATGAAGGCAAGCAGGCGTATGCCTTCTTGATTACCTTCTCCACCTGCACTGTCACTTTCAGTGATCTATGCACCTATATACCCAGATCCCTTTGCCTAGCAATACTCTTAAATGTTCTGCCATTTACTGTATATTTCCTATCTGTACTAGACCTTCCAAAATGCATTACCTCACATTTGTCCAGAGTAAACTCCATCTGCCATCTCTCCACCCAAGTCTCCAACTGATCCATATCCTGCTGTATCTGCTGATCCTTATTGCTATCTGCAAATCCACCAACCTTTGTGTCATTCACAAACTTACTAATCAATCCAGTTATATTTTCCTCCAAATCATATGTCTATATGTTACAAATAGCAAAGATTCCTGCACTGACTCCTGAGGAACATCACTTGTCACAATCTTCTATTCAGAAACATACCCTTCCACTGCTATCCTCTGTCTTCTTTGTCTGACCCTGTTTTTTATTCACTTTGCTAGCTCACCTTTGATCCCATACGACTGCAGCTTCTGCACCAGTCTGCCATGAGGGATCTTGTCAAAAGCCTTACTGAAGTCCATGTAGACAACTTCCACTGCACTACTCTCATCAATTATCTTTGTCACTTCCTCGAAAAACTCAATCAAGTTCATGAGACACAAACCCACTCTTCTTCACAAAACCATGTTGTCTCTCACCAAAACGTCCACTTATTTTCAAGTGGGAATAAATCTTGCCTTGAACAATTCTTTCCAATAATTTCCCTACTACTGATGTAAGGCTCACCAGCCTGTAATTACCTGAATTATTCTTGATACCTTTCTTGTGAGACCAGAACAAGTTTGAGAGGGAGAGATTCATGCTAAAGGTAAGACAGCTAGTGTTTGCTTATTTATTTATTTATTCATTAAGTTTAAGTTTTTATCACAGGCTTTTTTCCTTTCAAAAGTTTTTTTTTATTGGGAAAACTGTGCCTGACGCCAACTAGTGGTGAATGTGAACTGTAAATGGAAGGCCACTCTAAACAGTGGGTAGCGTTGAGAGCGAGCATGGAGTGAGAGGAAGCAGAGTGAAGGCTGAAGGGCTTTGGCCCAATGGGCTTTGGCATAAACGGCCTAAGGCAGGGTAGATTCTGTTCTTCATTCTTCCAGAAATTTAAAGAAAGGGGTAAGTATGAGTGAGAGGCCTGTTTGTTGCTTTCGGTGTGGGTTGTGGAGTTCATGAAGTCGCCTATTTTCCTGGAAGTCCATATTTGCACCAGGTGCGTCGAACTGCTGCTCCTCAGGGACTGCATCAGGGAACTGAAGCTGTGGCTCAATGACCTTAGTCTAGTCAGGGACAATGAGGAATTAATAGAGAGAAGTTACAGGTAGGTAGTCATACTGGGGCCACGGGAGGGAGACATGTGGTCACGGTTAGAAGGGTAAAGGTCAAATACCAGAGAGTACCCAGGTGGCTGTTCCCCTTAACAGTGAGGGCCGGGTGAGAGACAAGAGCAGGGAAGGGAGAGAGCAGTCAGTGAAGGGATCCCCTGTGGTTGACCCCCTCCAAAATAAGTATACTGTTTTGGATACTGTAGGAGGGGATGACCTTTCAGGGGTAAGCCACTGTGACAACACCAGGTTTAAGTCCAACCAATTTATTTGATAGTGAACTCACAAGCTTTCGAGGTTAGCCTCTTCGTCAGGTGAATGGAGAGTTCTGGCCTCAGACAGAGCATATAACAGCACAGAAAGCCACTGTGACCAGGTTGCTGACGTGGAGTCGGCTCTGTGGCTCAGAAGGGAAAGAGGGGGAATTGGAGAGCAATAGAAGTAGGGGACGCAATAGTTAGAGGCACAGACAGGCAGTTATGTGGGCACAAACGAGACTCCAGGATGGTAGTCTGCCTCCCTGGTGCCGGAGTCCTGGATGTCTCTGAGCGGGTAGGAAGTTACTAAAAGGGGCAGGTAATCAGGCAGGCGTCATTGTCCACATTGGTGCAAATGACGTAGACAGAAAGAGCAGGGAAGTCCTGCGAAAACAAATCAGGGAGTTGGGTGGTAGGCTAAAAAACAGGGCCTCTAGGGTAGCAACCTCTGGACTACTTTCAGCACCACGTGCTAGTGAGGCTAGGAACTGGGAGATTGTACAACTGAATATGTGGCTAAAGAACTGATGCAGGAGGAAGGGTTTCAAATTTATGGATCACTGGGAGAGAGAGGATGGCACGTGTATAAGAAGGACGGGTTACACCCAAACTGGAAGGGCACGAATATCCTGGCTGGGAGTTTTGTTAGTGTGTTTCGGGTGGGTTTAAACTAATGTGGCAGGGGGGTGGGGGTCAAAACAATAGGTCAATAAGCATAGAGGCAGGGGATGAGCTTGGGGCCAGAACAAGGCTATCTAAGAGGAAGAGCATTCTGGACGAGGATGACCTCAGTGAGCCTGGAGGTCTGGAGTGTATCTGCTTCAATGCCAGGAGCGTAACGGGCAAGACAGATGAACTTAGAGCCTTAATGCTTGCGTGGAACTTGGATGTGGTTGCAGTGATGGAAACTTGGTTAAAAGAAGGACAGGACTGGCAGCTAAATATTCCAGGGTATAAGTGTTTTAGGCGCGACAGAGAAGGGGCTAAAAGAGGTGGGGAAATAGCAAAACTGGTTTGGGAGCATATCACAGCGGTACAGAGGATGGACAGTTTAGAGGGGTCATCTAATGAGTCATTGTGGGTGGCGCTCAGAAACAGGAAGGGTGCAGTCACTATGCTGGGGGTATACTACAGGCCTTCCAACAGCCCATGGGAAGTTGAGGAACGGATATGTAAGGAGATTCTGGATAGGTGAAAAAGGATAGGGTAGTTGTAATGGGAGACTTTAATTTCCATGGTATAGACCAGAAATCGCTTGGGGCTGGGGGATTGGATGGGGAGGAATTTATAAAATGCATACAGGGAGGTTCTTTGGAACAATATATGGATAGTCCAACTAGAGAGGGAGCTATATTGGACCTAGTACCGGGGAATGAGCCCAGTCAGATGGTCAAAGTTTCAGTAGGGGAACATGTGACAAATAGTGACCACAATTCTGTAAACTTTAGGATAGTAATGGAAAAAGATGAGTGTTATCCTATGGGTAAGGTGTTGAATTGGGGAAGGCTAACTACAGCTGGATTAGGCAGGATTTGGTGGCTGTTGATTGAGACAGGCTGTTCGAGGGTTAATTCACATCTGGCATGTGGGAGTCTTTTAAGGAGCCATTGATAAGACTACAGGGCAGGCATGTGCCTATAAAAAGGAAGGATAGGAAGATAAGATTCGAGAGCCGTGGATAACCACGGAAATCATGGGTCTAATCAAAAAGAAAAAAGAGGCATACATAAGGTCCAGGCAGCTAAAAACAAATGGAGCACTGGAAGAATACAGGGAAAGCAGAAAAGAGCTCAAACAGGGAATTAGAAGGACAAAAAGGTGTCACGAAATATCCTTGGCGGACAGAATTAAGGAGAATCCTAAGGTATTTCATACATACATTAGGAACAAAAGGGTTGTCAGGGAAAGAATTGGACCTCTCAGGGACAAAGAAGAGGAATTATGCTTAGAACCCAAAGAAGTAGGTGAGATGCTAAATGAATACTTTGCATCAGTATTCACAAAGGAAAGGGACATGTTGACGGGCAGTGTCTCGGAGAGATGTGTTGACCCGTTAGAAAAAGTCTCAATTACAAGGGAGGAAGTGTTAGGTTTTTAGGAAGCATTAAGACAGACAAATCCCCAGGGCCTAATGGCATCTATCCTAGACGGCTCAGGGAGACAAGGGATGAAATTGTTGGGCTTTTAACAGAAACCTTTGTCTCTTCACTGGATACAGATGTGTTCCTAGAGGATTGGAGGATAGTAAATGTGGCCCCATTATTTAAGAAGGGTAGCAAAGATAACCCAGGTAATTATAGGCTGGTGAGCTTGATGTCTGTGATAGGGAAATTATTGAAGAAGATTCTTAGAGATAGGATATATGTGATTTAGAATGGAATAATCTCATTAACGATAGACGGCATGGTTTTGTTCGAGGGACGTCATGCCTCACAAACTTGGTTGAGTTTTTTGTGGAGGTGACAAAAATGATTGATGAGGGAAGGGCTGTGGATATCATCTATATGGATTTTAGTAAAGTGTTTGACAAGTTCCCTCATGGCAGGCTGGTGCAAAAGATTAAATCTCACGGAATAAGGATGAGCTAGCTAGATGGACGGAGAGCTTGGCCACAGAAGACAGAGCGTAGCAGTGAAGGAATCGTTTACCGATTGGAGGTCTAAGACTAGTGATGTTTCGCAGGGCTCTGTACCGAGAACTCTGCTGTTTGTGATGTGATTTGGAAGAAGATGTAGCTGGTGTGATCAGTTGTTTGCAGACAAGACAAAGATTGGTAGACTTGCGGATAGTGATGAACATTGTCAGAGAATACAGCAGGATGTAGATAGGCTGGAAAATTGGGTGGAGAAATGGCAGATGGAATTTAATCCAGATAAATGTTAGGTGATGCATTTCAGTAGACCTAATGTAGGGAGGAGCTATACAATAAATGGCACAACCATCAGGAGTATAGACACACAGAGGGACCTGGGTGTGCAAGTCCACAGATCCCTAAAGATGGCAGTACAGGTTGGGAGGGTGGTGAAGAAGGCATATGGCATGTTTGCCTTTATTGGATGGGGCATAGAGTATAAAAATTGGCATATGATGTTGCAGCAATGTAGAACGTTGGTTAGGCAACAGTTGGAATACTGTATCCAGTTCTGGTCGTCACGCGAAGGACATGGAGGCTTTGGAGAGAGTACAGAAAAGGTTTGCCAGGATGTTGCCGGGGTCTTAGTTAAGAGGATAGATTGGGCAATTTGGGGTTGTTCTCCCTGGAAAGATGGAGGATGACGGCCAACCTAATAGAAGTGTATAAATTTGTGAAGGGCATTGATAGGGTGAACAGTGGGAAGCTTTTTCCCAGGACGGAGATGACGAACACAAGACGTCACAAGTTCAAGGTTAAGGGGACAAGGTTCAACACAGATGTCAGGGGGACATATTTTACACAGAGGGTGGTGGAGGCATGGAATGCGCTGCCAAGCAAGGTGGTTGAGATGGACACGCTGGGATCATTTAAGACTTATCTAGATAGCCACATGAAAAGACTGGGAATAGACGGATACAAACAAATGGTCTAGTTGGGCACATGAGCGATGCAGGCTTGGAGGGCCAGAGGGCCTGTTCCTGTGCTGTACTGTTCTTTGTTGTTCTTGGCTCTTTGTTCTTAAACAAAGGAACTACATTGGCTATTCTCCAGTCCTCTGGAACCTCCCCTGTATGTCATGATGTGAAGATGCCTGCATTGGACTGGGGTAAACACAGTAAGAAGTCTCACAACTCCCAACTCACCTGACAAAGGAGCAGCACTCCAAAAGCTAGTGATGTTTACTACCAAATAAACCTGTTGGACTTTAAGCTGGTGCTGTGAGGCTTCTTACTGTGACCTCCCCTGTAGCCAGTGAGGATACAAAGATTTCTCTCAAGGCCCCAGCAACTTCTTCCCTTGCCTCTCTCAGTAAATTAAACTCTTTCTGCCATTCATCAGACCACTGGCCCAAATGATCAAGATCCCATTGCAATCAGAAATAACTTTCATCACTGTCCACTATGCCACCAATCTTGGTGTCATCTGCAAACTTACTAACCTTGCATCCTATATTCTCATCCAAATCATTAATATAAATGACAAATAACAGTGAACTCAGCACTGATCCCTGAGGCACACCACTGGTCACAGGCTTCCAGCTTGAAAAATAACCATCCACAATCACCCTCTGGCTTCTGTCAAGAAGCAAATTTTGTATCCATTTAGATACCTCTCCCTGGATCCCTTGAGATTTAACCTTATGCAACAACCTACCTTATAGTAACTTGTCAAACTTTGAGAGTCCTGGTATTGTGCAATCATCAGTGAACATTCCCACACCAATGGAGATGTGATGTGTAAAATATTTTGCACTTGACTAGCCTAAGACAAATTCAGTTTATATTAATTGTAGCCAGACTTAAAAAGTAAAACTGGTGTAAATTTTCAGTGGAACTTTTATCCAATTCCATGGTGCAAAATTCATCTGATTATTGGAGTAAAAAGTATTGGCACCCCAGGGCTAAAAATGTTGTGTGAATTTTTTTTATAAATAAAACTAAACTTCGAAAGTGCTATATTCAATCAATCATATTGTTTATTTCAATGTATGCATGTAACTTATTTAAAGTAACCTGGGCCACTGACTATGAAATAGGAGGCATTAAGCAAAACTTAATCTGCAATATGAGAGACGTTTTCTTATTCACAGTGTTGTGATCTTGATAGAGTCTAGGAGCCTTTTATAAAATCTGAAAATCCAGGTATTTATTAAAGAACTTAAGCCAAAATGTTTGCCATTTAAACAAAATAATTTTATATACATACATTAAAGAACATGTAATATTATGCTCCATATAATTAAATATTCATTATATTAAAGATAATAAAAGCACAATAAACATAATTACTTATACTCCAAACCATATGTGCTAATTGCACTTTCCTTTTGCATTCATTAAACTTACACCACAAAACCCTCAAGCCACATGCTTATCAAAACTTAGAAGATTAATTAGCTGGTCTACAATTCGTACGCTGGCTGTGATATCCTGGGCCTTCTGTTTATTTGCAAAGGTTACAAACTCACTCCATGTTCAACATAAGTGTCCCTGACATTGTAAGCATAGCCATCTCAGAATAGAACTCTCCTGTTGTACTAATTATTAACTGTGGTGTTATAATGTTTCCTTCTCCCTCGTCCTTTTCCTCTCCCTCTCTCAATATGCCCCTACCAATGCACCCCCTCAACCCACATCACCCCATGCCACTTGGCTATACCAGAAATTTAACTCACTGTTAATAGAATTCCTCAGTTAACAATTGTTGTAATTTTTTTTACGAACAGCCAGGTTCAGATCCTAACTGTTAAAGAGGCTACTACTGTACATGAAATATAGTTCCCATCCCCCCACCCCCACATTCACAAAAGAATTTGGTCAATCTCAACAGATTCAGAGTTCATTGACAAGGCAAACTATTTCAAATTTTTAAGAATTAATCTAATTGTTAATGCAAAATGGATATTGTTTAGTACGGTAAAGGTATACTGTAGAGCTGCGTAAGGTGAGCATGTGGGATGCTGTATATTCTTCGTAAACAAATGCTATGTTATATATTATCTAATATTATTAGATTTTAGATTGTTACCAACACTGTTCCGGCTATGTTACCGCTTAAGATTCTATTGAAAAAATATTGCAGAGACAGATAATGTATGAAGAAACGTAAGAAATGTTTAGATGTCTCTAAACATCGCAACCACAGGTTCCTTGTCCCACCCACAAATCTCAACTAATATTTTGCCCCCAAATAATATTTTATGTTAACAGTGAATAAATGGTGTGGTTCAGAGTCACATTACCAAAAATGATTACAGTTTTCAAATCGATGGCCCATAATCATATTTAAATTCATATATAATAATTGAGTATTTTGTGTGAATTGTCAGAGAATTGCCAGTCCATACAGATGCACCGTAGAAAACATTCTTTTTGGTTGTATCACAGCGTGGCATGCCTTCTGCTCTGTCTAAGCTCACAAGAAACTACAAAAGGTCGTGAACATAGCTCAGTCCAACACGCAAACTAGTCTCCCATCCATTGACTGCGTCTACACTTCCCACTGCCTCAGCAAAGAAGCCAGCATAATTAAGGACCCCACATATCCCGGACGTTCTCTCTTCCACCTTCTTCCGTCGGGAAAAGGATACAAAAGTCTGAGGTCACGTATCAACAGATTCAAAAAGATCTTCTTCCCTGCTACCATCAGACTTTTGAATGGACTTACCTTGTATTAAGTTGATCTTTCTCTATACCCTAGCTATGATGTAACACTACATTCTGGACTCTCTCATTTTCTTCTCTATGAACGTTATGCTCTGTCTGTAGAGTGCTCAAGAAACAATACTTTTCACTATATGCTAATACATGTAACAATAATAAATCAAATCAAATAAAGAGTCAAACCCTAAAATGTCTCTGTATTCAAACCAAGATGAAAGAAAAGAGAAAAATAGAAACCTTTTGCGAGGAGCCCTTGGAAATAAGCATAATAAATTTTAAAAGTGTCTTTTTCACAGTAATACAAATGGCTATAAGCACAGCCCATTTAATTAAATATTTAAAGTATATCGACAGATTTAATTTAGTGGCTAAAAGTCTGACAGGACTAAGTCTCCTTATTGACAGCGTGAGTTCCACCAATCGCTTATTTTTTGCAGAAAATAGCATTACCACCTCCTCAAGACTCAATAACAGTAATTTACATTTATATTGCACCTTTAAGATAGGAAACATCCCAAGGCACTTTGCAAATGGGAGAGAACTATAGATAAAAGGAATAAAGGACGAAAACTGAGACAGTTACGATTGAAGATTGAAAGCTTAGTTGAAATGATAAGCAAGTTGAAATAATCTAAATTAATGTTGGGTAGAAGAGACCACAAGACATTCATAAAAAAAAGGTGTGATAAAATTTTCAGCAGCAGTGTGGGAGAGGTTGGCAGAAGCAGATGATATTCTGGTGGAAGGAAGCTGCTTTTGGGTGTGTTTTGGGTAATTTATTTCTGAGTCATTCGAGGTACCATATAATTTGGTGCAGCAAGATTGAACAAACGTGGAACATGGTAAAATAAGGGACTAGGGGGCAAAGTTTATGACATCATATGCAACCAGTTGCTTTAGTCTTCACAATGTGTAGGAAAGTTTGGTTTAGTCATGACTTGATGTCATCCAAGAAGTCTGTCCATGTAGATAATTATTGAATAGAATGGGAATTGATGAAGGGGTCAAACAGTTTCATCAAGGTGGAAGCTAAACCCATGGTGATGTATGAAGGAAAGGCTAGTAGATGAGGCAAAATGAAGCCAGTGATGGGACATTGTGGCGCATCTAAGATACTGTACAGGCATGAAGAAAGAAACCATGTTGGCTGTGACAAACAAAGGGTAGTGGCATAAAGCCAATGAAAAAGGAGAAACCAGTTGAATGCCATGGAAATATCAAGCAGAAGAGATGACAAGATAGACACTTTGCAAAAGCACTATAGAAGAAAAGATTGTCCAAGAAAATTAGGTGAGGACAGAAATAGTGGACTAGTAAAATGGGACAGAGGATTTGTACCCCCTGTTCAATGTCTGGTGAGATGAAGGTATTGGTGTATGTGATGAGCATGAAAAGGGTATCCATGTTTCACACCCATGACACCATACCAGAGGAGAATAGTGCACTTACTGGAAGGTGACAACCAGTATCAACAAAATAGCCAGAAGTCAAAATGGAATCACTACAGTTAATGCCATTTTTGCCTCTCTAAACATCGCAACCACAGATTCCTCGTCCCACCCACAAACAATAGGTGACAATACTTATAGGACAGCCATTTTCAGGACTATTTAAAGAGCTCAAAGAGCAAAGAAAATTACAGCACTGGAACAAGCCCATAGGCCCTCTGAGTCTGCACCAACCATGCTGCCCAACTGAATTAAAACCCCCTACTCTTCCAGGACTATATTTTTCTATTCCCATCTTATTCATGTATTTGTCAAGATGCCCCTTAAAAGTCATTACCTTGCACTACCTTCCCTGGCAAACAGTTCCAGGCATTCACTACTCTCTGTGTAAAAAATCTGCCTTGTACATCTCCTTTAAACCTTGCCTCTCACATCTTAAACCTAGTGCCCCCAAGTAATTGACTCTTCCACATAGGAAAAAGCTTCTGACTATTTACTCTGTCTATGCCTCTCATAATCTTGTAGACTTCTATCAGGTCAACCCTTAACTTCCGTCGTTCCAGTGAGAACAAACCAAGTTTCTCCTATCTCTCCTCACAGCTAATGCCTTCCATACTAGACAACATCCTGATAAATCTTTTCTGTACCCTCTCTAAAGCCTCCACATCCTTCTGGTAGTGTGGCGACTAGCATTGAACACCATATTCCAAGTGCGGCCTAAGATTCTATAAAGCTGCAGCACGATTTGCCAATTTTTAACTCAATGCTTTGGCCGATGAAGGCAAACATGCGTATACCATCTTGACTATGTTCTCCACTTGTATTGCCACTTTCAATGACCTCCTCTGCTAATACTCTCATTAATACATTAAAAATGTTAGGGAGACATGTTGCTTGTATTAAGTTGTGGTTTCAGCTAATTGGAGCTTTTCAAATTGCTTGTAGAAACAATAGATTATTCTGAACTCTTAAGGAGTGTCTAAAAATACACATTGTCTTATCATAGGGAAACACTCTGTACAAAAGTGTTAAAAATGATGATAATATGCATACTTTCTAAATGGTTATTTATAATCTTGGAGGCACAGTGGTTACACTGCTGCCTCATAGTGCAGGGATTTGGATTTGATTCTGGCTTGTTTCACTGTCTGTGCGAGTTTGCATATTCTCCTCGAGTCTGCATGGGTTTCCTCCGGGTTCTCCGGATTTCCTTCCACAATCCGAATGATGTGCTGGTTAGGTGCATTGGCCATGCTAAATTCTCCCTCAATGTGTCTGAACATGAGATGGATGTGGCGATTAGGGAATTTTCACAGCAGCTTCATTGCAATGTAAGTCCAGTAATTGTAAGCCTAGTTGTGACATTGATAAACAAAATTTAAACTTAAACTTTAAATCTTGCAGTGACCTTAGTGTCTGTCATAGTGCTTTTATCTATTTTTGTCTTTATGATGTGTTCCTTTAGTGGTTTCAGAATGGGAGGTGGGAGGCCACAGATGGTGAATCAAGGCCTTTTGAGATGCTTACAGTCCAGTCAGCAATCTCTCGGAGATTCACCCAAAAAATATTTCAAGTCTCTGTGAAAATTGGAGTAAATCGTGCTGATTATTTCAATAGGAGTTTGAAAATGAATCTTCCGCATCATGAATCATGTTGGAAAGCTATGGGTGAGACCTATTCTTACTGGTGAGGCTGGCAGCTAAGTGGGCCACGATGCATGTGCCCATCTGTCTGTGCCAAGATCAGTGTATGCGCTATTGTCCTGTCTGCCAGCCTCCTAATTGCTGGTCAACTCGATTGCTGGATTGCCCCAAGGTCCCTCATCACTGGCCCTCCAAACATTCCCGGGCCAGCCCTGACTGCTTCTGCTCCTCAATTTCCTTTCCCCCTCCTGCCCCCTGATCACTGCCTACCCAACAGTTATGGCACCCTTCTCCTTACAGTCCCAACACCCCTAGCAGGCTGATCCCCTCTACCCCAATGGCCAGCTAGATTGTGGGCCTCCCTCTCTCTGCTCTGCTCCTGACTGAAGAGTGTCAGCTAGACCTCCTATTCCACCGTTTGCCTGACCAGGCCCTACCCCCATCAGACCCTACCGCCCCATAGACTCCTCCCATAGGCCCCAACATTTTGGCACTTTCTCATGCCTGGTGGGCATTGCCAATATTGGGCATTGGCATATTGCCCCTTGGGCAGTGCCAGAGGGCCCAGACTGACACTGCCACGGTGTCAATGCCAAGGGGGAATCTTCTGTGCCTGATCGTCTAAGGGGCCCTGATTGCCTTCCTTTACTCCAGAAGTGTCAGGCCACCAGCTTCCCGAAAGTGGGAGCTACTGTAAACCCCTCCGGAGTGAAATACTCCTGGTGGAGGAGAGAGGCTAGGGGGCCCGGAGACTTCAGTCTCTGGGTCTGCTAATTGTACTAAAATTACATTAAAATTATTATTTACATAATTCATAAAGCTCCATGCCGGAAATAGGTGGGGGGCTGAAGACGCTGGAAATCCGGCGTTGGGAGGTGCGCTCAGGCCCGGAAGCGCAGTGCAGTTTGCGCTAATCCAGTCTTGTTGAAATATCCAATCCCACTGCAATAAAAAGAATCAGTGCAGCGGGATGGGAGAATCGCCTCCGATCTGAGAACATCCAGCTACACAATTTGCCCGCTATTAGGGCAGCCTGCCACATCTGCACCAGGGTTGGCTTTGAATAAGATCTGTGCCTACTTTGTGCTGGAGTCTTGAGAGAGAAAGGGTATCATTCTCAATCACCTTACTTACTGTTTGCTTATGATCAAATGATAAGATAACAAGCAGTGAGTGAATGGGCTGACCCATTGGAGTAATTAAAAAAAAACTGTTGGGCTGTTTGGATTTGTGGAGATTATAAAGATGATTGAGAATAATACTTACTGCCTATCAATGAAGGTTTCTTTTCTAATTTAACAAATGAAAGGCTAAGATAGATTTTTCAAATCCATATTTGTAACTAGAATTAACTGAGAAGTGAAATGAATTGCTTAGCATTCATACACACAAAGGGCTGTACCAGTACAAAAGAATACTTTGCACTCTCTTCGCACTTCCTCAATCACAGATATACTCATATCGCAACTCTAAATAACTTGGCCCTGTTAGACTAGATTTTCGTAAACCATTTCCTTCCCATCAGAAAGACTTTGTTCCCACAAGAAAAAAATATAGGATGCAGCATCATTTTCCACTCTAACACTACTCCACTTAACAATGGAATACTGTTAAAAGGAAATGACTACAGATGCTGGAATCTGAAACAAGAGTCAAAAAGTCGAGAAACAACAAGTTATCTAGACTTGAAACATTAATTCTATTCTCTCTTCCCAGATGCTGTCAGACCTGTTGAGATTTTCCAGCACTTTCTGTTTTTGTTACTGGAATGCTATTGTTGGAGTAATTATTCAGTATCGCACCATTTTGCGTAAGGGAATGTGATTTAGAGATTTCCTGAATACTCCTTCCTGAATAACAAGCTCTTATGGAACAACCTTCCATCTTACGAGAAGATGGCTTGTGCCACATTGGTGAACCCTACAAGTTCTACAGGTTTGTGAGCGTCATATCTGTGGTGGGTAAGATGTTGGAAGGTATTTGGAGAGACAGGATCTACAGTTCTTTATAGATACAAGGACATATTAGCAACAGTCAGTTTGGCTTTATGAGTGGAAAATCATGTCTTACAAATTTGATTGAGTTTTTTGAAGAAGCAACTAAGAAGATAAATGAGGGCAATGTGGTTAATGTTGGCTACATGGACTTTAGCAAGGCCTTTGACAGTGAAATGCAAGGTAGGTTGTTGCATAAGGTTAAATCTCACGGGATCCAGAGTGAGATGACCAAATTGATACAAAATTGGCTGGAAGACAGAAGCCAGAGGGTGGTTGGAGAGGTTGTTTTTCAAACTGAAGGCCTGTGACCAGTTGTGTTCCTTATGGATCAGTGCTGGGTCCACCATTATTTGTCATTTATATTAATGATTTGAACGAGAATGTAGGAAGCATGGTTAGTAAATTTACAGAAGACACCAAGATTGGTGGCATAGTGGACAGTGAAGAAGGTAAACTCAGATTGCAGTGGGATTTTGATCAATTGAACGAGTGGACTGATGAATAGCAGACAGAATTTAATTTAGATAAATGCAAGGTGATGCACTTTAGTAGATCAAACCAAGGACAGGACTTACTCAGTTAATGGTAGGGTGTTGGGGGTGTTACAGAACAAAGACATCCAGTGGTAAAGGTTCATAGCTTGTTGGAAGTGGAGTCGCAGGTGGACAGAGTGAACAAAGAACAAATAACAAAGAACAACACAGCACGGGAAACAGGCCCTTTGGCCCATCGAGCCCGTGCCGCCATCCTAACGTCTTAATGACATATAGAGACCAATATAGGGACAATTTGTTACCCAATCAGCCTAAGAGCACATTTTTGGGATGTGGGAGGAAACCGGAGCACCCGGAGAAAACCCACGCAACCACGGGGAGAACGCGCAAACTCCCGCAGACACAGGCCCAAATCCATGTGTCTGCACAGCAACAGCGATAGTCTCTGAGCTGTCATGTTGCCCATCTGATGGTCCAGTTTAAGCATACACTAACGACGTGAAGCACTAGGCCACTCCTGAAGTAACCTCCAGGAGCAGCCCTCGCACGACCTGCCAAACGCATGCACCTTGTTGGTCAACGAGGTGGACCGAATAGCCTGTGGAAACAATTAAAGTATTTAAACAGTCTTCATATATCCCTCTATCTGCAGACCGCTCATGTGGCTGTCCAAGAGACCCTTAAACAACCCTAGCGTGCCTGCTCCCACCGCCTTAGTTGGTAGTGCATTCCACACCCCCACTACCCTTTGTGTGAAAAAATGCCCTCTAATATTAGTCTTATACATAGCCCCCCTCACCCTAAGGCCGTGACCCTTCGTTCTATCCAAATCTAATGGTGGAAAAAGCTTACCACCATTTACTCTATCTACACCCCTCATAATCTTATATACCTCTAATAGATCCCCTCTCAGCCGACGTCTTTCAAGGGAAAACAATCCCAGTACGTTCAACTAAAGTGGTGAAGAAGGCATCCGGCATTTTTGATTTCATTTGTTAGAACATTGAATACAGGAGTTGGGATGTTTTGTTGAAGTTGTACATTGGTAAGGCCACACTTGGAATACTGTGTACAGTTCTGGTCATACTATAATAGAAAGGATATTATTAAATTAGAAAGAGTGCAAAAAAAATTTACTAGGATGCTACTGGAACTTGATGGTTTGAGTTATAATGAGAGGCTGCGTAGACGGGGACTTTTTTCTCTGGAGCATAGAAAGCTGAGGGGTGATTTTATAAAAATCTATAAAATTAAGAGGGAACATAAATCAGCTTGACAGTCAATATGTTTTCTCAAAGGTAGGGGAATCTAAAACTAGAGGGCATAGGTTTAAGATGAGAGGGGAGGGATACAATAGTGTCCAGAGGGGCACAGAGGGTGGTGAGTGTCTGGAACAAGCCAGAGGTAGTAATAGACGCAAATGGAATTTTGTCTTTCAAAAAGCATTTAGATAGTTACATGGATAAGATGGGTATAGAGGGATAAGGGCCAATTGCCCGCGCTAGATTCAGGGTTTAGAAAAAAGGGCAGCAGGGACAAGTTGGGCCTTTTTTCATGCTGTAAACCTCTATGATTCTATGTTAAGCATCATCTTAACAACCAGTGCTGCAGCTGTATCACCAATGAAAGTAAGTTGTGGACTGTGGAATTATATCTTCAGCCCTATTTCTCTTTATTTTCCAAGTGCTCTTTTGTACTTAACTAAGTACAATTTTTGATCTTTCTGTTCATTGATATCAAGTTATGTTTCCATATGTAGGTTATTAAGTCTTAGAATGATTTATAAACATACAGCAAAGGATACCAGCTAGGAGCTGGTACGCAAAGCTCTGTGCACCACTAGACTGACCCTGGGTGCAGATCACATACTTCATTGTGTAGGTGGCATTTTAACCATGTATGTCCTTCGATGATCACCTCACTGTGAACAAATGCGCACACTGAACAGATTTTCAAATCGCCCAAATTCCCTCAGAATCAATTTCTAGAGTATTTAAAAGCATGTCACAATGTTTTCCAGTCTTTAATTTCTTAAATGAAACGTAAAAAAAGAATTCTATCCTAATATTGTCACTATTCTTCAGTTATGCGCTGTTATATATTCACGAAAGACATAGTTTCAGGCAGCCTTGATTTGAGCTAACTTTATTTACACCTCCTCTAACAAAATGCTCAGATCTTGCAACATACTACAATTATCTCCTTAATTGGTGACAGGATGTTTGAATGTTCCCTCTGCTGATCTGTCCTTGTATTTACTGCAGGGTAAATGGATTTTGACTGGTCTGCAATCTGTCCCCTGTTTTGGAGACACCATAATGTGCAGAATGACTGCTACATTGTCTCTATGTCAATTAAATCAAGTAACAAATACTCTGAAATGTTAAAATGAGCACGTGGGTGGTAATTGGATTTCAGTCAAGGGAAATGGGAAATAATACACTTTTGAAGTAAAACTAAAGATGGAAAAACTTTTAAATAGAATTTATGAGGTACTAAAAAGTTTTAATAAGAACATAAGATATAGCAGCAGGAGTAGGCCATCCAGCCCCTCGAGCCTGCCCCGCCATTCAATAAGATCATGGCTGATCTGCAGTGGTTCAGTACCACTTTTCTGCTTTCTTCCCGTAACCCTTAATTCCCTTGTCAATCAAAAACCTATTCACTCTTGACTTGAACATATTTAGCAAGGAAGCCTCCACCACTTCATCAGGCAGAGAATTCCAAAGATTCACCACCCTTTGCGTGAAGAAATTCCTCCTCAACTCTGATCTGAATGGTGCCCTCCCCTAATCTTGATGTTGTGCCCTCTAGTCCTGCTATCTTTGCTAAGTGGGAAGAGTCTCTCAACTTCTACCCTATCCATCCCCTTCATTATCTTATACGTCTCTATAAGATCCCCTCTCAGCCTTCTAAACTCCAAAGAGTACAAACCTAGCCTATTTAGTCTCTCCTCATAATCCAATGCCCTCATCTCCGGTATCAGCCTAGTAAACTTTCTCTGCACCCCCTCCAAGGCCGATATATCCTTCCTCAAAAACTGCACACAGTACTCCAGCTGTGGCCTCACCAGTACCCTATACAGCTGAAAAAGTACTTCCCTACTTTTATATTCTATCCCCAGCTATAAAGGCTAACATTGCATTTGCCTTCTTAATCATCTGCTGCACCTACATACTGTGTTTTTGCGATTTGTGCACAAGGACCCCCAGGTCCCTCTGCACCGTTACATGCTGCAGCTTTTCGCCATTTAAATAGTAATCCTTCCTACCATTATTCTGACCAAAGTGGATAACCTCACACTTGCTAACATTATACTCCATCTGCCAGGTCCTCACCCACTCACTCAACCTATCCAGATCCCTCTGCAGGCTTTTCACACCCTCCACACAATTGGCTTTTCCACTCATCTTTGTGTCATCAGCAAATTTCATCACCCTGCCGTCAGCCCCTTCCTCCAGATCGTCTATGTAAATGGTAAATAGTTGAGGCCCCAGCACTGATCCTGGGACACTCTACTAGTCACCAACTGCCAATCAGAATGGCACCCATTAATACCTACCCTCTGCTTCCTATTAGACAACCAATCCTCTAACCAGTCTAACACCCTACCCCCGACTCCCTGCACTCTAACCTTCTGCAGCACTCTTTTATGAGGCATCTTATCAAACACCTTTTGGAAATCCAAAAACACTACATCCACCGGTTCCCCTCTATCTACCGCACTAGTCACTTCCTCATAGAACTGCAATAAATTCGTCAAGCACGACTTCCCCTAAATGAATCCGTGCTGCATCTGCCTGATCAAACAGTTCGTATCCAGGTGCCTCATTGTTTCTGCTTTGACTACAGATTTAAGCATTTTTCCGACTACAGACGTTAAACTAACCGGCCTATAATTCTCTGCCTTCTGTCTGCTACCTTTTTTTAAACAGTGGCATAACATTAGCCATTTTCCAATCTTCTGGCATTTTCCCAGAGTCCAGCGAATTCTGAAAGATAATTACCAGGGCACCCGCTATCACCTCTGCCATTTCCTTGAGAACCCTGGGATACATTCCATCCGGTCTCAGGGACTTATCTGCCCCCAGCCTCGTTAGCCTATCACGCACCACCTCTCTAGTGACTGTAGTATCATCAAGAACCTCATCTCCTATCACCCTTCTATCCTTAATTTCGGACAAGCTATTTACGTCCTCCTCCAAGTAGTTTTATATTAACACTACAATGAAGTTACTGCGAAGTTAGGCCAATGCACCTAATTACACATCTTTGGACTGTGGAGGAAACCGCCTGGAGGAACCAATGGTGTGAGGAAGACACAGGGAGAATGTGAAAACTCCACTCACCTGAGGCCAGAATCACATCCGGGTCCCTGGCACTGGAAGACAGCAGTGCTAATCATTGTGCCACTGTGCTGCCCAAAGTTGGTGTGCAACAACACATGTTACTAAGGTGGCAGTGTAAGTAAATAAAGCCATAAAAAGACAATCTGAATCCTTAGCTTTGTGCCTAATGGCCTAGAATGCAGAAACAAGGCAATAAGATAGAACATTTACAAGATGTTAGTTAAATCAAACTTTGAATACAACGTGGTACTTCATGTAATCATAAGCATATGAGTTGAATGGGACAGAATTGAATGCAGCAGACACTGTGCTAACATGTTACCAGAGATGAGGAATTCACTTGTGCAATGATGGGCTTTATCTCTGAACTAAAAAGATCAAACAGTGACCTGATAGAAGTCATCATGGTAATGAGTGAAAATATCAGGCTATGTACATAAGTGTTTTCACTGCTCCGTAAGATAACACAATTTAACATAATTATAAAAATAATTAATTGGGAATTCTAACAGATTTCTGTTAGCTGTGAAATTGACATGTATGAATTTGTCTACTGCAACTATTGTACAAACAATTCTTTTAAACCAGATTACATAAGTTCTTTAAAAACTCGCAGTAAGGTCTGCTGAGTCTAACACTGCACATTTCCTCCAGATTTAAGGAAGAGAATGGAATTAGAATAGGCAGGTTGTGGAATTAAAAATGCAGCTATAATGAGTAAAATGTTTCTGTAACACTCTTCAAATTCCATTGATCTGAAGTTAACTCATAACACGTAGGATCCCTGAAAAATACAAAAAAAAGATTCATATCAATTTGTAGAACTGTTTCCAAGAGGTGAGGGGAGAAAATGAGTTCCTTCGCAAAGTTGCTAAAAACTCTGAGGGATAGGTGAGGCTTTGATCCCTGTACAATACATTACCACGGAAAAGGCTTATCCAGATCAATACTCAGTCAGCTGGAGATGGATTTTTACTGGATATTAAAATGGATTTTTAGCAGGTTAAAGGTTATTTAATAATATACAGTTGACAACCTCGAAAATTCAGTGCAAGGTATTTTCTCCATCATACATCCTTGTAATGACTTCTGTAAACCAGCCAGTTCAGTGACCTCACATCTACTCTGTGGGAGAAATAAATCCTTATTTAGGTTTATGCCTAAGGCTATATTATAATGCCTAATTTGGATCTGTATTCATTCTGAATAGGCCACTTCAATTAAAAGCACATAGTCATAGCCCATCCATAAGTATGATTAAAGTGCAGTACTGATTAAAGCAGCATTAAGTTTCGGCTCATGTCTGCAGTAGTCAACACTGGGACTACTGACAATTCAATTAATACAATAAAATAAGTTGCACAAGGGTCATATAATTGTGAATATAATGATTGCACGCATGACGATATATTGGTTTAAAATAGCACAGCTGGACTAGCCACAATTTACTGTAACAGTACACAATTTTCCTACTACTTGCATGATTTCAACAATAATTCTCGCAGTTGGAACAATGAAACCCCACACAGCATATCCTTTCAGTTGTGGGGACACGTTCATGTTAACCATCTGCACAGAAAATGTGAGCCAAACCAAGATGAAATCTGGAGGGGATAGAGAGAGTCTCCATATCCGTATCCCAGCAGCACAGTGGAATAGTCATTAGCATTACTCTCTCACAACACCAGGGACCCAGGTTCGATTCCCAATTTGGGTCACTGCATGTGTGGAGTCTGCACGTTCTCCCTGTGTCAATGTGGGTTTCCTTTGGATGCTCTGGTTTCCTCCCACAGTCTGAAAGATGTGAATTGGCCATGCTAAATTAATCTCCCTTAGTGTACTGAATAGGCGCCAGAGAGTGGTAACTAGGGGATTTTTACAGTAACTTCATTATAGTGTTAATATAAAACTACTTGTGACACTAAAAAAGAAACTTCAACAAACTTGATCCCCTACCTTCAGCGCAGACTTAAAACATGTTAAAATAATGTAGAAGTATATCCAACTAGACTGTCCTGTCTGTGTGCCAAATTATCAATGTTATGCTGACAATGTAACCAATCACGTTGTTAGTGTGAAAGTAGGATTATATTGTGCTCTATTTTAACTAAAGCAAAGGCATTTTAAATGTACGTATATTTACATGTGAATCATCAATTATTAAATATTTGCTATCTCAGTTTCATAAATTTTATACTGTTTCTTTGCATTACCTGGTTTCATGAAATAAACGTCAACCAATAAGGTATGCAAATCAAAGATCAACGAAGAGTACAGCACAGAAACAATTCCTATGGCCCTCTAAGCCTGTACCAATCATGATGCATTACCTAAACGAAAAAAAACTTTCTGCTTTTACTCTGTCCGTATCCCTCTATTCCCTCCCTATTCATGCACCCATTCACCACCAATCCTTTGACCAATGAGCAGATTGAGAGATATAGGAAAATACATTAATCTGTGATATGCTCAATCAAAGCTTTGGAATAAATCTGTTGTAAATTGTCTGCATTTATTATTTCGCAGAATGTTCTTTCTTGTTAATTTCTACTTTATGCTTTATCCTGTGTGAGCAATTATTCTAGTTTTTTTTTAACTTATTCTCAGGATGTGGTTGATGTTATGAAGGGTTTTTTTTAAGGCCTAACTTTAGTTGCATGGAGAACATAGAACATAGAACATAGAACATTACAGCGCAGAACAGGCCCTTCGGCCTTCGATGTTGCACCGACCAATTAGGAAAAAGCAATGACCCTCTAACCTAAACCATTCCCTTTTCGTCCATAAATTTATCTACTAACCTCTTAAACGCCACCAAACTTGGCGCATCTACAACTGACGCAGGCAGGGCATTCCATACCCTTACCACCCTCTGGGTAAAGAACCTACCTCTGACATCCGTCCTATAACTACCACCCCTTAATTTAAAGCTATGTCCCCTCGTGCTAGCTTTCTCCATCCTAGGAAAAAGGCTATCACTGTCCACCCTATCTAAACCTCTAATCATCTTATATGTTTCAATAAGGTCTCCTCTTAGCCGCCTTCTTTCTAACGAAAACAACCTCAAATCCCTCAGCCTCTCTTCATAAGACCTGCCCTCCATACCAGGCAACATCCTGGTAAACCTCCTCTGTACCCTCTCCAATGCCTCCACATCTTTCTTATAATGCGGGGACCAGAACTGCACACAATACTCCAAGTGCGGCTGCACTAGAGTTTTGTACAGTTGCAACATGACGTTGCGGCTCCGAAATTCAATCCCCCTACCAATAAAAGCTAAGACTCCATATGCCTTCTTAACAACCTTATCGACTTGATTGCCAACTTTCAGGGATCTATGCACATATACACCAAGATCCCTCTGTTCATCAACACTATTAAGAGTCCTACCATTAGCCCTATACTCTACACATTTGTTATTCCTGCCAAAGTGAAATACCTCACACTTTTCCACATTAAACTCCATTTGCCACCTCTCGGCCCAGCTCTGCAACTTGTCCAAGTCTCTCTGCAAACTATAACACCCCTCTTCACTATCTACCACTCCTCCGACTTTGGTGTCATCCGCAAATTTACTAATCCATCCTTCAATACCCTCATCCAGATCATTTATAAAAATTACAAACAGCAGGAGCCCCAAAACAGATCCCTGAGGTACACCACTTGTAACCGAAAAGAGAAGGAGAAGGTCTGGAAGAACTTCTTGAACTGCTGCTGTTATTGTGCACATCCTGCTCCCGTGTTAATGTTAGTCACTAGAGGCAGTAATGTAGATTTATCATGGGTGATGTTTTGTTTCTTCATCCATCCTCAATACTCCTATCTTGTGAAACTTCTGACCCAGCTGCAAACTCCTTCTCCTCTACAAATCCTTTAACATGCTATTGCATTCCAAATCTGTGCTCATTGTGCATGACAAAGACTAGAATCAGTGAGCAAAGGACAGTTACGGGCCTCCCACACTTGCTTTGTATACTTTGAAAGGGGAAGGTTGTATGCTTTGAAAGGGGAAGGAAGCAAGATGCAAGCAGGATGGGAAGAGTTGAATGGAATGCAAGAGGCTGAAATCAAGAAAAAGTCATGATGTATGTGGAAAACATATGAACACGCTGTCTTTTTTTCACCAATAGTTGGCCTTTCTTCTCAAAGTAAGGTCAGCTTTTTAAACACAGTTTTCCAGGCATGTTTTTTTTTTCAGAGTTACAAAATACTGTGTGACACCCCCCACCCCCCCAGCCCCCTTGCACACAGTCCACCAAGGTCGAGAGATTTCCAACTTCTTTAAGACTGCCTTTTCTTCTAATTATATCTTTTTCCAGGGAAGGCAGCCTCAGTTCTGCATTAGTCCTTTACAAAAAAAATACAAAGGGTGGGATTTTCCACCTGCGTTTGCCTTGAAACCTGAAAATCTTACCTTGAGATCGATGGACCTTTGCATGGTACACACCACCCTGCCCTGCCCGCAATGATTCCGGTGGTTGACGAAACAAGAAAATTCCCCATCATGCAAAAGACCTCGGGTAGGATTTTCTGGTCTTGTGGTGAGCACAACAGGAAAATCCTGCCCAAAGCCTGGGATTCTCCAGCTTTGCATGGCCCGCTGCCTTTGCCAGTGAGTGCAAAAAATTTAGTGCTGAGCCAGATTTCCATTTGCTGCGGTATGACAGGAAAATCCAAGCTACAGGCCAGGCCAGAGAATTCCAACCAAATTCTTCCTGAATATTCTTAGCCCTTGTAGATGGACCATTTTCTGTGATTAAAGTATTCATGACACCGTGAAGGAAGCAAGGAAGATTTACGTGGCTGCTGTGAATGAGAATGAGATGTGGTGAGCAATGCCCTTTTGATGGATGGGGAACAATGTTTCAGAGAAGAAGTTATGAATCAAGGGTTGGGAGAAGGATTGCTGTCAAATCCTTTTTAGAACAAATGAAGAGCATTTTTTTAGAACAAATGTCAAAATGAAGAGTTTTTTTTGTGAGATACTTGAAGGATTTTCTGCAATGCTGTTGGGGGTGATTTTGAACCAGCCACTCTCTCCATCAGTAGGAATGATTGTGCAGCTTGAAATCTGCTGCAGTTTCCAAGTTACAATCTTCCCGGCACCTTGCCAGTGGAGTGGCTTGAAACACATTGCAGGACCATGGAAATTTTTCAGCTGGTGCCAGCATAACACAAGAGGTCTTCAGGAGTGTGAACCTGGTGCCTTCACCTCCAAGAAGGATATTAGAGATGAATACTCAGGCAGCCAGCACCATCCAAGAAGTACACTGCTCAGGGGACAGCAGAGAGGACGCAAGGGACACAGGATCAACTCAGGGCCAGGGGAGACGGGGTTCCAGAATCATCATTTCAGGGACAGGAGGAGTCTTTCTGAGACCTTCTCTCCCCTTTATGTCAGGACACCTCTTGTTCTAAAGCGGTTATGAAGGCTGGTATGTAAGCAGCTCTTCTCTTCTCATATTCTCCTTTTTGAGTTCCTGTCATATCACGATATGTGGCATGGTGTGCCACAATGCCACCCATGAGAGCAAAATAGATCCCATGCCTCGAGTCACTGTCTATGTGGAGTTTGCATATTTTCCCCGTGTCTGTATGGGTTTCCTCCAAGTGCTCTCGTTTCCTCTCACACTCCAAAGATGTGCGGTTTAGATTGATTAGCCATGCTAAATTGACTCTAGTGTCAGACGAATTAGCAGGTACATAAAGTGAGGTTAGGGGTATAGGACCTGGATGGGACTGTGGTTGGTGCTGACTCATTGAGCCAAATGGTCTCCTTCTGCACTGTAGGGATTCTATGATTGTATGGTCACAGCTGAGGGAGTGCCCTTCTTTAGTGTTGGGCCCAGCACCAAAAACTGAAGGTTTCATGCCAACAGCACCACATGTTTGCAGACAGAATCTTATAACGCATTAGTATTAATTTCTATTCCCACAAGTTTCACGGTGCTCTTAATCTTCCTTTCTCTCCCAATACATTTTGGTATCTCTCCAAGTTCCACAGCACGGCCTGCTAGCTTCCATGTCCTTTTGCCTGAGATAACTTCGGCTGCCATCCCCTGCAGTGATTGTGGAACAAGTGCTGGGGATCTGTTTGCATGGAGCTCCTCACTGCTGGAGCAGTTACATCATTATATGGCAGGCGAATCAGCGGCAATGAGCTGCTGGAGCATCGTGAAACTTGTGGGAATAGAAATTAATGCCAACGAGTTATAAGATTCTGCCTGAAAATATATTAGCGCCATTGACACAGATCACTCAGTTTTTGGCACTGGGCTCAACACTCTGCCAATTTTTGATAAGATTTCACCCATTGTAACATTAGGTTTTCACTCCTCAATTTACAACTTGTTCATCTCTTTTTCTATAACGCGTTTATATCATGTTTGGGAGCCTTCCGTCCACTGCATAACTCAGGACTTCTGTCCCCAGTTTCCCCTTAACCAACCTCAGTAATAAAGGGTACTCAGAATCTGGTGGCTTACTTGGAAATTCTTTTTTCCATTCTTCTTTCCAGAAAATTTCAATACAGAACCATACAAGCATAACCATCTTTGAAGGTGTTGATTCACACTTTAGTTTAGTCTCTGAAGTGCTCAACAGGAGTTGTGCTTATAAATTTGGTGGGCTTATTGATTTATTGATTTGATTTGATTTATTATTTTCACGTGTATCAGTGTACAATGAACAGTATTTTTTTTGTGTGTTATATAGACAAAGCATACCATTCACAGAGAAGGAAATGAGGGCCTGCAGAATGTAGTGTTACAGTTATAGCTAAGGTGTACAGAAAGATCAACTTAACACAGGGTAGACCATTCAGAAGTCTGATGGCAGCAGGGAAGAAACTGTTCTTCAGTTGGTTGGTACGTGACCTGAGATTTTTGTATCTTTTTCCCAATGGAAGAAAGTAGAAGAGAGAATGTCTGGGGTATGTGGAGTCCTTAATTATGCTGGCTACTGTGCCAAGGCAGCAGGAAGTGTGGATAGAGTCAATGGATGGGAGGCTGGTTTGTGTGATGGATTGGGCTACATTCATGACCTTTCATAGATCCTTGTGGCGTTGGACACAGCAGGAGGCATACCAAGCTGTGATACAACCAGAAAGAATCCTTTCTATGGTGCATTTGTAAAAGTTAGTGAGAATTGTAGCTGACATGCCAAACTTCCTTAATCTTCTGAGAAAGTACAGGCATTGGTGGGCTTTCTTAACTATAGAGTCAGCATGACAGGATCAGGACAGGTTGCCATGTGATAGGAAACTTAACTGTCAAATTTAAAGTGAGTTATGCATTTTCCGCACCCAAAAAGAGTTGGAATGAAACTCTTATCTAATTCAGTCAAATTTATATATGATTCTTTCATAATTTTCCCCATTTTGATTGCCATCATCTTTGGATTATCCTTTTTCGTCTCTTTAATGCCTAAGACATTCCCAGCACAATATTCATAGAGTACCATGACGTAGGTAGGTTACAATTTTACCTTTAGTTTTCCTAATGTAATTTTATTTCTGCATGATGTCAATGGTATCAATGTCTTTCAAATCCACTCTATATGCACCTCCTGTTTAAAGAAACTATTTAGTTAAAGTAGGGGAGAATAACAGAACCAAATTCATTAGACCAAGTGGTTCAGTACTGCATGAAGCTTTAAATTGATAATTCCACAGAGATTGCATTACTCATTATTTAGACTATGGCATCCTTTATAACATCTGTGAGATAAGAACTGTTTATGTGACAATTGCTCGGAAAATTTGTGGAAAGGAAAACTAATGCAGCCAATAACCACTTCCTGTTCCATATGCTGACAGTGTGCCAAAAACATTCCGTTTTATTTAACTAACAAAGGCATGGAATTGGAATTCTGTGTGTGGTCATAATGAAGGTTAATTACTCATTTACTTGTATCATTAAAACTGCCTTTTATCCTTTCTTTATCTTTATTCTGTAACACTGAATGAAAATATATCTCACCAGAACCCTTACATAGTAATGACAAAGAATAGGATTAGCGTGTTGGGGTGTTGGCAGTGAATTGGGAACCCATTTGTTTTTGCAGCCGCTTTTTCCCTTGATCGTAGCCTACATCTGGATTTCTTGAACAATTACAAAGGTAAGCAAGGAGTCAATCTGTGCCTGTCAAAAGAGGTATTTCTGGTTAAAGGCACTTTGGACTTTGGTATCAATCAAAATGTTAACTGCATACTGCTGCCTGATGGCACAGGAAAGGAGATGAGATTAGGGAAGGCAGCACTTCTCCCTTCCCCTCACACCTTCCCATCCCCCTGACCTAACCCATTCCCCACCACCTACCTCTGCCCACTCTCTCCCACTATCACCACCTACCCTAAACCTACCCAGGTTTCAACTTCTTCCCTGGAGGTCCTGCTATGGGATCTGATGAACAAAGGTGAAGTGCACAAATACAGTGAGAGGTCAGCACTCCAGCTCTGACAAAGGGTCATCCAGACTGGCTCTGTTCTCTCTCTGTCAGACCTGCTGAGATTTTCCAGCTTTTTCTGTTTTATTAGAAAAAGTTTTGTTAAAAAATCAGGACACCACCTGTAAAGAGGAAAGGACATGCCCAACAATATTTCAGTATTTCAGAGTACAACATGATCCAAGTAAAAACCTGAATATTATTGCATTTTCTATGATAACATTTTAAAATGTTTCTTTCAGATATTTTGTGAAAAAAGTATAGTTTTGTCAAAACTTAGTCAACAGAACATCATGACGGGATTTGTGTCACAGAACCATTGTCTAAGTGATACAATTGTAAACTATCATTTTCATTAAGCATCACATTTTTGTACTTAGCATGTTCAGTTTAATAAATGTGTTCCACTTTTCTGTCAGACACCTGTACCTGTGTGGTCCTTGATCAGTCACAAGAAAGGGTTAAACTTAAAACATAGAATCTACACTGTGGAAAATAATTCCACAGGTTTATAATATGAGAGCTGCAAAGTTCACAAAAACAACTCTTTGTTTGTATGTCACACTCCCTGTATTTGTTGTACTATTTTTCAATACAATTCTCACCAATAGCCTTCTAGTATAATACTGGCCTTCACAGAATTGTAAGGAGAACACTCAGTGTGTTTCTCAACATTCTTCCTTCAATAACACTGCCAAGTGCAAATTAATTTGTCTCTTTAATGTTTGTAGGCTTTTATTATGGTCTATTCACCTACAAACAATAGTCTTCAAAGTAATTAATAGTTTGTGAAAATAGTTCAGAACATTCTTGAAAAGTACAATAAGGTGTATTAGTCAAGTCTTTTTTTCAAGTACACCAGCACAGTTGAATTAAACCATTAAAGGTTAGACGCTCTTGTGGCTTACTGCATTGCCTAGTATCATTCTGATAAAGAAAGATCTGTCCTAGGTTTAATTTGATGAAAATTACAGTATCTATAACTCTCCCCAGTACCAAGGTGCGGGGGCAGAAAGTCACTGAAGAATCCAGTTCCTTATTTAGTTCAGCAATCTAATTTCTCTGATACTTTGACAACAAAACCCCTGCCAACAAGAACTTCCACATTTCTGTTTGAAGATTAATCACATTTTAAAGGTGTCCCTCTAATGTACACAGAACCACATTTATTATAACTCAGCGTTTCTGAGATAGATGGGGGACAATTAAACATTTGAAGCAAATTTCAACTTCAGGTGTCAGCCTCACTCAGTTGGTACTTCTGACTCAGATGGATGTTGGGCTCATGTAAACCACCCCCCTTCCCCCACCAGTGATTGGAGCATTTAATCCATGTTGGCATTTTAGTTCAACATTGAGGGAATATTGGAGGTGTTGTCTTTGGATAAAATGTGGGACTGAGGTTTCATGTGTTCCCTCTCAGTTGAACATAAACCATCATATTTCCAGGAATATGTCCCCGGTGAGCTGTCAAATACTTATCCCTCCCTCAACAACGACTGATAACTTGCCATTTTAACATTATTATTAGAGGGCCTTGCTATACACATTACCTGGTGAGTTTCCCTACATTGCAACAATGATTACACTTTAAAAGTATTGGTTATAAAGCACACTGAGACAACCTGAGGTCAAAAAGCCTTTCCTTTTCAGTGAATCATGCTAGCAAAAATGTACAACAGAATAAACCAGTAGAAAAGGTAATTAATAATGAGTTAGACTGCTCATTTATCCTTCTTATTCTTGTGTAGGTCCTTGTGGATGTAGTAAGATGAACAGATATGCTGAAGCAGTGAAAGTTGTCCAAAGTATGAACTCAGGCCAAAGCCGCAAAAGGCTACTTGTACGCGTGTAGGTGTGGATATAGCTGCAAATGTTGTAACAATGGAGGAGCAAACAATCAGGCAGTAGACAGTGACAATGCCAGTAAAAACACTTGTAAGTTTTCTTGTTTGTGATATAGGCTGAATTTTCAAGTAAAACAAAAAGAATGAAAGCAGAAGACAAATCTAATGTGTGGGAGGGTTTCCCCACTGGGGTACTGTAAGATTCAATAGGATATTCATACCCAGTGATCACAGCAACTCCACAGACAGTTAATAGTCCAGGAGGTGTTAGTTGGTTGGAGATGAGAGATCCACCCCTCACTTGGGTGGTGTTCCTGCCTCAGAGAGGTGCTGACCAACTGGATCGATCGGCAGCTCTTAGTCCTAATGGCAGCAGTGACCAGGACTAGGAACTCCAGATTCAAAGTCCCAGAGTCCTTGACCAAGTAAATTCAATGTCTCATGGCAGGAAGGGGAGGTAAGGCCTAGGATTGAGGAGAAGGAAGGAGGCTCAATAGAGAACTCAGCTGGAAGGAAGCATCTGAAGGGAGCAGACATTGAGCAGGGAGCCTGATATAGAAAGGTGCCCTTGAGGGAACTTCCAGCTCATCACCTGCGCAGAGTGATCTACCAGACATCCATCCTGTCCCTGAACCCCACCTGTCAGGTTGCAAATTGAAGCAGCCCTTAAGTAAGTGATAAGAGCCTCTGCTGGAGATGTGGCTCACCATAGGCCTTGCCCACACAGGAAAACTTGCAGAAATGTCAGTGATAGGCCAAGGGAAGCAGGAAGGTCACCTGGGGATCTTTATGGAAAATCTTACTGATGAGGCATCGTAAAACTCTACCTGTGAAATCCAGACAATGATTTATATATTGTCTTTAATATTACAAAACATCTCGAGGACTTCAGATTGTGTAACTTTAGATTAAAACAGAAGATAAGTTAGGGAAGGTATTGCCTGGCAAAGTGATGAGCTTCAAGGGATTATGGGAGCTAGATTCTGACAGAGAACAAACAGCTTAATGCTGGTTTTGCCAGTGTTAAAGTGCAAAATGATCTTATGCATCCATGACTTAATATTTTGCAATCAGATAACGTAGTGAAAAGGTGAAAAAGTCACAGTCTATCAAGTTCACTTCATTCAAAGTTACTGGGTAGAAATTTACTTGCACTAATTTTTGAGTTCAGGGATTATGATTCATGCCCTGCTAATGCCAAGTAGAAATGAGGTGGGCAGTGTGTAAAATTCATGTACCCATCTCATTGCCCTAATTGTAGCATAGCTGCAAAGAGCTCCAGTGTTGATTTCGTCTCCGCTGCCAACATCTCCTGGGTTTTGTGGGAGATAGTGTTGTGTGCTGGAGAGACCACATGCTCCTGGATAACCAACCATATTGGAGCACTGGAGGAGGAAAGCACGGCAGATGAAGGACCGACAGAAATAAAATACTGCTGGTGTTGGAAATCAGAAATAAAAACAAAACGCTTGTAATATTTGATCATTAGGCAGCAACTATGGAGAGAAAAACAAAGTTAATGTTTCAGGCCAAGGACCTTTCTTCAGTTAGGACTCCCCATTCAGCAACCCTGCCCTGGGTACATTTGGCATGATGTAGAGATGCCGGCGTTGGACTGGGGTAAACGCAGTAAAGTTTTGCAACACCAATTTAAAATCCAACCAATTTATTTGATAGTAAATCCACGACCTTTCGACACTATGTTGTGTCTTCGTCAGGCAAATGCAGTGTTCTGATCTGCAGAGGCACTCATATCCACACAGACAGTTACGTACTGCTGATTAGAATGCGAATCCTTACATCTAACCTGCTATTCAAGTGTTAAAGTGGCTAACAATGTGTGTGAAGGAAATCCTGAGCATTGGTTAGAGAATTGTGTATTTTCTCCAGACAGCACAGTAAGTGAGGTTTTTTGCTAATCCAGGCAAGTTACGGGGGTTACAGATAGTGTGACATGAAGCCAAGATCCCTGTTAAGACCGTCCTCATGTGTGCGGAACTTGGCTATCAGTCTCTGCTCAGCAACTCTGCGCTGTCGTGTGTCACGAAGGCCCCCTTGAAGAACATTTACCCGCAGGTCGGAGGCCGAATGCCCATGACTGCTGAAGTGTTCGCCCACAGGAAGGGAACTGTTTTGCCTGGTGATTGTTGAGCGATGCTCATTCATCCGCTGTCGTAGTGACTGCATGGTCTCCCCAATGTACCATGCTTCGGGACATCCTTTCTTGCAACGTATTAAGTAGACAACGTTGGCCGAGTTGCAAGAGTATGTACCGTGTACCTGGTGAATGGTATCCTCACGTTTGATTATGTCATCCATGTCTATGATCTGGCACGTCTTGCAGAGGTTGCTGTGGCAGGGTTGTGTGGTATTGTGGTCACTGTTCTCCTGAAGGTTGGGTAGTTTGCTGCGAACAATGATCTGTTTGAGGTTGTGCGGTTGTCTGAAAGCAAGAAGTGGGGGGGGGGGGATGGCCCTAGCGAGATGTTCATCGTCATCAATGACATGTTGAAGACTCCGGAGAAGATGTCGTAGCTTCTCCGCTCCGGGGAAGTACTGGACAACAAAGGGTACTCTGTCCACCGTGTCCCGTGTTAGTCTTCTGAGGAGGTCAGTGCGGTTTATCGCTGTGGCACGTTGGAACTGTCGATTGATGAGTCGAGCGCCATATCCTGTTCTCACGAGGGCATCCTTCAGCGTCTGGAGGTGTCTGTCACGATCCTCCTCATCTGAGCAAATTCTGTGTATATGGAGGGCTTGTCCATAGGGAATGGCTTCTTTAACGTGTCTAGGGTGGAAGCTGGAGAAGTGGAGCATTGTGAGGTTGTCTGTCGGTTCTCGGTACAGTGAGTTGCTGAGGTGACCGTCCTTGATGGAGATGCGTGTGTCCAAGAATGCAAGTGATTCTGGAGAATAGTCCATGGTGAGTCTGATGGTGGGATGGAACTTGTTGATATCATCATACAGTTGTTTCAATGATTGTTCACCATGAGTCCAAAGGAAGAAGATGTCATCAATGTATCTAGTATATAACCTTGGTTGGAGATCTCGTGTAGTGAAGAAGTCTTGTTCGAACCTGTGCATGAAGATCATACTGAGGTGCAAATTTGGTCCCCATGGCTGTTCCATGTGTCTGGATGAAAAGCTGGTTGTTGAAGGTGAAGACATTGTGGTCCAAGATGAAGCGGATGAGTTGTAAAATTGCATCCGGAAACTGACAGTTGTTGGCATTGAGTACTGAGGCAGTTGCAGCAATACCATCGTCGTGGGGGATGTTGGTGTAGAGTGCCGAGACATCCATTGTGACCAGGAGTGTCCCTGGTTCAACTGCTTCATGTGTGCTGAGTTTCTGTAGGAAGTCCGTAGTGTCAAGACAAAAGCTGGGGGTTCTTTGTACAATGGGTTTCAGGATGCCCTCGATATAGCCGGAAAGGTTCTCACACAGGGTCCCATTGCCCGATACGATGGGACGGCCGGGTATGTTTGCCTTGTGTATCTTTGGGAGGCAGTAGAGATCTCCAATGCGGGGAGTACATGGAATGAGAGCCCGGAGGGTGTTCTGAAGGTCCGGATCAAAGGTTTTGATCAGAGTGTTGAGTTGACGAGTGTGTTCTTTGGTCGGATCCGCTGGTAACTGTCTGTAGTGTTTCACATTGTTTAGTTGTCGGTACACTTCTTCACAGTAGTCCGTTCTGTTCAGTATGACGGTGGCACCTCCTTTGTCTGCTGGAGAAGTGTACCAACGTTGCCAACGTTGTCTACTTAATACGTTGCAAGAAAGGATGTCCCGAAGCATGGTACATTGGGGAGACCATGCAGTCACTACGACAGCAGATGAATGAGCATCGCTCAACAATCACCAGGCAAAACAGTTCCCTTCCTGTGGGCGAACACTTCAGCAGTCATGGGCATTCGGCCTCCGACCTGCGGGTAAATGTTCTTCAAGGGGCCTTCGTGACACACGACAGCGCAGAGTTGCTGAGCAGAGACTGATAGCCAAGTTCCGCACACATGAGGACGGTCTTAACAGGGATCTTGGCTTCATGTCACACTATCTGTAACCCCCGTAACTTGCCTGGATTAGCAAAAAACCTCACTTACTGTGCTGTCTGGAGAAAATACACAATTCTCTAACCAATGCTCAGGATTTCCTTCACACACATTGTTAGCCACTTTAACACTTGAATAGCAGGTTAGATGTAAGGATTCGCATTCTAATCAGCAGTATGTAACTGTCTGTGTGGATATGAGTGCCTTTGCAGATCAGAACACTGCATTTGCCTGACGAAGACACAACATAGTGTCGAAAGGTCGTGGATTTACTATCAAATAAATTGGTTGGATTTTAAATTGGTGTTGCAAAACTTTACTACATTTGGCAGACAGAGGTCAGGAATGAGATCATATTTCCATCAGGAAGCAGAAATGCATCAGGAATAAGCCTTTGTAGATGTAAAAGTGGACTCTCCCAGACTCTAGCTACGATGATACCAGATCGACCCACTGGCCAATCAGGAGTGGGGTGGGAGGAGACAGAGAGCAATCAGTAGCGGCTCATGGGGTGGGTGCAGGGGCGATGACAGGTGAGAATTGCATCCCGGCATTCTTTCTGATTAAGTATCATCAGATTGCTTTTTTTAACTTGCCCCCAAAACGAGTCTGAAACTCTCTCATTTTCTTCTTCTAGAATGTTTTTCATATAATTCCATCCTTCATTAGTGAACACAGTTAATAAGAATTGTACAGCAGGCATATGGCTTAAACTAGCTCCCAAAATGTATCGACCTAGGAGCCTCTCTCACCATGCAGTAATTCCACACTCAATGAGCCGATCAGTCACCTGTCAGGGGCATGCGTGAAGAACTATTAGGGGCGGACTACAGGAAAACATTGCACACCGAGTGCTTGGTGCATTAAAGACCTAGCATGGAAGAGTCTGTCTTCACAGTAGTATGGGGCATCATACAATGCTGGAACCCAACCTTTTAACTAGGTATTTCCATGGCAGCATATCCCAATGGTGGAATGGCCACTATCTTTTATCTCAGTTTCCACCACTGCAGCAGAGGCAAAGATCTCTCAATGCCTCAAGGAAGTCAGGCTCAATAAGACTCCTGGCTGTTGGCGAGCAGGTTCAGGACGCTGGATGCTGATCTTGGTGATTGATCAGGCTTGCAGTCTCTCACAGTAGTGCAGTAGTCTGCACTCCAGCATCTTCCTAGGATTGCTGAGCTGTTACACAGTGGGAGTGGCAGTAGGTCCATGTCTGCTGTCAGAATGATGGCATTCATGCTTCTGCCATTCCCACACTGTCCCTTACTTTCACCTCTCAGCTAGCCAGCGTCTGTATGAGCATGATGCAGTACAAAGCTGGTCCTCAATGGCCAAGGTTCCTCAAGGTCACCCTGCAAGGCCATCTGTAGCCTGCCCCACTGAACGTCTGCAGCAGTTCACCAGCTATGTTGCAGCCGCTGGGGTAACATCTGCTAAAGAGCACTAGCTCAAGTAAAATCACAAAGCTGAATAAAATTATTGAATGAAGCTTTCTGCTGTTGGCCTTTATTGAGTTATATAGGCCAAGGAGATTAATGTAGCATCAAAAATGCATTTACTTAGTATTTTATTCTTCAATGTTCAATTGTGTGTGTATTTGTTGACCTTTTTTTCTGTTCTGTGTGCTGTTAGTCAAGTCTAGATATGATATGTGAGAAATAAAAACTGTATTCAAACAAGCAGTAAACATGAGAGAATACAAGTTAAAAGCGTAGTAAATAAAACACCCGTTCACAGATGCTGGCATCTTGTGGAAGAACAGGGAGTCTCTCTTGCTAGCATAACATACCCCATGCCCTACTTTGGGGAAGGTCCACACAACCACAAGCCAATCAGGCAACGGGGAAGGCCAGCATTGAGCCTTTCCCTGAAATCAGGGTGCCCGGGACAGAGGTCCCACCTATCGAGAGCAGCTGGCCAACCAGAGGCTGCTTTTGCTGCTTTTGAAAGTGTCCCTATGAAGCAGCAACCATAATACGATTGGAGTTTAGATTTTAAAATAAGAAATTAAAATGGAGATGACATGATTATTTTTCACTCCAGGGATTGTGAATCTTTGGAATTCACTTCTTGAAAAAGTGGTGATAGCAGAGTCTTATTTTTAAGGTGGAGGTCGATAGATTCTTGGTAAACAAAGGGATGATAGGTTATCAGGAGTAAGCAAAGTGAAGGTTTGAGATTACTATCAGAACAGCCATGATCTTATGGAATACTAGGACAGGCTCATGGGACTGAATGGCCTACTCCTGTCCCTTGTTTGTAAGCTCATAAGTATATTTGTATATATTTGCAATAGCATCCAAGAAGAGGCATGACTGCTGCAGGAAAGACACTCATCAGAGGCTTAGGATTGCGGAGGTAAATAATGGTGAGACAGGTTTAGTGGAGTGGGGGTGGATCATGGAGTAACATATCCCTGTCTTTTCCGCTTTCAGTGGTTCTCCCCCTTCCAATGTCAGGTCCATCAAATCAGGCACTAAGCACCTTTGAAGGAAGATCAATCACTACAACCCCTATCCTACGTCCCTGCTTGACACCAGGCAGCCTGCACAGATTTACTTCTTATGCATGCCATATGGTGGCAAGACCATCCTTGACTCAGTTCAATACCAGTGGAGATAGGATGAAACCCTTAAGTTGTCATTAATTGTCCATTATAGAACTTCAATTAGCAGTTGTGTGCTAAGGTTGACCACACTGGACTTAATTGGGATGGAGGTGGGAAAGTGGCAAGCTGCTTACCTGCTACTTGTCCATCTGATTAAATGTCCTCCCTGCCTCCAAACATGTAAAAGGTTCTGCCCCTGGTGTGGGTCATTGCTGCACATTTACAAGGCACAAAGCATAACATGGACAAGAAGACAATGGCATGTCAATGCTGGGGATAGAGAACTTCCTTTTATAGAGCCGTAGAGTCACAGAGGTTTACAGTATGGAAATCTGTACCTCTATAGAACAAAGATCTTTGTTCCATAATGTTCCCCAATGCTCGACTATATTTAAGAAATACTTAGATGGGCACATGAACAGAATGGGAATGGAGGGGTATAGAAAACTGATTTAAAATAGGGATCATGAGCCTTGGGAGTCCCTGGGAAGTGTGTAAATAGATGATGATTTTGATGTACTTGTTTTTATCCTACAGGTGCTTTGGTCCACCTTGTTGTCTAACGAGGGGCATACACGCGATGGGTCGTGAGAGGACTGCTCTTGGACCTTTTTCGAGAGTATCCTACTGCTTCACATCGTTAGTGTGTGCTTGACCTGGACCATCTGATGGGCAACACGACAGCGCAGTGACTATAGCTGTGCTGTGCAGATACATGGATTTGGGCCTGTGTCTGTGGGAGTTTGCACATTCTCCCCGTGCTTGCGTGGGTTTTCTCCGGGAGCTCCGGTTTCCTCCCACATCCCAAAGATGTGCTCTTAGGCTAATGTGGCAAAACAAATTTTCCATAAATTGTCTCAAATTTGGTTTTTAATCCATAGATCTATAAACATGGACAGGGATTGCGTGTAGAAGTGGGAACATCGAGGTGGCGGCATGGGCTCGTGGGGCCGAAGGGCCTGTTTCCCATGCTGTTTTGTTCTTTGTTCTTTGTTCTATTAACTGAGTAAGTCCTGCCCTGATTCGATCTAGCAAAATGCATTACCTCACATATATCTAAATTAAACTCCATCTGCCATTCGTCAGCCCACTGGCCCTATTGATCAAGATCCCATTGCAATCCTAGATAACCTTATTCACTGTCTACAATGCCACCAATCTTTGTGTCTTTTCAAACTGATTAACAATGCCTACTAAATTTTCACCCAAGTCATTAATATAAATGACAAATAACAGTGGACACTCCCTGAGGCACACCGCTGGTCACAGGCTTCCAGTTTGAAAAACAACCCTCCACAGCTACTCTCTGCCTTTTGTCATCGAGCCAATTTTGTGTTCATTTTGCTCCCTCACCCTGGATTCCATTTAACTTTATATAATTATCTACCATGTGGTACCATGTCAAAGGTCTTGCTAAATCCATGTAGACAACATCAACTGCCTTCTTGGTTACCCTCTCAAAAAACTGAATCATACTTTAACTGAAACAAAACTCACAGTGCAGTCCCTCTTGCTCCGTTCAGTTTCAGATGATGGAAGTTGCCTCTTCCTTTTCTACACTCCCACCGATTAAAGTGGCTTTCAGATCCTAGGCTGAGTTGTCATTATTGTGAGCTTGTGGAAGACACAGTACACTATCACAAATATGGACACCCCTCCCTAGTACGTATTGCAGAGATTCCACAAATGGATAAAACAGTACAAAGTCTGCTTTCGGATGGTTTGCTCCATAGTACTTCAGGTTGCTTTACGGTTCTTGCTGAATGCTGTCTGGCTTTAAATGTCTTGGTCATCAGGCAGGTAAGGAAGATGATGTTCCTTGTCACTGAGCTGTTATTTTGCAACGCATTTTGGAAGCCTGAAGTTGGTTGGTATTGTGGACAGGCACAGGATAAAAGCTTTCTGAGTGCTGCCAGGATAATGGGTATTCACCAAATGAACTTCTTGATGTGGTTTTTAACAAACGGTACATTGAGTGAGTGGTGGTTTTGTGGCCTAGTATTTCTTCTCAATGCGACCAGCAGTAGTTGATGATGCCCTGTACTATAAAGAAGCAGACTACCTTGACAAATCCACATGCTCTTTCCTGCTGGTATAATGTCCTCAATGAGAAGGGAATGAAATGTTCTTTGCTGACCTCCCTGATGCTTCTATGCTGATATAGTCCCTCTATTGACCCTTATTGAGATTCATGTGGCCATAGAATTTAAGGGTGGCAGTGATATTCCTAGTCATTGCAAGGACAGAGTCTGGTTTGAGCTATCAGATCACCGTGAAGGAAGTGGCACAAATCTGTTACTATTTCTTTAGAGAAGTAACCTTCTCAGGCACTGCTTTGACATTGGCACAGATGAGAGGTGTGCCCAGGGAGTCATCCTATGTAGCCATCTCTTTCTCCTTTCTCCTCAAAGAGCTTCCCTTCTCTGCTTTTCACTCTGTACAGACTAAATGGCAGTGCAATAATTGCCTTCCCCAAATGCTATTTCTATTCTTCCTGTGGTCAACAAAACCTGCAAACTGTGCCAGCGACACAGTTCTTTCGCCAACTTGACCTCAGTAAAAGAAAGTCAAAAGTATTTTAGCTGAGACTTGTTGAACAGTCCTTTAAATGTCCTTATTGCAGCACCTATTTTGATTCATAACACTTACTGTTTTGAAATAATTTCTGAGAGGCCGATGTCCCTTCACCAAAGTTGATTTGTTTACAGTGGATTGCAATACCCAGGCAGATATTTCCCAGTATAAGGAAGAATACCAGTACCCCAGTCACTCCACATTATATGCCTCTCTGGAGCTCGTTGATTGGGCAGCTTTAACAGACCCCAATTAAGGAGTTCATATTCCAGCCGGTCCAACTCATAGACTTTGTTGAAGTAATTACAGTTGTGAGGGTCGACAATATGGTTGATCAATTTTGGTATGCTGGCATTGCATCAACCTGTTCATGCCAATGGCACCATAATCTTGCTCTTTCAATATCTTTGGACGATCATAAGGAAAGACTGTATGCACTAGTCTAGCTCAATAACACTGCTTGGGTCTTGTGGGAAATGAACAGCAGTCCTTCACGCTCAAGAGAACCTAGGGTCTGTCTTTGAACTACTGTTAGGAGTAGCACTACATAAATAGATAATTTCACCCACTGTGTATTCCACCATGGAATTCTTCCCACCTTCTCATACTTATAATCATATTGCCCCATACCAGAAGGGATGTGTTTGGACTACATTTTGACAATACTGATTACTGAATAGGTGGAAAATCCAGTACTTAACCTTTTGACAACTTAAAGTCATACCATAAGAAATATGGCACTGCCATTCAATACAAGAATCCTAGACCTCAACTCCACTTTCTCTGAGAAACCAAAGATCTGGCTATCTCCTAAATACAATAAGAATAAAAGTACTGAACTATCTTTATCTGTCTGGGCAACATGCCATTTGTTTCCTACATTGCTTACTGCATCTGCCTGCTAATTTGCTTTGTTTCCTGTGTGAGCATACTCAATTCTCTTTGAACATGAGCATTTACAAGTTTCACACCTTTTAAAAAATATTCTACTTTTCTATTCTTACAACTAAACTGAACAACCTCACACTTTCCCACATTATGTGCTGTTTGCTACCCTGTTGTCCATTCACTTTACCTGTGTCTACACCTCTTTGCAGCCTCATTGTGTCCCCCTTACAACTCACAAATCCATCCAGCTTTGTATTATCAACAAACCTTCTTAGTGTCTTTGTCAAAGTGTAGATATAGTGTAAATATAGATTGTAACTAAGCAAGGTCCCAGCACTGATCCATGTGGCACAGCCTGTCAACTTAATCCTGTCAACTTAATCCTGCAGTCACAGCTTATCAACTTAATGCTCATTTAACCCCACTCTGTTTCCTGTCCTTTAATCAATTCGCTATACATGAGCTCTTATCTTGTGTGTTAATCTTTTGTGTGGCACCTTATTGAATTCTGTTTAGAAATCCAAATGTGCAATATCTTTAAAAGGTTCCCTTTACTAATCTCCACAAAAAGTATTTCCCTTTTCTAAAACCATATTAATTTGTTCTATTCAAACCTTGCTTTTCTAAGTGCATTGTTAAGACTTCCTTCTGATTTATAGGCATGAGTGTTACTATTAACTATTTCCCCCTTCACCTATGGCCTGAAATAATCTTGATATTGCTCAATCAACTCAATGCATGTGTGTATTGAGTTGCTTCCTGATGGGTGTTACGATGAAAGCTAATTGTGTGGTGCATGATGCAATCATTAGTGCCTCACAGTGACCCGGCTTCAATTCCCAGCCTTGATCATTGCCTGTGTGGAGTCTGCATGTTCTCCCGATGTCTGTATAGTTCTCTTCCAGTTTTTCCAGTTTCCTTCCACAGTCCAAAGGATGGGTGTGCCCGAACAGGTACCGGAGTGTGGCGAAAAGGTGATTTTCAAAGTAACTTCATTGCAGTGTTAATGTAATCTTACTTGTGACACTAATAAAAATAATGAACTTTATGCATTAGATACTATATAAATTACACTTTGCAATATATATGGGGTCCACAATGAAAAGGCAGCTAGTAAATGTTCAAAAGTTAGCCAGCATAGCAGATTAAACGGTATGATACTTGTATTAAATCTGTGGCTTTGAGTGTTTGTCTTTTTGCCTGAGATATGACAATGGGTAGGGGATGAATGAATCAATGCCAGTTTTAGACCAGAGTATAAATCAAGTCTTGTATAATCTATGTCTACCAGTGATCACATTCTGAAAGAAAATTCACCCAGAATTATGGGGAAAGAATTCTCCTTTGATATTATCATGGATGATATATTACTATCAGTTGAAAATGTACCTTAAACTTTGCAGAACCTAATTATAATGTATATAATGGCAATATATATAGCTATATTTTATATATATGTTATGTGTGTGTGAAGATATGTACATACATCTTATACATTAATACTTTGGACAATGTTATAATACACCTTTGGAGCTGGATGGAGTGAAACCATTTCAGAATTGTGTTATGACAGAATATATCAAAAGACATTCTGAGAATTTATTAATTGGATTCAAAGTTGTTCACTGACTGTACTGATAATTTCGGGGATGGGAAATCCTCAATGTCACATCATAAATGTAACATCATAAATGTAAACAGAATGTTGCCTGAGTTTGGTCTTGCACTGTTTTTATCCACTGTTCAATAAATTCTACGAAATTGATTCACCTTTTGCGATGGTACTTCTAATGTTGGTCACAGGTTCTTTTGTGAAATTTTCACTTGTTTCGTTCATCCAGTGGCTTTTGAGGTAAAACTAGGCCTAACTCAAAAGGTCAGGTCATCAGTTTGAAAATAGCATGGTGCGTTTCTAACTTTCAATTTGAACTTCGTTGTAACATGCAGATAAAAGGAGTTCCAGAGCGTATGAAGTATTATAATGGCATTCTGGCAAGCAACAGCTAATGTGGCTTGGTGTCAGAGGTCTACTGTGAAATTGGTTCAGAGAGTTAATATGAATTAATGATTTGCTGTTTCATTTTTAACAGTTTGCAGCTAGTCCGTCAGCAAGCTCTAATCAAGGTCACAAAGGACATTGCATGTGACTGTGACCATTTTGCACCAACTTTTCTCATCATTTTTGACTTCTGTGTAGCCATATCATCAAACAAACTAGTAGGGTTGCCCCACTTGGTTTCCATTTTCGCCTATATAGTTATAGCTCAAGCACATTAGAGGGATCAGTTTTTGTACCATGTGTGCAGGAGGGTTTTATGACTCAGTATGTAGATAGGCCAACAAGAGGTGAGGCTACATTGGATTTGATTCTGGGTAATGAACCAGACCAGGCGTTAGACTTGAAGGTAGGTGAGCACTTTCGTGATAGTGACCAAATTCAGTTACATTTACCTTAGTGATGGAAAGGGATAGACATATACCAAAGAGAAGAAGTTACAGCTGGGGGAAAGGTAATTATGAGGTTATTAGGCGAAATTTAGGATACATAGGGTGGGGTAGGAAACTGCAGGGGTCGGGAACATCTGAAATGTGGAACTTATTCAAGGAACAGATACTGCGAGTCCTTGATAAATATATACCTGTCAGGCAGGGAGAAAGTAGTAGAGCCAGGGAACCATGGTGTACTAAGGAAGTTAGTTCACTAGTGAAGAGAAAAAAAGAGCCTTATATAAAGACGAGACGTGAAGGCCCGGTTAGGGCACTGGAGAGTTATAAATTAGCCAGGAGGGAGCTAAAGAGTGAGATAAGAAGAGCTAGAAGAGGACATGAGAAGACTTTGGTGGATAGGATAAAGGAGAACCCTAAAGCTTTTTATAGATATGTTAAGAATAAAAGATTGGTTAGGTCAAGATTAGGGCCAGTCACAGACAGTAATGGGAAGTTGTGCGTGGAGCCTGTAGAGATTGGTGAGGCACTGAATGAGTAGTTTTCGTCAGTCTTCACGCGGGAAAATGTCAATAGTGTTGGGGAGAATATGGGGATACAGGGTTGTAAACTAGATAGGATAGAGGTACATAAGGAGGAGGTGTTAGCTGTTCTTGGGAGTATGAAAATAGATAAGTCCCCTGGGCTGGATGGGATTTATCCCAGGTTACTCTGGGAGGCCACAGAGAGGAGATTGCAGAGCCTTTGGCTTTGATCTTCATGTCGTCGTTGGCTACAGGTATAGTGCCAGAAGACTGGAGGATGGCAAATGTTGTCCCCTTGTTTAAGAAGGGGAGTAGACACCATCCTGCAAGTTATAGGCCAGTGAGCCTTACATCTATTGTGGAGAAAGGTTTGGAAAGAATTATGAGGGATGGGATTTATAGCCATTTAGAAAGAAATGAATTGATTAGAGATAGTCAAGATGGATTTGTGAAAGGAAGGTCGTGCCTCACAAACCTTATTGAATTTTTTGAAAAGGTGACCAAAGAGGTGGATAAGGGTAAGGCAATTGATGTGGTGTGTATGGATTTTAGCAAAGCATTTGATAAGGTTCCCCATGGAAGACTACTGCAGAAAATGCAGATGCATGGGATTGAGGGGGATTTAGCAATTTGGATTAGGAATTGGCTAGCTGATAGAAGACAGAGCGTGGGGGTTGATGGGATATATTCAACCTGGAGTTTAGTTACTAGTGGTGTACCTCAGGGATCTGTTTTGGGGCCACTGTTGTTTGTTATTTTTATAAATGACCTGGATGAAGGTGTAGGGGGATGGGTTAGTAAATTTGCTAATGACACCAAAGTCGGAGGAGTTGTAGACAGTGAGGATGGATGTCACAGTTTGCAGAGGGACATAGTTAAGTTGCAGAGCTGGGCTGAGAAGTGGCGAATGGAGTTTAATGTGGAAAAGTGTGAGGTGATTCACTTTGGTAAGAGTAATATGCGTGAAGAATATAGGGCTAATGGTAGGACTCTTAGTAGTGTAGATGAGAAGAAAGATCTCGGTGTACAGGTGCATAGATCCCTGAAAGTTGGTACTCAAGTCGATAAGGTTGTTAAGAAGGCATATAGTGTGTTAGCATTTATTTGTAGAGGGATTGAATTTAGAAGCCGAGATGTCATGTTGTAATTGTACAAAATTCTGGTGCGGCTGCACTTGGAGTATTGTACACAGTTTTGGTCGCCACATTATAAGAAAGATGTGGAGGCATTGGAAAGGGTGCAGAGGAGGTTTACCAGGATGTCACCTGGTATGACAGATAGGTCTTATGAGGAAAGCTAAGGGACTTGAATTTATTTTCATTAGAGAGAAGAAGCTAAGAGGTGACTTAATTGAGACATATAAGATGATCAGAGGGTTAGATAGGGTGAATAGTGAAAGCCTTTTTCCTCGGATGGAGATGGATAACACGAGGGGGCATAGCTTTAAATTAAGGGGTGGTAGTTATAGGACGGATGTTAGAGGTGGGTTCTTTACTCAGAGAGTTGTAAGGGCGTGGAATGCCCTGCCTGCAGCAGTTGTGAACTCGTCAAGTTTAAGGGCGTTCAAATGGTCAGTGGATAGGCACATGGATAGCATTGGAATAGTTTAGGGTAGAGGGTCATAAAATTGGGTCCATTGGTCGGCGCAACATCGAGGGCCGAAGGGCCTGTACTGCGCAGTAATGTTCTATGTTATATATCTTGGCACGCTGCAATTTCTTATTTACATGTTACCTTTTGAAGACATCAATCAAAGAAATCCAAATGAATATTAAAAACTGCCATGACAGAAGAGTGGAGTTTAGGTATGGGGGTGTTGCCCCAGTGTATAAGTGTACGGCATGCAGATGTATCATCTTGGGTAGGCAGGATCATGCATTAGCATATTACCTATTACAGTATAATTAGGAGCCTGGTTTATACTTAACTGCTGTTGGCCACTTAAGCGTGTGGGGTTGCCCCAGTGTTTGTGAGGGGTTGGGGTAGAATCCATGCTTGTGTAGGAGAAGGGTGTGTCACCCCAATGCTTATGTGTAGTGAGAGAGTTGCCCCATTGCTTGAGGGAGGGGACTTGCTTAATGTTTGTGGGAATGGGGTGGGATTTGCCCCAATGCTTATGGGAGAGTTGGAAGCATTACCCCGATGCTTGTGGATGAGGGTTCTCTATGTCCTTGGGAGATGGGGGAGTTTATTACTAACGCAAATCAGGACGCCCTTTACAGATGGCACCCCAATTTCTGTGGAGATAGCATTGCTGACTCTATAAGGCCCAACCCTGTCAGAGTGTCAATAGAAACCACGCCCTCAGATTCCTTGTTCATAGAATGCCCGAGAATACGCTGAGAAACAAAACTCGGTTACACAGCTGGAGAGTTACACACTGGTTTTCCTGCTGAAATCAATATTAAGAATTTATCGAAAGCTTTTACCCATTGTGTCTGTCCCATTTTGTTTTGTGGAGCGGAGTCTTACACACACCCATGCCTGTGCATTTACATAACAGACATAAAATGGTGTTATCCTTTGTAAGTCAAGTCAAAATCATTCTGATAAATATGCCAAGCATAAATTAAAGCTACTGAATAATGGAAACTAGTCAGACATTTTCTTTAACAAATTGAGATTGAAGTCTGGAATCATAGAATCATTCAGTGCGGAAGATGCCTTTTGGCCCGTCAAGTCTCCACCGATAAGCAAGAAACACCTGACATCCCACTTAATCCCACTTTCTAGCACTTTGCCCATTGCCTTGAATGCTATGACATGCGAGTGCTCATCCAGGTATTTTTTAAAGGATGCGAGGCAATCTGCCTCTACTACCCTCCCAGGCAGCGCATCCCAGACCGTCAGCACTCTCTGGGTAAAAATGTTTCTCCTCATATCCCCTTAAACCTCCTGCCCCTTATCTTGAACTTAAATCCTCTCATGACTGACTCTTCAACTAAGGAGACAATCTATTCCTTATCCACTTTATCCATGCCGCTCATAATCTTGTACACCACAATCACCTCTCACTGTCCAATGAAAACAACCCAAGCCTATCCAACCATTCTTCATAAATTAAACGTTCCGTCCCAGGCAGCATCCTGGTGAATCCTTTGATAATTTGTGCTTGAAATTATTTCTCCAGTCAATTGGGTAAAATAATATAAAGACAGAGACAGATGGGAAATCACTGATTAACAAGTTGAATTATCAAATGATAGTATGTATTAAGCAATTTCACATTAAAAGATGTGGATCAGAATTCTCCAGTCTTGTACCCTGCCATCGCTACCAGCAAGAATGGAAAATTTGGTGCTCTGTCAGAACTCCATCATTGCAGCAGAACTGGAGAATCCCAGCCATAGATGAGGTTGGAGAATTCTGGCTGTAGACTGTATTTGGTTTCAAGGTGGGAATGAAGTTTAGGATTCATTTTTAATAAATCCAGCTGGTTATTCATGGGAAAAACAGTGGTAATTCTTCTTATGCGAGATATTTATTATATTGCAGATAAAAGTTCATGAGCAATAGTTCCACTTTTGAATTTAACGAGTGTCAGTTAGTTGGGACTGAAAGTTCTGATACTGCTTTCAGGATTTCAATACACTTACACATTTGAAACAGTGCTTTTGTTCGGATGGAAAAATTTCTAATGAATTGCGAACAGTTTCATTATTTTTGACTGTAACATAAATGTGATTTATGGATAATTAATTTCAGTGATTGATATAGTTGATGGCTAAAAGCATTGTGAAAGATTCTGAAATATCTGATTACATACATGAAAACAAAAGTCCCTTCATTTTCCAGTATTAAACATTATTCAATCGCACTAATATCAATAATACGATCAATATTTGATTTCAATTAAAAGGTTCAAATGTAAATGTATACTTTGGCTGTTAGTAAAAAAAAAAATTGAAGAGGTGGGCTTGAATAATAATAAGGCTCAGATTCATCCAAACCTAACCAGCAAAGATCTCCTACAATGTGCTGTTGAAAGGCTTGATTCTTGTTGAATAGATTTTGTAATGAGAATATTAATTTTCTTTGTCCCTCACAGCAACTGTAGTCATGGACACACTTACATTTTAGAGCTGGTTTTACAAAAACATCTAGAACATTTTGGCAAAAGATATGTCTAATTTATCTAAATATTTGTAAGGAGTCTTCAGATTATTATCCCCACTCTTACAACCATGGCATTTTGTCAAATAAAACACACAGGTGAAATAGATGTACATTTAAATGCATTTGATCAATAAATAGCTTATCTAATTGAAATGCTGTAATTTATCTCAACGACAAATATCAATACTTGAAACATGATGACAATAGTTTTGCCAACAAATAAGTTGGACTCAATAAAGACAAAAATGATGTCTGGATATCACTCATTATATTGGGTGATAAATTCTCTGATGATTCAATGGTTGTTTTGGGAGGAGGATGTTTAAATTGTTCTGTAAATACACATTACTTGACTTGATCAAATAATTCACTGATACGTCAGTATATTACACAGGCAGTGCCTCCCTGTTGCTGGGCTTATACCTTACCTATGCTAGTCGTGGCTCAGTTGGTAGTAGATTATCTCCTTAGAATACTCGCTGTGGGTTTATGTTCTACTCCAGGGGTTCAGGCACAAAATTTTAGGCTGATAATCTCAATGTGATATTGGAGTAAAACGCTACAGTTAAAAAATCTGTTCTTCAGATGAGAAGTAAGATTAGGGCCAGTCATAGACAGCAGTGGGAAGTTGTGCGTGGAGCCTGAAGAGATTGGTGAGGCAATGAATAAATATTTCTCTTCGGTATTCACGCAGAGTGCTGGAAATGTAGCTATGGAGAGCACTGAGGTACAGGGTTGCAAATTGGGAAGTATTGTAGTAGATAGGGAGGATGTGTTAGAAATTCTCGAGGGTTTGAAGTTGGATAAGTCCCCTGGGCCGGACGGGATTTACCCTAGGATTCTCTGGGAGGCAAGAGAGGAGATTGCAGAGCCTCTGGCTCTGATCTTCAGGTCCTCGTTGGTTACGGGTGTGGTTCCGGAGGACTGGAGGATAGCGAATGTGGTCCCATTGTTTAAGAAGGGGAAGAGAGACCTTCCAGGGAATTATAGGCCAGTGAGTCTTACTTCTGTTGTGGGCAAGGTATTGGAGAGAATTATTAGGGATAGGATTTATAGTTATTTAGAGAGAAATGAATTGATTGGGGATAGTCAGCATGGTTTCGTGAAGGGTAGGTCATGCCTTACTAACCTCATTGAGTTTTTTGAGAAAGTGACCAGAGAGGTGGATGGGGGTAAGGCGGTTGATGTAGTATATATGGACTTTAGTAAGGCGTTTGATAAGGTGGCCCATGGAAGACTTCTACAGAAAATGCAGATGTGTGGAATAGAGGGTGATTTAGCTAATTGGATTAGGAATTGGCTGGCAGATAGAAGACAGAGGGTGGTGGTTGATGGGAGATATTCATCGTGGAGTTCGGTGACGAGTGGTGTGCCTCAGGGGTCTGTTTTGGGGCCCCTGCTGTTTGTAATTTTTATAAATGATCTGGATGAGGGTATTGAGGGATGGATCAGTAAATTTGCAGATGACACTAAAGTCGGTGGAGTGGTAGATAGTGAAGAGGGGTGTTATAGTTTACAGAGTGACTTGGACAAGTTGCAGAGCTGGGCCGAGAGGTGGCAAATGGAGTTTAATGTGGAAAAGTGTGAGGTAATGCACTTTGGCAGGAACAATAAATGTGTAGAGTATAGGGCTAATGGTAGGGCTCTTAATAGTGTTGAGGAACAGAAGGATCTTGGTGTATGTGTCAATAGATCCCTGAAAGTAGGCAGTCAAGTGGATAAAGTTGTTAAGAAGGCATATGGAGTCTTAGCTTTTATTGGTAGGGGGATTGAATTTAGGAGCCGCAGCATCATGTTGCAACTGTACAAAACTCTAGTGCGGCCGCACTTGGAGTATTGTGTGCAGTTCTGGTCCCCACATTATAAGAAAGATGTGGAGGCATTGGAGAGGGTACAGAGGAGGTTTACCAGGATGTTGCCTGGTATGGAGGGCAGGTCCTATGAAGAGAGGTTGAAGGATTTGAGGTTGTTTTCGTTAGAAAGGAGGCGGCTAAGAGGGGATCTTATTGAAGCATATAAGATGATTAGAGGTTTAGATAGGGTGGACAGTGATAGCCTTTTTCCTAGGATGGAGAAAGCTAGCACGAGGGGACACAGCTTTAAATTAAGGGGTATGAGTTATAGGACGGATATCAGAGGTAGGTTCTTTACTCAAAGAGTGATTAGGGAGTGGAATGCCCTGCCTGCAGCTGTTGTAGATGCGCCAAGTTTGGTGGCGTTTAAGAGGTTAATTGATAAGTATATGGAAGAGAAGGGAATGGTTTAGTTTGGAGGGGCATTGCTTTTTATTTTGGTCGGCACAACATCGAAGGCCGAAGGGCCTGTTCTGTGCTGTAATGTTCTATGTTCTATGTTCTATGTTTAAGCGGCACAGAGTGGCGATAGCACAATGGTTAGCCTCACAGTGCCAGGGACCCAGGTCACTGTGTGCAGTTTGCATATTATCTGTGTAAGTTTCCTCCGGATGCTCCGGTTTCCTCCCATAGTCCAAAAATGTATGGGTTAGGTTGATTGACCAGGGTAAATTGAGCCTAATGTCAGGAAATTGACAGAGTAAGTATGTGGGATTGTGGTTGATGCAGACTTGATGGACTGAATGGCCTCCTTCTGCACCGTAGGAATTCTATGATATTAAATGAAAACTTATCTATTTTCTCAGGCGAATGTAAAAAAATCCCGAGGCCCTATTTTGAACATGCGCAGGGAGTTATCCCTAGTTTATAGCGGATATTTCTTTCATCAACATCACTAAAAACAGATTACCTGATCATTCTGTTATTGTTGGTGGGAACTTGTTGTGTGATTTCCTGACAGCAGCGACTGCTCAGTTGCTTGTAAATCATTTTGGGGCATGCAGATCATAAAAATCACTACATAAATGCAAGCCTTGCTTTCTTATCATTCAGGGTTGTACATGATGCTTATTAGATTTGTTCCATCTGCAAGGTCGTCTGCACCCATCCCTGTAATATTATTCAATTCCACCTCGCCTCCCTGCTCATTTGCTGCTGTAGCCCTCATCTAAAACTTTAATACTTCTAGATTTGTCTTTTCTAATGCTCTCCTGGTTAGACTTCCATCTTCCACCACACATGAACTTGAGTTTATTCAAACTCCACTGCTTGTATTCTAACGAATACCATGTACCTTTCAGCCACTCCCTCTGTGCTCACTGACCTACATTGTCTCCCAGTCCAGCATTGTCTCAATTTTAAAATCCCTTCTATTATTTTCATATCTGTTCATAGCCTTGCTCCTCTCCTCCTCCAGATGGAAAAGCTTTCAAGATCTCTGTTCTCCACAAGTTCTGACTTCTTGCATGTTCCCAATTTTAATTGGCCCCCTATTGATTATTGTACCTTGGAGAACTAAAGCTGTCCACTTCTCTTTCCCTTGCATCTTCTTTAAGATGCGCCATAAAAACCAATACTTCTGTTTAGCTTTTGCATTATCTCTTTGTGTATGTGGCTTGGCGTCAGATATTGTTTGATAGCACACCTGTGAAGAGTTTTACTCTGTTAAAGACACTATATCAATGCACAGTGTTGTTGTTATGAGATGAAACAAACAGATCCCAATACACCAGAGTAGCTATTATAAACTCTGCAACTTAAGTTGCTTGTTCTTGAATGGGACATGAATGTCACTGGCTGGGTCAGCATTTGTATTGCTCATCTCTAATTGTTCTTGCAAAGGTGATGATGGCGTGAGCTTTCTTCAACTGCTGAAGTCCATGTGGATATGTACACCCACAGTGCTCTTAGGCTGTGGATTTCTGAATAGTGACAGTGAAGGAACAATATATAGGATAATGAGCTACTTGAAAGGGAACTTGTAGGTGGTACTGTTGCCATGCATCTGTGGCCCTTGCTCTCCTCAGTGATAGAAATTGTGGATTTGGAAGGTGCTGTCGAAGGAACACCCACTATTATCAATAAGGGTCAGTGGTGGAGGGATTGAATGTGGAAGGTATTGGACAGGATACTAATTGTCCTGGATGGTCTCAAGCTTCTTGAGAGTGTTGTTGGAGCGACATTCATGCAGGCAAATGGAGAGCATTCCATCATATCCTGAAAAATGCCTTGTAGATAGTGGACAGGAGGTGAATTACTTGCCGCAGTATTCCTAGTCCTTGACCTGTTCTTGTAACCACAGTATTTATGTGAATGGCTCAGTTCAGTTTCTGGTTAATGGTAACCTCTAGGATGTTGATCATGGGGATCCAGTGATGATAAGACCACCAGGGAGTGGCAAAGAGGGGTGGTTGGATTCCCTTTAGTTGGAGATGTTCATTATCTGACACTTGTGAGGCAAGAATGTGGGGGACGATACTTACCAAAAAATTCTAAGTAGTGCATTTGTGTAAAAACTGAAGTAAATCACACTTATTTTTTCAGTGGGGGTTTTAAAATGAATCTCCCACAATCTGGGCACTGCAAAGTGCACTAATGTGAATCACACTCAAAATCTGTGGATGGGGTCTATTCCCCTGGAGAGGCCAGCAGCACAGTGCCAAATTTCTGGCCACCATCAGCTCTGCACGATTTCTCATGGGAAGTTGATAAATAATTCAAATTCATATTTAAATGCAATTTGAATCCCATTAGTGGACACAGAACTGATGTCTCCAAGCTTGGTAGCCCCCCTCAGCCCATCCAGAGTATTTCACTCCAGCAGGGGTTACTTGTGGAGAGCTGGTGGCCTGTGCCCGCTGGTGTGAAGGGGGGCCTCCCAGACAGTCGGGAAAAAGGGGATGCCCCGTGGGCATTGCTAGCCTGTCAGTGGCAGGCTGGGCTCCTGGCACTGTCCAAGGGGCAGTTTGTTACTGTCCTCCAGGCAGTGGGCCATGCCAAGGGGGCAGGAACTAATGGGGTGGTGCTTAAGGGGCAAGCCCACTTAGGGGAGATTGGTGGAGGTGGGGCATCCCAATGCAAGAGGATCAATGATAGAGGGAGGAAGGTCAGTGATTGTGACTGGTCATCGGGGCGGGGTAGATTAACCTGCGCGGGGGTGGTGTGTGGGTGGTGTTGGAACTGCCGGTGGAGTTTTGGGGGCGGGTGGTGGGAAGCGAGAGATCTGGACTGCCAGGGGGTGTTGGGGGAGATTGAAGTGTGGTGGGCCACTGCGCACGTCCTGATCTATCAGCGCCAAAATTGGCACATGTGCAATAGCTCTGCACTGCCAGCCTCCCAATTGCTGGCAACTCGATCGACTGCCAAACTCATGATCCTGCAACACTGCCTCTCTGACTCCCCCCATGCCCTGGATTGCTGCTGATCCCGCCACCCCCCCCCCCCACCCCCCCCCGAATATGCCTGGGCCAACCTTGGCAACCCCTAACAATCTCCCCCACCACCCCCTGGCAGACCCGATCTCTTGCTCCCCACTCCCCCCAACCACACCAGCAGCTCCGACGCCCCCTTCCCCAGCCCCAATCACCTCCCATCACCAGCAGGCAGGCCAATCTTACCCACCTCAATGGCCAGTCACGATTGCTGGCCTCCCTCCCTCTGCCACTGATCCCTTTGCAGTGGGACCTCCCACGTCCATCGATCTCTCCTGAGAGGGCCCACTCCCTTAAGCCTCACCCCATTATCTCCTGCCTCCTTGGCATGGCCCAAGCCTGGAGGACAGTGCCAAAACTGAGCCTTGGATAGTGCCAGGAGCCCAGGCTGGCATTGCCAGGCTAGCAATGCCCAAGGGGCACCCCCTTTTTTCCAACCCTCTGGGAGGCCACAATGGACCCCCCTTCACACCAGCGGGCACGGGCTACCAGCTGTCCACAAGTAAACCCTGCTGGAGTGAAATATTCCGGGTGGGTGGACTGAGGGAGGCTATCGAGCTTGGAGACATCAGTCCTGTGTCCACTAATAGGATTCAAATTGCATTTAAATGAGAACTTGAATTATTTATACAATTTCCCGCAAGAAATCGGTGCAGAGCTGATGGTGTCGGAAATTCGGTATCTGGAAGCTAGTGGAAGCTGTGGCATCCAGAGGGAAGCCCGCTACATGGTGTCTGCTTGAGTTTCCCAGCCTGCTGCACTGCAAAAGCGGTTCAGTGGGCTGTGAGAATGCCACCCCCCGCCCCACCCTGCATTATTTGCCAATCAGCAGCTCAAGCCTTGTTTTACCCAGGTTTTTCTGCATATGGACTACTTCAGTACCTGAGAAGTCATGAATTGTGCAATCAACACTGAATGTTCCCTCTTCTGATATTATACTGGAGAGAAGGTAATTGATAAAGCAGCTTTTGATAATTGGACTCAGGATATTACCCTGAGCAACTGCTGTAGTGATCTCCAGGAACTAAGATGGTTGACCTCCAACGTCCACAGCTATCTTCCTTTGTGCTAAAAATGATTCCAATCAATGCAGAGCTTTCTCCCAAATTCCCATTGACTTCAGTTTTTCTCGGCTCCATCATGGCACCCTTGGTCAAATGCTGCCTTTCTGCCAAGAGTAGCCAATCTCACCTCACATCTTAAGTTCAGTTCTAAATTTAGCTCTTTTGTCTATGTTTTGACTAACATTGTAATGAGGTCAGATGCTGACTGGGCCTGGCAGAACCAAAACAGTCATGATGTAGAGATGCTAGCGTTGGACTGGGTTGGACTTAAACCTGGTGTTGTGAGACTCCTTACAGTTAGAACCCAAACAGCACAGGTTATTGTTGACGACACCTTCCATCAATTTACTGATGACTGAAAGTAGAATGATGGGGTGGATTTGTCCTGTTTTTTATGGTAGGATATGTCGGCACAGTTTTTCATATTGCTGGCAAAGTGTTGTAGCTGTAGTGGAACAGCTCAGTTGGATCATAGAACATAGAACATAGAACATTACAGCGCAGAACAGGCCCTTCAGCCTTCGATGTTGCGCCGACCAATTAGGAAAAAGCTATGACCCTCTAACCTAAACCATTCCCTTTTCGTCCATAAACTTATCTACTAACCTCTTAAATGCCACCAAACTTGGCGCATCTACAACTGCAGCAGGCAGGGCATTCCATACCCTTACCACCCTCTGGGTAAAGTACCTACCTCTGACATCCATCCTATAACTACCACCCCTTAATTTAAAGCTATGTCCCCTCATGCTAGCTTTCTCCATCCTAGGAAAAAGGTCATAGATTGTTCTGGACCACAGGTCTTCAGTACTATGGCTGGAATGTTGTCAGAGCTCATAGCCTTTGCAGTATCCAGTGCCGTCAGCTGTTTAAATGGTAAAAAATTACATCATGCTGCTGTGCAGAGGGACCTGTGTGTCCTTGTGCAGGAATCTCAAGAAGTTGGTTTGCAGATGCAGCAGATAATTAAGAAGGCAAATGGAATTTTGTCTTTTATTGCTAAAGGGATGAAGTTTAAAAATAGTGAGGTTATGTTGCAGCTGCATAAGGTGCTGGTGAGGCCACACCTGGAGTACTGTGTACAGTCTTTGCCTCCATACTTGAGAAAGGATATACTGGCGCTTGAGAGGGTGCAGAGGAGATTCACTAGATTGATTCCGGAGTTGAGAGGGTTGGGTTACAAGAAGAGACTGAATAGACTGGAGCTATACTCATTGGAATTCAGAAGAATAAGGAGAGATCTTATAGAAACATATAAGATTATGAAAGGAATAGACAAGAAGCAGGGAAATTGTTTCCATTGGTGGGTGAAACTAGACCTAGAAGGCATAGCCTCAAAATAAGGAAGAGTAGATTTAGAAATATAGAAACATAGAAAAACTACAGCACAAACAGACCCTTCGACCCACAAGTTGCACTGAACATGTCCCTACCTACTAGCTTACCTATAACCCTCTATCTTACTAAGTTCCATGTACTTATCCAAAAGTCTCTTAAAAGACCCTATCGAATCCACCTGCACCACCACTGCTGGCAGCCGATTTCATGCACCTACCACCCTCTAAGTGAACAATTTAGGACTGAGTTGAGGAGGAACTTCTTCACACAATGAGTTGTAAGTCTGTGGAATTCCCTGCCCAGTGAAGCAGTTGAGGCTACCTCATTAATTGTTTTTAAAGCATGGACAGATAAATTTTTGAACAGTGAAGGGATTAAGTGTTATTATGGTGAGCGGGCGAGTAAATGGAGCTGAGTCCATGAAAACATCAGCCATAATCTTATTAAATGGCAGAGCAGGTTCAAGCAGCCAGATAGCTATGCCTGCTCTTAGGTCTTGTGTTCTTATGTTTCGTGGCATCATGTGGCGATATGAGGCGGTTGTGTTGATTTTCCTCTCTCCCCATCTCTAATTGGCCTTGTACCTCTCTGTGCTGGCAGCATCACACCCTCTTTCTTCTTCCTCATAGTTACACTGTGCCTATTTCCCTCAAGACTTGGGCCTCCAGTTCTCCTTTACTACCTGCAGTGGAAGCCTTTCTAACTGTTATATAGAGTTTTGTCTAATCCTATGTTATCTTTTTCACTGCTCAGTTTTGCTCTGTTTTCCAGTTTTGCTATTATGACATTGATTTCTGGACTTGCGCTCATAGTAATTGCCATTTGTTTCTGAGCTCTGTTCCTCCTCCAGCTATTTTTAAATGCTTGGACAGCACAAGTGGCAGCATCCATTAAAAAAAAATCAATACAAAGTTAATAAAATTCCGAAAAGTCCAGTAGACCGTCTGAGCACTTTTTAAATTCAGCTTTGCACGGGACTCCATTATAATCCAAACCAAACCCAAAATGGCACTTTAGAAGATATCTTACACTATTTGGTTTTAGTGCATTCAGAAATCAGATTGAATCCTGACCCCAGGCGATACTATCATCCTTGCATTGATATCAGGGTAGCAGTATAACTGAAATACTAGTTATTCTAGTCCTCTATGGTTTTATGAGAGCAGAGATGGGGGAACATAGGAAAATAGGAGCAGGGATAGACCAAGCAGCCCATCAAGCCTGTTCCATCATTTAGTTAGATCATGGCTGATCATCGACCTCAATACCACTCTTCTGTGCCAGCCCCATTTTCCTTGATAACATTAGTCTCCAGAAATCTATTAGTTTCTGTCTTGCACATTTTCAATGATAGAACTAACAAAGCAGTCCTCTGGGATAGAGAATTGCAAAAATTTATCACCCTCTGACTGAAGGGGGGGTCCCCTGGTTCTAGACTCAATAGATACCAGCATTAGACGGGGGTAAACACAGTAAGAAGTCTCACAACATCTGGTTAAAGTCCAACAGGTTTATTTGGTAACAAATGCGAATCTTTATAACTAGTCAAGTCTCCAAAGCGGCCTGCATGGCACACGACAGCGCAGAGTCGCTGAGCAGAGACTGGTAGCCAAGTTCCGTGCACATGAGCATGGCCGGGATTTTGGATTCATGTCACACTATTTGTAATCCTCATGACTTGCCTGGGCTTGCAACATCTCACTCACCGTCCTGTCTGGAGACAATACACACCTCTTTAACCTATGCTTAATGCTGTCTCCATTCACATTGTCTGCACCCTTAAGACCTGACTAGCTGTAAAGACTCATATTCTAATCAATATTCTGTAAACTGTGCGTGCCTTTATCTGCACTCTTAGTGATCAGAACTCTCCACTCACCTGATGAAGGACCAGCGCTCCGAAAAGTAGTGGTGTTTGTTACCAAGAAGACCTATTGGACTTTAACCTAATATTTATGAGACTTCTTACTGTCTAGACTCAATAGCCAGGAAAATCATCCTATATACATCCACTCTGGGTGGCATAGTAGTACAATTGTTAGCACTGCTGTCTCACAGTGCCAAGGACTGGCTTGGGTCACTGTCTATATGGAGTCTGCACATTGTGTCCATGTCTACATGGGTTTTCTTCCTCCTACAGTCTGAAAGACATGCTGGGTAGGTGCACTGGCCATGCCAAGTTCTCCCTCAGTGTACCCGAACAGGCACCACTAGAGGATTTTCATAGTAACTTCATTGTGATGTTAATATAAGCCTATTTATAACACTAATAAATAAATTTATTTAAACTTTCATGACCTGCAAGAATTTTGTAAGTTTCAATAAGAATACCTCTTACTCTTTGAAATTATAGAGAATACAAGCCCAGTCTCCTCAATCTCTCTTCATAAGACAAGCCTGCCACCCCAGGGATTAATCTGGTGAACATTTATTGCGCTCCCTCTATGACAAATATACCTTTTCTTAAATAAGGAGATCAAAACTGTACACAATAGTTTAGGTGTGGTCTTACCAAGGCTGTACAAAATTGTAGCAAGACACCTTTATGCCTGTACTGAAATCTTCTGTACAATGAATGCCAACACATCTTCCTCATTGCTTGCTGCAATTATCTGCTGCAACTGTCTGCTAACCTTTACCAACTCATGAACAAGGACATCCAGGTCCCTGTGAACATCAAAGCCAGAATTTTCCAGCCCTTTCTGCTGGCAAAAGCAGCAGAAGTTGAACCCCAGCATTAGGTTCACAGCAGCAAGGCTGGCGAACCATACAAATTACTGTTGATTTCAGTGAAACTGGAAGATCCCTTTGACAGTCAATAGCTCGCCACTTCCACCCTGGTAAAGCCCCCACGGTGGGGGTTTGAAGTAGGGGAGGGGATTTGTTGTCACAACATTTTCCAACCTCTCACCATTTAAGAAATATTCTGTCTTTCAGTTTTTTTTCCACTGAAGTGATACCTTCACACTTATTCATCTTATATTCTTTCTGCCATCATGTAACCCATTTATTCAGCCTGTTCAAGTTACCTTGAAGCATCCTCTTTATAACTTATATTCTCACCTAGTTTTATATCATCAGCAAATTTGGAAGTGCTTGGCGCCCATATCTCACATCACTTGTACAGATTGTGAACTGTTATGACTCTAATACTAATCCTTGGTGAATCCCATTAGTAACAGGCTGCCATCTGGAGAATAATCAGTTTATTCTTACTCTGTTTTCTGTCAGTTATGATGAGGAGATGCCAGTGTTGGACTAGGGTAAACATAGTAAGAAGTCTCACAACACCAGTTTAAAGTCCAACAGATTTATTTGGTAGCACAAGCCACTAGCTTTCGGAGTACTGCCCCTTTACATGATGAAGGGGCAGGGCTCCAAAATTTAGTGGCATGTTCTGTCAGTTAATCGGTTCTCAATCCAAACCAATATATTATCCTTAATCCCGCACAGTCTAATTTTGTTTACAAATGTCCTGTGTGAAACCTTATCAAAGGTCTTCTAAAAATGCAAATGCACCACATCCACTGGTTTTCCTTTTATCTATGCTAAACTAACATACTCAAAAAACTTTCAACGGATTTGTCAAACGTGGTAAATATTCAGAAATCCATGTTGACTCTGTCCAATCATATCATCATTTTTTTAAGTTTCTAGTTATCACATCCTTTATAATTGTTTCTAACATTTTCCCTACTACGGATATCAAAATAACAGGTCAGTAGTTCTTTGTTATCTCTTTCCTTCCCTGCTTAAATTATGTGGTTACATTTGCTTCTTTCCAATGTGGAGGAAGCTTCCCAAAATATACAGGATTGTGAAAGTTCATAGAATTGCTACAGTGCAGATGGAGGCCATTCATCCCATCAAGTTTGCACTGACAGCAATCCCACCCCAAACTCTATTTCCACAACCCCACACATTTATCCCGCTAATCTTCTAACCTACACATCCCGGGACATTAAGTAGCAATTTAGCATGGCCAGTCAACTTAACCTGCACATCTGTGGACTGTGGGAGGAAACCAGAGCACTTGGAGGAAACCCATGGAGACACAGGAAGAATGTGCAAGCTCCACATAGACAGTGACCCAAGTCAGGAACCAAATCTGGGTCCCTGGCACTATGAGGCATCAATGCTAACAACTGTGACTCTGTGCCGCCCACTACCTCTGGAACTACCTCCTTCAACATTCTGGGATGTATCTCATCAGATGCAGCCGACTTATTAACTTTCTGTCCAATTAAATTTTCAAGTGTTACCTCTTTGTTAAGCCTAATTTCTTTCATTTCCTCATTTTTGCAGGTCCCTTGGCTTCTTAGTATTTCAGGGAGATTTTCTACATCTTCTTCTGTGAAATCAGACACAAAGTAATTGTTTAGTTTTTCTGCCATTTCCCTACTCTACATTATCAAGTCTCCTGTCGCTGCATGTAATGGGTGCACATTTGTTCTTGCTAATCTTTTCCTTCTCACATACGTAAAGAAGCTTTTGCAGTCTATTCCTATGTTTCTCATTAGCTTACATTCATTTTCCCATTTCCCTTTCTTTATCAGTTTCTTGGCCTTCCTTTGCTGGATTCTAAATTGCTCCCAATTCTCAGGCTTACCATTTTATCTGGCAACCCTATAAGCCTTTGATCTAATGCAATTTTTAAGTCTTTTTGTTAGCCATGGTTGATTCACATTTTCCTGTTGGGTTTTTTGTTTTTTGAGGAAGGTACATTTGTTGCAGACAAGACAAATTCAATCCAACAGCGGTCCAATCCTTTTGAAACGACTCACAGAATCATTAAAAATTATAGCACAGAAGTTGGGCATTTTGCCAATTCTTCAATTGAATCTATTTGTTCTATTCCCTTTTCCCTTCAGTGTCTGTGAGGGGTTGTTGCCTTCACCTGCGATCACACTCAATATGGGCTGCATACTGATGCTTGGGTTTTATTGCATGTCTTAAATCAGTGGGAAAAGAAATCTACAAACTTTTGAAACATCTAATTCTTTTAAGCAGCTCCGAGAAGCTCTGGCACCCCGGTTATACATACATATATGCAGCCAATTGCAAGTGAGATGGAATGTCAGAAAGTGGAATGGTTGCTGTTATCATGTCCTTTCCATTTAATTGTTTGCTAAATAATGTGAGTGTTTCAAAGACCATACAGAAAAAATAATAGTTACAGCAGAGTCACAAAGTTCACCAACTCAGCAAATCCAGACTGGAGTCTCAAAAATTTATGCTTGGTGAACTGCACCTCTACAAAAAGCTTCTATCAAATGGGCAGAGAATAGTTACTGGAGATAGTTAACAAAATGCCAAAAGTGCCTATTGTCTGTTCAGAGAAAAGAAAGTACAGAATAATGTAGTACCTGATAATTCTTTTCCTTACTTCCATATTAGCTTGCTCCAAGCTGACCTTGTGGGTTAGATGTTTTCAATTTGTACTATACTTGAATTGATTTGATTTATTATTGTCCCATGTATTAGTATACAGTGAAAAGTATTGTTTCTTGCGCACTGTACAGATAAAGCATACCGTACATAGAGAAGGAAAGGAGAGGGTGCAGAATGTAATATTACAGTCTTGGCTAGGGTCTAGAGAAAGATCAACTTAATATAAGCAATGAGTTGAGTTAACTATCATGAAATTAAAATTTACACTGTGTTAAAAGTGACAATAATTTTATTGATGAATTGAAAAATATAATTCAAATGTGTTTCAGATAGTTAATATGCAGAATACATAAAAGTTCCAACTTGAAAACAGGCCATTCGATGTAATCAGTCTGTGTCGGTGTTTATTGGCCATCCGAGCAAAAATACTTCAGCTTCAAATATTTACTCTCCTAGAATATCTGGTTTAATGTATTTACTACTTGATTTTAATGGAAATAAGAGATAATTTAATGAATAAAAATCTTGGTAATTAGTTACAAAGTAAAATTGCACTCAAAGTCACCAAAATGAATGAATAATCCAAAATGAAGGAGGTTTTAAATTGCTTTCATTATTAGCTTGCTGGAATATACCATTCCATTTATACATTTAATTCTTTGGCTGAAAATAATAAATCTACTTTTTTTTAAGTTTACCTGAAGGCAAGAAAGCTTAATCTATTTGAAACTTTGTTCTGTCCTCCAGTGCTACATACCTTTTTAAAAATGGAATAAACAATATTTACCCACTAATAAATCATTATAGTTTCTGATTAATATTTTAATAAGGTTGAGGTTTAAATGTTTGACTAAAATGTCATTATTTCCCAGTAAAGGCTGCACTTCAATTACCTAAATTCCACCTACAGGCATTTGCAGTTTGAAAAGGTTGTCACATCCACGAGTTTCCTTTCAGTGAAAGTAATGATTCAGTACAAAATAAATATCAATCTAATGGTCAGAAACAGGTGTTCCTGGATCATTCTAAGACTTTGGGAAATTCTTGTCATTTTCTTAAAATTGCAGTATGTAAACCAAATGCAGCAAATTTTCTCTGATGACGTAATAGCTTATTCTCACTTTATTTGAGAAAGAAGCACTATTCAGTCATGAAATTTCTTTTATTCTTTAATTGACTTAATTCCATCAAATCTCATAGCATTTTTTATTGCCGCTTTATATATTCCACTCTTGAAGTAGCCGCACAAGACACATAATTTGTCCTCAGACTTTTGTTAATTCTACCCACATTCAGCCTTAAGGACGTGCTTCTTAGTGCGTTGTTCATTTATCTTTGTGTTTCTTGATCTGCTTCGAGTGAAGCCATTTGATTCCATTTGCTGCCTGATCAGATAGCCCAGCTGAGTATATTGGCCCAAAAATTACTCATTTTGCTAGCATTGCTGGTGCATCTTTTCAATGCAATGTCCTTTTCACAGAGTTACCACCCACTATGAGAGTGATGATAAGATTTGGGGCCTCCACACAATCTGTCCACTGATACTTGCAGGCAGTTACTTTAAGTTCAAAGATGTGCAGATTAGACAAATTGGCCATGCTAAATTGACCCTTAGTGTTAGAGGGATTAATAAGGTTACGGGGATAGGACCTGGGTGGGATTGTCATCAGTGTAGACTTGATGGGCCGAATGGCCTCGTTCCGCACTGGAGGATCCTATGATGATTTTATGAGCTGGATTTTACAGAATCATTCGTTCTTAAACTGCAAAATCCTGCCCGAGCCACAAAATCCCACCCAAGATCAACAGACTTTTCCATTTTCCGCCCCTCACTGCTTTGGTTCCCCATAGTGAGCAGGGCAGTAAAATTCTGGCCTATGAGTTTAAGTTTATTTATTAATGTTACATATAGTCTTACATTAATGCTATAACGAAGCTACTGTGAAAATCCTCTAGTCGCCATACTCCGGTGCTGGTTCAGGTACTCTGAAGGAGATTCTAGCTTGGCTGATGTACAGCATGTCTTTCAGAATGTGGGAGGAAACTGGAGCACTTGGAGGAAATCCACGCAGAGACATGGGGAGAAAGTGCAGACTGCACAGACCCAAGCTGGGAATCAAATCCAGGTCCATGGCACTGTGAGACAGCAGTGCTAAGCACGTTGCCATTGTGCCGTCCATGATTTCTGTCAGTGATGGCATCTGGCATACAATATATAGCGGGTATGTTAAAGGATGAAAGAAACATACATATTGCTAGCATCAGCTGAAATTGGCAGAAATTGCATAGTTTGGAAGTTTTAGTCTAAAGGAACTTTGCAACATATCACTAGAATTGCAGAAGAAGTTTTAGTCTTTTCATCTCCAAAACCTTTGACATTTTTTGAGATATAAATCTTGATACAATTTTGCCCATTTTTTTGCATTAAATACAATGTCACAATGAAAGGAAACCGTAACTGAGTGAGAGATACGTACAACTTAGCTGCTGTTTTTTTTAAAAGAAGACCTGTTTAAGACAAGAAATGACACAAATACTGCCATGAGTCACCTTAAGTGACACTGTGCAATTGACCACTTCTCAGGCCAGTTTCTATATGAATTGCACTGCAGATTTTAAATGGATTTCACACCTGGGGGTTTTAAAGTCCACTTCAAACAGGCACACTCCTGAAAGGAAGGCATTAAAATTGCAAAGTGCTGGGCTTTGATCAGCTATCGTTCCATCAAGACAATCGGACCTGCTGAGCAGCCAATTACTCATCAGGCATTCAAAAACCGCCGTGGAGGGAACAATCACCCCGACCTCCTATTGATTTACATCTTGAAATGTGTAAAGGTTTTGAAGACGAGAAGACCAAAAATGGGATTTAATTGGTCTGCAACGAGGACTGCAGGACGTGCTGATTAACTTACTTTTCTGGGAACACACAGCCAAGAATTTAAAAACTGATTTTTAAACAAGTAAGAGAAGGGAAAAGAAAGAGGGAAAGAAAGGTAACAGTGATCTGAAATATTGCTCGCAAAGAGGAGGAAAAATCTTTCTCTCTCTGAAGCTAAAGAGTATCTTCAACAATCAAAGAATCCCTCCAGCACAGAAGGCGGCCATCCAGCCCATCAAACCTGCACAAACAACAATGTCCTATCTTTATAATTCCCTATGAATTGCCCTGACACTAATTAGCAACTTAACATGGCCAATCAATGTAACCCGCACATCTTTGAGCTGTGGGAGGTATCCAGAGCACCCAGAGAAAACCCACACAGACATGGGGAGAATGTGTAAACTCCACACAGTCACCAAAAGCCAGAGCCGGTATTGAACCTGGGTCCCTGGTGCTGTGAAACACAGTGCTGATCTCAAAAGTGCAGACCTGAATCAATTCAACTTTAAAATTCCACAGGAAATCAGCTAGCTTTAAATGACCACAATGTTCAACAATCTATGCCTCAAATACAAGCAATACATAATTGTATATTCTTTTAACTTTTTATTGGACTCTAACTTCCTTACTTCTGATACTTGTTTGTGTGCAGTCGCTTCTTCATTATTTTTTTCTCAGGTTTAGCAGTTAATAAACATACTTGTTGTCTGACACATGAAAATCTGGTTTGATCGGCTCCTAATTAACAAATCCAATTGGATTGGAAAAGACATTTTTGGGAAAAATAAATTAAAAACCTTCGCCGTGATCAATCAAAGCAGGGGTGTACTGAATAGAACTGGAGCAAATTCACTCCGCCTTATCTGATTGTAACACAGGATTGAACATTGGATTGGGATGATATGGTGGCAAAATGGTTAGCATCGCTGCTTCACAGTGCCAGATACCTGGGTTTGTTTCCAGCCTTGGATGGTGTTGGTGTGAAGTTTGTACATTCTCCCCATGTCTGCATGGGTTTTTTCCAGATGCTCTAGTTTCTTCCCACAGTCCAAAAATGTGCAGATTAGGTTCACTAATGTTGTTTAGGGAAGAAAATCTGCCATTCTTACCCAATCTAGCTTGCATATGACTCTAGAGCCACAGCAATGTGGTTGACTCTCTTCTGTCCTCAAATGGCAAATAGGAATAGGCAACAAATGCTGGCCCAGCCTGCAATGCCCATGTCCCATGAATGAATATAAAAAATAGTAAATTGGCCATGCTAAATTAGTCATAGATGTTTACAGCATGGAATCAGGCCCTTTGGTCCAACTTGTTTATGCTGCCCTTTTTTTTAAATCCCTAAGCTAATCCTAATTGTCACATTTGGCCCATATCCCTCTACACCCATCGTACCCATTTAACTATCTAAATGCTTTTTAAAAGATAAAATTATACTGACCTCTACTACCACCTCTGGCAGTTTGTTCCTAACACTAAACACCCTGTGAAAAAATTGTCCCTCTGGACACTTTTGTATCTCTCCCCTCTCACCTTAAACCTATGCCCTCTAGTTTTAGACTCCCCTACCTTTGAGAAAAGATATAGACTATGTATCTTGTCTATGCCCCTGATCATTTTATAGACCTCTATAAGGTCACCCTGCAGACTCCTATGCTCTAGAGAAAAATGTCCCAGTCTATTCAGCCTGTCCTTAAAACTCAATCCATCAAGTTCTGGTGGCATCCTAGTAGACCTTTTCTGCACTCTTTTTAGTTTCATAAAATTCTTTCTATAATAGGATGACTAGAATTGCGCTGAGTATTCCAAGTGTGGCCTTGCCAATGTCTTGTACAACTTTAACAAGATGTCTCAATTCCTGTTTTCAATTGCCCCTTAGTGTCCTAAAATATATAAGTTACTTGGAGTAGCCATGATGAAGGTGCAGGGCTATAGGGATAGGGCCTCTGTAGGACATTGTCAGATAGTCAGTATAGACTTGTGGGCCAAATGACCTCCTTCTGTAGTAGAGATTCCATGAATTGGATTTATTTCTGGAAGTCTGAGAGCTTCTGAGGGCACTGGAATACTTTGGTTTCCCTTCATCATTGCATCACCCCACCCCCCCACACCCGCCCTCTCACCTTTCCTCATCCGCAATTCCCCCTCCACAACTCACGATAAGATTTGAGTATTTGACAGAGGATTTTGTGATCTGAAGTTTCACTGGCAGAGGACGAGGGCAGCAGCAAGGGGGAGAAAGAGAGGACCTATTAAATCTTCAGTGTGAGCAGTGTGTTGGTGCCCATTGTGCCCGAGAAACAAACAAGATAAAGGAACTGGTCATTAATACTTCTGACATGCTTCTGAAGTTGTATTTAAATGTTGCATTATACTGCAGTGCTGTGTGCAACCTAAAGATCTTCTTCAGATATTTTGGAGGTTGAGTTTATTTTGGCAGTTGAATTCTTCAAAGCTCCAACATAATAAATAAAAAACCAGAATGGTGATTTGTTAATGTGAGTGACAGGCAGTTGAATCTCAATTTCCATTAAAGTCCTGTGTTTGATGCCAGCAGAATAATTTAGATAACGCGTATACTTTTGAAAGAAGAACATCCACTTTCAGTTCCAGAAGAGATTTTAGAATGCTTCTTTTTTTGCCTTAAATCTTGATGGGGCTGGATTTGCTTCTGGCAGCTTGAGAGCTAGTGGGGTCACTGAAACATTCTTGCTCTGTCCATTCACAGTAAGAATATTGGAGTACCAGCCTTGGGCTTTCCAGTGAGCATTTCCTACAGATGTACGTAACTCCTGGAGGCAAAATAGCAATAGCAGGTGTAGAAGTATATTTCACTCTTATTGTGGGGACCACTTTCATTAGAGATGATATTAAGGAGTGATTTAATAGCAGTGCTTAAAGTTATGAAGGGATGGGACAGAGTGATCAGAAATCCATTGATTGGTCTAGAATGAGGGGATGTGAATGCTGTAGAAACAATGTTGTGTTCGTAAAGATTATGCAGTACAGATTCTTTACAATGCTACACGCAGCAAGGTAATACAAACACACTGTCAAAAAGTGGGGTTGGTTTTGTTAGAGGAAGATTTGATAGAGATATTGAGAAGTGTGGGGCCTTATGAGGAAAGGCTGAGGGATCTGAGGTTATTTTCATTAGAGAGAAGAACGTTACGCGGTGACCTAATTGAGGCATTTAAAATGATCAAGGGATTGGATAGGGTGGATAGTGAGAGCCTTTTTCCTCGGATGGTGATGACCAACACGAGGGGACATAACTTTAAATTAAGAGGTGGTAATTATAGGATGGATGTCAGAGGCAGGTTCTTCACACAGAGGGTGGTGAGGGCGTGGAATGCCCTGCCTGCAGCAGTTGTGGACTCGCCTACTTTGGGGACATTCAAATGTTCAGTGGATAGGCATATGGATGATATTGGAATAGTTTAGGTTAGAGGGTCCACTGGCCGGCGCAACATCAAAGGCCGAAGGGCCTGTACTGCGCTGTAATGTTCTATGTTCTCCTTAATCTTACCCGCCAAGGCCTTCCCATGACTTCTTCTGGCTCTCCTAATTTCCTTTTTAAAGCTCCTTTCTACAACCCGTATACTCCTCCAGATCCTTAACATTTCCTAGCTCTCTAAACTTTTTGTATGCCTTTCTTTTCCTCCTGACTAGGTTCATCACAACCTTCGTGCCCCATGGTTCCCACGACCTACCAAAACCTCCCTGTTTCATCAGAACATTGTCATGCAGAGCTCCAGACAAACATTCCTTGAAAATCCACCACCTTCCTTCAGTACTTTTCCCCAAGAACTCCTCCTTCCAGTTTACTTGTCCAATTTTCTGCCTGATGTCTTCATATTTCCCCCTACTTCAGATAAACACCTTCCTAGCCTGCCTGATGCTATCTCTTTCCAATGCCATCACGAAGGAGATAGAATTATGATCGCCATACCCCGAGATGCTCTTCCACAGAGAGATCTGACACCTGTCCTGGTTCATTAACCAGCACCAGGTCAAGGACAGTCTCTCCGCTCATAGGCTTATCCACATACTATGTCAGGAAGCCCTCCTGAACACAGCTAACAAACTCCTCCCCATCCAAACCCCTTACCCTAGGGATATTCCAGTCAATGTTTGGGAAATTAAAGTCTCCCATCACAACAACTCTGTTATTACTACATATCTCTAGGATCTGTTTTGCTATCTGCACCTCAACTATTGGGCAACCTATAGAAAACATCCAGCAGAGTTATCGACCCTTGCTGTTCCTAACTTCCACACACACAGACTCTGTAGCTAAATGCAGTTTCAATTCCTGAAGTTTTGTTTATTTATGGGTTTGGACATCACTGGCTGGAGTAGCATTTATTGCCCATCCTTAACTGCCTCTTGATGGTGAGCTGATTTCTTGAACCACTACAGTCCATGGGGTGGAAGTACACCCATAGTGCTGTTAGGGAGAACGTTCCAGGATTTTGACCCAGTGACAGTGAAGGGACAGTGGTGTATTTCCAAGTGAGAATGGTATATGGCTTGGTGGGAAACCTCCAGGTAGTGGTGTTCCATGCATCTGCTGCCCTTGTCCTCCTGGATGGTAGGTTTGGAAGGTGTTGTTGAAAGAGCCTTGCTGAGTTTTATCAGTGATTTTTGGAGATGTTACAGAAAGCTGCCATTGTGCATTGGTGATGGAAGGAGTGAATGTTTGTGGATGGGGTGCCAATCAAGTGGATTGCTTTGTCCTGGGTACTGTCTACTTGAGTGCAGTTGGAGCTGTGCTCATACAGGCAAGTATAAAGTATTTCATAACCCTGACTTGTGCCTTGAAGATGGTGACAGGCGCTGGGGAGTTACTTGCCAAAGGATTACCAGTCTCTGACCTGCTCTCACTGTCAAAGAACTTATATGGTTTGTCCAGCTCAATAGTAACTTCCAGTGTGTTGTTAGTAAGCGAGTCAGTGATGGTAATGCTACTGAATGTCAAGGAGTGATGGTCAGACTCTTTTATTGGAGATGGGCTAGTGCTTGTGTGGTGTGAATCTTACTGCAACTTGTCAGCTTTCGTCTGGGTGATGTTACATCTGGATATAGACTGCTTATGGCACTGTTCAGATAAAATCCTTTTGCTACAGTTATTAGTTTTTTTTGTGATTATAGATTTGTTGGGGTGATGTAAGTGCTTGCATTGCATTAAAATCTCTTTTTTTTGCCTGTTCCTTATTGACGTTTCTTTGTCCTAAATCATACCATAGCTCAGTGAGGCTTGAAATGGCTTTCTATGTTCTACGTTCATTTATGCAGTACTGTTTTTATGCCACAGTACTGCCCTCTAGCAACAGGAAGATGAACAATTTTTTTCAAGATTATTTATATATTTAACTTTTGTTTCTTCAATGCTCAAGCACTTCTAATTAACCCTGGGGGAGGACATGTATTAAGAGATTGAGAAGATTTCAGTATTAATAAGTGTTGACAGAAACAATAACAATGAAAACTTTTGTTCAGCAGTGTACAGACGGGATGCACCTACTTGAATTGCTGATTGAAGTGTAATTGGAGACACAGTCGCAGAATTGTTATGGTGCAGAAATGAGGCCATTTGGCCCGCCTGCTATTTGCTCATTTGCAGCAGTCAAAAATCAAACCTGCCCAACACAACTTAAAAATATTTTTTGTTTTATATAGTATAATGGTGACACTAATATAAACAGACAGCAGCAAATTCTTAAGTTATTTTATGGTTGACATTGATAACCCATTAAATGGATTTTGGAAAATGATCAATCAAAACTGGAATGATTCTTTTTGCAAACCAGAAGAGAAAATGCTGGAAATACTCATCAGATCTGGCATCATCCATGACGAGATTACTCTAATGCTACATTTCCATTAAAATAATGGCCAGAATTCTCTGATGCCATACACTCCACCCCCACTGCCAATATGAACAGAGAATTTGATGCTCAGCCATAACTCCACTCACTGTAGTGGGGCCAGAGAACCAAATCCCAGGAAAAGTTGGAGAATTCTGGCCAACATTTACATTTTAGTATTCTTGATTTATTACTGTCACATATATTGGGATTCAGTGAAAAATATTGTTCCTTGTGTGCAATACAGACAAAACATTCCATTCATACAGTACATAGGGGAGAAGGAAAGGAAGGTGCAGAATGTAATGTCATAGCTAGGGCAGAGAGAAAGATAAGCTTAATACATGGTAAGTCCACTCAAAAGTCTGATTGCAGCGGGGAAGAAACTTTCTTGAGTTGGTCGATGCATAATCTCACACCTTCGTCCATCGGGAAGATACTATGTCTGGGGTGTATGGGGTTCTTGATTTGCTGGCTGCTTTTCTGAGGTGGCGGGAAGTGTAGATGGAGTCAATGAATGGGGGGATTTGGAATGTAGAAATAAACAGTATTTTCGACAAATGAATTGTGCACCTGAGCTTTTTAAACATCTTGGACCAGAAATTCAGCTGCGCACATTCTTGAGCGTATATCTGAATGACGGGGCTCAAAGTGCCCTGATGTTAGGCTTCATTGTAATCAAACTGTGAGACGGGAAAGGTTTGCTGAGGAAGTGCAGTGCAAATTACTGAAGGGACCCTCCAATAAGTTGCTCTGGGTCAGAGTCAGCAATCTGGCCTGGTGATCTCACGAGTTTATGGATAATCAAGAATAGTGAAAAAGTTGATTGGCAGTAGACTGGAAGGTGAGGAGTGGAGAAGGACAGGGAGTCAGGGCGAACATTTGAACATAGGGTTAAGAAGACTTCTTTAGCTCCCCATTCAGCAAATAAAAATGAAAAGCTTTGCAGTCTTAAGCATGGAGATTTGGTTATATAGAGTGTAGTCAGTTAACACTTCCTGATGTTGGAACCTCAAACAATCCTTTTCCAGATGCAAGACGGGGTCTAATATTTCAGACGATGCTCTGTATCTTTTCCCACTTTCCGGATACAGAGTTAGCAAATTCTGAGTCCGAAGTGTGCACAGACTTCCTGACAACCAGTTAATGCCAAAAAAAGGCATACATTTTCTCTGTAGAGGTGCACAGGACTGTTTATGTTGGGCCACTGTCACAGTTTTAAGTTGAAATCCTATCTCGGCTATACAATACTTTTATATTTAGCTGTACACCTAACCAAGGCAGCAGGTTGTCCTTCCTACTCCTGTGGCTGGAGGGATTCCACTCCAGGTACAGAAGGCATTGATAACATTCAGTACCTACTTTTGATTATACAACATACTCCATTTGATGGGTGTGATAATCCAGGAATTTTCTCATCATGTTTAGAGTCTCAGCTTCTAATTTCAATGTTTTAAACTCTCAATTTGCCAATGTTGCATTTGAACATGTCCTCTGAGTTATTAGTCCAGTGCCAAGATGCATGTCAGCTCCCAGAATTTTTGTCTTCACCAAAAAATTCCACTTCTTCCTTCAAAGCTAAAAGAGCCATTGTTAACTCAACTAAATTCCTTTGCTGAGCAGTATTACAAATGCTTGTGACTACAGTTGTGTGTATATTAAGTCCAATGTGACACAATTTTAGCCACAGCAGCACATAACCAGGAATGCAAAAGCTAAAATGTAGAAAAAGCAACATAACTAGTCAAACAAGGTGACAGAGTTATGAATCGAGATTCAGTTACATCTAAGATTGAAGCATAGAATTATCCTTACAGTACAAGCAAGTTGTACAACAATTGGGACCAAAAGCACTGTTTAAATTGGTGTGGGACCCATTGAACTGATTATGCAAAGCTTCTATGTGATCTCCACAAAAATATAAAATTTCATGCTACACATTTGAATGGATGGATGCATTGCATAAGCATATAAAATAATTCTTATAATTTTTTTTAAAAAAGACCATTACATTCCAGATTATGTTTACTGAAGGACTCTAATTTGCATAATTGTGTTGTCTGTAGTTTCCAATATTGCAATTCCATGAACTTTGATCAAAACAATGAAAAAATAATCATCTCCCAATGATTAACTAAATTAGCATTGTACATTACACTTCAAGTTTACTTGCATTAAGGACAGGTATGTTCTCTGGACAAATGTTTTGGAAAACCAGTCACACATTAAAGAAAATCATTGACATTCAAAACAAAGAATCGTTCAACATATTCAATATTTTATGTTCTGGTTGCTTTTAGTTCTTCATAGAAAAGTGATCAAATCAAATGACCAAGAAGCAATGGAATTAAATAAAAATTGCATTGCTTTTGTGCCACAACATTACAAGAAGCACTTCTTGCATGTGTTTTGATGGAGCATCAGTGCTCATAATGTCGCTAATAGTGATTCCCCAGGAAACTGCAGACATAAAGGAAAATCCAACACTGTTCTTGCTCCCCTTGTCGCTTCCTTATGTTCCCCCATGGTCTATCACCACTTCCTTCATATATCTACTTATAATCACTCACTGCCTTCTCCCTCCCACTGCCCCTCATCATTAGCCAACGTTGGTACTGACATCAAGTAGTGGAAGGGAAAATTGAAAGGATGGCTGCAGGAGGGAGGAAGAAACAGCAAAGGGAATGTCAGCAGGGGAGGGAGGGGAAGGGAGGGCAGGGAAGTGGGAGAGGCAGGTGGAGCAAGTCAATAATGCAGAAAACAGCGAGGGGTTGTGAAAAAAGCAAGGAGAAATGGTGAGGCGCTATGAGGGGTCACTAGAGAAAATGGCAGCGCAGGTTTCAGGATACACAATGATGACAAGGTACCTGCAAAACAGTGTATACATTGGCAGCCAGAGTGGACAATAATGTTTTTAACGGAAATATCATATTTGGGTCACCGGAGATAGTCAGAGCTTCTTTACAACCAAAGGTTTTATCCTAAGTCTACTGCTGGTGTTGCTTTCGAATTATAGAGACTACAGCATAGGTGAAGACCATTTGGCCTGTAGTGCCTGTGCACAATCTTTAAATGAGCAGCTGCATGTAGTCCAACATCCTCACTTTTTGTCTGTAACAATTCCTCATTACACAACCATCAAACTCACTTTGCAAATTATCTGTAAAATCAGATTCTACCATCTTTTGAAAGTAGAGTGCTCCAGGCACTGGGATGGCACACAAGCATAGTGTGAGCATTGTTGTTTCACAGACCCAGGGACCTGGGTTTGATTCCCAGCTTGGGTCACTGTCAGTGCGGAGTTTGATATTCTCCCCACGTCTGCGTGGATTTCTTCCGGTGCTTCGGTTTCCTCCCACAGTCCAAAGATGTGCGAGTTAGGTGGATTGGCCAAGCTAAATTGCCCCTTAGTGTCCCAGGATGCGTAGGTTAGAGAGATTAGCGGGCAAATGTGTAGGGATACGGGGATAGGACTTGGGTGGGATTGTTGTTGGCACATACCCGATGGGCCGAACGACCTCTTTCTGCACTGTAGGATTTCTGTTTATAGTTTTTAGATCCAGATAATTCTGTGAAAAAATTATCTTCCTCTCAGATCTTAGATTACTGACTGCGCTAGAGGGAATATATTTTTTTTAAAAATTATCCACTCTTTTTAAACTGGGATCGTGGGTAGAGGTGGGAGCATTGGGGTGGCGGCGCGGGCTCGTTGGGCCAAAGGGCCTGTTTCCCGTGCTGTTTTGTTCTTTGTTGTTCTCGTTATCTTGAAAACCTCTATCAGGTCACCTCTTAATCTTCTCTGTTCCAAGGAGAACAGTCTTAACTATGCTAATCTCCTGGTAAACCTCGTCTGCACCTTTCAGAGGTGTCCTAAAATATGATGCCCAAAATTGTCCACAATGCTTCAGCTATGGTTTAGTCAGTGCTTTATAAAGTTCCACTTCGCTCCACAAAGATAAAACACTGTTAGTGTGCATGTCTTTACTAATAAGATCTGTACAATAAATAACATCCGTGTTCACAAATTGAAAATATTTCACAACAAATATTTATATTACACTGAAATGGACAGTAAACTAACTACATACAAAGGTAAATACCTTACCATCAGAATTATACAAGGTATTTTGTACTCGTGACTACCGGGGTCAAATTCAAACCATAATTTAATGCTAATTGGTAAGTAAAGTGGCTGTAGTCACTAGAACTTCAATCAATAAAATAGCATTTAACTCACACTGAACGAAAGCCATATTTCCACAAACCTGTTTTACTTGGTATACGAATTAGTACTGAAAATCTTGATTGAACTCAGTATATCGTTGATTGCCTGACATCCTTTTTAAAGCAGGCAATGAAAACCTGATCTTCGAATAATTAAGTACAACAGTCTAACCAAAAGTGAAGGACTGACAGATTTTTCTAAAAAAAAACAGCCTCTCACTACATCAGTTAAATTACATGATCTTGTAGAAAAATGGGGCTGCTGTATTGGGTTCCTGAGAATCACAGACACAAACGGTGTACGTTACTGGAGAAGCACCTTAATGCAAATACATTATTGAAATGTATACAATTGGTACAAGATTGCAGAAACACCAACTTTTCAATAACCGTAAAATTGTGGTTTCTGTACATGTTTTCAAACCACAAACCGTTGCAATTAAACAAGTATGGAAAAATCTTACTTATTCCAATTCAATTTAACAGACGTTTTATAGAGATCAGAGATATATTCACTTTGAAACATATAGTATTAAGAATACTGAAATGTGAATTGAAGAAAGTACAGGCTATGTAGTGTATCCACTGTTCAACCAGACAATTCAAAACACCTTAGCAATATCGTCCTTTGAAAAGTGTTTCAAAAGCTTAAGTTCCATTCACTTCTTATTTTCCTCCTGGTGACATTAATTTGATGTATACACAATACTAAAATTGGATTGATACTTATTCAAAATATTTTTCCTTTTTTTTCTTTGATGAGTACAGTGTTACTGATTCACCATATTCAACATTCAGTCTCAAGGTTGGTGAGTATGCTCCAAAAACCTACAGGCAGAATTATGATCCAGAAACAGTTTATCCTCATATTCACAACATAGTGTTCAATTTTCAAGTTGTATTGAAGGTTCGATACATTCAATAAGGCAGATAGGTTGTATTGAAAGCTGAGTTTTCCACAACAATCTTTAGTGAAATGGAAGTAATTCTGAGTTTCGTTTTGTAATCCACAGATATTCCCAACACATAGCATTTATAAATGTATGTAGTGTCTTAAGAGAATTGAAACTTTGTGGATAAGTCATTTGAATAGGCACTGAAAGAATAGGAATCAGACCTTCAGGAGATTGTCTAAGCGCAATAGTACTCTATGGATCCATTTTCTGTCTGGAGACAAAAGCAAGAAAAAAAACATTATCAGTTGAATTCTCTCTATCATTAAAAGGTGATTTTTCATGCTAATTTATATCAACATTTCATATCAATAACTTTTTTAGTACTTTGAAGAACCATAAATATCAATTTGGCAATTAAAAAAAATCAATATCAATTCAAAAAATATAGTTTAGGGGTTTTAGTTCTTGGGTCTTTAGTATGTTTGCAATTTAAAAAAATGCTAACAGAACTTCTTGAAAATGAAACATAGAAAAACAAACATATTAATATTGTGAATTGTGTAAATTAGGATAGGGGACTTCCTCATTACATAGATGTGTTCTAAAGATACAAAAAGCACTATTTCTTATCTTGGAATTAAATTTTATTGTTCTATTGAAAATCATGGAGCAAATCAAGATGCAGTGATTTAGTCAAGAGACCTGGAGGTCATGTGCAGCGAGGACATTTGATATGAAGGATGTTAACAAATGTGGGGTGGTGTTACCAGCAAATGAGTGGAGAGGTTAACTACTGTGATTTATAAAACCATCAAAATATAGTATTGGGTATTCCTTTAATAGCTGCATTGTATTTATAACATTCCTAAAGACATACTGACCAGAAGTACAGCTGTCATAAACTATAATTATTTTTAAGGTGACATATTTATCATGATTTATATCTGGCTACAGCCTAAAGAGCATCAGAAAATGGTGCAACACACAGTAGCAGCCTTAAGCTTCTTCAAAAAGCTATTGTCATTTCAAAATGCATAGGCAGAAGTCCAAAAACATTATTATGCAGTCAACCAGGAGATTTTCATTTTAAAGGTGGATGAGGCTAATCTGCCTCAAGTAAGCTCTGTTTGCACATCTTTCATGGTTACACAGAAATGAAATGGATTTTCATACAAGCACCAGTTACCAATCTGCAAATGGTAAATCCCCATTAACAATATAATCTTCTACCTGTGCCTCATGAACAACAATTAGTTCCTTCCTCCTGAGAAACGCCATGCATAGGAATGAGGCTTTCACACTGCTCACTGTCCTCCGGAGCTCTGAAAAGAGGTTATACTCATTTATTTATTAGTGGCTTGTCAAAAAGAAACACTAAAGTAAATGTCAAAGTACAACCCCAGCTTGTCATAACAATACCTCTGTAATAAAGTAAGGAATGGTTTGCTTCAATGTGCATATAGAGAGAAAAAAAATCAACCTTTCACAACAATAGTATATTAGATGTTTTAAAACACAACTTTAGTTATTTCCATTAGCTTTAGTTGTGGTTAGTGATGGAATATTTGTTATGAAGACAACTCCAGAAGTCTGTCTTGTAAACTGAAATTACTCAAATGAAAAATAGATTTTACTTAAATGCCCACATGCGTAAATGCTGAAAGAAGAAAAAACTGTTTATGGTGCCACTCAGTCACTCCATTTTCTTGCTTAGTCTAATTATTTAGAAACAGATAGTCTGCCATTATGAGGCTTTACTCTGGTAGTATGATCATAAAGAGACAATTCTCTCTAAAAATTGAGCATGCATACTTTTATGACTGTTTGGCAAGGTAGATGTAGGAAGCCTTTTTCTTTGGCTGAAGGTGGGGGTTCTAGAACCAGAGACACAGACTCTCAATAAAAAAGGTACATCACTCAGGAATTAGATGAGGAGATCGCTCATTTAGTGGCTGATAAATCTTGAGAGTACTGTACTCTAGAGAGCTGTGTAGGCTCAGTCATTGAGAATGTTCAAGACAGAAATTGATAGATTTTTAGATTATAAAGACCCAGGTGGAATATTCCTGATTGTTAGTCTTTTTTCTCATCTTCCATATTGCTAAAACTATTGAATTAAAGCATGAAATGAAATACTTTTTCATACCTTGCTGCTATAATCTATTTTGACCTTGTTACTTATAGCAGTGTCCTGGAAGTTGATCTTGTGTACTCCCCTATGGTGAAACAGAGTTACTTAATCAGATGGGAGGTAGTCACCCTGCCACTTTCCCACCTCCACACTGATTAAGTCCATGGTGGAAAGGGCCATGAATGTCCTTCCCACCCTGCAGCCAACTCAGATCTGGAAGTACACATTTAACATGAGTGGGCTCATTATATGGGGCGCACTACATGCAAACTAATGCAAGGTTGCTTGTACGCTTCCAGGGGGAGTCCCTCATTCAAAGGCATTAACAGCAGGCTTACTTACTCAAAGCCACATCCCTACTCTTGCTGCCAGGCCCCTCTCCCATGACCCCCATTCCACCCCCCCACCTCTCTCCAGCCATCACTTACCTGTGGCCTGGAATCTAGTAATGATACTGGAAGTCATACCAGCAACAGCCACGGCTACCCCAATGGCACTGACATTCAACAGAGCTGCCTCAGATTGGCTGATAGTTCTCATCAGACAGGACTTCCACTCCAGAGGTCCTTTACCTTGAGGCTCGGCTTGCCAGAGTTCAATCAAGTGCCTGAGTTGAAGAAGATGCAAGCCGGTCTTCCCTAAAAGACATGACATGGAACTCTCGCCAGCTCTCCAGGCAGTGGTTAAAATTCTTGTTGCTTCCACAAGATTCTACTTCTAGAGTCAGTACTAACCAGGAAAAAAATCTGGGATGCTCAGATCTTTACTGGGCTTCATAGTAAGACTATGCGTTGCATATAAAAACCATCGGGGCAATAGTAAAAATATATTATTTTCCTTATTTGATGATTAAGTTTTACTGCTATCAAATTTAAATGCTCTCCCATGTATTCCTTCAAGTACCTTGCTGACAAAAGTAGGAACATTAACATTTCCAGCACAATTTTTGCTTTATTGTAGACAGTGTGACTTAATAGAAAATGTTAAAAATCATGCTGAAAATACACCAACCACATTTACAGCAATGGTTACAAACCTTCTGGCTGACATGGGAATATATGCCTTTTATTAATTTTGTTAAATAAATCAATAAAAAAGATGTGTGATTACCTTTTGGAAGGAAAATATGAATATTACAGATCTAGGTCAAGTGTTTAATCATAGCACTTAACCTGACAGCTAATCTTTCCTTCAGCAGTCTACATAACGTTTTATTAAATAACACTTCCTTATTCCACTCTGGAGTTTAATAAATGCTTTGCCCATTATGCTATTTGTGAAAGTAAAATTAAGGTAAAATCCTCAAGAGACAGGATTATAGGCATTTTTCTTCATCCGGCAGATATTCTGGGTAAAGGATTCAGTAAGGTTTCCACTGTCTGTTTAAGTTTACAGAAAATTAATAGGTTGAAGATGTATTACTGGCTAGAGTCAGACCTACTGCAAAGGAAGGAGGTTTTTGCTATCTTTTTCTCATTCACCAATGCTCTATCCATGCTAAAATATTATCCCCAACACCATGAGTTCTTACCTTGTGTAGAAACCTTCCAAGTGGCACTTTGGTAAATTCCTTTTGGAAATTCAAGTGAGTCACAATTATTGGTACCTCTTTATTCACCGTGCTTGGTACATTCTCAAGGACCTTTAATACATTTGTCAAAGATTTCCTTTTCACAGGAACATAGTAAATCTGCTTCAATTATAATTTTCTAAATGTTCTTCAATGAGTTCCTTAATAAAGGATTCCAGCATTTTCCCAATAGGAGAACTTAGACTCACTGGTCTATAGTTTCTTGCTTTTCGTTTCCCTCCATTCTTCAACATGGACATTACATTTTATTTATTTATTAGTCACAAATAGGCTTACATTCATACTGCAATGCAGTTACTGGGAAAACATTAATGGTTTTCCAGTCTGCTGGGATCTTAGCAGAAACTTTGGAATTTTGGAAAATTTAAACCAATGCATTACTATCTCTGCAACCACTTCTTTAACATCCTGTGATGTAGGCTTCAGGTTCAAGTGACTTGTTCATTTTTAGTCTCATTAGTTTACCTTGTACTTTTCCTCTAGTTTTCGGGATTGTTCAAGATCCCCCTTCCTTGATTTTCTAATTATTCTTGGGATGTTTTCAGTGTCTTCTACCACAAGACAGATACACATACTTGTTCAAAATCTCCACCATTTCTTCGTTGCCATTATTAATCATCTAATCTCATTATCTGAAGGATCAATATTTCCCTTGTTATATGCTTATAGAAAGTCTTAATGTATTTCCTTACATTTCTTACTCTCAAATTCTATTATTTTAAGTGATCTTTTGTTGGTTTCTACAAGTTTCCAATCTTCTGGCTAAACACTGATCTTCAAATCAGTGTATGCCTTTTCACCAATTCAACAATATCTTTAAATTTCTTAATTAGTCAGGGATAATTCATCTGTCACATAGAGCCTCACTTTCTCCATGAATTGTTTGGTGAAATATATCCTTCAATGTCTACCTCTGCTCATCTTACCTTTTAATCCAGTTTGCAAGTTTCTCACCTTCAAACTGAGTATGACATTCTAACATGTTATGATTATTCTTTCTTATACTGTGAGATAATTAATTAATCCTATCTCATCATATAGGTCTATAAATGCCTGTTCCCTGGTTGGCTCTATAAAACATTATTCAAATGAATTATTCAAATTCTATAAACTCATGCTGCAGGTTCCCTTTGATTTGTCCAATCCATATAAAGATTAAATTACCAACGATTATTCAGTACCTTTCTTACAAGTCCCAAATATTTCTTGATTTATGCCATCTTACCAAAAAAATTCTAAGTGTTGAACAAGCATGAAAATGAAAGAGAATTGTACTCATCTTTTTCAGTGTGAGAAAAAAATCAAATCTTATCTCACTTAAGAAAGAAAAGAGGCAAAATGTGATTCTTGCCAGTAAGGGGAGTGAATGGAGAATTCTCATGTCAGGAAGCCAGCTGATGGCTAATAGAGGGCATTATTGTGCACAATACATTGAAAGACTGTCACTCTCCCAACACCTCCCGATTTCCTTGATTATGCAATCCTCTGAAACCTTCCTGGACGCAGGGCTGATTACACCAGCAATTCAGTACTAGTTTCATTGCAAGTGGTGAGAAATCAAGTGCAAACCCGTTTTTTCATCTCTTTTGCAATCTTTGTGACATGCCATGCTGAACAACTGACAGGACGAGCTGGTAAGATGGTTTCCTCCCCAACTACCTCACTCTTTTCAGAAATGAAGTTTCTGTTAGGAAGCCTATAAATGGTGACACCACCATTACTTCTTATCACCATCCAAACTGATTCCACATCTTGATTTTCTAAGCTAAGTTCTCACTACTGCATATCTCCTATACTAACAGAGCCATCCCACGTTCTCTTTTCTTTCTTTTGAAATGCCAAATATACTTGAATATTCAGTTTTAAGATTTGGTGACATTATAATCAGATCTCTGCAATGGCTATTATCTGTTACTTAATTCAATGCGTTCTATCAACATATGTTTGAATGCTTCATGCATTCAGATTAAAGAGCATGTAATTCAGTCTGATTTTATTTCTTCCCACTCTGTTGCACTTTTATGTTTGTATACACTGGGCGGGATTTTTTGCATGCCCCATGGGGTTTCCCATTCTATGCACCTGCTGCTGCTGAGAATTCTACAACTGGGGTTTGCCATTAATGGGACCGGAAGATCCCACTGTGAAAAATGGCTGGAAAATTCCGGCCACTGTTCCTTCTTATCACAGTTTGCCCATTATTCCTCATAATGCTATCCACATAATTGCTTTGCCCTTTATCATTCACTTTCTAAATCTCCCCTCCAATTATTAAGTTCAAACTCTCTCTACAGTCATAGTACTGAATCCCATTGTAGTGGTGCCACCCATTTCTCCCACATCATGCTTTAAGCCATATATTTAACTCTTTGATCTTATTTAACTTGCGCCAATTTGCTTATGGCTCAAGTTGTGGCTCTATAATTTAGCCCCAAGCTGCTTATACTGTCTTGGCAAAACTTCTTTTTTATTCTTACCAGTGTCATTGTTGTCCATGTGGATCACAATAACTGGATCCTTCCCTCATTGACAGTGGAGAAAATATGAAGTACTTAACCCAAGATGTGTGGCTGTTTCCTCAAACTAAGTGCCCAAGTAAATTTCTCCTCCCAGATGTATCAGAGTCTGAGGTTTGGAATTCAGCTCACCAACTGAGCCAGTGATCTTCAAGCTGCATATATTTACTGCAGGTGAGCCCAATGTCAGTACTGGGAAATTGCTTGAGTCCGGTATCAAGGATTTCATAGCATTTGGAAGGCAGGGGTATTATCAGACAAATTCAGTATGGATTTACAAAAGGAAAGTCATGCTTGACGGATCTATTGGAATTTTTTGAGGATGTAATTAGTAGAGTTGACTGAGAAGAATCAGTCAATATGGTTTATTTAGACTTTCAGAAGGCTTTCTCACATAATAGACTACTATGTAAAGTTAAAGCACAAGGGATTCAGGGAAAATGGATAGAAAGCCAGTTAGCAGATAGGAAGCAAAGAACTGGTGTAAATTGATCTTTTTCTGATTGGCAGTCAGTGACTAGTGGGGTCTGCAGGGATTTGTGCTAGGACCCCAACTGTTCACATTATATATTAATGATTTGGAAGAAGGAATTAAATGTATTATCTCCAAATTTGCTGATGTTGAAAGTTGGGTGGGGAATGAGCTGTAAGGAGGGTGCAGAAATGCTTCAGCGTGATTTGGACAGGCTGATGCCTACATCCACATGGCAGATGCAATATAATATAGATAAGTATGAGCTTATCCACTTTGGTAACAATAATAGGAAGACAGATTATTACTTTAATGAATGTAAATTGAGAGAGGTGGATACACAATGAGATCTTTGAGGCTTCGTGAATCAGCCGCTGAAAAGTAAGTGCACAAGTACAGCAGGCAGCAAAGAAGGCAAATGGTATGTTGGCCTTCATAGCAAAAGGATTGGTGTATAGGGATAGGGATTTTTTGCTGCAATTGTGTAGGGCATTGGTGAGGCCACATCTGGAGTATTCTGTGCAATTCTGGTGTCCTTACCGGAGGAAGGATGTCCTTGCTCTCGAGGGAGTACAGCAAAGTTTTACCAGACTGATTCTTGGGAATCAGAGAGGAGACTAAATCGGTTAGGATTATATTCACTGGAGCTTAGAAGAGTGAGCAGGATCTCATAGAAATTTATAAAATTTGAACAGAGTTAGACAGGATAGATTCAGAAAGAATATCCTCATTGGGCAGCATGTTGGCATAGTTGTTAGCACTGCTGCCTCACAGTGCCAGGGACCCGGGTTTGATTTTCGGCTTGTGTCATTGTCCTTGAGGAGTTTGCATATTCTCCCTGTGTCTGCGAGGACTTTCGCCAGGTATTCCAGTTTTCTCCCACAGTCCAAAGATGCATGAGTTAGGTTGATTCGCCATGCTAAATTGCCCCTTAGACCAGGGTACTAGATAGGATAAATGCATGGGGTTATGGGGATAGGGGGATAGGGATTGGGTGGGATTGTGGGCAGTGCAGACTTGATGGGCTGAATGACCACCTTCTGCACTGTAGTAGTCAATGATTCTACTCTGTGGTGGAGGATTTCAGAACTAGGGGTCATAGTTTGAGGGTAAGACGTAAACCTTTTAGAACTGAGGTGAGGAGAAATTTCTTCACTTAGAAGTTGCTGAGTGTATGGAATTCACTATCACCAAATGTAGTTATGGCCAAAATGTTGTCTGATTTCAAGAAGAAATTAGATATAGCTTTTGGGGCTGAAGGGATTTAAGGATATGGGGGTATTGGGGAAATCACGACATTGAATTCAATGATCAGCTATGATCAAGATGAATGACGGATCTGGCTTGAAGGGCCTACTCCTGCTTTTAGTTTCTATGTATCGTTGCTGTGGATCAAATGGTGTTCCAACAGCTCTCACATTTGATAGCTGCAACACATCATCTCCCTTCCCTTTGCGAATACTTTATTTTGTTTAATTAATTAGGATGTTGTTGGAGAAATTCATAGTAAGTTAGAGAAATTTCAAATAATCGGGGATTTAAGTCAGTAATAAAGTACTAGCAATAAGTGAAATGACCTTAGATCACACTCAATCTAACAGGGGAACTGTCTACAAGAAAGAAATTGCACAATTTGCTAAGTCACCTTCCTGCTCACCAAATACATCTAGACTTCAGCTCTTAGATCTCATTTTGTCTTGCTCCTCTTTCAGTCTGCTCCGTGTCAAGTCGAAGATCAGAACAGAACTGCTGAACTCCTGAATTACATAAGCAGTGATTTAGCTTACTACCAAACTGCATAGGCCCAAACATCTTCAGCTGCTTCAATAACCTTCCCTTAATAATGTTAGCAGTGGAGTTATTTGTTGATGATTCACAACTGCTCAGTTAATGAAAAGTCTGTGCCTGCATGCAACAAGATCTGGTGAATGTCCAGGTTTACTCTAATAAGTGGCAAGTGACATTCATGCCATACAATCACCATGCAATGATCATTTCCAAGAAAGGAGTCTAAACACATCCACATTCAATAGCACTACCAATAACATCCTTGAGGGCTCACCTCAAGGTGGACCAGCCACAAAAATATAGTACAAAGATATGACAAAAGTGGAGTACTCTGCAAGCAAGTGATTCCCCAAAGTCTTTCCACCAACTAGGAGGTACAAGCAAAATGGAATACCCTCCAATTGTCTGGATGAGTGCAGTGCCACACTCAAGAAGCTCAACACCACCCAGGACAAAAAAATCCGCTTGACTGGCACTCCATGCATCACCTTAAACATTCACTCCCCACAGTACCAGTGTAACAACATTTCGGTACATACCATTTAAGATGCACTGCAGCTACTTGACAAGACTTCAACAGCATGTTTCAAAACTGAAACCTCTACTGCCTAAAAAAACAAGGTAGAGGACTCATGGGTCCCCTCAAAGTCAAATTATCATCCTGATGTGGCCTGGAAATTATTCATCTTTGCTAGGACCCCTACATGGCAGGCTCCAAAGTCCACATCCCAAGAATGAAAAACACAATGGGCAAACTATCTCATTTTGTTTTCCCAGGCCCCAGTAAAAATACATGGCCAAGTGACCAGGTTGAAAATAGTTATGGCAAATGGAAGAAGTAACATGCAACTCAAGCACAAGATCTTGGATAAACCTGATTTAATTTTTTTAAAGTTGCATTTCACAGTCAATATTGAGACGAAAATACGGACTCTATTATGTTTTGTTCACTGAGGTTTTCAGCCTATGTTACCAACAAGTCTAATTAGGCATGCATCTCAAGGGCTTTTGATTATAAGACAGCAGCGATAACTGAATTGGACGATGCTCTGATTTAGACAATGATCACTAATCACTCAGACTTGATTGAGGATTTCCTTTTTATGCTGGCTGTTAGGGCTTTTAAATTAAATTAGCTTGAGGAGTTGCTATCCAGCACCTACTGATCAGGAAGTTAACTTACAGCCTGGATGTTATTTCACAGAAGCATTGCAAAACTTCATACTGAGTGCAATACATCTGAATTCAAAATCACCTATCTTTACAATACAGAGAAAAGTGGTCAGTCCATTTGGCCCTTTCTTTATAATCCAGTTTCTTCCTCTGCTTAAATGTACCATCATAAATGTAGTTTGGTCTATCATCACTCGTGATGGCAAAGCATTTCGAGTTCCATGAACACTGATTCATGAGATTTCTCCAAAACTTTCATTCACTTTCCAGTAGCGAGAAATGCATTTTAAGTTATCTTCCTTATGGCTCAAAAAAATTTGCAAACACTATTTTAATTGCTATGATAAAACATGTCTGGCACCTTTTTAATACTGTTAACATCAAAAACATGTATAAATAGAAAAGGTACTGCATCAGTATAACCGAGCACTGCTGGCTCCACATTGCTCTAGGTAAGTTTTGATCTTAAATGAGTGCCTGCAGTATACACAAAAGAAAAGGTAATACCTCTGAATGCGATGCTTCCTGCATATAAATGCAAATATCCGCCTAAGGCCAACCATTACTGGATCCCAGTTATTATAGTGACATAAAAGAGTTGCAATGAAGAAAGAGAGAAAGACTGGAACTGATCCTGCAAATAATAACCAGGAAAACTCCATCTAGAAAATAAAATTAGAATTTATTAGAGCATGCAATCTTTTGTCTATATCTTTAAGTTCAAATTGCTTAAACAGATGCAGAGAGAAGTACAAAATATTATGCTGTTTTATAGAGGGGAAAAACAGCTCTGGTATAACATGCTCTATTACGATAAAAATTTTAGCATTGACTCCTTGATGCCAGTTTGCTTGATGAAGCCAAGATAATTTTACAGGTTATATAAAAATAAGTTATTGTTGTTCAAGTCAAATATTGGTGATTCCTACACAATGGATAGAAATAATCCATTTAGTCAAACTGGTCTATGCAAGTATTTACATTCTATAGGAGTCAGCTCCAACTCTACTTCTTAAAATGTTCCTGTGACCCTCATTCCCTCCTTGGTCATGTGCATTAACATTTCCTTAAAGCTTCAGTGTTGGTTGTTTTAACTACTCCATATGGAGTAGTTAAAACAACCACTTTGCTTTCTGGATGTGCAACATGGAGGTATTTGAAAACAAGAATTGGCTGAACCTGGAGCCAAAGTAGGACAGCAAGCATACAGGAGATAAGTAAAAGGGACTTGTACAGATTAGGATACAGACTGCAGAATTTTGGATGACTTCAAGTTTACAAAGAGTAAAACACAAACAACCAGTCTGGAATCCATTAGAATAATCAAATGTAGAGGTAACAAAGGTATAAGTAAGGATTTCAGTAGCATGGAACTGATGCACATCATGTGAAGATAGAAATGTTCCAGGGATCGGGTAGGCAGATCCAAGGATAGTTGGCCCACAGGCTACAGACCAAGCCGCAGGAAAGGATTCTTACAAAGCTGTTAAAGGGAATCCCACAGACTTCAAGTGAAGGAGATAGTGCTGGCATTGCATGGCATCCAGACCAACACTAAGGCTGGTGACTGCAGTGGAAAGGCTGGGGCAGGAAATGGTAGCCATGGGTGGCATGGCCAAGTTGCTGAGGACCGTGGCTGAGGGTCCTAGGAGCATGCTCAAGACATAGTGGGCGATTGCAGGGAGGCTCCAGAGTTGGTTCAGACTCAGAGGGCTATCGCTGACGGCTCACATACTATGGTGCAGTGCCAGGTGATGGATGCAGAGGCTTCTGAAGCTCCTCTAGCTGCCCCACCATTTAGGGAGTATGCCAGGGGCCTGCGAGGTGCCTAAACGAGGACAAAGTACTGGAACCCATGCCTGGGGCTTCTAGCTAAGCGATTCTCGTTGTTTCCAGCACTTCTAAATCCCCCTTTCTTGACAGTGGCAGTGCGCAGAACTGGATGGTACACCTACATCTGTGACACACAAAAGTCAGTTGGGTCCCCCCAGGTTCTGGCCTCCAAGGGACGCCTGCCAAGGGCATCAGAGGCCACTGGGCTCAGCACACAGCTCAGCAATACCCCCTCTGATGTACATCCTGAAGGCTCACCTAGACCAAGTGGCAGACCATGTAAGATGAAGAAATTGTAAGGTTACAAACAGGGCAGGGTGAAGGTGGACACCATAGTTAGGGATTCAAAGCATTGTAAATAATAACAGCTCTGCTGGCTCTATTCCAAACTTTATGCTTGATCTAGAAGGTGGTGGGAGATGGTGAGGGAGGGAGGACAGTGAGAGACAGTCCACAACATTATCCATCCCTGACTGCTCATTTCTGCCAGCAGCCAATGTCCCCATGCGTCTGAATCTGGAAACCTGGCACCTTCTCCAGTGCCTTGCGCAACCTTGACTGGATTCCAGACATAGTGTGCAGTTCAGACAGACAGTAAGGAAGCGCCTGCCTGATTTCCATGTGACAGGTGACCACTGCAGGGAGTAACGCCGAGTTTATTCAGTGCTCAGAGCTGTGTAAACACCTGTCAAGTTCCCCTGATTGAGACAACAACTGCCAGTGCTTGTGAATGTTAGAGGGCCTGGGATGAGATGTCCATACTAAACCACAGTTTTTCCAGCCGAAAGGTGGCAGGTTGGAGGATGCAACATTAGTGGGATTTGACTCTCGACATCTGGAACTCATTGGAGATCTTTCTGCAGGCATGGAAAAAGCATGGCCCCAAGCCAATCAGGACCTCCAGCTTAATGACACCTGGCCTAGGTCAAGCCCTCTATCCCATGGGACTTCCCATCGCATACCACACCATGGCTGCAACTGATCCACTCTCTTGCACTCTGGAGGGTTTGTACATAGCATAATTACTTCCTTGCTCTCCCTTACAACGGTTGTGCTGGGACCAGACTTCAAAGGAGCTGTCATGATTTGAGTCTATGTGACGTTAGCTTGGAGAAGTGGGTGCATTCCAGGAGAGGGGGGTGTAGCATGGCAATTCCACTAATGAGACTGAAATACAATCAACTTGTGCAAAACAAACTTGTGCCCTTTCTGGGCGAGAATGGGTGTGAACTGATTTGTGCCACTAGAAAGGAGCTGGGAGAGTTGCAAACTACTTGATACCAGGCGAGAAATGGATTTTTAGGCTCACACCCTATTCTCCAGCATCTGTGCAATCTACTAATTTGCTCATTACTGATTCTTCATCCTCACCCTAACATCATCCTCAATTTGAAAATTCCAGTGCACTCTGGAGGCTGGGGCATATAATCTAGGTCTACTATTTTCCAAACACCCCTATCTCTTTTTTCACCCTGGCAACTGAAAACTGGACCTTGGATCAAGGAGAGAGGGATGATGGGATCTTGTAGACCAGACCTATGTCCAAAATGCACACAGGGACCCTACAGAGGTACTGACATGCTGTGCTCCATGGGAATTGACCAGGAAGTTTGAACTGTTAATGGCAATTCCTCTGCTCCTGCACAATCTGTGAATATGTCCTGATTCCAGAGTTCGGACAATTCTTGAGTATGCTCCTCAGGGATATTCAGGAAATGTTAGACCAAAAAATCCTAGTTCAACTCTTGGGCCCCAAGTCTCCCCATCCCCTCCCACTCTCGACTATCTCCCTCAAATCCCCCCGACCATCCCTTAACGCACCTGCCACCCTGCCCACTCACTTCACCCACCCTAATCCTTACACATTCATTCATTCCTCTTTCAGCCTTTCACTAACATTCATGTAAACTTACCACATGGCAACTAGTGTCATAAAATGCATTTCGTCTTTCCCTCACTATGACATTGCTGAAATGTGGAGCAACAATCCAACAATGATTGCTGTCATATGGAATATCCAGGCCAATTGTTCTTCCCAATATTTAGTTGCAGCAAATATTGTTGCAGCAAAGACTTTGGCTGATAGGATTAGGGAGAATCCCAAAGCTTTCTTTAGATATGTTAAGAATAGAAGATTGGTTAGGGCAAGATTAGGGCCAGTCATAGACAGCAGTGGGAAGTTGTGCGTGGAGCCTGAAGAGATTGGAGAGGTACTGAATAAATATTTCCCTTCGGTATTCACGCAGGGTGATGTAAATGTAGTTATGGAGAACACTGAGGTACAGGGTAGCAAACTGGAAAGTATCGAAGTAGATAGGGAGGATGTGCTAGATATTCTCGAGGGTTTGAAGTTGGATAAGTCCCCTGGGCCGGACGGGATTTACCCTAGGATTCTCTGGGAGGCAAGAGAGGAGATTGCAGAGCCTCTGGCTCTGATCTTCAGGTCGTCGTTGGTTACGGGTGTGGTTCCGGAGGACTGGAGGATAGCGAATGTGGTCCCGTTGTTCAAGAGGGGGAAGAGAGACCTTCCAGGGAATTATAGGCCAGTGAGTCTTACTTCTGTGGTGGGCAAAGTGTTGGAGAGAATAATTAGGGATAGGATTTATAGTTATTTAGAGAGTAATGAATTGATTGGAGATAGTCAGCATGGTTTTGTGAAGGGTAGGTCGTGCCTTACTAACCTCATTGAGTTTTTTGAAAAAGTGACTAAGGAGGTGGATGGGGGTAAGGCGGTTGATGTGGTATATATGGACTTTAGTAAGGCGTTTGATAAGGTGGCCCATGGAAGACTTCTGCAGAAAATGCAGATGTATGGGATAGAGGGTGATTTAGCTAATTGGGTTAGGAATTGGCTAGCAGATAGAAGACAGAGGGTGGTGGTTGATGGGAGATATTCATCGTGGAGTTCGGTGACAAGTGGTGTACCTCAGGGGTCTGTTTTGGGGCCCCTGCTGTTTGTAATTTTTATAAATGATCTGGATGAGGGTATTGAAGGATGGATTAGTAAATTTGCAGATGACACTAAAGTCGGTGGAGTGGTAGATAGTGAAGAGGGGTATTATAGTTTGCAGAGTGACTTGGACAAGTTGCAGAGCTGGGCCGAGAGGTGGCAAATGGAGTTTAATGTGGAAAAGTGTGAGGTAATGCACTATGGCAGAAATAATAAATGTGTAGAGTATAGGGCAAATGGTAGGATTCTTAGTAGTCTAGATGAACAGAGGGATCTTGGTGTGTATGTGCATAGATCCCTGAAAGTAGGCAGTCAGGTCGAGAAGGTTGTTAGGAAGGCATATGGAGTCTTGGCTTTTATTGGTAGAGGGATTGAATTTCGGAGCCGCAACGTCATGTTGCAACTGTACAAAACTCTAGTGCGGCCGCACTTGGAGTATTGTGTGCAGTTCTGGTCCCCACATTATAAGAAAGATGTGGAGGCATTGGAGAGGGTACAGAGGAGGTTTACCAGGATGTTGCCTGGTATGGAGGGCAGGTCTTATGAGGAGAGGCTGAGGATTTGAGGTTGTTTTCGTTAGAAAGGAGGAGGCTAAGAGGGGACCTGATCGAAACATATAAGATGATTAGAGGTTTAGATAGGGTGGACAGTGATAGCCTTTTTCCTAGGATGGAAAAAGCTAGCACGAGGGGACACAGCTTTAAATTAAGGGGTGATAGTTATAGGACGGATATCAGAGGCAGGTTCTTTACCCAAAGGGTGGTTCGGGAGTGGAATGCCCTGCCTGCAGCGGTTGTAGATGCGCCAAGTTTGGTGGCGTTTAAGAGGTTAGTTGATAAATATATGGAAGAGAAGGGAATGATTTAGTTTGGAGGGGCATTGCTTTTTATATTGGTCGGCGCAACATCGAAGGCCAAAGGGCCTGTTCTGTGCTGTAATGTTCTATGTTCTATGTTCCTGACATCAAATATTGGCTGAACAAATAAAGATTGAGAAGATCAAAGTCAATGGCCCGGATCTTCCACGGGACAGCCATCATTGTTGATTTGCCGCTCTGCATTTCGACACTATCACATTGGGGGAAGAGATGAGATGCATTCTCATTTTATGACACTAGCTGCCAGGTGGTAAACTTACATGCCCAATGTGATGTTAGTGAATGGCTGAAAGAGGAATGAGTGAATGTGTAAGGGTAAGAGTAGGTGAAGTGAGTGGGTACAGATGGCAGAATAATATGAGCTTGTAATGTTAATTTTGCTTCTCTCTTCACAAACACAGCCAGATCTGCTTGGTTTTTCCAACATTTTAATTTTTATTTGAAACTTCCAGCATCTGCAGTATTTTGCTTTTACTTGAGTTTAATTAAGGGGATCAATACTGCTCTCAGCAGCTGCAGTTGTAAATTCCAAAGGTGGTCTAACCCTACAAATGGTCTTTGTCTACTTTTAGGGTTAAATACATCTCCTTGTGACTAGATAATAGCTTCGGGGGCAAGATCCTGTTGTCATTAATATTGTGTAACATACCTCAGAGGCATTAATAAGAATGTGAGAACTAGGAGGAGGGGTAAGTGATTTGGCCCAAGAGCCAGCTCTGCCATTCAACAGGATTGTAGCTGATCTGATCGTGGCTTCAGCTCTACTCCTGTCTGTCTGCTGTAACCTTTCCAGATCAAAAATCCATCTAACTCAGCCTTCAAGGACCGAGCCTCCACTCCCTCTGGAGTAAAGAGAATTCCAAAGATTTCAGAGAAGAAATTTCTTTTTATTTCAGTCTTAAATAGGAGATCACTTATTCTGAAACCATGCCCAATTCAAGGTTAGCCCTCAGAAAATATCCTCTCAGCATCTACCTTGTCAAGTCTCCTTAGAATCTTTTATGCTTCAGTAAGAGCATTTCTCATTTTTTAGAATTCTAATGAGTGCAGCCCCAACCTGCTCAAACTTTCCTTCTAAGGCAACCCAATTCCAGAATTCAAACGAGTGAACTTTCTCCAAACTGCCCGCAACACAAGTGTATCGCTTCTAAATAAAGAGAACAAAAATGGTATGCAATAACATAGATATGGTCTCACCAACGCACTGTAAAGTTATCTAAAACTTGTCTACCTTTAAACTATATCCTCCTTGTAATAAAGGCTAACATTCCAATTGCCTTCCTAATTCTTGTTGTATCTGCATGCAAACATTTTGTGTATTATATATGATAGCAGTCAGATTTTTCTGAACTGCAGCAATTTAACAGTCTCTCCCAATTCAAATAATATTTTGTTTTCTAATCACCTCAATGAAGTAGCAACCTCACATTTTTCAGATTAAACTCCATCTGCTAATGGAGATGCCCATTCCCTAATCTATCTATATCCCTTTCGGATCCTGTGTCCTTACTCTCTTACCTAACTTTGTGTCATACCCAAATTTGACTACAATACAGTCCCTTTATTCAAGTTATTCATATAGCTTGCAAATAGTTGAGCACCAGCACTGGTTACCCTTTGCCAGTCTGAAAATGATCCATTTACATCCACTCTTTCCAGTTAGCAAATCCTCTATCCACCTCCAGCTCACTGAGCTTTAATCTTGTGTACTAGCATATGGCACTTATCTAGTGTTATTGGTAGTCCAAGTAGTGGTTGCTCTTTATCTACTCAGCTTGTTACCAATAAATTTGCCAAACATGATTTTCTTTCACACAACTATGACAACTCTGAACACACTGTGAATTTTCTAAATGGCCTGCCACTACTTCCTTCATAATAGCATTTTCCCAATGTCAGATGTTAGGGTACAGGCCTATAGGTTCCTCCTTTTTGTTTTCCTCCTTTCTTGAATAGAAGTGTTACGCTTCCAAGGACCATTTTAAAATCTAGGAAATTTTGGAAAGTTACAACTAATACACACACTGTTTTGGAAGCAATTATTTTAACACCCCAGGAATCAGGCTATTAGGTATGATTTTAACAGCAGCTATGATTTCAATGGTTGAAATGCTAACCTCTGTAAATCCTCCCTAAATTCCTCTGCTTCTCTTTCCTTCTTTTAGATACTCCTTGCAATCCATCACTTTGGCCTTTATTGCAAGGGGGATAGAATAAAGAAGCAGGGAGGTCTTGCTGCAACTGTACAAGGTTACAACTAGAGTATTGTGCAATTTTGGTCCCCTTATTTGCGAAAGGACATACTGGCCTTGGAGGAGTACAAAGAAGGTTCACCAGGTTGATACCGGAGATGAGGGGGATAGCTAATGAGGAGAGATTGAGTAGATTGGGCTTGTACTCGTTAGAGTTTAGAAGGCTGAGGGGTGATGTTACAGAGACATATAAGATAATGAAGGGACTAGATAGGATAGAGGTAGAGAGATTCTTTCCACTTAGAAAAGAAACCATAACTAGAGGGCACAGCCTCAAAATAAGGGGGGGGGGGGGTCAGTTTAGAACAGAGTTGAGGAGGAACTTCTTCTCTCAGAGGGTAGTGATCTCTGGAATTCTCTGCCCATTGAACTGGTGGAGGCTACCTTGTTGAATATGTTTAAGTCACGGGTAGATAGGTTTCTGATCGATGAGGGAATCAAGGGTTATGGGGAGCAGGCGGGTAAGTGGAACTGATCCACTTCAGATCAGCTTTGATCTTATTAAATGGCGAGGCAAGCTCCAGAGGCTAGATGGCCTACTCCTGCTCCTATTTCTTATGTTCTTTTTTTTATTCTTTAGCAAAGCTCTTGGTCATCTAATGATTCAGTGCCACATTTTGTTTGATTTTGCTCTTGTAACTACTTCTTACTATGTTTTACTACAAAGAAGGCGCTATTTAAATTCAAGTTGTCGTTGTAGTTCCCTGCAGAACCTAGACATACTATTTATAACATCCTAATTAGGAAAATTAATACCCATGAGCTGCAGTAGTTTCAGAAAACTGCATGGTCACAGCTGTCCAATTAGAACTATATCATTCAGAACTATCCTCAGTTTCCAATTATCTAGCTGGTTGATAATCCAATTTCCACTTCAATCCTAGATCCCATGAGCATTCACTTTAGTTATAAATCTCCACTGAAGAACATGATCAAGATTACATTTGTGACATAGTTTTCACAAAATTGTGCTAATGTAAAGGTGCTCTTGCTTTAAACTTACAAAACATGTGAGGCAATTTTTATCATAACTATAACACAAAATGTTGGAGACATACATCAACTCAGTTAGCATCTGACCTGCAATATGTCATACAACATTTTCCTTTTTCACTCAACAGCATTTATTTTTCTCTGTTATGTACATTATATCCTGTCAAGAAACTACAACTCACCAGCAAGTATATTAATTTCGAGCTTTAATGTAATAAAAAGCTATGCATCATCTATTATAAATCTTCATACTATTTCTAACCTTTCTAGAGCTCTAATTCTCTAATGGTCCATGGTAGTGTGTTCCTCCTTCACCCAATTAGTCTTTTATTAGCCTTCATGCTCCCCTTTTCAAAGCGATCTCAAAGCAAGTATTGGCAAGTGACAAGATAATTAAATGAGCTTTGGGAAGTCCTAGTCTACTGGCTCTCAAATGTTTGTATGTGAGGAACTCGACTATCGTAATTACACACTCCAAAGGGGGTTCCTGCAAAAATCAATCCACGCCCAGGGACACGTGTAGGAAATGCCAAATGAATGGAAATTGTCACCTGTATAGTGCAAAGGCAATAATACACAAAAACATCAACACATTTAGAAAAATGCAGAAATATGATGACTTAAGTCGAGGCTGCCATGTAGTAATTTTTTCACAATAAATGTCATGCCATTAATCATATGGTCTTCAGAAGCTAATTGAATTACCTTTTTCAAATAAATGTCTGCTATCATGGAAAGAGGTATTGTGAGGCTCAAGGCGAGTGTTCCAATTAGTGATGATGTAAGAAAACAGCCCCTGAAAAAGAAAATCATTTTAAATCTACCAACTTTTGAGCTAGTTAAATTCCAATTATTCTTTCAAATTAGTTCTACGAGTCAAAGAATAGGGTTGTAATCAACTACACTACACGTGCTCCATTTAATGAAATATTCTAAATTCATAGGCTAAGCTACATTATACAGTCAAAATGCAAGAAGAATAATAAAAAGTTATAAGCAATAAAGTTGTATTAACTCTTTAATAAATCACAGGATTTTCATATGTTATATTACTCAGAAGTATAGTCATTGTTGCTATGCATGCAAACACGGTACCATTTCAGGGATGGGACAGTCCCACAAACCTCAATGAGATGAATGATCTCATTAGGCTATTTTTCTTTGGTGCTTGTTAAGATATATAAAAGACACCAAGAGAATTGTTGCTTTTTTAAAAAATACAATCATCACATTTCTTTTAAAACTGACAATCTAGTGAATCAGGCAGACTGAATGTTGCTTTATTAATTTGAATGATGAGATTTGCAATAACATGACATGTCTTCAGTGGCGAACTGAAATGTCAAACTAGATTTAAGTCTGAAAACTGGATTTGAGCCTACGGTCTTCTGCATCAAAAGTGAATGTGCTACCCATTTAGCAAAGCTAATTGATCAGCAACAATGTCTTAAGATGTTGACTTTGGAAACTTATAATTTATTACAAACTGTCAAGTTAAATTCATGTAAAAGAGTAGAGTAGAATACAATGGAAAACAGAAAAAAGTGATAATGACGCTGATCAAAGGAAAGTAGCATTGATAGATACAGCTTTCACACTGTTTGACAGCAATGGGGAAAGAACAAAGCATAAGCAAGGTAACACACGTATAATATTTTAAATGTTATCATTATTTTTATTTTCTGGCAAGACTTTCATTTGCCCAAGATGTAACAATTAGGGTGGCATGGTGGTGCAATAATTAGCACCGTTGCCTCACAGCGCCAGAGACCCAGGTTCAATGCCAGCCTTGGGTCTGTGTGGAGTTTGCACTTCTCCCCTGCTTAAACATGGACCAGTTATTGGTAATCCTTAGCTATGTACAGATCCCAGTTACATGGTGCTGCCTCCATGCAGATTCCACCTAGCGTATAAATCTCAAGGTCTCATCAATGAGACAACAAACAAACCCATAACACACAGATGTCAGCTCAAGAATAGCAATGTAATCATATAAAATACATAAACTGCTTGACAAATAAGTGATCATCTTTGTGAAAAGCATTGTATTTTAAACATCACACTTTTACCTGCTTAAATAAATTTTCATTTTTGTGGGGATGTTTGAACATACTTGAGTAACAGGTAAATTAGCAATTTGACACATTTTGTTATTCTGGTTTTCTTTTAAGCAAGTTTGTCTTCACATTTCAAAAGTAAATTATAACAAGCTCATACCACAACCAGAGAAATTCGGACAGCACTGTCCCTATGAGTCCATTAATAAGGATGTACATCCATACAGTTTTGGTTGGAAGTTCAAAAGCTTCAAAGCCTGTATAGTGTAGCAAGAAAAACCCAGGCCATAGCAGCAGGAGATTAAATAATCCCACAAATCCTATAAAAAGAAAGGAAAATAAAAAGTGAGATCATGAGCAAATATTTATGATATAAACTAATTAAACAAATGGTAAAAAGTGAAGACACTTGTTATTTCTTTTAAAGAGGTACCCTCAAAGGGTAAAATCAGTGATCTCAATCTCCCAGTGTTAAACTGCAGCTGAAGAGTGTGCTTAAAGGAGAATTCTGATTTAATCCTGATGAGAGATTTTGCATTGGGCTTGTTTTTAGCCGAGGGAAAGCAAAAAGTTAGGGATAATATGTGTACAAGCTATTTAAAATTCTGCTTCAGTTGGCATGCTTCTTTCAAGCACAACACGATGTTGGGTGCTTGAAATCATGGAATGTAACTGCACAACGTTACAAATCATCTGACTAGTTCGGTAAATTCCTTGATTTGCAAAATGCCTCAAGATAAAACAGTGATCTCTGAACAGAAATACAAAATAGCTACTCCTTATATATAGATTCATATTAGTGAGGTCATTAGTATAGTGTACAGTAGTTAAAAATTTGTTACCATACCACAGATTTACAATATTCAGATGAATTTGGATTGTTAAAATTTGACTTTAATTGCAACGGTTTGTTTCTAAAATACATAGGCTTTGCTATCTTTATGAATATATAAAGTATTAATGCTCAACAGTTTTTGTTGTTGCAACTCATGAGGCAACATAACGCAATGTACATGTGAAAATATTTTAATACAGTGAATCGCATCTCCACACGTGTTCCTAGGTGGTGTTTGCAGTATGTTCCTGCCAAATAGAACAGAGTCATTCAACATTTTAAATTTAGGTGCCAGAGTAGGCCATTTGGGCCTTTCAGCCTGCTCTGCTATTCAACCAGATTAAAACTGATCTTCTACCTCAATTTTTTTCTCCTACACTATTCCCATGTCCTTTGACATGTTTAATATCTTGAAATCTATTGATTCAGTTTTGAACATAATCAATGACTGAATTTCAACAGCCCTCTAGATAGAGAATTCCAATGATAACTGTACTTTGAGAGAAGAAATCCTCCTTATCTCGGTCCTAAATAATTTGTCCCTGTGACACATTAGCCAGAGGAAACATCCTTTCTTCATCAACATGGTCTAGCATATTAAGAATTTTGTAAGTTTCAATAAGGTTACTCTTTGTTCTTTGAAAATTAAAAGAATACAGGACCAGTCTCCATAATCAATCCAAATAGAACAGTGCCACTAGCCCATGAAAGGTGAATTCTCAGATAAATTTAGGATTCTTTGAATAGAAGCAACATCACACAATGAAGCAGAGGAAGTCTTTACACTATTGAATGATAATGTATAAAAAGCCATTAAAGATTGTAAGAAGCATGTGAAACAGGCTTGCTTCAAATAAAAACTGAAACAAAAAGAAATGCTCTCATCAAAAAAAAAGTGAATGCAAGAAATGAGGACCAGTGTAGTCTAAGGCTGATTTTAGGTTATGTTGATGGAAAAGCATTTTATTTCAAATCAAATTTAGCTAGTCCAAAATTGGAAAATGGATTTTAGTAGCAACCCTACACAAAGGATGCAGTGAAGCATGTTATTGCTTTCTTGTCGCAACTTAATTTATATATGACAGAAGTTTATACTACAATCACTGGTAATACAGTTTTAACACAACATCTCCTTGCAGAAAGAAAAAAAAATCTGCTAATGGAACCTATTTCTGAGAGAGCAAGGTGGTGCGGGAAATCATCTGGCTAGTTTGGCAAAATTCTTTGATTTGCAAAATGCCTTAAGGTAAAACAGCCATCTCTGAAAGAAATACAAAATAGCTATTCCTTATGTATAGACTAGCTATTTCATATTAGTGAGGTCATTAGCATAGTGTACTGTAGTTTAATAAAACAAGAGACTTATTTTTGAAGCTGCACTGATCAAAGTCTTAATATTTGCTAGTACAGAAGTGATATTTGTGTAATTAAGTAAAATGTGTGTTTTTTCCCTTTCTCCCGCTTTCTCCTATTCAATAGGAACCCATACAATACAATTTTAAACTGAACACACTTGTAACTAGCATGAATAGTTCATTCACTCTCAATTGTACTCAATTCCATCTGCAGGTCTGACAAGCAGCAAGCAACAAAACTAAATTTATTCATAGATCCAAAAATGTCAATAACGTGGAGTTTAATCTATAATTAGTCAACTATTTAAAGAGTTTAATTTCTAAGTTTGTTGTACAGGGGCATTATTCATTTTAAGCATAGGAGTTTGGAATTTTAATTTTAAATTCGTTATTTCTTATCTGTCCCATTATTCTGTAAAACAGGATTGTTTGTTATTCTATGACGACCAGTGCAATGAATAACATTCCCAATATATAAACTGAAAAGCTCTTTCTAATGCAATCTCATAAATATCCATAACAATTGACTATTCACTATATGCTTAAGAGTGAACAGCATGATTTGCAAATGTTTCAGATTTAGGTAACTTTATATCTGAACTTCCCTTCAGTCCACTTCTCAAGACACAAAAAGGATCATCAAGTATTGCAAGAACAAGAGAAAACACAGAACAAAATTCTGTATGAAAGCCTTTTCTTCCAAGATAATGTATAATTTTTCTTACTACAAGTTTTACTCAACTTGATGGAAGGTTATCTGAAATTTCTTTCCCAAGTTGACCCTCATCCCCAAAACAAAAATACAAGATCATAGTTACAGGATATTAAGATTGGTGAAATTTGATATCATTGAAAATTATTCACATTTGATTGTTTCCATTTTTTGGCATGACATTTCTGTGCATCTTGCAACCAAGGAAGCATTATTTTGAACAAGCTAGCAATCTATTGCACGCCTGATGGTCAGAATTTTACATATAAAGTTTCTACCTGTCAATTGGGTGCATGTGCCAACATCATCGCACCCTTATGTCATATTGGATGTGCATACAAGTTGGAAGCTTCCCCCCCCCGACAATCAAAAAGCCAATATATATTAAACAAACAGTTAGGATTTTACATTGTCCATTTGTTTTTTAAAGTTAGCAGGCGGGCTGGTTGGCAAGGCAGCCTTTACAGTTAAGTTGCAATCTCAATCCAGGGTAGGATAAGAGTTATAGCTCAAATAAAATTAACCAATCTGGGAGCTGAGGTTTGTCTCTAATTGACACATTCATGGCAGTTTTTCTGCTGTTTTTTTTTAAACAGATCAGTAGCTTTCTCAGACAGCCCCACTGTGGCGTTCCTCCTGAAGGGACACATTGGAAGTGTCAGCCAACATGTTCACTTTTCTCACCGCCTGCCCTCTTCCTGCCCTCTCTGGCAGCACTTAACTTTTCACAGAACACTTTTCATTTGTGATGGCTGTTACTGGCTAGCCAGCATAATATCGTGTTAACAAACCAATGTCAGGCGTGTTTCACATTCTGCGAGTACCCTGAATGTAAAATTCAGATCACATTCTGTGGGGCAAGATTCCTAATTTCAATATTGCCCAAGGGCTCATTTCCTTTTGCTCTAAGTTTAGACTCAATGTTAAGTAACTTGTTTAAAAAAATTGAATTTATTGCTGTCAGCATTTTCAGTACATGGACTATACCACACAAATTTTTGTTTTTCTCCAATGATAGCATACTCATCACAGTTGACTTATAATTATCTTTGTTGCTGCTCTCTGAACATTGAGGCAATTTAAATACAGTTTCATTACTGAACATATCAAATTAGAATACTGAAGCATAAAATCCTAAGAAATAGTAGCATAGGTTATTAGGCTCTTTGAATCTGATTTGCCTTTCAACAAGATAGTGGCTGAACTTCTAAGTGAATTGCACCTTCCTGTACTATTTAAATATCCTTTAATTCCCACAGGCTTCAAAAATCTATTGATTTTTGTCTTGAATATATCTGCACTCAATGACTGAGTATTCGTGACTCTCTAGGGAAGAAAATTTTAAAGATTCACAACTCTTTGAGTGAATCCTCATGTTAATCGTAAATGGATAAGCCCATATTCTGAGACTGACTCCATATTTTTGATTCCCTAGACAGGAGAAACATTTTCTCAGAATCTACCCTTCGAATCCTTTTCAGTATTTTATGCTTCAATTAAATTAACTTTTATTCTTGTAAACTCTGGAGAATATAGGCCTGATGTACTTGACTTCCCCTCAGGGGACATTCCTCTCATGCCAGGAGCCAGTCTAGTGAATCTTCACTTCCTTCCTTCTAGCACAAATATGTCTTTCCTCTGGTAAGGCAACTAACACAGCACACAGTACACCAAGTGTGACCTTATCAATGCCCTGTATAATTGTAGGAAGTCGCTTTTATTCTTGTGCACCAATCCCTTTGTAACAAAAGCTAACATATCACTTGCCTTTCTAGTTGCTTGTTGTAGCTGCCATGGTGCTTTCTGAGATTTGCATCCAAGAACATCAAGATTCAATGATCAGTCTCAGCTTTACACTTTGCTACATTGTATTCTATCTTCATATTCCTGCCCATTTGCCCAACATACTTACATCTGTTTGCAGCTCCTTTGCACCCTCTTCGCTGCTTATGTTCCCGCCTAACCTCATATTGACAGCAAACTTGGATATGTTACATTCAGACCCCCCACACAACTGCTGTTTTAAAACCATAGGATGCACGTTGCCAGGTGCAAGGAATTTGTCACCATTTAGTCAGCATTATAGATTTCAAATAGCTAAGGCCCAAGTACTGATGCTGTTTATGCTATCCTGCCTGCTACGGTCTGAAAATGTCTCACTTATTCCTACTCTCTGTCTTTGTTCATTAACTGATCCTCAACTCATAATCGTCGTACCACAATCCTATGAGTCCCAATATTGTGCAATAAGATCTTGGGTGGCATATTGCTGAATGCTTCTTAAAGATCCAAATACACCACACCCACTGGGGAGCTATCCTGATGCAATTCCCAGGCATTTTACCAAACTTCCTGACTCAGTTTGCACCATCTGAGGGCTGGTAAGATTCCATCCTATGCATCAGTGCATGCAGGTGACAGTACATGTTTGATTGTTCAGACTTACAGGCTAGAATTCTCTGACTTCTTGTTTCGGGATTCTCTGGTCCCACTGCAATGAATGGAGTTTTGGCAGAGCGCCAAATTCTCCGTTCTCGGTGGCAGCAATTGCAGAGTGAACAAGATCGGAGAATCCCGTCTGCAGTTTATTCTTGAAATTAGAGAACGTTGATAGGTTGTCAGCATCAGACTAACATGAAATGAATAGGTCTGTATGTTTTAGATAGCAGAATGTAAAAAAAATTCAAACCCTCCCAGAAGTTTTAAGGTTCTCATTATTTTAATCTGAAGATAATTATAGGCATGGACATATATAATGACAAATTTTAGTGCAATAAAACCTTGAGTGAGTAAACTGTAGTTATTAAACAACATGCAACCATACTGTTCCTACATTAAAAGAAATTACACAGTACACGGTGTAACTGTTAAACTTACCAAAAAACATGGGTATGTCAAGCTTGTCTTCTCGATCAACTTTTCTTTTAATCATGACTATGTAGATGGCGTACAATACTGCTCCTGTTAATGACCACAATGAGCCTGCAATAAAAGAGTAGATTGCAGAAATATTAGAAAAAAAAATCGGATTTTAAAGAGGGTCTCATTCATTCAGATGTCAGTTTAGGTCAACTGGAAGTTATGTAGAGCAATGCCAACAGCGCGAGTTCAATTCCCATACCAGCTGAGGTTATTCATGAAAGCCCCACTTTGTCAACCTTACCCCTTGCCTGAGGTGCAGTGGCTCTCAGGTTAAATCGCTACCAGTCACTACGTTTGGTCATCTGAGACTATGGTGACTGTACCTATTCATTTTAACCATTGAGATCATTCCCACACCAGAGATTAGTCTTCAACTAATGCTTAGGTTGTGTGGTCCTGTTCCCAAACCACTGCCAATGCCAGTTTTATATATGACTTTTATACATGCAAGAACCATCTCAATTAAAATAGTTAGCCATTAAAATTTTCTTCTATTGCCAAGCCTGCAAAAACAGGTGTAATCATATTGGTTGCATGTTAATTGCTCCACTGGTCAGTCAGTTCCACTCAGTTCAACATGATTAAATATTGGAAATTATGTATAATAGTTGGCATGTGAATTTCCATTAATTTTGTGGTTTTGCCCTCATCTAATTTCATGTCCAATGTTTCTGAAAAGCATTTAGCTTTGATAAGGTAACAGGTTAATCAAGGTGGTGCAAAAAATGTATTTATGGATCTTTGGGAGATATTCAACAGTGTCACATAGGAGGTTTAATGAAAAAAAAATGAAGCTTATGAAATTAAATAGTACATGGCAATATAGATACACAATTAAGGAAAGAGTAGTGGGGGGCACTGAATATTTTTGCAGACATGGAGAGGTTTTGCTATGAGGTTCCTGAAGGCTACTTTTCAATGAATAATTTTCATAAACAACTTAGATTGGATGAAAGGAACAGCATTATAATGTTTGCAGAGCACACAATCTTGGCAAAATGAGAGTGATAAGGAATAAAAGACCAGAATCAGTAATGGTGACCATGAAACCATAGATTATCGTAAGAACCCATCTGGTTTATGGAAGTCCTTTTGGGAAAGTAATCTGTCATCCTTACCTGTTCTAGTCTGCATATGATTCCAGATCTACAGAATTGGGTTGGCTCTTAATTGGCCTCTGAAATTCAAGGTGGCTAACAACTATCTTCTCAAGAGATAGGCAATAAGAACATAAGAAATAGAAGCAGGAGTAGGCCATCCAGCCCCTCAAACCTGCCCCATCATTCAATAAGATCATGGCTGATCTGTAGTGGTTCAGTACCACTTTGCCGCTTTCTCCCGTAACTCTTAATTCCCTTGTCAATCAAAAACCTATCCACTCTTGACTTGAACATATTCAGCGAGGAAGCCTCCACCATTTCATCAGGCAGAGAATTCCAAAGATTCACCACCCTTTGCATGAAGAAATTCCTCCTCAACTCTGATCTGAACCGCCCTCCCGTAATCTTGAGGCTGTGACCTCTAGTCCTGCTATCTTTGCTGGCCTTGTTAAAGATACCCACAAGGAAAAGATTAGGCATTGCCTAAACAGAAGCTTTCAAACTGATGAAATACTTTGAGAAAACGAACTCTCCAGCCCCACCTGCAAAGCTGGATGGTTTACTTTTGTGCTGTATGTTTCTGTGATTCTAACTTGTCAATAATGCCAGACAGGCAGATTGTTTTTCAATTATTACAAAACTAATGAAACAATCCGTGTTTAAGGTACAGGCTTGGACTGAAAAACATTGGGTAGCATACACTAAGCAAAACAAGTGATAAGTACTAATCATCTACAAGATAAGAAGGTCCAAGTAGCTCACAATGCTCTTCAATGAAATCCTGTTTGCCAAATCCCTATCAACCTCTTCCAGGTCACCAATGGCCAGAATCTTAATTGAATTGCCATGTCATAAGTAGGGTAAAGGACAGTGATATGGAGCTCATATCTGAACCTTAAAAGCCTTTCTCATATGACTCAAGTCAGAACTGCAAAACATACTTGAGAAGTCTGCCTGATCAGTTCTCCTGCCATTACACTCAATATTGATCCTTCTATTAACATAATATAGTTGCTATATGTATGATTTATTTATGTATGATTTATAAGATGTGCTACAGCAGCTCACCAAGATCATTGTGATAGCATTTCCTCAACTCCAATGCACTCTATAACCAAGAAGTAGAAGGACAGCAACGTAATACCATTATCTCTAAGCTTGCCTGAAGGTAAACTATATTTTGATTTAGACAGGTATGGTTTTTCTATTATCATTGAGGAGTCAATATCCTGGAAGCCCTTAATCAATATAATTGTGATAATGTCATCAGTATTAAAAGCACAAAGGTTCATGAAGCACATTCATTATTTCCTTCTCGGTAAATGGGGAAGAGAAATAAATAAGGCCTTGCACTGCTGCGATTAAATTAAAAACAAAGCAGGTGAATACTGAAGGTATTTAATGCAACATTTTAAATATGGGTATTGCTCTATGTATAAGTACTATATGACAGCGATGTTACTGGACAAACTAGATGTCAATTTACCAAAACTCATACTGGAAAGCAGTGTTTGGGAACTTTATGCGAAACTTGAAATGAAAGCAGTTAACATTTTTTATTGCACAACTCATTTGCATTTCACTTGACCATTACTTGCAGCTTGTTTAGACATGGAAATATATTTTTGGAAAATTACATAAGAGGAAGTATCTAAAATTCAACTGAACTTTGACAAAATAACTAACATTAAAAAAAACTCTTGTATTAATTTTTTAAAAATTAGAATCATTAAAGTAAAACAGGGCATATTATGTTGATTTCCAGAACAGTTTTGATGAAATAATTTGTGCTAACTCATGACCTGAGAAAAAGGGAGGGAATGAGGAAGAGAGAGAGAGAGAAAGGAAGGAAGGGATGGAGACAGAGGGAGGGAGGAAGAGAGCAAGAGAGGAAGAGAGATAGTGAGGGAAGGAGGGGAGGGGGTGATGGAAGGAGGGGGAGGGGTGGAGGGAAGGAGGGAGGGAGGGAGTGAGGGAAGGAGTGAGGGAGAGTAGAGGAGGAGTGAGGGAGGGAGTGAAGGGAGTAGTGAGGGAGGGAGTGAGGAAGGAGTGAGGGAGGGAGTGAGGGAAGGAGATGAGGGAAGGAGTGAGAGGAGTGAGGGAAGGAGTGAGTGAGGGAGGGAGTGAGGAGGGAGTGAGGGAGAGTTGAGGGAGGGAGGAGTGAGGGACGGAAGGGGAGGGAGGGAGTGGAGGGACGGAAGGGGAGTGAAGGATGGAGGGACGAAGGGAGGGAGGGAGTGAGGAGGGACGGAAGGGGAGGAGGGAGTGAGGAGGACGGAAAGGGGAGGGAGGGAGTGACGGGAGGGACGGAAGGGGAGGGAGGGAGTGAGGGAGGAGGGAGGGAGGGAGTGAGGGAAGGGAGGGGGAGAGATTGAGGAAGGGAGGGGAGGAGGGTGAGTGAAGGAAGGGGAGGGAGGTGAGGAAGGAAGGAGGGAGGGATGAGGAAGGATGGTAGGGAGGGTATGAGGGGGGAGGGGAAGGAGGGGAGGAAAGGGGAGGGAAGGAGGGAGGAAGGAGGGAGAGGGAAGGAAGGAGGGCGAGGGAAGGAGAGAGAGAGAGAGAGAGAGGAGAGAGGGAGGGGGGAGGAGGTGAGGAGGAGCGGAGAAAGGGGGGAGGAGGGAGGGAGGGGGGGATGAGCAGGGGGAGGAGGCGGAGGGAGGAGGGATGGAGGCTGAGGATGGAGGGAGGAAGGGGAGAAGGGCAAGGAGGGGGAGAGGGGGAGGAGGGGGAGGAGGGAGGGGGAGGAGGGGAGAGGAGGGGAGGAGGAGGGGGAGAAAGGAGAGGAGGGAGGGGGAGAAGGAGGGAGGGAGGGGAGTGAAGGGGAAAGGAGGAGGGAGGGGTAGGAAGGAGGGAGGGGAGGGAGTCTGAGGATGGGGGAGGAAGGGGAAAGAGAGGGAGGGGGAGGAGGGGAGAAGGGGGGGAGGAGAGAGGGAGGGGGAGGAGGAGAGGGAGGTGGAGGAGGAGGGAGGGGGAGGAGGAGGGAGGGGGGGATGGGGAGGAGGGAGGGATGGGAGAGGAGAGAGAGGAGGAGTGAGGGGGAGGAGGAGGGAGGGAGAGGGAAGGAGGGGAGAGGGAGGGAGAGAGGGGGAGGGAGGGAGGGAGGGGGGACGGAGGGAGGGAGAGGGGGAGGGAGGGAGGGAGAGGGGAGGAAGGGGGGGAGAGGGGTATAGGGAGGGGGGGGAGAGGGGGAAGGGAGGGGGGGAGAGGGGAGAGGAGGGGGGAGAGTGGAGAGGGAGGGAGGGAGAGGGAGGGAGGGGAGGGGGGAGAGGGAGGGAGGGGGGAGGAGGAGGGTGGGGGGGAGGAGGAGGGCGGGGGGAGGGGAGGAGGAGTGGGGAGGAAGAGCGTGAGGGAGGGAAGAGGGAGGGATTGGGGGGGGGGGGGGGGGGGGAGGAGGGAGGAGGGAAGGAGGGGAAGGGGGGAAGGATGGAGGGGGAAGGGGGAAGGAGAGGGAGGGAGGGAGGAAGGAGAGGGAGGGAGGGAGAGAGGGAGGATGAAGACGGAGGAGAGGTAGAGAGGAGGGAAAGAGGAAGAGAGAGAGGGAGGAGAGGAGAGAGGAAGGACAGGGAGGGAGAGGGGGAGAGGAAGGGGGGAGAGGGAGGGGAGGGGGACGGGGGGAGAGGGAGTGAGAGAGGGAGGGAGCGAGAGGGAGAGGGAGGGAGAGGGAGAGAGGCAGAGAGAGGGAGGGAGGAGGAGAGGGAGGAGAGGAGGGAGAGAGGGAGGGATAGGGGGAGAGAGGGAGGGGAGGGGAGAGAGGGAGGGGGAGAAGGAGGGGACAGAGGAGAGAGGACGAGGGAGAGGGGAAGGGAGAGGAGTGAGGGAGGGAGAGTGACTGATGAGAGGGATGGGGGAAGGAGGAGGAGAGAGGGAGAAGGAAGGATGGAGAGAGGGAGAGAGGGGGAGGAGGGAGGGAGAGAGGGGGAGAGGGCGGAGGGAGGGGGGAGGGGAGGGAGGGAGGAGGGGGAAAGAGAGGGGGAGGAGAGGGAGGGGAGGGAGGGGGAGGGAGGGGGGATGGGGAGGGGGAGGGGGGAGGGGGGAGGGTGGCGGAGGGGATGAGGGGGAGGAAGGGGGGAGGGGAGGAAGGAGGACGGGATGTGGAGGAGGAGGACGGGATGGGGAGGAGGAGGGAGTGGGAGTAGAGGGAGGGGAGGAGGGGGATGGGGAGGAGGGCGGGGGAAGGAGGGAGGGGGAGGAGGGGAGGGGGATTGGGAGGGAGGGGAGGGGGGAGGGAGGGAAGGAGGGAGGGGGAGAGAGGAGGGAGGAGGTAGGGAGGGAGGGAGGTGGGAGGAAGGAGGGAGGGAGGTGGGGGAAGAGGAGGAGGTGGGAGGGGGAGGAGAGGGAGGGAGGGGAAGAGGAGGGAGGGAGGGAGGGGGAGGAGAGGGAGGGAGGGAGGGGAAGAGAGGGAGGGAGGGAGGGGGAGGGAGAAGGGGGGGGGGGGAGGGGGGAAAAAGGGAGGGGAAGAGAGGGAGGAGGAGGGGGGAAGAGAGGGAGGGAGGGAGGGGGAAGAGAGGGAGGGCAGGGAGGGGGAGGGAGGGAGAGGAGGGGGAGGGAGGGGGAGGAGGGGGAGGGAGAGGGAGGGGAGGGAGGGGGAGGGAGGGGGAGGAGAGGGCGGGGAGGAGGGGGGGGAGGGAGGGGGGAGAGGGGGAGGAGGAGGGGGAGGAGGGAGGGAGGGAGGGGGGGAGAGGGGGGGAGGAGGGGAAGGAGGGGAGGGGGAGAGGGGGGGGGAGGGAGGGGGGGAGGGAGGGGGGGGCGGGAGGGGGAGGGAGGGGGATGAGGAGGGGATGGGAGGGGGTGGGATGGAGAGGGAGGGAGGGGTGGGAGGAGGAGGGGTGGGAGGGAGGGGAGAGGGGGATGGAGGGAGGGAGGAGGGGGTGGAGGAGGGGGATGGAGGGAGGGGGAGGAGGGTGGGAGGGAGGGGATGAGGGGGTGGGAGGGAGGGGGAGGGAGGGAGGGGGTGGAGGGAGGGGAGGGAGGGGGATGGAGGTAGGGGGATGGAGGGAGGAGGGGGATCGAGGGAGGGGATGGAGGGAGGGGAGGGAGGGGGATGGAGGGAGGGGATGGAGGGAGGGGGAGGAGGGTGATGGAGGGGAGGGGTGGAGGAGGGGAGGAGGGGGATGAGGGAGGGGGAGGCGGGGTGGGAGGGAGGGGGATGAGGGAGGGAGGAGTGGATGGAGGAGGGGGAGGAGGGGGATGGAGGGGGTGGGAGGGAGTGGGTGGGAGGGAGGGGGAGGATGGGGGGGGAGGGAGGGGGATGGAGGAGGAGGGAGGAGGGGATGGAGGGAGGGGGAGGAGGGGGTGAGGAGGGGGATGGAGGGGGTGGGAGGGAGGGGAGGAGGGGGTGGCAGGGAGGGGAGGAGGGGGTGGGAGGGAGGGGGATGGAGGGAGGGCGGAGGAAGGGGTGGGAGGGAGGGGGATGGAGGAGGGGATGGAGGAAGGGGGATGAGGGAGGGAGAGGGGGAGGCAGGAGGGGGATGGAGGGAGGGGGAGGGAGGGGAGGGAGGGAGGGGGAGGAGGGGAGGAGGGGGGGGCGAGGAGGGGGGGAGGGGAGGGAGGAGGGGGGAAGGAGGGGGGAGGAGGAGGGGGAAAGAGGGAGAGGAGGAGGAGGGAGGGGGGAGGAGGGGAGGAGGAGGAGGGAGAGGGGAGGAGGAGGAGGGAGGAGGAGGAGGGAGGGGAGGAGGAGGAGGGAGGGAGGGAGGGGGAGGGGGGATGGGGAGGGGGATGGGGGAGGAGAGGGAGGAGGGAGGGGGGGAGGTGGAGGGGGAGAGAGGGGGAGGAGGAAGGGAGGGGGGGGAAGAGGGAGGGAGGGAGGGGAAGGAAGGAAGGAGGGGGAGGGAGGAGGGGGAAAGGGAGAGGAGGAAGGAAGGAGGGGAGGGGGAGGGGAGGGGAGGGGTGGCGAGGGAGGAGGGGAGGGAAGGGGGGAGGGGAGGAGGAGGGACGGGGGATGGGAGGAGGAAGGACGGATGGGGAGAGGGAGTGGGAGTAGGAGGGAGGGGAGGAGGAGGGAGGGGAGGAGGGGGATGGGGAGGAGGGGAGGGGAGTAGGGGGGGAGGGGGAGGGAAGGAGGGGCGAAGGAGGGAGGGGGAAGAGGGAGGAGGAGGGAGGGAGGGGGAGGAGAGGGGGAGGAGGAGGAGGGAGGGAGTGGGAGGGGAGGGGGAGGAGAGAGGGAGGGAGGGAGGGAGGGAGGGGAGGGGGAGGGGGAGGGAGGGGGATGGGGGGAGGAGGGGTAGGGAGGGATGGGGAGGAGTGGAGGATGGGAGCGAGGGGGAGAGGGAGGGAAGGAGGGGAAGAGGAGGGAGGGAGGGGGAGAGGGAAGGAGAGGGAGGAGGGAGGAGGGGAGGAGGGGAGGGGGAGGGGGGAGGGGTGGCGGAGGGAGGGAGGGGGATGGAAGGTGGATGGAGGAGGAGGACGGGGAGGGGGAAGGAGAGGACGTAATGGGGAGGAAGGAGTGTGAGTATGAGGGAGGGGATGAGGGGGATGGGGAGAGGGAGGGGAATAGGGATGAATGAGGGAGGAGGGGGGGATGGGGAGGGAGGGAGGAGGGAGGAGGGTCGGAGGAAGGGAAAGGAGGAGGGGATAGAGGAGGGAGGGAGGATAGGAGGGGAGGGAGGGGGGAGGATGGAGGGAGGGAGGAGGGAGGGAGGGAGGGAGGATGGAGGAGGAGGGAGGAGGGAGGAGGGATGGAGGAGGAGGAGAGGAGGGAGGGGGAAGAGAGGGAGGAAGGAGGGGGAAGAGAGGAGGATGGAGGGGGACGAGAGGGAGGGAGGAGGAGGAAGAAGGAGGAGAGAGGAGGGGAAGTGAGGGGGGGGAGGAGGGAGGGGGATGGAGGAGGAGGGGAGGAGGGGAGGGGGAATGGAGGGAGGAGGAGGGAGGAGGGAGAGGGGAAGGAGAGGGGAGAGGGGATGGGAGGAGGGGGAGGAGGGAGGAGGAGGAGGGGAATGAAGGAGGGGGGGATGCACGAGGGGAGGTGGAGGAGGGGGGGAGGAAGGGGGGTATGGAGGAGTATGGAGAGGGGGATGAGGAGGGGGATGGAGGGAAGGGGAGGGAGGATGGAGGGGGATGAGGAGGGCAGGGAGGGAGGGGGATGGAGGGAGGGGGATGGTGGGATGGAGGGAGGGGGATGGAGGGAGGGGGAGGGAGGGGGTGGGAGGGGGAGGGGGGGATGGAGGGGTGGGGAAGGAGGGGGTTGGAGGGATGGAGGAGGGGAGGGGGAGGGGGGGGAGGGGGAGGGAGGGATGGAGGGGGGGATGGGGGATGGAGGGAGGGGGAGGGAGAGGGGTGGAAGGGAGGGGGATGAGGGAGGGGGAGGGAGGAGGATGGAGGGAGGGGGAGGGAGGGGATGGAGGGAGGGGGGGAGGGGGGGTGGAGGGAGGGGAGGGAGGGGGTGGAGGGGGGAGGGAGGGGGATGGATGGAGGGGGAGGAGGGGTGGAGGGAGGGGATGAGGATGGGGGGAGGGGTGGGAGGGAGGGGGATGAGGGGAGGAGGGAGGGGGAGGGAGGGATGGGGAGGATGGGAGGAGGGATGGGAGGGGGGGTAGGGGGTGGGAGGGAGGGGGATGGAGGGAGGGAGGCGGGGGAGGTGGAAGGTGGGGGCGGAGGGGGTGAGGGGAGGAAGGGGAACGAGGGGGGAGGAGGGGGAGGAGGGAGTGGAGGAGGGGGTAGGAGGGAGGGGGATGGAGGGAGGGGTACGAGGGGGTGGGAGGGAGGGGAGGAGGTGGGGAGGATGGAGGGGGTGGGATGGAGGGGAGGAGGGGGTGGAGGGAGGGGGATGGAGGGGGGAGGAGTGAGGGGATGGAGGGGGTGGGAGGGAGGGGGATGAGGGGGTTGGAGGGCGGGGGAGGGGGGGGGAGGGGGGTAGGAGAGGGGGTGCGGGAGGGAGGCGGGATGGAGGGGGGTGCGGAGGGAGGGAGGCGGTGGGAGTGGGAGGGGGAGGAGGCGGGGGTGGGAGGGAGGGGGGATGGAGGGAGGCGGAGGACGGCGGTGGAGGGGGATGGAGGGAGGGAGGAGGGGGAGGAGGATGGTGATGGGAGGGAGGGGGAGGAGGGGATGGAGGGATGGAGGAGGGGGGGAGGAGGAGGGGGAGGAAGGGGGGAGGGGAGGGAGAAGAGGAGGGGGAGGGGAGGAAGCGAGGGAGGGGAGGGACGGCAGGGGGGAGGAAGAGGGGGGAGGGGGAGGGGAGGGGGAGGGGAGAGGGAGGAGTGGCGGAGGAGGGAGGAGTGGGGGAGGAGAGGGAGGGGGAGAAAGGAACAGAGGAGGAGGGGGGAGGGAGAGGGGAGGGAGACGGGGGAAGGGAACGGGGGAGGGGGAGGTAGGGGAGGAGGAGAATGGAGGGGAGGGAGGGGGAGGGGAGGAAGGGGAGGGAGGGACGGAGGGAGGGAGGGATGGGGAGGGAGGGGATGGGAGGGGAGGGAGAAGATGGAGGGGAGGGGGGAGTAGGGGGAGGGGGAGGGAGGGGGGGAGGGAGGAGGGAGGGGAGGGGAGGGGGGAGGGGGACTGGAGGGGTGGCAGGCATGGGTGAGGGGCGAGTGGGGAATTGTCAGGGATGGGTAGGGGGAGCACGGGGAGTGGCAGGGCGGGAGTTGAAACGGGGAGGTGGGAGGGGGGAGTGAAACGGGGGAAGTGGGAGGGGGGAGTGAAACGGGGGAGGTGGGGAGGGAGGGAGTGGGAGGGAAGAAGGGAGAGGGGACTAGGGGGGGATTGGGAGGGGAGGGTGAGAAAGAGGGAGGGAGAAAGGGACCAGGAGAGAGAGGAGGCAGGGAGGGAGAGTGAAAGGGAGGGAGAGAGGGAGGGATAAAAGGGGAGAGGGGAGGGAACAGGGAGGGATGGAGGGGAGGGGAGGGAGGGAGAGAAAGAGGAAGGGTGGGAGGAGGGAGAGAGAGAGGAATGGGGAGGAGTCAGGGGGAGAGGGAGAGAGGAAAGGAGGGAGGGAAGGAGTGAGAGAGAGGGAGGAGGGTTGCGAGAGAGGAAGGGAGGAGCAAGAGAGGGAGGGAGGAGCAAGAGAGGGAGGGAGGAGCAAGAGAGAGAGGGAGGGAAGCGAACGAAGGAGGGAGGGAGATGGAGGGAAGCCGAGAGGGGAGGGAGATGGAGGGAGAGAGGGAGGGAGGGAGAAAGGGAGGGAGGGAGCGAGAGAGGGTGGGAGCGAGAGAGATTAGCAAGAGAGGGAGGGAGAGAGGGAGGGAGAGAGGGAGGGCGAGAGGGAGGGAGGGAGGGAGGGAGCGGAGAGGGGGGTAGGAGGGAGAGGAGGAGGGAGTGAGTCGAGGGAGGGATGGGAGCGAGGGAGGGAGTGAGGAGGGAGCGAGGAGCGGGAGGGAGAGATAGGGAGGCGAGCGATGGAGGGAGGGAGGGAGGGGGGGAGGGAGGCGAGGTCGATGGAGTCGAGGGAGGGAGGGGGAGCGAGCGAGTGAGGGAGCGAGCGGGAGCGAGGAGGGAGTGAGCTGAGCGAGGGAGCGAGGGAGGAGGCGAGCGGGAGGGAGGAGCGAGGGAGGGAGCGAGGGATCGGGAGGAGGGAGGGAGAGGAGGGAGGGAGCGAGCGAGGGAGCGAGCGAGGCGTTTAAGGAGCGAGGCGAGCGATCTAGCTCGAGAGAGGGAGGGAGGGAGGGTGAGGAGAGAGAGAGAGAGGGGGAGAGGAGAGGAGAGAGAGATAGCGAGAGAAAGAGGAGGAGGAGGGAGAGAGCGAGAGAGTGGAAGCAAGAAAAGGGAGGGGGGAGCGAGAGAGGGAGGGAGAGAAGGGATAGGAGAGAGAGGAGGAGAGGGAGAGGGAGCGAGGGACAGAGGAGCGAGAGAGAGGGAGGGAGGGAAAGAGGGAGGGACAGAGAGGAGGGAGGTGGCAGCCAGAGTGGAGAGGGGGAGGAGGGAGAGGGGGAGAGAGGGAGGTGAGAGTGGGAGATCGGAGGGGAGAGAGAGAGAGGAGGGAGGAGAGAGGGAGGGAGAAAGAGAGAGACAGGGAGGGAGGGAGGGAGGGATAAAGAGACAGACACAGAGGGAGGAGGAAAAGAAAGAGAAGAGGGGGGAAGAGAGAGGGAGGGAGAGGGGAGGGAGGAAAATGAGAGAGAGGGAGGTAGGGGGAGGAAGAAAGAGAGATGGAAGGAAGGAACGAGAGAGGGAGGGAACGAGAGAGGGAGGAAGGGGGGCAGAGGGAGGAAGGGGCAGAGAGGGAGGGAGGGAGGGGGGCAGAGAGGGAAGGGAGGGAGGGGCAGAGGGGAGGGGAGGCCAGGAGGGCAGGCGAGGGAGGGGAGGGACGGCGAGGGAGGGAGGGAGGGGAGGGAGGGGGGGAGAGGGAGGAGGGGGCAGGGGGAGAGGATGGGGGCAAGGGGGAGAGGGAGGGGGGAGGGAGGGAGGGGGAGGATAGGTAGGGGAGGGAGGGAGAGGAGGGGAGAGAGGGGGTAGAGAGGGAGGGAGAGAGGGGGAGAGAGATTAGGGAAAGGGAGGGACGGAGAGGGGTAGAAAGAGAGGGAGGGAGTGGGGTAGAGCAGGAGGGAGGGAGAGGGAGAGGGGAGGGATCACTGGGCGGAGGAGGAGGGGGGAGGGAGGGAGGGAGGGGATAGGAGGGGAGAGGGGGTAGAGAGGGAGGGAGAGGGGGTAGAGAGGGGTCGCGCGAGAGAGGGGGTAGAGAGGGAGAGAGAGGGGGAGAGAGGGAGGGAGGAGAGGGGTATAAGAGAGAGGGAGGGAGGGGGTAGAGCAGGAGGGAGGGAGAGGGAGAGGGGGAGGGAGTCAGAAGGCATAACCGTGTAAGGGAGCTAAGTTAAAAGGTTCTACAAAAAGCTGTCAGTCTGAAGTATGACACTAATCTTGTTACTTCAGTGGTTAATAGTAATTCTGTTCTTATACATGTTTGCTCTGGGAAATTTGTGTTAGCTTCTCCAATAATGTGTTAGTAGTTTTCCAACAAGATGGGCAAAATATGAATCAAGATATTTTTAATTGACTTGAGAGGTGCACTGATAGGATTTCTTCTGAGATTTTATGATTTTGATTGTTGTTAGTCTGCAGAATACTGTCAAGATCCTATTCACTAAAGACAAGACATAAAAATTGCAACCCAGGTCATACAACCCAACCATTCCTTCAGGGTGGTCATGCAATTTCTATTTATTAACTAGCTTCTACTGTCCTCTCAGAGGTTGCACCTGGTAATTAATGATTTTCATTTTACTGATATGCTTCTAGTATGATGCTGATGAAGATTTATGGAACTAAAGTATCAACTGTTCCTTGTTGCACATATATTGCCAGATTTCTGAGTATTTCCAGTATTTTCTGTTTTTATTTTAGATTTCCGGCATTTGCATGACTTTGTTCTCGTTTTAGGGTTACGCACTGTTCATTTGACTTTTAAAAAAAAATCCCCATATTTCTTTACTTCCCTTACCCTGGTCATAACTTCCTTATTTTCTTTCTGTTATTGTTTTTAAATAATACCTATTACCCACTCCCATGTTTTCTTGTTCAGTTTAGTTTGTCTCTAACTATTTGGAAGTATCTGCACTGTGACAATTATCATTGGAGGGAGAATAATTTCCAAAAAGCTTTGATGAAATCAAAAATTTGTTGACTGTTACCACATTTAAGTAAAGGATCTTCAGTGTTTAAACAGTAATTTTACGTAATAATCCTAATACCATTTACATTACACAGAAAAACAAAAAGTATACTAAATCAGAACAACAAACGGTAATAAAACAATACCGTTATTAAAACAGGAAATCTAGATTGAGGAGTTTCAAGGGTGGAGCTAACTCTTTAGTTGTCAGACCTTTGTTATGACCTATTAATTGGCAATAGATCTAACCAAATTAAAAAGTTGAATAACTAAGAGGGCTATTTTAGATTTTTAGACTTAGATAGATAGCAAGGCCCAAAACAAAGCAGACAGCAGAAGGCCGTATACCATGACAGATTAGCATAAGACTACCAGAAATCAATTATTTAAATTATTTCAATAAATAAAATTTATTTATTTGAGATTCAGGCAGAACAGACTTCCAACAGCATTGGACTCACAAATCCATTGAGCTCATGGGGAAATTCTACAGCTGAATATCTAATAACTTTAATCTTCTGGTATAATGATGGCATTTCTGATCCTGGAAACTTACCTAGGGATGCAACACACACTCCTAGGATGGTTGACGATATGTCCCACCTTGCTGTCACGTGGGCATTAAGGAAAGAAGAACCAGGTTGTTAGAAATGTGACAAATACTAAGCAAAGTGGTGTTTATATGGACATGGGACAACACTTTGAGGATGCAGCTGCTGTAATTCAAATCCATGCAAAGCATCGTTGAAGATCAAAGTTTAGGGAATAGCACCTATACCTAGGCCATCAACACTTAATTTTAGTATTCAGCTAAACTTGTATATCTGTGCTGTCCTTTGTTATCTCAGCACAGCACTCTTCAGACTTACAGTACTTTATTGCATTGCCTCAGTATTGCTTGTGAATATTCTGTAAACTGAAGACACTCAAGCAGATAAGTGTTCGGCTGAAGATTTAAGAAGCGCTGGCAGATAGCAGCTTCGTGGAAGCTTGGAGAAGGTAGTTGCATATTCTTCATTAGTATTAGCATACATTCATAAAAATAAAAGTACAAACACAACTAGAAATTAAATATATAAAAAAAGCATCAGGAGATGAAGCATAGATCATTGGAGGAAATAAGGCACAACAGCTGATTACAATCAACAGCCAGTATTAGCTTAATTTAAAGTTGAGGGCTGATCATTTTCTGGCATATTCATGATGAAATCACACAATCAATTACAGTGCCAATCATGCCTTGATTAGCTGGGGAATAAGTTCTGATGTATTAGCATATAAATTTGATTTAGTTGCATGCAGCTGAGGTGGTTTAACCTTGAGAAATTAGGACACTAAATGGGTTGTATTACAATATCAAATGCTGTAGGTAGTGCAGAAATAAACAGGAATTGTGTTATTGTTTGAATTCCATGACGATAAATAGATTAGTGTATCAAATAATTTGACAAAATTTCATTAAGGAAAATTTGGAAACATTGGTTGGCATTGTACACTGAAAAAAACATGGTTCTTGTGAGTTAGGTTTCAAACAGCACTTCGAGGTGCACCATGAAAGTAATATTACACTTCTAAAAGGATGCAATTGTGAAACAGAGAGAGACTGTGTCTCTCAATGTGCAGTGCCATTTACAATGGGGGCCAGAAATGAAAATCTTGGGTTAGCACATTAATGGAGTTCAGTAAGGGCGAAGTGAGAGAATGCATGAGCGGAAATGGTAGAAAAATTTCAGGGTTAGGGCACAAAAGAGTCGAGGGAATAGTTTGGCTCACTCAGTGAGTATAAGGAGCGTTGATGGATGAACATAAATTTTAATATTAGTGAGGAAGAGATTTAGTAGCTCTCCCAAGTTTGTTAGGAAAAGCCAAGTGAGGCTGATATTTAAGGAGTAAAGAAGTCAAGTAGGTTAGGGGTGAGTGAGAGGGGAGATATATTGCACTAAGGGGTGATCTGAAGTGGCCTCATATCATTGGAGCCAAGTGCAATAATGGATGTCTCAACATTCCACCCAATATATTGCTTCATTCGGTCCTTTATCCATACACAAATTGTTTGAGAAATGAATACTTTTTTGGAATTCAAATCTCTATTTTCCATCCTTTCCCCCACAATCCCAGTTAACAAATAAGTCACTTAAAATCACCAAACAAAACAATGTTGCTATTCTTACTAATTACTTTAATTTGTCGACAGATTTTATCTTCGATTTTCCACTTAAAAATAAGGGATTTTGGCTCAAGCCTAAAAATTTAAAATATTCATTTAGATGTATGACCTATAACCATATTGACTTTTCCCAAAAGTCTTTTTTTCTTCAGTTCCTGATACTGCATGCATTCCATTATTCACCAATGTTGGCACTCTTCATTTCTTGTCTGTTCTTTCATAATTTTCATTGCAAGATATATGTTCATTATTCATTTCTTTTTGTGTTAAAAATAGGATCTTGCATAAATGGTAAGGTTTGTGTTTAATTTTACTCTCCCCAAAAATGTGTACATGAGGTATATAACATGGATGTAGGCAGCAATATGGAGAGCCTTCAGTGATGAACAGCAATATTGCAATCACCTTAATCTAATGCACTCCTTGCATTGTCATCAAAGCCCTGTTAAAAAATGTGCTTGGCAGGGAGAGAGGGAGGGAGCGAAGGAGGGAGAGAGAGAGCGAGGGCGAGAGGGAGGGAGGGAAGGAGGGAGGGAGCGAGAGAGGGAGGGAGGGAGTGAGGTAACGATGTATTCAGATTACAACACAGGGCTACAAGGCAGCACTGTGGCACAGTGATTAGCACTGCTCTCTCACACCACTGGGGACCAGGGTTCAATTCCTGGCTTGGGTCACTGTCTCTGGGGTGTATGAATTTTCTCCCCATGGCTGTGTGGGTTTCCTCTGCTTTCCTCCCACAGTCCGAATGATGTACTAGTTACATGCATTTGCTATGCTAAATTCTACCTCAGTTTACCTGAACAGTGTTAATATAAACCTACTTGTGAAACTAATAAATATACTTATATCTGTGACCATCTGCTTTAATTATTTAACTAAATAGCTCCATAAAACGATAGATCAAAGCAAGACAGTGGGGCTCTATCATAATCTGTTAAAACATGGTGGGCAAACAGACAAATGACAGGAGCAAATGGCTTCATGAAAATCCCAGAGAAGATTTCAGCACCAGTATAAGGGACAGATTGAAAAAAGTATCTTTATCCAAAATGCCACATGAGTGATGTTTTTCAGGCTGCTCTCAAGGTGGTCTCCATCTAGCCAAATCAGTTCACTCCACATAATATAAAGTGGGTGCACCAGGAACAGTGAAAGTCACAGGCACTTACAACATCTCAGCTGTAGTGCTGAAGATCTGGGTACTTGAACTAGCCAAGACTTTCCAATGTAGCTACGACATCAGCATTTGCCCAAGAATAGAAAATTGCACATACAAATGCAATCCACAAAAGCAGGACAAATTTACATTAATCAGTCTTCTTCCAATTGTCAGCAAAGCAACTGAAGAAATAATCAATACAGTCATCAAGTAATATGCATCATTAATAATCTGGTCACCGACTGGCAGTTTGAGGTCTTTCAGAAGTACTTAGCTCCAAACTCTTTGACAGCATTTACCCAGAAGTAGACAGAGGAACTTAATGCAAACAGAGAGGTGAGAATAATTGCTCTCAACAAAAGAATATTTGATTCTGTATTTCAAGTGATCCCTACCAAAGCTGTGATTTTCCTTTACTGACAAAAGCACTCAGTTGTGTCATCAGACTTGCTTGTGGTTAGTCGAAAATAACAATTGCTGTAGCACCAGGACTTGGCTGCAGAAGTTGCTTGAGACAACTTCAAGAATGCCCTATAAGGTCATGAGTGAGTGTTGCTCACTGATATTCAATTGTTTTTGCTGGGAATGAGCATACAGAAGAGTTTAAAGTGCTTGACATGTGACTCTCAATACAATTTAAGAACTGTAATGATCTCAGGATGTCCCAAAGTATTTCACAGTCAATTAATTACTATTATTACATTGTCAAATATGAAAGTATATCTATGCAAAACAACAAAGGAGATTTATGCGTTTTTGTTGTATAGGCTGAGGGATAAATTTTGACCTGCGATGTTTCAAACAGTGATGTGGAATATTTTATATATACCCAAATAGATGGTTGGGATCTTGGTATAACATCCAATCAATAGCACCTGTGACAATGTTCTCAATACCACAAGATGCTGTGCTCAGTTTCTGAACAGCGATTGTAACCTACACTCAGGAATAAGAGTGCTGTCATGATCAATTTTAGATTTTATTTTAAAATGTTTGAGATAATGTAGAAACCTAGTGTAGTTAGAAAATAGCAAGCTTAATTTGTTTACAGAAAGTGCACTGTTCATTTTCTGATCAAACTTTTCATAAATTAAACAAGATATCAAGCATGCAACTAACCACACCCTCACCAATCAGACACCCTTTTGGTCTTCTGTTTCCACTGAACTTATTTCTTCACTTCATTGCTAACAAAAGCATGCCTAAATCCCATTAACACCTGCCACAGACCCTCTCTTTTTCATTTGTCTTCACTTTCCTCTCGTTATCACTTTCTTCCCTATCTGTTTCACCTCTTTGCCCTTGCTTCCTCTCGTTCTGTCCCGTTTCTCTCCTTCTCGCTTGATCTGCCTAAGGACAAAGATATAAATTTGACTAATTTATTTCATTCAAATGTATTACTTCGGAAAAACGTTGAACTCAGAAGGTACTATCTGGACAAGTCCAAGACTCTCAAATGATTGCCATTTAACTGTGACAAAATGAAAATTATGATCTACATTTTTTTTTACCTGTTGCGTGGAGTGAATAATTCTCACAACAAATAGGATGAGTGAAATGCGCTCATCAGCGTTCAAATAAGACTTGATTAGATAACTTGAAAGTTTCCAACTGATGTATGCAAAATATTTTATAGCTTTCAAAATCTAAACTGTTTAATTAAATTAATTGCAGTTTTATACATATTTGATTTGATGATAAATTTTTGGACGTGATTTGTGCACCATTTGTCTGTCATTTACATAACTTGGTTCTGTTTGGATATGTGCAAGTTTTCTTTTTAAAATAAAAGCAAACTTTGGTGAAATCTTTTATTGTGGTAATAAACAGCATGCTCAAATGCTAATATGCAAAACAGCAAATAAATGGGGCACAGATGTGGTCCAAAACCACAACACTGAACCTCCTCGATCAGGTTATAGAAAAAGAAACAAAGCAAATTAAGGGGAGGTATAAAAAGGGAAATGTATATCATAGCAAACTATAACAGCAGCACTGATGGCAGCCCAGATGCCCTTTTGGATTCAGGAAAATGCTACAATGAGAGGAAATTGGGGAAGGATTAGTAAAAAAAGAAACATAACTAACAAAGGTAAAGGATTGATAATAAGAGAAAGGATAATAATTACAAAAGACCATTTCCTATATATGGAAAGACTGATCAGAAAATGAGCAGTACATTTTCTGTAAACAAATTAAGCTTGCTATTTTCTACATTGTGCTTCTTGCTCATTGCCTGTCTTTGGCCTTAAAGACTCAAGGAGACCCAAATTAGAAAATATCTTGAAATTCTTGAATATGTCTGCCAATGCAGGCAATGAATAATGGGTTCAGCCAAAATCATACTGGCACTGAGCTAAGGTTCTAATTGAGATTTAATCGGCAACATAAGCAAAATCATGGCTGCTTGTGTGACAGCTTTTTCATTTGTAAGGTGACACAAATTTCCTTGCAGAAATACTCATCATGTTATGCATCTACTCTCCATTCATGTTACTTATGTTGCCAAAAAAAAACTAATTCCAATTCTTTGTCTCTTCATCTGAGATAGGGAATGAACAGGATCCCAAAGTCTGGTGCTATTTTCATATTAGCAACACATTTTGTACAAGTTACTCATTTTAGCTAACAAGAATTGATGCAAGTGGAAGAACTTGGTAGCTATTAAATTTTCTTTATTGTACTATTGTTGTTACAGGCTTTTAATTTATATTGCAGATATGTTCCTTATACTCTGGTTACATATCGCTGAGAAAGAACAGTTACAATCCAGCTCCTATAATTTTGATTTAGAAGTGCTTCGCAGTGAACATGTCATTATGACATCAGAGCTCTTTGTCTGTGTTTAGGAGTAATTCAAAGATGATGACTGATGACAAACAGTCCTGCAGCAGACAATAGCACTTTATTCTACTCATATTCACTTCATTAAAGTTGGAATTTATGCCAAACTACTTCAAATGCTAAAAAATAATTTCTGGATTGACTGATGTGTCCATTCCTTTTATCTGCTTTATGTCCTCTTCAAATTTATAATATCTCAAAATTTATTTCATTAACTTGCAGACCAAAGCAGCACAGACGAAAGTAGAGGAGCTGATCTCTGCAATTCTAAGCTACTAAGTACATTTGTAGCCATTCTGAAAATCTCGAGAACATAAAGCTGGGCAGAATGAAGTCAGAGGCCTCCCCCAAGTTAAGGGTGGGTATTATTCTTATACTGTTAGGGACTACAGGCATAGCTCATTCTCAAATTGCATGGGACTTATTGGGTGGGATATTACGACCTCACTCGTTGCAAGACCGTAAAATCCCAGCTGAAGTCAATGGATCTTCCCATTGTCCAGCCCTCGCCAGTTCTGATTCCTGTGGCGGGCAGGACAATAAAATTCCAGCAATTATCAAGGTGTCCAAGTTTAGTTTCCACCTTCTCCATCAGGCAGTATGTAACGGATTGCTGAAGTCTTTAAGTGCAGCATTGGGGTGGATCTAGATCTTGGTTTTTGCCCCTTTTATTTTTTTATTTATTTATTTATTTAAAATAAGTTATTTAATTTATTTTATTGAAGTTCCAGGGTGTCACCGATAAACTTTGTATAGATCCTGTGCCGAGCCTGAAGATCCCTAACCAGGTTAGCCTGATCTGCTGGAGCAATCTCTCCCAATAAGGCTTGGCTCTTGCCAGGTGGGAGATGAGCTGATTATTGCCCTTAAGTCACTGAAGCCATTATGGTGCCTTTTATTTGGAAAGTTTCCCCCAAGTAACTGGTTAGTCTAATCTTTATGTCATCTTAGCTCAGGAACTGGATGCCTGTTTGGAAGTGCTTCTCTGCTTGTTCCCTAATAACAGAAACAACAGCCTCCATATCCACTCCACTTTCAAGGGATGATCATTCGTCAGTAGTTCTACCATTCTAATAGTAATTCTATTATGGAGGTGACTTTTGTCAGGTGAATTGATTGAGTGGCAATGTCCCTGTATCAAAAAGTAGGTATACCTGCATGGTTTGGTGAGGTACTTGGCCTTGGCTTCTTTTGCCTATTCCTAAAATTTTACCTTTGCTGTGCCCTTTCACAATGTTTGCAATAGCCCATTGTTTGGCACCCACACCCCCCTGGAATATATTCTCTTGCATTCCCCAGTATTCTTGTGACTGTCAATGCTTTTCCTTAACTGCCGGGTGGCGTTATTAGAGCTCCAATGTTGTCAGGAACCGTCTAACATCATATTTACGCAAACACTCTCCATTGAGAACTGATTACATATGGTCCTCCCCATAATTGGAGGACATTGCTGCACGACACTTTCTGTAGCTTTTGAGCCCCTATTTCGGTGTTTTATAGAACCCCTATAGTACAGGAGGCCATTCGGTCTATCGAGTCTGTACCAACCACAATGCCACCCAGGCCCTATTCCCATAACCTCACACATTTCCCCTGCTAGTCCCCCTGATACTAGAGTCAATTTAGCATAGCCAATCTGCACATCTTTGGATTGTGGGAGAAAACGGAGCACCTGGAGGAAACCCACACAGACACACGGAAAAAGTGCAAATTCCACACATACAGTGACCTAAAGCTGGAACTGAACCTGGCTGGATCCTTGGTGCTGTGAAGTAGCAATGCTACTCACTGTGCTATTCTTTTCCAGCAACTGAGCTGTTTTAATGCCTTTTTTAAAATTCCGATTGGGTTCTGCCAATAGTTTTATTTAGAGTAATCAACTTCCTTACACCGCATAACAATCTGTCTCTCAACATTTTAGTTAGAGATGGTCCAAATTCACAAACTTCTGCGAATTTTCTTATCTCAGCCAGAAATTCACTGACAGGTTCCCCAAGCGTTCTGTCTTCAGTATTAAAGCACTATCTCCAGGAGAGTTTGGATATAGTGGATTTTCAACAAGTCTACTAGCTATTTTAGCTACTAAAAATTTTAGTCGGGGACATCTAGATAGATCACATATTTTAGCCATGTGGAATGTCAGGGTCCCACATGATATCAATAAAATAACTTGTGTTTCCTTCAATGTTATTAGCTCGGAAGAAGTAAAGCATGTGTTTTGCATTTTAGACTCAGTCTTCCCTGCTGATATTATAGGGTTCAAGTTTCCCAAGAAGAGGCATAATTGTTTTTCTTTACTGGAGAAGAGTTGCTTGTTCTTGACTACGGAGGTTGTCAGGAGAGAAAAATGTTTTTACTCCTCGTTGCCAATGGAATAATTTTGGTAAGGCCACTCTTCTGTCACCAAAAGCCCTTCACTAATAACACAAGAAAGAACCACCCCTACCATTTACAACATGCAAGTCAAAACCCAGGGACCTACAGAATCCAGATCTGAGTTGAAACAATGAGTTTAAACCTGTGCACTGCTCACTTCCCATTTGGTGAGCCTTCGCCTATTTAATAAGGGATTTGTAATGCACAAAGCCCATGGGAGATCTTGCCCTTTGTGGCCATCATAACAATCTATGCAACTGAATATCACAGTGTGACAAACTTAGCTTCTCAGCCATCAGGGAGCTCTCATTCACTATTACTTCAGAAATGTCTTTCAGGCCAAACAATTTCTTCAGTATATAAAAAAAGGGTCTTTTGGCTGCATTGTAATTTTAACTTGAATCTTGTATTATTAAGAACATTCAAAGTTATGTAAGTATTGTCATTAGAATGGCCATCAGCTCAGACCAGAAAAACTGTCTTCACATCAGTCACAGACATCTTGACCATGATCAAAGATTGGCTACTTAAACAAAACCAGTATGAAGGTTCATCTTTGAAAATTATCTTAGAGGCAGTCATCGCTTTTTCAGTATGATCCAAACTCCTCTGTACTTGTTTTTCTAACAGTAAGAATGTCTGCAATGATGTTGCCAAAATTCTTTGATCTGAATCTAAGTGACAAGTCCTGATTGGCAATTGAGTTTGATTGACAGATACTAAGAAAAAAAAGACAGAAACTTGGAAGTTATATACCTGATAGTCTAACTTCTATTGTGAGAAAGCTATAATTAAGGACTGAATAAGTGAGCATTTGGGATAAATTTCTACAGATTAGAATGAGTCAACGTGGATTTGACAGATCACATCCAACAAACTAAATTGTATTTTTTGAGGAACTAATGCAAATGATAAAGCGAAATGCCTACAGATGCAGCTTATGTAAACCTCCACAACAAATTTGCTAAGGTTCCACATAAAAGACTATTAAATAAAATTAACACTTATGGAATTCATAGAATCTTACAGTGCAGAAAGAGGCTATCTGACCCATCGAGTCTGCTCCAACCTCAATTCCACCCAGGCCCTATCCCCACGTACTTACCCGCTAATCCCTCTAAACTTACGCATCTCGGGACAATAAGGGGCAACTTAGCATGGCTGATCAACCTAGCCCGCACATCTTTGGACTGTGGGAGGAAACCGGAGCACCTGGAGGAAACCCACAGACACAGGGAGAATGTGCAAACTCCACACAGACAGTCACCCGAACAGGGATTTGAACCTAGGTTCCTGGAACTGTGAAGCAGCAGTGCTAATCACTGTACTACTGTGCCATCCAAAATTGTTTGTATGGTTATGCGATTGGATAAACAATAGAAGACAGCAGGGCAGCGTAATAAGTATACACCAGAATTAGAAGGAAATGATTAGGGGTATCTTTCAAGAATCAGTGATGGGGCATCAGTTATGGACTATGTTTATTAATAATTTAGCTAACACAACAGAAATTCCATTTTAATCCAAACAAATGTGAGGTAATGCATTTTGAAAGGTCTAATACAGATAGGAAATATACAGTAAATGGTAGAACCCTTAAAAGTATTGACAGACAGAAGGATCTGGGTGTACAAGTACACAGGTCACTGAAAGTGGCAACGCAGGTGGAAAAGGCAGTCAAGAAGGCATGCAGTATGCTTGCCTTCATCGGCCAGGGCAATGAACTTAAATATGGGCAAGTCATGTTGCAGTTTTATAGAACCTTAGTTATGCTGCACTTGGAATATAGTGTTCAATTCTGGTTGCAACACCACCAGAAGGATATGGAGACTTTGGAGTGGGTACAGAAAAGATTTACCATGATGTTGCCTGCTATGGAGGGCATTAGTTATGAGGAGAGGTTGGAGAAATTTGGTTTGTTCTTACTGGAATGATGGAGGTTGAGGGGCCACCCGATAGAAGTCTACAAGATTATGAGGGATATGGGCAGAGTGGATAGTCAGAGGCTTTTCCCAGGGTGGAAGAATCAATTACTAGGGAGCATAAGTTTAAGCTGCGAGAGGCAAGGTTTAAAGGAGATGTACAAGTTTTTTTTTACACAGAGGATGGTGGGTGCCTACAACTCGCTGTCGGGGCAGTTAGTGGAAGCAGATAAGATAGTTTTAAGGGGTTTTTTGACAAATAAATGAATAGAATGGTAATAGAGAGATACACTCCCCAGAAAATAGGGGGCTTTAGTTCAGTTGGGCAGTATGGTTGGTGCAGGCTTGGAGGATTGAAGGGCCTGTTCCTGTGTTGTAATTTTCTTTGTTTTTGTTCTTTGTTTCTTTTCCTTGGGACATATGCTAACAAACAATTCGATTGAAGCTTTCAGAATTTTGAAATAAACTGATAGGCTAGAAGCTTTACCTGTTGCTGGGAGAATCTAGGACAAAACATAATCTTAAAATCTGAGCCAGGTGATTCAGAAGTTAGGAACTATTTCTTCATGCAAAGATGGTAGAAATGTGTGGAAAATTATCTCAGAAAGCAGATGCCAGCTCAGTTAATAATATAAAATCTAAGATGAATTTTTGCTAGCTGAGACAGGTGAAAAGAGTTAAGATACAGATCAGCCATGATTTCACTGAATGGCAGGACAGACTCAAGCAGAACGTGCCTTGGCTGAAATGTTCGAGCCAGTGATTGGGCCAGAGATTGTGTGTAACCCATTTTTGATAAATAGTTCAGTAGTCAGAGTTCTCTGTGAGATTAAACAATAATCTACAGTTAGCGTTTCAGTCTTGGAGCGAGTAGCGAGGAGCTCTACTTTGCAGGCTTTGTTTCAGAATAGAAAGAGTGTGAGGTTAGATTGAAGCCATGTACATAACCTTTGTCTAGCTTGAGACAGAGAAGGAGTATGGTTTCAAGCACTGTGGAGCACAGTAACTTGCATTTTATTATACAATTAACAACAAACAATATGATTAAAACCACTATTTAGTTAAAAGTCTGGTGTTGTCAGAATAATATTCACCCCATTTGTTGAGGGATGGAATACAACATGTGGCAGCACATGTTGTATTCCAAAAGTCCAATAAAAACACAAGAGTCCTATATTGCAACTTCAGAGTCTCTCATTATTTACATAGAAAGTGGGCTGAAAAACTATACTGTGGATTATATGTGAAGAGTGTTCAGTTTATGCAAGTTGCCAATGATGTATTTGAGAAACTATTTAGCATAGAAAAACTTAAAATGAAATCTCTTATCATAATTGGCAGCAGTTGGTCTGAATTCGTTCCGGTATTGGGAAGTTTGTACTCAGACACTATGCTTGCTGAGCACAAATCTTTATAAGGCATTGTGCAAGCTTCAATCGTGAAGAAGTAAGTTTCTGTAGTTATGCTTTTTAAGTTCTTATAATCTAAATTCATTAATCCAGTAATGTAGTAAGTTGTTAAAGGTCAATCATCTTAGTCCCAAGACTTTGCTGTAGGAGATCCTCAGAGTGGTGTCCAAATCATCTACAGTTGCGTCATCAATGATCTTCATCATAAAGTGAAATAAGAATGCTTGTTGATGATTGCTCACTGTTCAACACTATTTGTGACTCCTCAGATACCGAAGCAGTTTGTGTCCATATGCGATAAGATCTGGGCAACGTTCAGGTTTGGACATGTGCTAGTAATATTTACGCCACAAATTTGCCAGCAATGACCCGATCCAATAACAGAAAAACTAACCATCGCCTCAGGCCATTCAGTAGTATTACCATCACCGAATTGCCCTCCATCAACATCCAGGGGTTATCAGTGAACATACACTGAATTGGACAAGCCATATAAATAGTGACACCAAGACTAGGTCAGAGGCTGGGAATTCCATAGCAAGTTATTCACCTTCTGACATTCTAACGTCTGTTTACCATCTACAAGGCACAATTCAAGAGTGTAAGGGACCACTCTCTACTTGTCTGAAAGAGTGCAGCTCCCTCAACACTCAAGAAGATCAATACTATACAGCGAAAAGCAGCCCATTTGTTTGGCATCCCATGTGCTACTTTAAACATTCATCCCCTAGCCACTGATGCACAGTGGCAGCAGTGTATCTTGTACAAAATACACTGCAAGAACACAAAGAATCCATTGATAGTACTTTCCAAACCAGTGATTCCTAATGCCTTGAAGGACAAAGACAGGAGATGCATGGAAAAACAAGTTTCCCTCCAAGCCACACGTCACCTTGACTTAGAACCATTCCTTCACTATTGGTCGGAAGGAAGTTCCAAGATTTTGACCCAGCAACAATGTAGGTGTATCTACATCTTGCGGATTGCAGTGACTCAAGAAAGCAGCTCATTACTTTTGTAGTGATCTCAATGAGCTTTAATGCACTCTTTGTAGTTTAAAATAGGTTAGCTGCAAGTCTTTATTAACTACTAGAATTATTTGCAAAGATATAATAAAGGATACAAACTAGGAGCTATCTCCATGCTTGCTAGTATACCTGGCACTGTCCAATGCTCAACTGATCCTGGGTGTGGATCATGGTGTGACAGCACAGTGGTTAACACTGCCGCCTCATAGATCCAGGGACCAGTATTCAATTCCGGCCTTGGGTGACTGTTTCTGTAGAGTTTGCAAACTCTCACCGCGTCTGCATGGGTTTCCTTTGGGTGCTTTGGTTTCCTTCCACAACCCAAAGATGCATAGGTTAGATGGATTGACCATGCTAAATAGTGGTAGTTATAGGATGGATATCAGAGGTAGGTTCTTTACCCAGAGGGTGGTTAGGGTATGGAATGCCCTGCCTGCGGCAGTTGTAGATGCGCCAAGTTTGGTGGCATTTAAGAGGTTAGTAGATAAGTTTATGGACGAAAAGGGAATGGTTTAGTTTGGAGGGTCATTGCTTTTTCCTAATTGGTCGGTGCAACATCGAAGGCCGAAGGGTCTGTTCTGCGCTGTAATGTTCTATGTTCTAAATTGCCCCTTAGTATCCCAAGATGTGTAAGATGGATTAGCCATAGGAGATGTGCAGCGTTACAGGGTAGGCAGGGAAGAGGGCCTGGGTAAGATGCACTGTTAGAGGGTCAGTGCAAACTTAATGGCTAAATGGCCTCTTCTGCACTGTAGGGATTCTATAATTTTATGTGCTGTCTTAGATAACTGTGTGGCTAGTACTGTTTTCAGTTCAACATTAATCTTCCTCCAATGTATTACATTAATGTGATTATAGTTTACCTTGTCTTATACTATTACTATCATATATTTACATGATCATTACTATATTATCACAACTCAAAATCACTACTCGCTCTCCCATCTCCAAGTTCTTAAACTAAAAGAATTGTGTAGTCTGGGAGCCTAATAACCACATCTCCTTTGCATTACTGTCGGAGGAATGGTAGGAATTATTACTGTTGTTTCTTACAGTTAGTCTGGAGATTGTTCTATCATCTGGGTATCTTCCTTGATATCTCCCTATTATGTAGTAGGAATGGGAGTCTAGTGATGGGGAGCGGTCTCCTTCTGTATGTCTTGATTGTGCCCTCTGCTGTGCAAACCAAGTAGGAGCTATCTTTTCTAAGGAAAAAAAATAGTACCTTCTCTCTTGAGGTCTTTAGTCAAGACCTTGTCATTCTGCTGAAACTGTGACAACTCATTGGTGTAATACCTTTTATTTTAGGAGGAAGCTTGATTGCTCTTTTGCTTGAATATCTTTGTAATCTTTAGTTAAAAACCGTAGTCTGAATATTTCTGCAGGATTGAAAGCTGTATGCATAATTTTCTGCCCATCAGGAGTTCGGATGGGGGTGGGCCACATTGTAAAGGGGTTACCCTGCATGTCAGAAATTCTGTGGCAAAGTCCTCATTCTTATTCTGGAGGACTTTCAGCCTCTCCGTTTTACTGAGGGCATTTCAGGGAGCTGGTGCAGTGATGGAAGCCAGATGTGGTAACAAAGTGCACAGAACCTTCCCTGGAAAATTGAGAGTCATTATCAAATATACGTGATCTTCTCTGGAATGCCATTGCTTCTAAATATCTCTTTTAGTGCCTTTGTGACTGTCCCTGTAGTAACTGTTTCATACTCTGCACTTGGTGATCCCAGGAATATTTTTTGAAGGATCTCGGGGACCGTAGGGAGATTGGTTCATTGTAAACCTCAAGATCATCTATAAAATTGTAAAATGTTTTTGTTGTTGTGACCAGGTTTTTTATGGTCCCTGTTTGATCTCTGCTGAGGCCATCATTGTTAGAAAGTGATACACTCTTCATTGCACAATTGTTCCGGATGGATCTTTTGGAGTTAATCTATGGTCACTGGCAGGAGTCTCCTTATTAACTGGGAGTACACTTCCAGTTGTTCAATGAGGTTGACATCCTCTTTTGTCCGGAGGCCCATTGTTGAGCTTTAAAGTGTATATTTTACTTAGAACATATGCTATCTTGGAGGCAAATCTCACGAGGTACAGTTAAAAACTCTGGTCTCAGGGAGGCATCTTTGCTCATTCCATCCTATTATTATGGTTTATGATCAGTTTTGATTGTATCTTGAGGCAGATGATATTGTCTGAAGCTTCTCACATGCCAAGTGACTGTAAGAGCTTCTTTTCTATGATGGGATATCTCATCCCTGTCTCCACTAGTCCTTGAGTTGTATTCAAGTTGGCAACTTACATTCAGTTGTTCCTGGAACAGAGTCTCTCTGAGGCCTATGGACAAAGCAACCACATCTATGCTAGTTGACAGAGCTAATCTTAACAACTAAAATTTCAGTGGAGAGCAACATCTACCCAATGTAAATGAAAGCTTTCTCTCAGGCAAGCCCCAGCACCATGCTTGGTCTGTCTTAAGCAATGTCTCAACGTGTCTGTGACTTGCGCTAAATTCAGGAAAACTTTGCAATCTGGTTCATTATCCCCAAGGATTGCTGGAGGTGTGGAATTGAGGATGCAGTTAGAAAGTCACTGACAGCTCTGGGTTTTTGTGGGTCTGCTGTGAGGCCATTATTGCTGATGATGTAGTCCAGGAATGGGCATTTCGGAAAACTTGCATTTGTCATTCGGCATCAGTCCTACATCTTACGGGGCTCTGTCATTTCTGGCACCAATGTGATCTCATATGGGAAATCATTAAAGCAAAATGGCTGAAGAGGGTAATGAATGTTGTCAGCAATCTGATACTTCATCACAACAAAATTGTCAAAAGCCATTGTTTGCATTCAGTTTTGAAAATACTGTGCTCTTTGAGAATTAGGCTTTTGTCCGTGAGGACATGGGATGTACTTCTCCGGTTACAGCTATATCTGTCTGATGCACATACAGATGGACCCATTACAATTTGGAACTGAGATCAGCTAGGTACACAATGCAGTTAATTGTCTGACTGGGGTGAGGACTCCAATGCTTTTCATCCCATCTAGCTGCTGCTGCTCCTGCTTCCTGAGTGTGACATAGAGTCATAGAGGTTTACAGCATGGAAACAGGCCCTTTGCCCCAACTTGAGCATGTCACCCATTTTTTTAAAATGACAAAGCTAGTCTCAATTGCCCGCATTTAGCTCATATCCCTCTATACTCATCATATCAATATAACCATCTAAATGCTTTTTAAAAAACAAAATAGTACCTGCTTCTACTACTACCTCTGGCAGCTTGTTCCAGACACTCACCACTCTCCATGTGAAAACATTGCTCCTCCGGACACTTTTGTATCTCTCCACTCTCACCTTAAATCTATGCCCTCTAGTTTTAGACTCTCCCACCTTTGGGAAAAGATATTAACTACCGAGCTAATCTGTACCCCTTATTATTTTCTAGACCTCTATAAGATCACCCCTCAACCTCCTTTGTTCCAGAGAAGAAAGTCCCAGTCTATCTAACCTCTCCTTTTAACTCAATTCATCAAGTCACGGTAGCATCCTAGTAAATGTTTTCTGCATTCTTTCTAGTTTAATAATATCCTTTCTATAATAGGGTGACCAGAATTGCACACAGTATTTCAAGTGCAGCCTTACCAATGTCTTGTGCAACTTCAACATGACACTCCAATTTCCTGACTGATAAAACCAGGCATCCTGAATATCTTCTTCACCACTCTGTCCACCTGTGACTCCAGTTTCAAGGAGCTATGAACATGTACCCATAGATCTCTTTGTTCTGTAACTCTCCCCAACGTCCTACCATTAACTGAGTAAGTCCTGCCCTTGTTCAATGTACCAAAATGCATCACCTTACATTTGTCTAAATTAAACTCCATGTGCCACTTGTCAGCCCACTGACCCAATTGATCAAGATCCCATTGCAATCAGAGATAACCTTCTTCACTGTCCACTATGTCATCAATCTTGGTGTCATCTGCAAACTTACTAATCATGCCTCCTATGTTCTCATCCAAGTCATTAATATAAACGACAAATAACAGTGGACCCAACACTGATCCCTAAGGCATACCACTGTTCACAGGCCTCCAGTTTGAAAAATAAATCTCTACAACCACCCTCTGGCTTGTATCAAGAAGCCAATTTTGTATCTATATAGATACCTCACCTTGGATCCCATGAAATTTAACATTATGCAACCAACCTATCATGCGGTACCTTGTCAGAGGCCTTGCTAAAGTCCACGTAGACAACATCAATTGCACTGCCCTCATTTACTTTCTTGATTATCCCTTCAAAAAATTCAATCAAATTTATGAGACATGATTTTCCACTCACAAAGCCATGCTGACTGTCCCTAATCAGTCCTTGCGTCTCTAAATGTCTGTAGGTCCTGTCTCTCAAAATATCTTCTAACAACTTACCCACCACAGATGTGAGGTTCACTGGCCTATAGTTTTCATGGCTGTTTTCCTGCAGCCCTTTTTAAACAAAGGCACAACATTTGCCACTTTCCAATCTTCAGGCACCTCACCCAAATATCTCTGCTAGGGAACATGTAATTTCCTCCTTAGCCCCCCACAATCTCCTGGGTCCCATGGACTTCTCTACCTTGATGCAATAAGACTTCCAGCACCATCTTCTGTGCGATACGTACACTCCGCAAGACATCACTATTTATTTCCCCAAGTTCTCTAACATCCATGCTTTTTTCAACAGTAAACACTGATGAGAAATATTCATTCAGGATCTCACCCCATCACTTGTGGATCTACATATAAAGGATCCTGTTGATCCTTCAGAGGCCCTACTCTCTCCCTTCTTACTCTTTTGCCCTTTACGTATTTGTAGAAGCTCTTTGGATTCTCCTTTGCCTTATCTGCCAAAACAATCTCGCGTCCCTTTTCTGCCCTCCTCATTTCTCTCTTAACTCTACTCCTGTACCCCCTATACTCTTCAAGGATTCACTTAATCCCAGTGTATGTGGGATCTTATTGGTGTGAATAGGAATAACCGTTTAGCATCCCCTCTCAGTGAGTTTCTCAATTGCCCCTAACCTGTGAAGAGTTTGAAAACTTACATTTGTACTTGGAGCCTAGCTCTTGTAAATTTACCTCATCAATCTTCTGTAACAGGTTACATTCAACACGGGCTTTGCAGCATAAAACAGTCCTGGATCACGAAGAGGATGTAAAGGAATGTTTTATTCTTGTACCTCAGTGCTGCCAATAAGATGTTTCTCTTCAGGTGTTTTAAGCCTTCTGCCATGTACAGGTGTGTCCCATTCCACTGAAAGCACTTGGCTGAAATTGCAAGCCACTGCTCTCACTTGTGAGGGCACTTTGCTCCATGGCGGTAGCATGGTCGCTGCTGGCTAGCTTGAATACTACTTTCCTTGACTTTGAGCAACAAAGACACAGATGTAATCTATCAACTAGACTGTAAGTTGACCACTGCACCACATTTATTCTCTCTCCTTAAAATGATCCTGTACTGCCTATGGAGTTCTGATGTCTAACTATCTGGATGGTCTTTTTCAGAGTTAGGTTTTCCTTTGCTTGCAGAAGATCATAGAGTGCATCATTTGATACACCTACTGCTATCCTGTGTTTGATGAGTTGCAGATTCTCCTGGCTGCTGGACTCTATTATTGAAATTAATTCTTTTGACAATTTTATTGCTTCTTCAATTAAAATAAATATCAAATTATTTTAGTATCCCTTTGAATTTTAGGGATGATTCAATAAGTCTGTCTTGCAACATAATCCACAATCAGGTCAAAGTAGCATATTCAACTGCCTTACTTCATCTGACTTTTTACCTAAACCCAAAACGATGATGCATCGTAGGAATATTTTTCTCCAAAGTCCACAATTTTGTGACTGATCTGAGCCTTGGATTAGTCCAAATTAACTTGCAAGTGTAGAAATCTGATCCATGTTCAAAATTTTAAAAATGTACGTCCGGCATTAAGAGCTCTTTGAATTTTAAGATGGCATCACCATTAACTCAGAGACAAAAGATTTCCTCCGCTTGTTGGCTTTGGTGCACTGCGCAACAAGGACATAACGTTTACGCTGGAAATCTTTTTTAAACCATAGCTGACTGGAGAATTCTCTTATTCCATATTTCATATTTTTGATTCATGTAGTTCATTGAATTAGAGCTTCTGCTTGCCTTTTACTGAACTGAAGAGTTCCCGAAATATTTAATGAACTCTCCATTTTGTTCCCTCCATTTCTGACGGGCTCAGATGCTACGTGTTCAGGCTCCGAATCGGGGATTGGATTTTCGTGACTGGTTTCTCTCCAACTGCACTTCTGACTCTAAATTACTTCAAAGATTTCTCAGGAATTGCTGTAACCTGGTTCTTTAAAGGTTTAGTTCACCCTTGCAAGTTCTGCTGACTCTGCAGCTGGATTTCCAAAGGAGATTCAATGGAACCTCCTGGTGCAGTAAGGAATTCGAAATTGCTGCCTTCAGCTTCCAAGCCTTTCTTTGGGACATTTCCTGGCAATTTTCACTCCGCAGCTCTGCTTTTGGAACTTACTTTCAGATCAGACAGCTTTTCTGAATTTTTTCTCAGTCTTTTAGCATTTCAGTTTCTCTGCATTTTGGTAAGATTTAGTTTTTTTTCCCCTCCATGAGCTGTAAGCATGCTGTGGGGTATTGATTATTTCTTGGTAGGTTTTAATTAAGTCTTTATAGTCTGAAGTATGTTAACAGGAAGCCTTTCGTAACTACTAGAACTATTTGCGAAGATATCTTAAAAGGGTACAAGGTATGAACTGTCTCCATGGTACACCAGGCACTCCTCAACATGCAACTGATCCTGGGGTGAATCATGTGCTTTCTAACAATACACTATGGGTGATACTGTACGCAGTCCCAGATTAACCCCAGGTGTGCCAAACCCTTATACTTTCTCCCATATTCTCAAAGACAATTAGGGATTGGCTATAAATGCTGGCCTAGCCAGCAACGCCCACATTCCATAAAATAATTAAAAAAAAAATTTTGATTTGTTCAATGTGAAG